>OZ000490.1:7500-1249687 GCA_963922655.1 Cardamine chenopodiifolia
TCGTATCAAAACCAACGGCTAAAGAAGCCTTTTAGTATTCGGCCAGTATATTATGGGAACCAAAAAGTTTAGAAGAGAAGAGAAGAGAAGAGGGAAATAGCTACACTGAGCTCTGCAAAATTTTTGATGCACACGTAAAACAACTCAAACTGGTTAATTGGATTCACGATACATTCTATATAGCCTATGTTTCTGCCACGCCTTTTAACGAAACCATAAGATGAATTACGCTGTGACCTTACATCTCTTGCCAATGTCATTGCATCATATTCATCTCTTTTCAGCGAACCCACCAATCATGTTTTTGCATTGCTTCCTGCGGTTTATAGTCTTCTGATCTGATACTTACCAGCTTGATTGCTGCTTCTTCTGTCGCCTATGTAGTAGAATTGGTTCACACAACAGTTATTGGAAAGTTGTCCATGTGTTTAGATTGTTTCTGGGCAGCTTTGACAGCCGCCACTCTTGCAGCATTGGCTGCTCTATTGGCAGCTGAAACTGCTTTGTTAACTCTCTCATCAACCTTGTCTACATCATAAGCCTTCTCGGCTGCTCTCCGTGCCTCCTGTGAATTACAAATGTTTTTTTGGCTCAATACTAGTATATACAAGAAACCAGAAGTCAAAAGACTTGCTCTTTGGCATAAGTTGCAGAGACAAACCTGGACTGCATTTAGCACTTTAGAATGGTTGACCGCAACAGGAGATACGGGACAAGTTGTATTTTGTGTGCTTGGAATGTCGAGGATCCCATTCTGCCAATGGCCCGACTGTGTTTCTCCATTTCTGAATGTATACATTCCCAGCCCTTGGCGCCTACCTTCATGCCAAGCTCCCTCATAGCGGTGACCATTTGCAAACCCATAAACGCCGAATCCATGCATCTTGTCAGCAAAGTATTCTCCTGCGTATACGTCCCCGTTCCTAGTTAAACAAACACATCAGAATTTTCATGAACGCATAGATTGTAACTAACAACAGAGAGACATTATAAGATTAAAAGGGAAAGCAGCTTTTACAATCCAGGATACACAATCAATTAGACACAAGTCATAACCAAGACAGCAGATTGGTCAAAATCAAGGTTGACAACTACAAGATTGGCTTAGTAAATCCTTACAACATTTTAATGTCACTGAACAAGTTACCTGAAATGGTAATGACCAAGACCATGCTTGACGCCCCACTTGAACTCCCCAACATAGCGACTTCCGTCTTCGCATGTGTGAACTCCGCAACCGTGACTCTGTCCGCTGGACCACTCGCCGGAGAACATGTCTCCAGTGTAGAATCTGTAAACCCCATAACCGTGGCGAAGGCCCTGCCTATACTGGCCCCTGTAACGGCTACCTCGGGCCCAGGTCTCAACACCATAGCCATCGTACTTGCCGTCAAGCCAGTCACCTTCAAACCTGCCGCTCATGGAATAGTAATAGACGCCGCTGCCGGAGCACTTTCCCTTGTGGAACTCTCCCTCGTACACGTCACCGTTGCTGTAGAGCTGGACCCAGCACCCGGAGCTTCCCCTCTTGTCAGATTTAGGGCGAGAGCCGATGGACCAGAAAACGGGCAAAGGGTTGGTAGACGGGGAGGGGAAGGAGCGTGCGAGGAACAATCGGATCGAAGGGAGGCGAGGGATGGCGAGATTCAGGGAGAAGAGAAGGCCGGCGGAGAAAACAAAGGCGGAGAGAAAATCAACAAGGAAAGAGCGAGTGGGATGGGAGATGAGGTAGTAGGAGAGAGGGAGGAGAAATAGAAAGAGATGGAAGCGGCGAAGAGAGAGCCGCAGGGAAGAGGCCGGAGAAGAGGAAGAAGGAGGAGGAGTAGGTGCGAATCGATGGGTTAGGAGAGGACGCTTGTGGGAAAAGGGATCACGGTGGTGAGATACGATCTGAGGAAAGAATAGAAGAGGGGGAGAAGGGTTGAAATCGGAAGAGACGCCGCTGCTTTCTTTTCCGATTTGAGCTTCCGATTTCTTCTGATGCATCACATCAATGGAGATCCCGCTGATCGATTTCACGTCTGCCTCGTCCAGGAAGATGATAAATATAATGTCTTTTCTTTTTTTTTTCCTTTTTATATTTATGGAAAAGAGAACCCAAAAATATAATAAATACAAAAGTCACCTCGCTTCTTCGCCCCCAAGTTTAGTTTTTCTCCTTTTTTCTTATTTTGCTATTTTGATAGTATCCTCATATTATGAGTTATATTTTTCTAAATTTGATACTCATATTATTATTCTTAGATCAGAACTAGTGATCATTTATATTGGATTACAAAGATAATCCAACAAACTAATGGAATAATCCACAAGGATTCTTGCTGAGTATTTATGGACCAAGGTATACGAAACACAAACCAATATTTTTCCAATTCCACGTCAGAATATTTAGATCCACCACAAGAGCCTCCAAGTTCATTGTCGTCTCTCCTCCTCTGCACGGCAACACACACTAACTCCTTTCAGCTCCGTCGCACGTAAAATAAATAAACAATTATAGATTTTTCTTCTTTGTTAACTGCCTATGCTTCTTGTTTTGCTGACTCTAAGTTTAAAGACTAAAGATAGAAAGAAAGAGCAGAGGCACCACAAGAAAGCAAACCTAATAAGGACAGAGTTTAATGATATCTAAAAGATGTCGTAACCTAAGGACAGGTTTTCATCGTTACAATGTCGTTAATTTACGTTGAAAACAGTTTCACACAACATAGAAGAAAATAACGCTGTTAAGATAAAGATACGTTGCTGTGAGATATGTTAACGATGGTGTGTGCATTATAGATTAATATAAAATTTGTTGCCTTTGACAATAGTAATCTTAAAAAGTTTTGTAATAATTCGACTTGAGTTTATAGTAAATTCTTAAAATCCCAAGCTAGGAATTTAGGTTTTAGGACAGGTCTTACAACCCAACCCGTGCCCAGTCCTAACTAACACCATGCGGCCATGCCTCAGTTGAAAGTTGAAACCATAATACAAAGTAAATTGAAGATACTTATGAATCAAAATACAAAGTGACTTGTTGGGGGACAAAAAAAGGAATTTCACAAAGTAAAATGATAAACCATAGCCGCAAACACAAAGCCCAGAATGTTGCTCAGTTTTTTAGATCCTCCGTTGGTGTTAGGTGCTAACGACGGCGGTGGCACCAACCCGTCAGCTGGAAAAGGCGTAGATGCAGTGGACGGAGAAGGAGAAGGGGTAAGTGGCGGGGGCAGTGGTGGAGAAGAGTTTTCAGGTGGCGATGCAAGGCTATGAACGGTGAGAGAGAGCTTCATGCCACCCAGGCAATGGCCGGTTGTGGCACAAATAACATAGGTGGGGCCTATTCTGGTGAGAGGGAGAGTGGTGTTCCCGTCTTGAAAGGAGACTATGGATTCCCTTGCATCGCAATTCTCATATCCATCTTTGTTCACCACATCAACCGTGTGTGACACGTCATAGCTGAAAACTGTGTCTCATACCTTAATTAATATGTAAAGCATATATATTTGTTCAGTTATAATATAATGTATATAACTTCGGAGAGTGTCCCCAACGGTGAATGATTTCCCGGCAATCCATCCGTCGTAGTTAATGCCGCTTGTCCAACCATCGCTGCCGCCAAAAACATGATCTACAGCAATAGCCATGGGCACAACCATTAAGGCCACTAGGAGACCGAGTGTGGCAAATGCACATGCTTTCTCCATATTTCTAGACGTTCTACTTGTTAAAACTTGCTACTCTAATAGCTCCAAACCTGAAGAAGGTAACTAAAGTCAACGAAGCCTTGCATATGGATTATGGCATGTCTCTCTGTCCACTTTTATCATTGAAGATCGCATCTGAACAGTGTCAACTCAACACATGGCTAATAGTGGGCCTTCTTCTTATTATTTTCGGGCTCATGTGAACGGCCCATTATTAAGGCCTAGTGATATCATTTTCTACTTATTTCCCGATTCCCAGCCAGGGCTTTGATCTCAGTTATTTTTCTATATAAATTCTTTGTGGTTGTCACCCTTGACAAATTAATTCTTTTTTAAAAGTGGCATTTAAGATTAAGTTCTTTCCTCTTCTTCGTTGTTGACTATTTTTGTTGACTGTTTTTCCTCAATTCGCATGCCGTTGAAGCTAGTTATTTTGTCGTCCGTTTGTCATCGCCTTCGTCACCTCCATAAATCAGTTTCTTCTCTTCTCTCATCAGAAATATTGGAACAGAGTGAGTTCTTGTAAGAGGATTTGAAGATTTCATAAATTTAGGGTTTTGATATGAAAATTGGTTGTTTGGATAAACACATTTAGTTAGTAATCATGTTTAATGGGATGATTAGGCATTTGCATTGGTAATTTGTCGAATTTAGCTATTAAATCGTGTTGAATCTCAGGTAAACTGGAATCCCCGATTAGAATCGTAGTTCAGGAAATCTGCAGACTGATATAACTGGTATAACTGAGAGATAATAGGACAATTGGTACAAATGGGACAAATGGTATAACTGAGAGATGTGACAACTTGTGTAATTCGTAATTGTGTTTTATTTTTTTCTATTTACAGGAGGCGATGGAGAAGAACAGCCACACAAATATACACTTCGACTATGGAGGGTACTATTCAGAAGAGCATGGCTGGATTTCAAAAACTTCTATATACGGTATATCATTTAAGACCTCATCTTTGGAGGAAATAACTAGCCGTGTGGATTGCAGATGCTTTGATATAGACAAGTATTCGTGTGTCTATACAATAGTCACAGCCATGAACGTCATGAGGAAGGAAGATAGAACATAGACTATCCAAATCTATGATCTCTGCTCAAAATATTAGTTGATTGAAACGTGGGCATTGGCCTTTTACATGACGATTTATGTAGTGCCACATGAGTTTAGGTGGACAATTCCTGCTGAAATTCAAGAATTATTAGCCTTACCGCCGAAGTACACCAAAAGATCGAGAAGAAATCAAGAAACGAGGTTTCCATCCACCTGAGAATGTCGCTCCAAGAGGTTGAGGAAGAACAATAACAAACCTACTCCTGGCATAAATTTGGAGAGGTGGTTGCAACTTGATGAAAAAACTTAATTTGTGTGTTTGTATTTGTGTTTCTATTTGGATTTCTCGGATTTGTACAACTAGGTACAACTAAGAACATGTCTTATTCTTTTAATTATTTTTGACAAATTTGTAAACCATTATAAGGATTCCAAAAACATCTTGAACTATGAAATAACAATTTTAAATCAAATAAAAAAAACTTTATTATTTTCCTAACAAATATTATTGTTTTCATATAAAACACTCCTTATAATATAAGAAATTTCTTGTAAGTGGTCACCCTCTTATGATGAAAAAGAGGTGTAAACTTATATTTCGTGGAACTTTTACTATGAAACCTCCTAAATGATAATTAAAAATGGAAAATCATGTAGCCACCTTTGTTTATGTGGTTAAATTCTCCGACTTGAAGTGTCTACCACCTTCAAATGCCCTAATGAGTGAGGATGGTGGACAACACTTATCTAAGTGGTGGGATGACACAGTTGATGAGGAACTTAGAATCCTAAGGTTTCGAATTATGGAGTAGAAAGAATCGGTTCAATAAGCTTTCCGATATAGAGGTGGGGCTAATCCTGCTTTGGAGCCAATTCGTGAGTCAATGCGTCAACTGCGTGTTGAAGTTGATGAACTTAAGGAGCTCTTACTCCAAAAAGACGGCGAGATTGGTAGGCTCAAGGAGTTACTTGCTACGAGACACTAAAATTGTTTCTATTTCTGTTTTTGTTTGTTTGTAAGACACTAAATTGTTTATGTTTTTAGTGAAATTTCGTTGTTGTACTAAAACTTTGATAATTTTTTCTCAGTTATACCCAGTTGTACCAAATTTCTTATCGCAGTTTACTAATGGTACCAAATACTGAAAGCAGATGTACCTAATAAACCCAGTTGTACCAAATACTGAAATAAGATGTAGTTAAATACATAATAAGCAACACATTATTCTCTTCAACGATACTACTTTTCTCTCGGTCGCTTTTGCTCAGCTACATATGGTGTCCTTAGTAACCTTGACGATTGCCTTTTTATAAGTCCATTGTCTTTCTTTTTCTCTTTCTTTCCTTTTTTCTCTTCCTGTCTTTTCTTTTCTTTCTCACCTCCAATCTCCTCACCTCCAATCTCCTCACCTGCATTAAAGTTCCAAAAAGATGTAAAGACAACAAAAAACCATTAACACCATGCTTGTTTTTACATGAGCCATTACTAAAGAAAAACAACAACAATACACGAAATCTATTGCCAATTCTAATGAAGTAACAATGAGAACAGGAAGATGGAAGATGATTTTTACGGAGAGTGGCGGCGATTGGCAAAATCGATGAATATATCAGATTTGGTGTTTTGACGCGAGGCTTTGAAGCCCAGATTTGTGATGGCGGCGACTAAAAACTGGCGGCGAAAGATGAATTCGACTTGATCGAAATTGAAGGTGAAAAATTTGGAATAATTTTACTTTCTTTATCAGATCAATGTTTCGCGAGTTTCGTCTTTGAAATGGAGATTTTTTGTTGTGAAGGATTTTTATTTTCAGTTTTTATCAGAGCTTTAATTTAAAATGATGGGTGAATTGAAAAAAAAAGTATTGAACTAGATAAATAAACCGGAAAAAAGTTGAATAAGTTTAGTTAGGTTAGTAATATTGGGTTAGTAATCGATTTCTCAAAAAGTGGCATTTGAGCCATTGATCCATCCTCCGATCCACCGGAACTATTATTCCCAGAGTAGTAATTTCTCTCTAACGTCTGATCGCTTATGCTTATGCTAGATGAGAGAGGTTGTTCTTTTCTTACCTGTTTCGGCAGTCGGTTATGTGATCTAGATTCAAAGAGTATCGTAGTTGATGCTCTTCGTTGAACGAACAATTATTTTTATTCGAATTTGCTTTTCTATTTAGTTGATTAATTCCATATCTGGACGATTAGTTAGAGCGAGTTTGTGACAGTTGGGATTTTAATAGGATTTGCAGCGACTATCTTCTCAAGCTCCTGCTTATCGGAGATTCTGGTGTTGGGAAATCATGTCTACTCTTGAGATTTGCTGTAAGTTTGTAACTTCTCTCATTGCCCGATTCTAGTAATAATTTGCCTTTCTATTTGTTTAGGGATACACATTGTATTTTTTGAAAATCGTAAATATCGTTTGATGAGAATTGTACATATTTGTATCCCCCAATAGGCGAGAGTATTGGATGTGGATATGGCTCCTTACCTCAGTAAAACTTGTAGGATGTGAAAATCCGGATGTGAAAACTGCGAAATAAAACTTTGAATTACGGAAAGAAAACGAGTTGAAAACGTTTTTCATAAACGGAAAAATGTGGAGGCGAGATTTGATCTCTTTCCTTAATTCTTATAATCGCCCGTAGTGTGATGGTTTTCAACGATTAAGAATCCCAGGATACAACCATGAAGAAACCGTAATCGCAACACTCGATAAACGGAGTATGCGAACAATGAATCTACGGTATACTCTCGAGACACTTACGTTTTGATGAAGAGAAAGACGAGAGGGAGTTTTCTGTAAAATTTTCAGAGATAGAGTTTTCGTTACGAAAAACGATAAAACTCGAAGAATGAGGCGACGAAAAAATTATAGGAGGAGGTTGGCGGTTTCGCGCACTCCCACACGTGGCGAGATCTGTGGCGAAAAATCCAGGATTTGATTGACTCGGTTTGATCAAAACTTTAACTCGAGATTAATTCAAATTTCGTATGCAAAATATCTTGGCAAGTGTTGACTAAAAGTCAACAAAAAGTGTGGACTAATTGGGTCCAAAACTTGACCCAAAAAGAATATCTTTGACGTGGGCCAAAGGCCCACATTCCCCAAGACCCAAAACCTATTCCCAAGACCCGAGCCCGAGCCCGAGCCTGAGCTCGGCTCAGCACGGCGCGCGCGTGTGTGGTATTTTGCATAACCCCCTTTGTGTCTCCATAGCATGTTAACCAATGTTAGAGACAATCCTATATTTATACTTGAAGAAAATTTTCTCAAGTTCCAATGTGGGACAATTTGCATTTTGTCATTAATGGCTTGACACCATTCACATTGGGCATCACTGCATATTCACATTTTATACCCATTTGCATATAATATGGGTTCAATCATGTGATGCCCATTTTATGTAAATAATGGGTCCAACAATCCCCCACATGAATAGGAATTACTCTAAACATATGAAGACTCGACTAACTCTACTGACTGGACAGACTTGACAGACTGGACATACTAGACAGACTCGATAAAAGGACTTTTCGAGAGTATAAACGAAAATTTACTATGTCTGAGATGGTAGCATATTTCAGCCTTGAACCACCTATTGTTAATATCTGTCGGGTTTACTGGCCAGGAGGTGAACATGATGTCTTGAACCACTCGGATATTTATGAAAACCGAGACAATAGTTATAACGCAGCTCATTTTCTCGTAGAACTTTGTTCTCTATTGTGTTCATTTTTGGCAGTGAACTTGCCTGGTTATTCGTGAGTGAACTTAGAGAATATAGCCTGAACTTCATTCTCCTAGAAACGACCTCATTTCACACTCACTAGGTGTTCCCCATAAGTCTTTATTTTAAGAAGTATCTTGTAATACTCCACATACAAAGCTATGGACTCGAATCATTAAAAGCTAACGCTTATCCTTATTTATATACAGGAAGCACTGTTTATCATATTGGGAATTGAGTAATGACATAAAAGTCTATTAGTGCTTTTAGATTTTGTTTGATTTAGTTATCTATTTGAACCTACATCTTGGGATCTCCAGTCACGTAGGTGGAGTTTCCATCAAACATCCTCTTTAGTTTGTAGGCAATAAACCCATTCCCTTTGATGATTTTAAAACTTGATCACGAGCCAAACCTTTAGTAAATGGATCTGCTAGGTTGTCGGCTGATTTGATGTAATCGATCGTTATTACACCACTTGAGATCAAGTGTCTAATGGTTTTGTGTCGTCTTCTGATGTGATGAGATTTACCATTATAGAGATTACTCAGTGCCCGAGCTATGGTCGATTGGCTATCACAGTGTACACGTAATGCCGGGACTGGTTTCTCCCACAGTGGAATATCTTCCAGGAAGTTCCGAAGCCATTCTGCTTTTTCTGCGGCTTTATCAAGAGCTATGAACTCTGACTCCATGGTTGATCTAGCCAGCAGGGTTTGTTTGGAAGATTTCCAAGATACCGCTGCACCTTCTAAAGTAAAGACGTATCCACTAGTGGATTTCGAGTTCTTGGAATCTGAAATCCAGTTTGCGTCACTGTATCCTTCCAGAACTGCCGGTTCTTTACCGTAGTGCAGCCCCATAACTTTTTGTATATTGTAAGTAATTTAATACTCTTGTTATGGCTTTCCAGTGTTTATGACCTGGATTACTCGTGTAGCGACTTAATACGTTTACCGCATGTGCTAAATCGGGTCTTGTGCAATTTGTTAAGTACATTAGACTTCCGATAACATGAGCATATTCCACTTGAGAAATTGCTTCACCCGAGTTCTTGGTCAAGTGGAGTTGAGAATCAACAGGAGTTTTTGCAGTCCCGGTTGTGTATTTCTTGAATCTATCAAGAATCTTTTCAGTATAATGAGTTTGAGACAAGGTGATTCCGTCAGAAGTTCTAGTGATTTTGATCCCTAGGATTACATCTGCGAAACCCATGTATTTCATGTCGAACTGGCCGCTAAGCATGTTCTTAGTTTGTTGGATTATGTCTTTATTGCTACCAATAATGAGCATGTCATCCACGTATAGGCATAACAAAATATATCTGCTAGGAGTAACTTTGATGTAAATGCACTTATCACATTCATTAATGCTGAAGCCATTTGACATCAGTACGTTGTCAAATTTTTCATGCCATTGTTTTGGAGCTTGTTTAAGTCCATATAATGACTTCACAAGTCTACAGACTTTGTGTTCTTGTCCAGGAACGACAAACCCTTCAGGTTGTTTCATGTAAATTTCCTCTTCTAAATCACCATTTAGAAAAGCGGTTTTAACATCCAAGAATCCCAGGATAAAACTACGAAGAAACCGTAATCGCAACACTCGATAAACGGAGTATGCGAACAACGAATCTACGGTATACTCTCGAGATACTTACGTTTTGATGAAGAGAAAGACGAGAGGGAGTTTTCTGTGGGACAATTTGCATTTTGTCATTAATGGTTTGACACCATTCACATTGGACCTCACTTCATATTCACATTTTATACCCATTTACATATAATATGGGTTCAATCATGTGATGCCCATTTTATGTAAATAATGGGTCCAACAAAACTATCCGGCACTGGTAGTCTCTTATGACAGACCTCTATTTAGAGCCTGGCTTCTTGGTTGGGATTCTTCTTCAACCTCTGGCACATGCATAATCTGCCTCTAACCAAACCCCACCCACTATAATATAGATTAAACCCCCTTCACAAGCAATCCCAGTCAACTCTATCACTGACTCCTATAACACCAACATTTTCTTCCTATTTCCCTCTTCTCGTAGTCACTGCTCTACCTAAACCTCCCATGTATTCTCTTCCTCCCCCTATGTATATGGTTAAAAATTCTAAGTTGTGAGAGCATCAGCAGCGTGTATGGGATTTAAACTGTCCTGTAAATCTGCTATGTCTGTTTTTTTTTCTTTTGCATCTGGATATTGCATTTGAAAAATCAGGTTGTCAATCTGATTGTTTGATTCCTTTTACTCTATGTGCGCAGGATGATTCTTACATAGAGAGTTACATAAGCACCATTGGAGTTGATTTTGTAAGTTTTAAATACTATTACTGATTATCAGGCTTTAATTCTGATTTTTCCCTTTTCTCTTCAGAAAATTCGGACTGTGGAACAAGATGGGAAGGTGGTTAAGCTCCAAATTGTATAAGCTCTTACTTTCCACTCCTTGGCAACGTACTTATTCTGTGGGTGGTGGTAGATTGTTTATGACGTCACAGACCAAGAGAGCTTCAATAACGTGAAGCAATGGTTGAATGAAATCGATTGTTATGCAAGTGACAGTGTGAACAAACTCTTGGTTGGGAACAAATGTTATCTTGCTGCAAACAGAGCTGTTCCATATGAAAATGCCAAGGTACATGCTTTTCTAAGCATGCTAGCTTTACCTTTGTTCCCTTGTCATGTTTCGTAGTCATCATGTTGTAAGGAGTGATTGCTTTTGCAGGGTTTTGCGGATGAAATTGGAATTCCTTTTATGGAGACCAGTGCAAAAGATGCCACCAACGTTGAACAGGCTTTCATGGCCATGAGGCTGCAGCCATCAAGGAGAGGTATGCCTTTTATATCAATGCCATAAAAAGCACATAAGAGGAGGAGCAACTCCTTTTTACTATTGAGTAGCTTTTCATATGGTCTAATACAAGAGTTGGGTTTGGGGTTTGGATGCAGAATGGCAAGCCAACCAGCTGCGAACAATGCAAGACCGCCAACAGTGCAGATCAGAGGACAGCCTGTTCCCCAGAAGAACGGTTGCTGCTCGCCTTGAATGAAGTGTCTATTATTATAGTTTATAGACCATAATATCCTATTTCCTTTGGTTTGTCTCCAATCTTGAACCCTTCTTCTACTACACTCTTGTCATTCTTTTGCTTAGTGGTATACTCTGGACTTGATTCCTACATGTCTATAGTTAGTTTAGTAACTAATCCCTTTCTCAAATCTTATGCTCTCTTACTTACATTGTCGAAAGTTTGTGGCTTTTGATTGCAACTTTTTAGGAATTCAAGTCATATTTGGTAACCCTTTGTTGCAGCGATATGTTAACTACAAAATCGAAAAAATGAGTGTTAGATTTTTTTTTACCACTCTCTCTTATCACTTCTACTTTATACATTCTTCATAGTTTTTACCTTAAGGAAATTAACCGCTTTGTCGTAAATAAAATACCGTTTTATACGTATTAATATTATCAATCGGATCAATCTTTACATGATTGGTATAATTGGGCCTTGGCCCATTATGATACGGGAGTAACAGCTACGTTTACATAAGATCCAGCCCAAAGCAGACTTGAATTAAGTTGGGATAGAGGGAACGAGAGACGTGACGCTTCTTCATCTCTTTCAAATCGGCAAATCGGATTATTTTTGCTCTGGAAAACCCCAAACTAAATCGATTACTCTTATTTACTTTGGAAAATTCTAAGCCTTGGTTGGATCTTAGAAGAAGATGGATATTGAACAGAAGCAGGCCGAAATAATCGATATATTCGTCAAACGAGTTTCTGTATCCACAGGCGATGCTCTTGCATCTATCCTAGTAGAAGCTACGTCGCATCCTTGGCTTTTCGCCTTCTCCGAAATTTTGAGTCTATACTATGTTTCCGGGGTTTGATTCTGGAATCTAGCTTACAATATTTAGAAGGATCAGGAGTAAACGTTTTTCTCAATGTTTGCTATAATAATAATTCATCACTTACTTGATGGTTTTTTTTTTTCCTTGGATTGTATCCGTGATTATACTATTTTACTTTTCTTGTTCGGTGTTGCGGAGTTGAGTTGTTAAATTTTCAAGTCTCTGTGTTCACCATTGTTTCGTTTGGTTTCTGAAGCTGTTAACATTCACTGCAGCTTCAAGGAACCACTAATTCTGTATACCTGGATGTACTACTGTTATTCGCACATGGCACCTGGAGTGATTACAAATGTACGAGCTTAACCTTACTCTTTTACATACGTATATGGATCAATTGATAATTTTTGGACATTGTTCATTCATCACTTAAATTTCTTACTTTCTAACGTTTTATGTTATCTATTGGATGGAATACCTTGACTGCGTCTTCTAATTCTAGTCTCCTGAAACTCTAGGCAACGCTGGTTGTATTCCTCAATTGGTTCCTGACCAAGTTCTTAAGCTAAAGCAGCTCACTGTCCTTACTCTGGCTGAAACAAACAGTATCTTATAGTTTCTTTTTTAGTTTTGTTCTTCATTATATAACTCTAGTTTTCTGGACTCGGGACATGTAGTATATCTATTTACCATGTCAACTTGTATCTTATGGTGCTTGTTTTTTGGTTCAGGTATTACCCTATGATATACTGATGGTCGAGTTAGATATCACAAAGAAGACTTTCTTATCAATGAATGCATGTACTCGGTGAGTTTTCTAGACTAAATTACAGTTGAAGTGATTCATTAATCTCCATTTTCTTTTTGCGTAATATCTGTTTATTTGCAATAGACAACATGTCAACTGAAGTACGACAATGTAGAAATGTACAAAAGTACTGTGCTGACGTTTTTAATATTTGCAGGCAGGGTATAGTTAGAAGAAAACTTGATCAGTTGAAAAGATGTTTTGAGGTACTTGTTTTTTCTCAGATTCCAATTATATGATCATTTTGCTTTTCGTTAGATATGCCAGCACCTCTTGAATCAGTGTATCCCTTGCAAACATTGATGTAAAGCCAGGACAATTTGGGAATATGATGAACACCCTAGAAAATTTACTGGTAGGGATGTAAGGCCAGGACAATTTGGGAATATGATGAACACCCTAGAAAATTGGTTGCTTCTTCGATCTATATTATCTCTTCTGCTTTGGACCCCAGGCTTTTCTATCCTCTATGTTATTAGAAGAACTCAAACTTGTAGTTGGAATCTCTGAAAAATACATTTTATCTCAATGTCCTACTGTTGAGATTTTATGTGAGAGTTTCCTCTCATGAAAGAGGTTGCGTCTCCTTAATTGTGGAGTCAGTTTATTTGTGTGTGCACATACTTGATGCTTAGGTTGAGCACATCAGAAGATCTGCTGGTTTCGATTCAAGATAAGATAAAGTGGGCTGACAGTATGAGTGAGGTTGACAATAGAAATTGTAAGGAAGTAGAAGAGAGGGTGGAGGAAGTGAAAAAATCTCTTTCCATGAAGGTACCAGTAGATTGTGGCCTATTTTTCTTTTCACCGTTGGTTAGGTTGCCATTCTACATATGATAGTTTCATGCTGGACTTCGACATTTTTGCAAAAAATTAGCATAGAGAACTGTTATGTTACACAGAGCCAACAAATGACATAGGCAGTGAGTTGTTTGTTTTGTTGGTCTTCAGTTGGACTATAGTTTTTGAATGAGATGAACGACCTCTTAATGAAACTAGAATTATGTGCTATTAGAAAACAAAATACTCCTAGATGGAGAACCAGAGATCTGTAGTCTCTCTCAAGAGATATTTGTCTATCTAGTCTTACGTACATTGTGGCAGAAGTTGCACACTGTGGGCAGGCCGACGTTGAATTCAGAGGGCAGGAGTAAAGTAAAGAAGACGATGAAGAGCTTCGAAATTGCAGAGAAGAGGCGATCGGAGTTAGAGAAGATGTGGAATGGTAAGTCGTTAGCCGTTAAGTCAGTTGTAACTAACACTTCTATAGGAAGTATAAATAGGATCTTCAATTTGTGGAGAGGGGAGGTTGATTGAAGTGTAATCGTGATGTGCGATTCCGAGTTTGAGCTTTCATGATGTGTGATTAAGCCAATCTCTTATACAGTGTAACTCTTTTGTCCTTTTATACAACAGATCAGAGTGTGAAGCTTAACAACCTAAGCTATAAGATGATGTTTTATGTAATGAAAGCTGTTTCACAGATGATCAATATGAATGGTTATCAATTTGTAGGGAGAATCGGGAGGATGTTTTGGTGTTGAAATAGTAAAAGAGCAAAATATGGACAAGGAAAAGTAATTAAAACTGAAAAAAAGAAATTCATTGTAGGTGTTTTTGAAACACAGAGAGCTTTAATCCGAGGGAAGGGAGTTTAGCCGTTAGATTAATTATGTTTCGCCTTTTAGCTGCTGGAGAATTGGGCTCCGACGAACGGTGGCGTTTGTTACCATTAGTGACCCTCACGGGCTCAGCCAAGTCAATGCCGATAAGGTGAGGAAAGTTAAGCTTAGCCTTGGAGCCCCGCATCTTGAAAGCTGCCCGATCATACGCCACCGCAGCCTCCTCGGGTGTCTCGTAGGTCCCCAACCACATTCTGGTTCCATTCTTATTTGGGTCTCTGATCTCTGCCGCGTATTTTCCCCATGGTCTTCTCCTCACTCCTTTGTAATTTGCCCCTCTCCGTGGTGGCGGCGTAGACGATGATGATGAATCTACGATGGGAGATTCTGAAGCTGTCAGATCGAAATCATCATCCTCTAGCAGATGCCGGCGAATCCAATCCAGAACTTTGGAGCCGTTATCCCAACTGAGCTCTCCTTCCATTTTTCTTCTTGCTAGTCGCTTACTGTTGTCTAATTTCTTGTTTTGGAACTCAGGTTGTTTATAGTTTAGAGGGAGAAGATGTACTATATATATTTACGCCTCTTTGCCTCTTTAGTTTCAATATTATATATATGCGCGACGCAGTTGCTAGGAAGCGCCGAATCAATCACGTTTTACTCGATGTTCTTTTCTATTTAATTATTGTCCAAATATATATTTTTTTAAAAACAGACAAAAAAATCTTGATCCGATCGATTTTCTTACTCGTTTGCACACAGCACGAAGGAGTTTACGAGTATTCTATAAATTAGTTTATTATCCCTTTAAAAACTTTCAGCCTGAGTTGTCTTTTAAACAATTTATTTTCATGGAGTCCATCATTGCCCCTTCATGTCTCTCTCTCTCTGTCCAATAATTTTATCTATTTTAATCTGAAAGCCTGTGTATGAGCGCCTCAATAACAGATAAGGCCTTGGGCTAACTGGTTTATATTGGGCCCTATATTTGGCCCAATACTTATCTCTGGTTGGATAGATCCGAATGATGTTTCCATCTTCATTTCGTCGTCTCTCTCTCGATCGAACAATCGATCTCATCAGTCTTCTACCCAACTTTCAACTCTTCAATTCAAACTTTCCATGGGAGGCCACAAAGGTTTCAGCAGCCAACGCCTCTCCCACGCCACATGGTTCTCTCATTTCTGTGTTTCATCTCGTTTCTGATAACGAAATTCAATATCAATATTTGAATTTAAGCTTCCAATTGAATCGATGTTCAAAACAAACAACGAATCAACTCACCGAAGTCAAGTTCTTGAAACTTCAACAATGGTGGATCACAGTCTAACAGCTAACAAACTTCCAGAATCAATTTCAATAATATCGAAATGAAAATTACAACATATTCTTATATGACACTAGCTTCTTCTTCAGCGTCTTCTGTTTCCACGTGTCAGACTTCTTCTCCACCTCTCAAACTTTTTATTTGCTTCGGTGTCTTCTACTGCTTTGACTAAACCGCTCCTCCAATACTTCTTTTTGCCGGTTTAGCTTGGTTTAATATTTTATAACAAATCATCCATTCTTGCAGAACCTTGACCACAAGGTTCGAAAGTTGAAAATTTCCTCTGCAACTCATACAATAATTCCCAGGTTGCTTCATTCTCTGTTTCTTCCATCTATTTAACCAACACCATTGTAGCTGCTCTGCCTTGTCTTTTAACCATTTTACGATCCGATATCATCTCTGGTTCTCGGATAAGGATATATGTGAGCACAGTGGGCATTGTAGTTGAAATATGCACATTACCGATTAACACTTTCAGCTGAGAAACATGGAAAACAGGGTGAATTAGCGAGCCCTGCGGAAGTTGTAACTTGTATGCCATATGTCCACATTTGTCCAACACTTTATACGGTCCATAATACTTCGGAGCCAACTTGTTATTCGATTTCATCACCACTGATTGTTGGCGATATGGTTGAATCTTGACATAAACATAATCACCGATCTCAAAACTTCTCTCTGTTCGATGCTTATCCGCGAACTGCTACATTCTGTGTTGTGCTCGCAAGAGATGGAACCTCAAAATAAGGATCATGTTCTCTCTTTCTTGTAAACTCTTAGCTATGACCGCCACTTTTGATTCTCCTGGAAGGTAAGGAAGATGAATTGGAGGGGTCTGTCCATAAACAGCTTCAAAAGGTGTTTGTTGAATTGCTATATGATAGGTAGTGTTGTGCCAAAATTCTGCTAATGATAACTATTTACTCCATAATTTTGGTTTGTCGCTACACATACATCGTAGGTAAGTTTCAACACACTTGTTCACAATCTTTGTTTGTCCATCACTCTAGGGGTGATAGGCACTGGAAAACTGCAGAGTAACTCCTTGTAAAGTGAACAATTCGTGCCAGAACTCACTCACAAATACTGAATCCCTATCACTCACAATTGTTCTTGGAAACCCATGTAGTTTGAAAATGTTATCCAGAAATGCTTGAGCCACTGTAACAGCAATATATGGATGTTGCATTTGCTACGAAATGGGCAGTTTTGCTTAGGCGATCAACCACAACGAATATAACAGTTTTTCCATTCGACTCTGGTAGCCATCTATAAAATCCATAGATAAGTCTGTCCATATAGTTTCTGGAATAGGGAGTGGTTGTAAAAGACCTGGAGCAACAACAATATCATATTTGCATTGTTGACAAGTGCTACAGCTCCTGATAAAGGCTTGAATGTCTTTTGTCATTCCTTTTCAATAAAACAAGCTTTTAACCCTTTGATAAGTTGCATCTCACCCCGAATGACCTGCAGTTCCAGAACAATGGAGCCACTGCAATATAGTGTTTTTTAATTCCACTATCTTACTTTTCTTCCTCAGTATCTCCTGGTTCCACGAGTAATGCTTCTTCCCACTTGGTGTTTGTTTCAGTGTCTCGATAATGTCTTTACAGCTCATATATGATGCATAACAAGACTGAATCTGTTTAATCAAGTCGCATTCCATTAATGTCATTGCCATATGCAAGATTTCTGATTCTTCAACCCGAGATAAAGCATCAGCAGCTATATTTTCTTTTCCTTAGCGGTATTGAATCTCGTAGTCAAACTCCATCAGCTTTGGTAACCATTGTTGCTGAATTGGGGTGTTTAACCTCTGCTCCAATAGGTATTTTAAACTTCTCTGATCAGTTTTAACGACAAAGTGACATGGAAGTAAATAATGCCTTCATTTCTGCACTGCGAAAACGACAACCAACAGCTCTTTTCATAAATTGACAAATGTAGCTGTTTTCCTTTAAGATGTCTGCTGATATAAGCTAATGGATGATTGTCTTGCATGAGTACATCACCTATTCCTTGACCACATGCATCTGTTTCCACTACAAAAGATTTGTCAAATCTTGGTAAAGTCAAAACTGGTGCTTCACATAATGCCTCTTTCAGCTTTTCAAAAGCTTTTTGTGCCTCATCATTCCATACAAAAGCATCTTTCTTTGTGAGTGTTGTCAATGGTCTTGCTATCACTCCAAAATTTTGAACAAATCGCCTATAGTAACCTGCCAAACCCAAAAATCCTCTTAATTGCTTTAAGTTTTCCGGAACAGGCCACTCTGACACAGCTTTCACTTTTGTTGGATCAGTGGAAATTCTTTTCTCCTCAATATAATGACCGAGATACTCCACCTTGCTTGTAGCAAGCGAGAATTTGCTCCTCTTTGCATATAATTGATTACTCCTCATCAGTTCAAAAACCAATTGCAAATGCTCAACATGTGAATCCAAAGATGAACTATATATGAGTATATCATCAAAGAATATCAACACAAATAGTCTCAGGAATTTCTTAAACACTGTGTTCATTAAACTTTCGAAAGTGGCTAGAGCATTCGTGAGACCAAAAGGCATGACTAGATATTCATAATGTCCACTGTGTGTTTTAAAAGCTGTTTTATGAATATATGTGGGTTCCATTCTGACTTGATGGTAACCTGCTCTCAAATCAATTTTTGAATAAACTTTTGAGCCTCCTAGTTCATCCATCAAATCATCTATCAGAGGGATTGGGAATCTATCCTTGATTGTCATGCCATTTAATCCTCTATAATCAACACAAAGCCTCCAAGTTCCATCCTTCTTTTTAACCAATACTACAGGTGAGGCATAAGGACTAGAACTAGGCTGAATAGTTCCACTAGTCAACATTCCTTCTACCATTTTATCTATCTCATTCTTTTGGTAGAAAACGTACATGTATGGTTGTTGATTTATTGGGTTAGAGCCTTCCAATAAAGGGATTCTGTGATTATGATTCCTTCTAAATGGAGGTAAGGCTGTTGGTTCTTCAAAGATATCTTCAAACTTTTTAATCAAGTCTGTTATTGCAGGTTCTTTCTTGTCTTCTGTCAAATTCATCTCCAATGAATTAATACTGATATCATGTTTTGATATTCTTTCTTTTATGTAAATCATCGACATATGCACCTGTTCTTCTTGCATTCTTATTAATTTGTTGGCCTTAATAGAACCAACGTTTTCTCCCACATAAATCTCATTTCCAGCTTCCTGAAATCCCAGGTAATATGTCCTAGTGTCTCTAACCACTGCACACCAAGCACAATATCACAATTATCCAGAGGAATCACCACGAAATCTGCTTGAAAAGTCGTTTTCTGAAATTTCCATTCAAATTTTTTCACTGCTCCATTAACTTCCAGTTTTCTCCCATCTGCCACAGCTACTTTAGTCAATCCTGCTTCTGTACAATTACAACCGAGTTTCTTCGCTATTTGTACATCCATGAAGTTATGCGTGGAGCCAGAATCGATTAGTAAAAATATCAGTTTCTGTCCATGCATTCCCTTGACTTTCATGGTTCTGTAATCCGAGACTCCAGCTACAGCATTAACAGATACATGTGGTAATTCTTCTGTTTTTTGTTCAAATTCCTGAGTCTCTTCTTCACTTCCATATTCACTATTCTCCTCCTCTACTTCCATCATGAATAGCTGCGTTTTTTTATGCTTCAAATAATGTCCTGGGGAGTACTTTTCATCATAGAAATAGCACAAGCCTTTGGCTCTTCTTTCGCTCATCTCTTCATTAGATAAAAACTTCTTAGGTGCTGTGTTATGTTCTTTAGTAGATACACTTTTACTCATATTATCTCCTCTGTAATCGAACTCCCTCTTCAGCCATACATTGTTCCTGTTTGTATTAGTTACAGCCTTAGCATTACTTCCCATCGAAATATAAGCTTTCTTAGGATGTGCTTTTTCATACAACCTTCCCAATACTAAGCATTGACGAATTGAACGAGGTTGAAACATCCTTATATGCATTTGTGTAGATGTTCTTAACCCAGCCAAATAAACGCTAACCAAGTATTCCTCAGACAAATTCATTCTTGTTTTGATCAACTCAAATTTCTCATGGTAATCAACAATTCCTTCGGTTTCATGTAATTGTTTTAGTTCTGCCACAGGATCCTCTAAGACATCTTCAAATCTTTCTTTCATCAATTCTTTATATGATTCCCAGTTGATCATCAACGTACCTCCATAAGAAGATTGAACCAAATACTGATGCCAAATTGCTGCATGACTGTCGAAATGCAATGCTGCTATTTTGATCTTCATCTCATACGGAGTATAATCGATAGTAAAAAATTCCTCCACTTTGAACAACCAATCTTTGAAATTGTTTCCATTGAATCTTGGGAAATCAATCTTGCCTAACCTTGTAAGGCCTGAATAATGCGATTGGTTACCATTTCAAGATCCTCTAGCTTGTTCTTGACTGTCGCTCACAAGATCTGGTGTCGTTGAAGCTATTGGTGAATTCCGATCTTTATTTTGATTTCCACCATTAGCTCCGTTGTTCTCCTTCAACCAACGAATAGCCTCAAACATCTCTGCAACAGTCTTGCTCGTACTCTCCTCCAATTCTTGAGTCTTTGCGATCACCGTATCAATCTTAGAACTCGTCGAACCTTCGATTTCTCGAATTGCTGTTTCCTTGAGCAACATTTGTGAACGAGTCTCCGCCATGCTTCTTCAATTCCAAGAATAGACACAACTCTGATACCTTTGATAACGAAATTCAATATTAATATTTGAATTTCAAAACATCAACGAACTCTTATTAAGCTTCCAATTGAATCGATGTTCAAAACAAACAACGAATCAACTCACCGAAGTCAAGTTCTTGAAACTTCAACAATGGTGGATCACAGTCTAATAGCTAACAAACTTCCAGAATCAATTTCAATAATATCCAAATGAAAATTACGACAGATTCTTATATTACACTAGCTTCTTCTTCAGCGTCTTCTGTTTCCACGTGTCAGACTTCTTCTCCACCTCTCAAACCTTCTATTAATTTGCTTCGGTGTCTTCTACTGCTTTGACTAAACCGCTCCTCCAATCCTTCCTTCTGCCGGTTTAGCTTGGTTTAATATTCTATAACAGTTTCGTAGCTGCTGTTGGGGGAGGTTACATGTACCCGTATTCAGCTTTCAATGAGATCACAGCTTTTTTTGTTTTCGTGCAACTCATGCTTGATTATCATATTGGCGCCGCTAGTATCTCCCTTATTTTGGCAATATCTCCCGTAGCTTGGCAAGCTAAGCAGTTGCTCTTCTTGAGTTTGTTCCAGCTCTCAGTGGATCTATTCCTCTTTGGTTGGGAAGCAGCAAAGAGCTCTTAGGAGGCTTTCTCTCTTTGAATGTTTTGGCTCCCATTTTACTTGCGCTCTTGACTCTTTTTCTATGCCAGGGTGTGCGAAAATCTTCCGCTCTCAACTCTGTTATGACTGCTACCAAGGTCACTTCTGTCCTTCACTTTCTTCTACTCAACGGAACCTCTTCTTGACTTTATTTATTACTTCTTCTGTAGGTCGTAATTGTTCTCATTGTCATTTGTGCCGGTGCTTCTGACATTGTTGTAACAAATTGGTCTCCTTTTGCGCCTAATGGTTTTAAAGCAGTTTTTACTGGAGCTTCTGTTGTCTTCTTTTCATATGTTGGATTTGACGCTGTTGCTAATTCTGCTGAAGAATCCAAGAACCTCAGGTCAACCATCTTTTTTATATTATGTTAAACCCGCAATACTCTACTCTGCTTCCTCAATTTTGTTCTCAATTTCTATAGCAAGACCTGAGGGTTCTTGGATTCTTCAGGTCTGCCCTTTTTTTCTGTTCAACATATATACTCTCTAACCATTGTCTTATATCTTTTTAATTCCTGTTCAGCGTGATCTGCCTATCGGAATTATGGGGAGCCTTCTGGTTTGTATCTCTCTGTATATTGGCGTATGTAAGCTCACTGGGATGGTCCCTTTTAGTCTCCTCAGTGAAGATGCTCCTTTAGCTGAAGCCTTTTCATCAAAGGGTATGAAGTTCGTCTCAATCTTAATCAGTATTGGTGCTGTTACTGGACTCACAACTACTCTCCTTGTTGGTCTTTATGTTCAGGTGAATATATATTTGTACATGAGTTTCTTTTGTAATTTCTTTGATTCCGTCACTGGTTTCTCATCCAAACCAAGGTATCTTTGAGTTGATATTTCGCATAAACAGTCCAGGTTATATCTGGAACTTGGAAGGGATGGTCTATTGCCTTCAATCTTTTCCAGAATACACCCAACTCTTCATACACCTCTTCATTCTCAAATCTGGTGTGGCATTGTAGCTGGCGTTTTAGCTGGCATATTTTAATGTACATAGTCTTTCTCATATTCTGTCCGTTGGTACATTGGTACGTCAAGGTCTTAATTTTCTATATCCCTTTGGTTTTCTAATCGATGCTTATACTTCCAGTTTAATTCCATTGTTTGAGACTGGGTATTCAGTTGTTGCGGCTTGTGTTGTGGCGATGAGATTGAATGATAAAAAAGAAAGAGAGTCGTCCAATGGATGGACATCAAGTTGGCATGAAGGCGAATGTTTGATTTGTATTTGATATTAAGCCAGCGATGGATGGACATCAAGCCAGCGAGACAAATTTCTTTGGCTTCAACCCGCAGGTGAATTCCGAGAGCATTTCAGTTCCTCTGGTACTTGGAACCTACTTCGATGACAGCTTCCTCACGTCCATTGGTACCCCGACAGTTTGGTTTGCAGGTTCTGTCCGTGAACACTTTCTTTATGTGGCTTGCAACATTGGATGGACCACCCAGGTCTGGCTTTTTTTGGGGGTATGAATGTCTCACTGAACTGTTGTCTTTGTGGATCCATGGCTGAAACAGTGAGCACCTGTTCTTGCATTGCGGCTTCAACTCTGAAGTGTGGAGACTTTGTTTGCGCAAGCTCCTAGACTCTTGGGCGACACTACAAACTAGTTGCTGAACCTTCCACTTGGACCTCTCCATCAAACTAGTTGCTGCTGGAGCGACAGTTTTTATTCGATTTGGAGGGAAGGGAAACCTAGCCTCAACTGCCTCCTGTCTTGTTCAAACAACTCGATCCGAGATGCACTTTCATTTTGGTTCAGAGTTTCTTAACTCACTCTCTGTGTAAGGCTATCTTTAGCCTAAGGTAAACGATGTCTTAGGCAACAGGCACCAGATTTTGTCATCTCTATTTTATACACTGTAAGTTCTTTCTTAATAAATTTCAGAAATTATATACCCAAAGGAAAATAAAAATTTTACATTTCAAGTACAAAACTTTTGAGTGGCAGGATTCCATTAATAGAAAACTACGTGTCGTTTAAGGACAGCACAAAACGTCACCCTGTTCCCTTTTAAAATGGTAAAACGGCGATTGAGTTTTCCCTTTCTTTGTTTGTTCCCAGTCGAGGGAAATCTTTGATCCGAGAGGAAGAGGGAAAGAGATCCAAATGGCAGAATTTGTTGAGGCTGATAATGCAGAGGCAATAATCGCGAGGATCGAAACCAAATCCCGCAAGATTGAAAGCTTACTCAAACAGTAATATACCTTTGGAGTTTTTTTTTTTTGTTTTTTTTTCTTTCTCAGATGACCTTTACTGGTGTATGTGCAGGTACAAACATGTGGAAGCTTTGAAAACGGCTCTTGAAGGATCGCCTCCGAAAACTCGCGATGAACGCTGCAAGGTCTAATCTCTTTTATCAAAAAAAAATTTAAAAAAAAAAAAATGATAAATGGTTGGGTGAAATTGCAGTCGGCCAATTGGATAGTTGTGCACAGAGCTATAATGGCCATAAAGGATATTGACGGATTGCTGAGTGCTCTTGATGCAGAGTATTACGACATTCTCATGAAGTAAGTCCTTGTAACATCTAGATGAGTAAAGCAAATGGGTTTTGTGTGTTTCTCTTTACCACAAGGGCTTATTGTGATTGATACAAGAGAAAGCAAATGGCAAGGGTTTTGTATGAATTGGAATGTCTATGCTCTTTGATGGAATGTATCTTTTGCGTCTGAATGATGTGGAACAGGTACTTGTACAGAAGTCTTTCTACTGGAGACCGACCAACATGCGATCAGTGCTTGAAGATTCACGAGAAACTCACAGAGAGAGCTGGTTTGGGTGGCATTCTCCGTTGTCTTACTGATACTGTAAACACCGTTTGATCCATGATTGTAACATCAGTACATTATGTTTTTCCTTTTCAACAAACATTTCCCATTTTTTTATCAGCTGTTTGGACTTGTTTTCAATTAAGCAATTCCAGTACAACAAATGCCTGATCCAAAGTTGATAACAAAGTCATTCCTAAAGCGCATGTGTAACACACTCTTTCCTTTCTCAAACATCCAACAAAAATAATCTAGCCGATTATCAATGTTTTCTGGATCAACTGAATCAAAAATATGAGTGTTTAGGCTGGCAAATACGACTCCAGCATCAATTTGGCTGGGGAAGGTGTTAAAATCTCTACGATCAGGTATGTATATTTCCATTCCTTCTCTGTCTTGTCCCTAAACATCTCCGTGTACACTTTCCCCGCTCCTTGAGGCCCACGGATGTAGAAGTTTACCTGAAGCATGTTCAATTTTTATTATGTTAAACCCGCAATACTCTACTCTGCTTCCTCAATTTTGTTCTCAACTTCTATAGCAAGAATGTAACTCGAAGGGCAGAAGAGGTTTCTACAATGATTTACCTCAACATGCTCTACTCCGTCTTCATCTGTAAATACTCTGTTGGGTATACGTTGCCGGGCAGCTCGGTTTCTGGTTTCTTGTCCGTAACCTTTGATGGGGGATCCAATCCTAACCCTCACCTAGTTAACAAGCCAATCTCAGCATCGTTGCATTTTAATAACAAATGCTTTGACTTTAAAACACCACCACTCCATTATGGTCAATCTATGGAGTTAGCTTATTATTACCTGACCGTCATCTTGAATTCTCTTCAAGGCTTTGTCAAAGATCTTGTATCTACAATACAGAAGAGTGTCTTTAGATGATTCCAAATCCAAGTGTCAGAGAAGATAAATCAAACTAGAGTTTTGAAGCCTCACTCTTTTGGTTGAAATATGAGCTCTTTAAACACAGCGTACCCAGCAGCTCCAGCGACCCCAAGCCCAGCCAGAATAACAAGACTGTAGGAAGCACCTTCTGTAAAGGTTACCGGCTTCTCCGGGATATGGTAGGTAGGAGAATCAAAAGGATCCTCCACGGTCGTCACCTCTTTCTTAGCCTGTAAAACATTTAAAAGAATTGACAAAGCAGACATTAATGTCTAAGACTCTGCAAGGAAAACGTAATGATTTTCTATTCATATTGAAATTCGCATTGCGATAAATGGCTAACAAAGAAAGTAGAGAGACTTGGATAGTGGAAGGCATATTCTTATTAACACCTGATTCTGCTGTTTCTTAGGTCCTTTAGAAGTTGTTGATGCAAAAGATCTAGAAAAGCAAGATGACTTGATGTTCTTTGGACGAGTTTGCGTAAATATACTTGCTTGAGGATTTCGGAAGCGAAAGAGTAGTCCTGCAAAGAGATCATTGTCAGAACGAACAACAAGTAGACAACCCTAGGATTTGAAGTTTCTGTAGACAATATATTGGCTGACCGTTAGCTGCAGTAGAGTCCTGCATATGAAAAAAATGAGAGCTATTAAACTAACATGTATGTGCAGAAAAGGGTGTAAGCAGCAAAGAAAATTTGGTCATACCATACTGATGAGACCCGAATCAGTAAGGGACTGCCTTGATGCTCCTCTTTGTAAAATGTTTATCAACTGCGTGGGAAGGGAGAAAACAAAAAAAAAAAACCATCTCTTTAATCGTCACGAGTATGAATAGGAATATTGTTGCAAAGAAAATGAAATTGAGGGAAGGTTTAAGAAACCATCATAATTCAAGTGAAGATATTATCAAACGCAACTGTGTAAGATTCAAGCATTCATCCCAATTCATGACTATGGAGAAAAATCAATAGCTGAAGAAATTGCATCCCCGAGTGCGAAAAAGGAAATACGAAATCCTAAAAACGCAAAATCAAGATGCCAACCGATTTTGGGATTCCAAAAGAAGGTTGTGAAGCGGAGGAAAACGGGAGAGTCGAAGCCAGTTTCGATTTCGAGAGGCTTCCGATGGATATCGCTGATCTCCTCAGGAGGTTCATCATCGAATCGGATTGTAGAAGAAGAAACTTGGGACGAGCGACCGACGTTGAGGAGCAAGGCCAAGAAGCCGCTTCTGGGGTTTTATCGTACGCACGTGCCACTCTATGGGCCTGGGCCTAGGCTTGTGCTCAATGGATACTACGTGTAAGTTTTGGGCCTAACCATCTTTTGTTTTGTATAAGAATATAATATGAGTTGGGCATGAATTGGCATAAGCTCATTAGTTTTTATCACTAGTTCGTGTATGTATGAATTACTTGTTTTTTTCTAAAATGGACATCCATCACTTGTAAAGCAAGGTCACAAGAGAGTTTACCAGCAAAGATGGTTTTACATTTCATATTTGATTTCGACCATCTAAAAAATCCCATCTTCTTCAGAGATATATACAAGGGATGAGACTGGAGACCCTAAGTGGAGACCGTAACCATCTTCATGCCACCATAGGATCTGGCGATCGATTCAAACAGTTTCTCAATTTCTGGTGCACACCTTACGAACTCTTGCTCCCAAAACCCATATCTTGGATTTTTGATGAGCTCAATGAACGTGATCACAAGCCCCCATGGATGTGGCCTGTTCACAATTAGGCGCTCCAGCAACACTCTTGATACCTGCTCCTTGATGATTTCCTGCACCATGCATCACCATTTACTATGCAGACATGATGATAACTTTTAGAAACTAGTATTTTTACCATGAAGACATGATGATGACTTTTGGATCTCACCTGGTCCGACTCATAAAACAGATAGAGCATGATGGAGGTGAAGTAATTTGTGTGGCTGTTTGGATAACGTAGCTGATTGGCGATTGCACTAACCAAGAGATAACGTCCTTCCGTGTCAAGTTCCCCGCTTAAAGACTTGAACATCTGCAAGGCAGCAACATTTGCATTCCACTCAGACACGCCTGCCTGTAGTTGCTGAATAGCCTGTAAAAAAAAATTCCCACCAGATATATATAAACCCTTTTCAAAAGCACCATAGAAATAGATATTCATCTTAAAATAGCATACCTGCATTCCAACATAGAGGACAAGTGAGTTGAGCAGTGGTACATTGTATCTACTGCCAGCTAAATCAGCCTCACTGGTTGGGGAAAGTAGCCTCTGCTTCAGTTCATTTAGGAAACTAGAACTATGTTGCCTCATCTGCAGAAATCATGAGCATGTTTCAAAAAGAAATCAGGGAGAGAAGTAATGTAATTCAGACTACCAGCAAAAGACAGACTCAAACAGAAAAACAGAAATAAAAACACCAAATGCTTATTCTTACTGAAAGATACTCATCCAAGTCGCTCTTCATTTGTTTTTCTTTAAGGGCAGCATCGACCTCAGAAAGGATACAGGGAGATTCAGTTATCTCAGGCAGTAGATCAATCTGCAGTCAGCACACACTCAGTCCACAAGGACCAGGAAACATATTTTCCACTTTCGGAAATGAATATATGATGAACTATCAACTATATTTTGAACCTTTAAGTTTGGAGTAGACGGATCTGGAATCCTCATGTTTGGTGGAAAAGAACTGAGAATAATGTTCCGCATTTGTATGCAACTTGGAGGAATCATATTGCAGAAGGTAAAATGATAATAACAGAGAAAATCCGGGTAGTCATGAAGCAGCACCAGCAATACTTTCAGTGTGCCGTTGTATAGAAAATGAACCTAAGTGATTGTTAAACAAAAACAAAACAAAAAAAAGGATCATTCGTGTTCTTAGTGGTGGATTCAATAATCAAACAACAGATAAAGGCACAAACCGGTCCCCTTAGTTCAGCATTTCTCAAAAAAAGCTCAAGAAACTGAAGCAAACCACTCAGCAGGCGTTGAACATACGGCCAACCCTTGTGATCATTTAGAGAAAGTAGTTTCGGCATGAAGCTTCTGTGGCTAACCAGTTCTAGCCATGCAAAGCTGGTAAAAACTTCAAACATTTTAGTGAAGCAGCTAAAGCCAATGAACAAGTTTGATCACTCAATGAAAGGAAGGCCACGTGCCAACAAAACAACTCTAGTGCTTTCCCGCCTAGTGCTTGTCAATTGCTTTAACTTAAATGCTACCAGAGAAACAATTATATGTCGTAACCTGAACACGGGAATTTTAAGAGGCTCCAGCTCGTGAAATGCATTTGCAAAAGCTATTAGAACCTGCGAAAACAGATGAATATTATTAAAGAAAAATAGATACAACTTCACAGACAAAATCTGACGCACCTGACAGTTTTCACCATCAGCCAAAGGGTCCATGGAACATAAATCCAGCAACCAGTTGTTGAACAATCTGAAATATGGTCTTGGATTAAGGGATGTCATTTTGTCATCTGCCTCCTTAAACATAGATCTCACAGTGACAGTCATAATCTGCGATCAGCAATCAAAGTCAAACCTCGTCCACTTTTTTTGACAAGCAATAATTAAAGAAATGAGCATTGCCTGACCTTCGAAAGAAGAAAGGACTTGCAGCTAGACTCCTGCTCACGCAAAAACTGAAGGATGCAAAATAGAGCTTAGCCAGACTGCATCTTGGAATTATTGAACCAGGTGGCATAAGATTATAAATGTCTAGTAATATTTACATTCAAGATAGTAAACACAAGCTTGGCATAGATATCAATGGAATTGAATGATGTATTCTGAACTTGCTGAGAAGCTTGCAGGGCGCCAGAATTAATTTCCTCAGATGATATGCAATGAGAAACGGAATGTTCCTAAGTAAACAGAGAAATCCAACTAAACATAAGCTTCTTGACTATTTTCATGTGTTGATTCTGAAAACATTGAAGGATAAATTACTGTAAGAATGCGGAAAAAACTCTCGGTTTTATCATCCCCCTTCAGTAGTCCACTTTGAAGCAACTGCAAGACATAGCGGGTATATGCCGCATCATTTTCACCAGGAAGCTCGCAGATCTGATACCATTCAGCAAAAAGAATGGATACCTGTACCATACAGACAAACACACTAGAAAATAATATACAACCAAAAATGTGTACATAATGCGACTACAAGTATCATATCTTCTTGCCAAAGGCGTGCTCAACTTACCTGCTTCTGAAAACCAGCAGGGTCTGGTTCCACATATCTCACTTTCATCACTGCATCAGAAGAATCAACCACAATCAATTCAGGTATTAAACTGACTGAATTTTTTGATAAAATGGTTGAATCGGTAAAGAAGGATTCAGCACCATCTATATGCTTTTTCCGTAACAACAACTGTTGAGCAATGTCCGCATCAATAGCTTTTATTGCCTGCACGAGAAACACAGACAAATGAATGATATCATTGTACTTTATGAAAACCAGTAAAGAAAAAAAGAGAACTCTAATGGACGAAAGGATAGTGAAGCAGGAGTGCATATGCTATATTCTAAACATATTCCTAGAAGTATTTTCCAATAAAGAGATAAAAAGTTGAGACAGATATAAAATATGCTTTAGAAAATGCAGTCACAGCATGTAAGATTTTAAAATAGACGAACCTTCTCTCTAGCTGCCTGCTCGATGACAGCACAACCCAAGTCGAGGTTGTCATTTGTGATAAGTTGCACAACTTGTTCAAAACCATCAGCCGAAATATCTAAACTCTGAAGTGAAATTCGTAAATGAACCAGTATAGAATTGCGCAAGGGTTCCTAAGTTAACATAGGACAAACAATCAGAGGAGAAAAGGTGTAAAAAAAAGGTGTAAACGAAACAGAAGAGCCAAAAAAAAAAAACAAATTCAAAAGAAGCAAAACCTTGAATGTCACATGAGCCAAACTTCCAGCCAAGCTAGCAACCATCGAGTGAGCTGCTTCATATAGACGTGCATCATCTGGTTCCAGGTCATAATCCTTGAGCAAGAAGTAAGAATTGTATCCATGATCCACACACACACAAAAAAAGAAAGAAATAAAACCAGATATGTTGATCAAAAAGCATATAATAGGCAGGTCTCAGAGAAGTCTAATGTAGCCAACCTTCAACACAAGCTCCTTTGTTGTTTGGCATGCGATACAAACACTACGTTGAAAAATACCAGCCAGGATCTCTTTAATAGCTCGTTCCATAGCAAGTGACACCACTCTAACAATGGAAAGAAGTTAGAGATGCAAAATAAAAACCATCAGTGTGCTACAAACTAAATGACTTAGCCAGTAGAGGACATCAGCCACAAACCTCTGAAAAAGAAACTGCATATTGAAAGCGCTTAACTTCTGATTGATAATTACATGATTAGCAATGTTGAGAAGTGCTTCTGAGAGCTGTCCGACATGAGATTAACAGCAAAACAAATTAAAGCTAATCATATCCAATTCCTATCAACCAAGACTTATGTAACAAAAACATACATGACTGATAGAATGACCGCCTGCATTGGTAGGTAGCTCTACTTGGTTATGAGGAAAAATATTTTCAGATTTAAGCTCATCAATCATCTGTGGTTGAGATCCTTGTGCCACTCCACAATCTTTGTTGCGAAAATCAGGATTTCCATCAATTTCTCTCTTCCGGTCCTTAAGAAGGGAAGATGGTTTTACATCTTTGATATCAACCCCAAGGTTCTTGAAAAACAACTGGAAAGTGATATGAAGTAAGAATAAAATAATGATTGCACGAAGAGAATAAATAGAAGTGAAAGAAAACCCGTTGATACACAAGTGGAACATTTGTCATCTTTTTCAAATCGTACTTACACTACATACCTCTATGTTAAACTTCAGATTCATTTTAAGGTTTGGCATTGAATAAATCTCTGATAGCAACCCAAGTATACACATAGTCCATGGATTTGGAGGTTGATATGCAATACTGCTTTTACAAGGTTCCAAAACCTGTGATACCATAGCTAAAGTCAGCCTACAATCATAAAAATAGCTAGTAGAACGGGTTAATCCTTGCAAACCTTTGAAACGAATGGAATGATGGCAATCAACAGCCCTTTTTCATATGCCTGTAAAGAGAAAAAAAAATCAAGTCTAGCAGCAACAAGATAACAAAATGATGACAAAGAATGAGAACCAAAACGGTGAAATAAACAGCAACAATAGTTACATCAACTATCAGAGATTTTGGATCAATTTCCCGCGCTCTTAGAACGTGATTCCTTCCAATGGTCACCTTCCCAAGCCAGCTGCCTAAGTTTTTAAGCACGGACCGCTCTTCTGAACTTGACTTTATGAGCTCCGAACCTAAAACAACCTGAGAAAGAAAGATAATTAAACATGCACATTTTCCAACAAAATAAAAACCAACACAGCAAACCATTGAAAAAATTACCTTGCAGTTGTCATACGTAGCTTGGACTATCTCCTTGAACAGTGGCTGGGAATTAACTTTGTCCAAGAACTTCAAGTACAAGTCATGAAAGTTTCGCTCGATACTCACTCTAAAATGAATTCAACACAAGCATGAAAAGCAGTAAGAAGAGAGTGGAAAGTCTCTCATCATATACATAGAGCACGACTACAAATACCTTTTCATAACCATATACTGTGCAAACCAAGGATGGTACTGGATAGACAAAATTTCAGCGAATTCTTTCCCTTTAGATCCAATGTTTGCTGCTGAAACATTATTTATTATGAAGGAAATTTTGTCCTGAACTTCTGAAGGTGGAGCCTGGATTTAAAAAATACCTATTCCTTGTCAGCATTGACACATTGATCTTCATTGAGCAATATAACCTAAATCCTATGGGCTTTGCAAGTATTGAAAGTACAGCATGGCACATTACCAAAAGTGCTTCATGGACTTTTTCTATTTCTTCAAATAGTTGAGGTGATGTAATTACATTAGTATACGGTTTCAAAGCCTACAAAACATCTTCAAAAAAGTTAACATCTGCATATATGAGGCGATAGATGAGCATTATGATACCAAGAGGGGAAACTAACATTCAAAAACAAAGATGTTGCATCCAAATAAAGATCTGATACAGGATCAGAGGAATGGAACTGTTTTGAAGAAATTTCATTTGTTTCCCCATTATGAATGTCCTTGATAACCTTGAGGCACTCCTGAAATAATAAAGCATGGATTTATAATGTTTATGCAATTTCCTCATTTATAGAGAAATCCTAGTATAAATTTGCTAGTAAGAAGTAATCTACTACCTCAAAGAAGATATCTTTATTCAAAACACAGTTTGACAACCATTTCTCAATCTCCAAAAACCCTCTCCGTGAGGCAAGGATTGCCAACCTGATGCCAAATGACAGTGGAACTGCCTCTATAACACAAGGAAGAATCTGAAATAATAAATCTACACATGATTAATTGATAGACATAGAGAAGCTGAATCAAAAACAAAATTGAGAAACATGTTTAAGGAAAATAAATAGAGCTACTAATACTTTCGATTGCATAACTTGAGCTACTTCCCTCCAAAATTATTATGGGATTCAAACAAAAATTAACTCAATTTTTCCCATATTTACCTTGAGCTCATGGCAGATTTCAATTATTCTTAACATGCTGTCTGGTCCGAGATTTTGGGCATCTAAAAGACCCCAAATAACAAGTTCTCTGTTCAGCTGCCAGAGATTAAGGACAAAACCAATATCCTGGGTATTCTTTATTATCCCCGGAAGTATATCAGAGACGACCTCACGCTGAATGATATTATAAGCAGTCTGCAACAACGGAGGCCATATACTCAGCTCAATACAAACAATCAAAGTTAAGAGCATGTATCACTAAAGAAAGTTTCCGGAAAATTACTTTGATATGAGCCATCCCAAGAAGCAAGGTTCTAGGAAAATGGGCCAGTGGATACTCGAGCAGTGAACGAACTGAAACAGCATGCCCCCTCTCGGCCAGTTGGCACAGCACATCTAAGAGATCAAGAGACAGCCATGCATGATTGGAAAGTCCTAATTGCTCATGGCTGTGCATGTTATCATTATATGCCTGAAAAAACAAAACAATAAAACGGCTAGGCAAAAAGGGTAACAGTTAAATAGTTAATTAGAGAAGAACAGCTCTAACAAGGATAACATAGATCTCACCAGCTTCCTAGCAGAATGCACAAAAGTGAATATTTCTGGCGGTGCTAATACAGCATGCTTAAGAAAAGATAATTGACCCTCCATATTTTTCCAGACAAAAGAGCAAATGGCATGAAGAGGAAATGGATCCTGCGAGAATTAGTTTTATACCCTCAAACAACAATGGAAGCAGAAATCAAGAGATTATCCAGTTTGATAGCACACCTTGCAGATATTTCTAACTACCATCATGAAAAACAAGAAAGCCTCCATGTTAGGGATATCAAGTCCTTCACAATCCAGATTTTCAATCACTTTCATCCACCTAGTGCCAGGAGCCTGCATTAGCAGACAATCGTAAACCAAAACAATAACACTAAAAAAAACACAAATCGTTTTAATGAATAACATAAAATACTATTACACTATTCAGAAAAACATAGAGAAGAAACTCTTAAATGAACTAGGGAAGCTAAAACGGTGGTTGATCAGAGGAAAAAGTTTTAGAACTTACTAGCTGCTTGATAGTTTCAAAAAGGATGTCAACATTCCATACCCTTACTGTGGGAAGTTCGGTTGAGGTAGAGCAACCAAGGGACAAACTGAATGTTGAGAAGGTGTTGTAATTATCTTTAAGACCAGTATATGTACGAACAACAACGACTAGAATTCTTGAGATAGTAGCCTCTGTTAATGGTAAGAAGAGGGATAAGATTTGTTTGCATAGTGAGGCATCAGCGGTGAATCCATAACCTAATTCTTCTATAAGATCTCCTACATCGGTCTCCTTTTCAATTTCAGTTAAAATAGCATCAACATTGTTTTTAAGGGATTTATTGAAGAAATCCATGCTCCTACAGAATAAGGAGAAAAACATTAACAGTCACAATCTCAGCAGCATCAAAACAGAGTCCACAAAAAGAATCTGATAACCAGAACCTGAAAATATCAGCTTCGTGCACTCCCACAGGAAGGATAGGCTTGAGAACAAATTGAAGTTTATCACTTGATTGAGAGGAAGAAAAAATCTGTATAAAGGAATCTAAATACTTTGAAAGGTCCTCAGATAGCTGAATAAAAGGAACAATATTCTGGATTTGCTCAGCTGACTCAATCTGGAGAGGACTGGTACACAGTCTTTCAATCTCAGCCGTAAAAAAACTGTGTCCTACAAAAGGAAAAAAAGTATCATGAGACAGATATACCTTAAAGGATACATAGAAGAAGCCAAAACATAACATTAAATAGATGAATGTTTACCAGTTGTGCTTGCATCTGATCTTTCAGAATAAGTGAAGGCCAGACCTAAACGAATTCTCTCAGTGGTTGACAAGTGCAATGCAGTAGCCATATCATTCACAAACTCTTGAGTGACCTCAACATATTTGAATGCGTGCGAAAGCAGGGATTCGAAATTTGGTTTTCGCAAGACACGTTTCAACACAAACGATATTACATTCTCAAGTTGTAAAGTATTGGCCTGGCTTTTCCGGAAGGTGAAATAGAGTAGGCAGGTCTTGAGAACGCAAATACTAGTTTCAAATCCACACTCAAACAACTGCCACACAACACGTAAATCAAGAAATGAACACAATAATCCCATTCGATCATAGAGTAGATAGCGAGAGAGAGAGTACCTCACAAATCTCTTGGGCGAGAGAGTCATAGTCCGAATCGTTGAATTCCATGAGCAAGCACCGGACATGGCTGGAGACCAGCTTGGACGGAATCATCAGCATGGCGATCGGAGATCCAAACGCTCCGGAGTGCTTCTAGGGTTTTTCGAGGGAACGGGATTTTACGGAGTAGAGAAAAGGGATGAACGTTTTTGCGTACGTTAGAAGAACATGCGTGTGTGTGATCTTCAACGTCGTTGTATCAACGATTTTCCAAACGCTCGACCCAAATGGGCTTTGTATATTTTTTAGGCCCATTAAAAAACCTAATATCTCTTACTCGCGATATCTCTTCCGCTTTGGATAAATTTCTTCAATTCAACCGCAAAAATGGCGGTGGCGGTCTCGGCATGTCCTCCAGTCGGAGTCCGGCGCAGTCTTCGAACAAGCTGTTCGTTCTTCTCGAAGCCAGCGGCACAGCGAGCCAAGCAGAACCTGCTGGAGCTGATCTCGGACCAGGATCGAGGTCTGAGAACCCAGAAAGACGTCACGAAGCGAGATGCAATCGTGAATGCCATCGAATCCATGGCGGTTATCGGAAGCAGCTCCATCACCACAGGCGATTCGCTCTCTGCCACGTGGCGACTTCTGTGGACGACGGAGAAGGAACAGCTATTCATCATAGAAAAGGCGGGGTTGTTTGGGACGCGCGCCGGAGACGTTTTACAGGTTATCGATGTGCAGCAACGGATTCTCAATAACGTTATCACTTTCCCTCCGGACGGGGTTTTCTTCGTACGCTCTGGTATCGAGATCGCTTCCCCGCAGAGAGTCAATTTCAGGTTCAAATCATTCTTTCGATGTGAAAACAAAAGAGAGAGAGTGTGGTTAAAAGCTAAATTGCTTGTGTTTTGATATCAGGTTCAGTAGTGCGGTGTTGAGAGGGAGGAACTGGGAGATCCCACTGCCACCATTTGGGCAGGGCTGGTGAGTTCTCTCTATACAAACAACAATCAACTATGTATGGTGAATGCAATATAGTTTTTTTAGTAATACAAACAACTATGGGCTTGGTTCCACAGGTTTGAGAATGTGTATATGGACGATGAGGTCAGAGTGGCCAAGGACATTAGAGGAGACTACTTAATTGTTGATCGTGCTCCTTATAACTGGAAAGAATGATTTGTATAGCTAATTACTGAAGCTTTTTGTTTCTTGTATAAACACTATTTCCATCTCTCTTTCTCAACATTCATCTTCCTTTATTGGGTCTCAAATAGATGAGGCAGGAAACTAGGAATGATCATTCAAAGTGTGATCCATGCTTGAGTTTATTTAGGGGTTTTGTCTGTGTTTGTTACAAACACACCACCCACATTTTCTATGCCCTCTTTTTCTGTTATCTTCACAATCCATTAATTAAAAGGCCAACACTAATCCTTTGTGTCTTGTTTCATTCTTAACGTGAAAAAAAAAAGATGTTGGCGTCAACAAGGGTTGAGAAGCAAAAGGATATAGGCACAAGTTCAAGGCGTGTTGCGACTCAGGGGAAGGCAACAGTGCTTGCTCTCGGTAAGGCCTTCCCGAGCAATGTTGTTTCCCAAGAGAACCTCGTGGAGGACTATCTCCGCGAGATCAAATGCGATGACCTTTCTATCAAAGACAAGCTACAACACTTGTGTAACTTCATCATTTCCTTCTACTTTCTTTTGCGACCTTTTTGTTTCACTTTCACCACTTGTGCAAAGATAAGCATGTATTTTGTCTTGCTGGTGTTAGGTAAAACCACAACTGTGAGGACACGCTACACCGTCATGTCCCGGGAGACGCTGCACAAATACCCTGAGCTAGCAACCGAGGGTTCCCCAACCATCAAACAGAGGCTTGAGATTGCAAACGATGCAGTTGTGCAAATGGCATATGAAGCCAGCTTGGTTTGCATCAAGGAATGGGGAAGGGCTGTGGAAGATATCACTCATCTTGTCTATGTTTCCTCCAGTGAGTTCCGTTTGCCCGGAGGTGACCTCTACCTCTCGGCACAACTGGGCCTTAGCAACGAGGTGCAGCGAGTGATGTTGTATTTTCTTGGATGCTACGGAGGTGTGACTGGGCTGCGCGTGGCCAAAGACATTGCTGAGAACAATCGAGGGAGTCGGGTGCTGCTCATCACCTCTGAGACTACGGTTCTGGGGTTCCGTCCGCCCAACAAAGCTCGCCCTTATGACCTAGTCGGGGCTGCACTCTTTGGAGATGGAGCAGCTGCCCTGATCATCGGAGCAGACCCTACAGAGTCAGAATGTCCCTTCATGGAGCTTCACTATGCTCTGCAGCAGTTCCTGCCCGGAACGCAGGGGGTGATTGACGGGCGGCTGTCAGAAGAGGGCATAAGCTTCAAGCTAGGAAGAGATCTCCCTCAGAAGATCGAAGACAACGTAGAGGAGTTCTGCAAGAAGCTGGTGGCAAAGGCTGGCTCTGGCTCTGATTCATTGAAGTTGAATGACCTCTTCTGGGCAGTTCATCCGGGTGGACCTGCCATCCTGAACGGACTGGAGACAAAGCTGAAGCTTAAGCCGGAAAAGCTGGAATGCAGCAGACAAGCGTTGGTGGATTACGGAAACGTAAGCAGCAACACCATCTTCTACATTATGGACAAAGTAAGAGATGAGCTTGAGAAGAAAGGCAGAGGAAGAGAAGAATGGGGTTTGGGCTTAGCTTTCGGACCGGGAATCACTTTCGAGGGCTTTCTCATGAGAAGCCTCTAACTGGAGATTTGTGACCAAAATAATCAAAAAGTGTGAACCGATGCCAACCTATACTTGTCTGTATATGTATGGTTGCATTGCTTTTGTTCTTCAATGGTAAGGTAATCGTGAAAATATGATATCAAACACTACTGTACTATTCAAATGATTCTAAGACACTTGCCTTAAGGTATGGGTTATGGGCCTTCATACTAGAGTTCCATATATTTACTGTAGTAATCTCATCTTTACAGAGTATATCGTTTTCTTTGGCATACAAAATAATCTATCGCTTTCCCCTTCACTCTTTTAGATTATATACAAACCCTTTGATTCTAGCCAAAGAAGATACATACGTAACATAGTGACACGAGTATTCTTTTTTAGCGAATCCACCGTAAATGTAGTTAACTATATGAGAGGTAAGCTATATCATTAATTTAAGCTGTCAAGAAAACATTGAACAGCTATTAAGCAGGGCATTAAAAGAAGGGACCTATATTATATACATATGGTTAAACGATTCAAGTATGATGTCCCCACTTGTCCACTACGTGATTACTACAAAAGTTCACATAAAAGTTCTTTTTAAGAAAGAGAAGAAGATCTCACTAACACAAATCTTTTAAACAAAGCTTTGGGATGAGCCAGTGTGTTCCAAACTGTCACATCGATGATACTCCGGCGGCCGCAGCAGCCACCACCACAGCCGCAGCAGCCACCACCACAGCCGCAGCAGCCACCACCACAGCCGCAGACATCCCTATGTATATATGTACCTTAATTAATTTATCATCTTGTGATATATAATAACTTAATTGGTTGTTTGTTTGCAGGCAAGACTACGAGGTAGCCGAGCTGACGTGGGAGAACGGGCAACTGGGCTTGCACGGCTTAGGTCCACCGCGAGTGATGGCTCCGTCCACAAAGTACTCCACAGGCGCCGGTGGAACGTTGGAGTCGATAGTGGACCAAGCTACTCGCCTCCCTCTCCCTAAGCCCACCGATGAGGTAGTCCCATGGTTCCACCACAGGTCTTCCAGAACCGCCATGGCCATGGACGCACTTGTGCCCTGCTCCAACCTCCAGGAGCAGCAGAGCAATCCCGGTACCCGAGTGGGGTCGTGTAGCGATGGTCGTCCCTTGGCCGGTTGGAAACGAGCTAGAGTGGCCCCGGAGTGGAGCGGGAGCGGGAGCCAGCGCCTGACCATGGACACTTACGACGTCGGTTTCACCTCAACATCCATGGGCTCGCCGGATAACACCATAGACGATCATGACTCCGTCTGCCACAGCCGCCCACAGGCACAATTCATTATATATTATTAACTCCTCCTAATTATTTATTCTCGATCACTTTTTATAAAATAAAGAAAGCAATATTTATGTAGATGGAGGAGGAGGAAGAGGAGAAGAAAGGCGGAGGCAAATCATCAGTTTCAACCAAGAGAAGCAGAGCCGCTGCTATTCATAACCAATCCGAACGTGTATATTCATTCACTCAACCTTTTCTCTTTCTGTTTTCTTTTACTTTTTGTGTTATTCGTCTACTGTTTCATATTCATTAAACATGCGTAACCTCTTGATATATATCTAAATATATATATTAACTACCCTTGATTGATTTGATTGCAGAACCGGAGAGACAAAATCAATCAAAGGATGAAGACTTTGCAGAAACTGGTTCCCAATTCCAGCAAGGTACGTGTTTCGTTGTACATGTATCATATGTTAGAATCTCACATCAGATATAGAAAGAGAGTAGCACTAATATATAAAGGCATAGGTCAATGCAATCATTGTCAATTGGTTTGAGTTAGAAGTCATAAAATTTAACTATAGTTAAGATCTTTGTTTGTTGACCTAAGTGGTATTCGGTTCGAGATAGACTGATAAAAGTCATCATATCGAGAGGACTTATTATAATCTCACATCAAATATATAAAAGAACTAATATTAGCATATAAAGAATAGAGTTAATTTATTCATTGGCAATTGATTTTGAATTAAAAGTTGTAGAACTTACCATAAACATGATAAACTGTGGGCAGGCCCGCCCCTGAACTAAACCTCAATAACCAAAGATTTTAAACGCTAAAATTATAATAAAATTTTAAGTACATCAGTTTTGTAAAATCTTTTAATAATACAAGGGTAATGTTTGTATTAAACCGATCATGTCTTATTAAAATGGTACGGTAGTTGATTAGTAATACTAGTAGGTACCTATACATGAAAATAGAGGGGATAATATGAGAAAAAATTGGTGGACCAAAGCGAAGTGAATGCATCTAAAGAAAATGGACCTCATACGATGATTCTACTCCACACATTTATGCTCATCAATCTCTTATTTGTTTGTCCCCCAAAAACATAATTTTACATCTCTTTATTGCTTGGTCCGGTAGGTCCATTCACACGACTTTAATTATTATATGCCTTCTGGCTGTCGACTCAGAAATCAACACAATCTACATTTACATTTATCATGCTTGACTATATCCGTATAGCATTCGTTTGGTTAAGTATATATAGTAGATGATTTACATTAAATTTGGAATTAGACGGATAAAGCGTCCATGTTGGATGAAGTGATAGAGTACTTGAAGCAACTTCAAGCACAAGTGAGCATGATGAGCAGAATGAACATGCCTTCCATGATGCTTCCAATGGCCATGCAGCAGCAACAACAACTACACATGTCTCTCATGTCCAATCCCATGGCTTTAGGGATTGGCATGGGGATGCCCGGTCTCGGCCTCTTAGACCTTAATTCTATGAACCGAGCCAACATGGTGCCAAACCCATTTGTTCCCATGACTTCTCCATCGTGGGATGCCTCGTCTTCCAACGACACTCGGGTTCAGTCTCCTCTCATCCCCGATCCTATGACCGCCTTTCTTGCATGCTCGTCACAGGTTACGACTTTTTTTCTATATAAAACTTGTGTCTAACTACTGCTTCATTTGTCACAATCTAATTAAGCATTAATTTCCATATTTATATTTCGAATTGCAGCCAACGACGATGGAAGCATATAGCAGGATGGCTGCATTATATCAGCAAATGCAGCAACAATTTCCTCCTCCTTCAAATCCAAAATGATTATTTCTACACCTCCCCATTTTACGTCTAAAATATGTGTTACTCACCCTACATATTCCATCGTAATTTGTATAGGCTACTCATGAATTATGATACACGTATTTTTTTATATAAACTCAATCCGCACCCACAAACGAACTCCATTAGATTTTTCTAGATAAGTATTGGCTTCAATATACGTACATACAGTAGATGATCCTTCGTTTTCACGAATTTAATTATGGCACTGAGAATAAGTGAAAAGCCAAAATGGAGGAGAGACAACAGCATATGCTTTGTCAGCAAAATTCGACAATAATTTTGTTGATAGTGTTATTATGCTACAAGAAACAAAAAAAGAAAGCGAATATTTCTTTTTAAAGGTGCTGTAAATGATTGGGTGTTAATAGGTCAACTTGGCCCTGACCATTACCACACGTTTTGTGAACAGATCTAATTATTAATTACCAAAAGTGACTCCAACCAAAATGATGAGATAAATGCCAACTTAAGTAGTAATCAATCGTCATGACCACATACCGTATCTAGCTCGTTTTCTTTCTTTATTTTCTTTTTTTTCATTTTACTACTAAAAAGATCCCATTTGTCCTTTTACTATTAAACTTAACAAACTAACAATATATCACTGAAATTTGATTTAATTTAAAATGCCGTGGGAAGACGATTTAGAGTACAGATCTTAATATTTGGTAAATTTGTGGCGACAATATTTTTATGTACATGCACTGGTGCACATACATTTTTGCAATATCTAATTTATAATTAAAACATACGAACCGGGAGAAAATGACGTGTGAGAGAAAAAAATCAAAAAATATCAAGGTCGACAACAGTTGGGTTGATAGATAAGTATGATATATATATATATATATATGCGCCCAAAAATATGAAAACGATGGTGGCGATGCTACAATAATATGATATTTTAATCTATTTACACATAAATCTGAATTTGTTTCAGTTTGAGATTTGCAATGTATGGACAGCAAAACCATTTTAATAACGAGTGTTACTGTACGTCTGCAATAGGCGAGGCGAGTATAGAGTGCAAAAAGTTGATATTTGAGACTATTGGATTTGCATGTCAGTGACATGTGCGTGTGTGTGATAGCTTTCGTAAAGTCAAATATTGGTTAAATGCGATACCTTTCACACTCAGATGAGATATCACTGTTGATGTATATCAATCCGATGAGAATAGTCAGTATCACCGATCCAAAAGGCTAAGCAGTAAAAGAGGCCTTACCAAAACCCATTATCAGTTTCAGAGAAAGCCCAGCCCACATTGAAATTAGACATCTTAACAATTGTTAATTGTATGTAACCGTGGAAGCAGATAGAGAGAGATCAGTCACCATTCATTATTAGTGTATTCCCCTCCCTTTCTTTCTCGTCATCTATTCACTACTCCTTTGATCCTTCTTCCCCAATTAATCCCAAATCATTCCTGATCAAGAATCATCCATGACTTGACTGCTAATGTCAAGATATATTAACAAGTTTTCTGATACTTCAAAATATACATGTGTACTTACCTCTTATATCACTGCTAGGCCTGGCCACATTCCTACAAGACAAGACATCGCGTCATCAACATTAGTTTACTTTTCTTCATTCAGCCTTCATTCAATGACTCTTAATATGCCTCTACTCTTTCTTCTCAAGCAGGGCCACCTAGATACATTTTTCGTACTTGGGCGCATGCTTCAAACAAGTTGAGTAATCAAACTACGTACAACACAAAATAAGCGTTTCAGAGGAATGTATTATGTATCTGCCAATACCATGGAATGCAATTCTATTCAAGTCTGGTATTAGCTGCTGAAGCCTATCTTCTACACAATAATCCTATCTTCTTCACAATAATCAATCTGCTTTCATAGAGGTAAGCTTCCCAGCCCCACGGCACTTGCAAACCTCATCATTATCAGCAGCTTGCAACTTCCAGAGTTTGTGTGTATCACACTACTCCACCTTCAGTTTTAACAAAGAAAAATTAGGTCAATAGTGAAAAAAGGAAGCTCCAAAGGGAAATGAGAGTTGCTAACTATCTATCCAGGTCTTCATACTCAGTTTGCGACAAGATAGTTCTGGTGAAGCAAAGCGTACAGAAACACATCTCGGTTCCTAAGATGAAACAATACTCGGGATGATTTTTGGAAGCAAATTGTGTAGCTGTTTCCCACACGAATCATTAGAACTAGTATTGCATATGAGCTCATTCTCCAGAACAGAGTAAGCTTCAGAAAATGCCTGCAAAATAAATCATCTTTACTTTCATAAAACTTCTTCATAGTCGTATGTTTTAGATCAAAGCAATGGTAGATGCATATAAAGATCCAACTTACCTTAATACATTGATGTATTCGGAAGCAATTTCTCCCGACATTATTAGTTGGAAAAATAGGATCATCGATGTGTATGGGATCAATACTATAAGCAGATGAGAACAACATAAGGTATAGAAGTTAGTATTTTTCACTTGTAGTTTGACAGAGCTGCAATGTTTACCTATAACCCCTCTCCCGATTCCTATAGATACCACTTCCTTGCACTATACCAATTATCTTCATATTCCCTCTTGCGATAGATATCTGTCACTGTAACTAACAAATTTATAAAGAGACGCCGTGATCATTTTGACTGACCCAAAAAAGTAAAGAAAATCCATTAGAAGACCCCCAAGGTTCTGCAAAATACTTATTTTCAATTAGTAAGAATTGCACGAATATAACAAGGAAATCTAAACAAAGATAGATGTTGTGTCACAGAATAGGCCAAACAATAAAACTAAGTACTTGATTGATTGAGCGCCCCAGATGATGCTCATGCTGAAGAAAGCGTGTAATCAGTAAGACCTGCAATAATTTAGTCTAAGATTTACAAACAGATATTTGAGAATGTTTCAGGGGATAGAATAAAAAATGTGGCTGGATATTTCTGTCCAAGAACGTTGCATTGGTACTAATTAAATTAGACGAGCACAAATTACCAGGATCCACATTAAATATACAGAGACTGACCACCTAAAATCCAAAAGAAAGGAGTATAACTTAAGTAAAAGAATACGCCTCACAAGGCAATAAGAGCTTAATCCACCAGAGTATGATTGATATAACTACTTGGTATAACTACTTGAGCCGGATGAGAGGAAACTTTCAATGTCCGGTTTTCAGGGGGGAGATCGTTTAGTGGACCCTATCCCAATTTTCTTTTGCTAGGCCCATAACTAAAAAACCAACTTTCTTACGATTACGAGGTTCATTTGAATATGAAATTCAATCCTGGAAATACAGCATCCCACTTTTTTTTACTACTCAACTGCTTTAACACCAAAGCAAGTGGTTTGAAGACCCGTATGGGATGGAGTTTTGAAATTGATGTAAAGACAGATAGATTTTGCATTCGCCAAGTTTCCAGTGTTTGTTGGCAAAGAATTTGCTGCTGCAGATTCTTCAAACCTAACCATTTCAGTTTACTGTTCTCAATAAAAAGAAATGCAACCACTGAACTGTTCGATATAGGAATAACAAACAGAATAACAATAGTTTCTAAGAAAGAAAAAAAAACATGATTCACAAATCTTGTATTTTACAACTTCCACAATACTAAAGCGCTTCTGGTTCCCTCATATGCAATGCGACATGAGCAACCAGCATATTAAGAAAAAATAGGACCGTATATGAAAATAATTAGACTAGCGCTTAAAACTAAAACATATAAGCAAAAATGTAAAAGTTAAGAACACAAATTTTTATTGTTTACTGCTAACGCATGCACATCTCAAGAGTAGGGAAACATAAAGTTCAAGAACAAGATTCTACCAAGCCCAAAGGCAATCAGTAGTCGGAACATGACTTCCGCACTAAGCATACCTGAAGGCAAGTCTCCTTTATACCATTGCGACCCTCCAAAATTCATACCTCTTTGATAGGTTCCTGAGATAGGTATTAGGTATCAGATCTTCCAGGTTAAAAATTTATGCATAAGAGGAATTTTTTGGGTTTGCTCACCAAATTTCTCACTGGAGGAAGACAAACCACAAGGTCTACATCACTAGAAGGGAGGGACAAACCAGTTGCAGATGAACCAAATATGTTCATCCTAGACCTGGGCCACAGAACTTGGAGAGATCGGGTAACCCGCTTGATTGCCCAATTGATATAAGGTTTGCGGGCCATATTCGCTGCAGCAACCTTTACGAGCAGTATATAAATTCAAATGATTAGAATAAGCACCATCCCAGGAAATGTAAATATAAACTTCAAAGATGCTCATATAGACCTCTGCAAACTCAAAGCAGTTACTGAAGCTGTGAAGCATATGAAAAAAATGAAGTATTGTGATTACCTGCTTGCAGAAAGAATCTATCTCGTCACCGTGGATCAATGATAGAGATTCCCCTTGCGTTGGACAGTTTAATAACTCGGGTGGTTGCAGAGGGAAGGCCACATCAGGCTGTAAAATAGTATTATATATAATGAACGCAACTTATAAAGAGTATAGCCATATACAGAAGTAAAAGATGTTGCTTACATGCTCCTGGTCTCGGCCTAGTTGCGACATTGCAATTAAGTGATCTTGCAGAAGGGCCCCAGGTAGAGGTTGAATAATCGGCCTGATTGCAAGGCTTTTGTTTCTCCAAGGCAAAGCAACCTCCGCTCCACAAGGTTCTTCCCAGTTTACACTGTCATGAAACCAGCCTCTCATACCCCAATGTCTTGGGCTTGAACTTCCAGACCTCACAGTTGGAAAACCTCGCCGTGCTCTGGAGTTGCTCACAGGAGAAGGAGGTGGTGGACGAGGAGCACGTGGAACACAAAGTACCACATGTGATGGTGGCCGCTTTATACGAGGATGCTCCCGCCTTGCAGGTGGAACATTTGGGCTTTTAGTATCATAACTACGCTTGTATTCAGATTTTGACATATTTGGGATGATGATATGGCGCGCAAAATTGGATAAGGAAGTGAGTCTGCTTAATTTCCTTCAACATCCCCTGATAAACTAGCCAAAGTTCTGGAGACTTCCTCTTCACCTGTTGCTTCACTTGTTGTTGGGGGAGCTTGCAATACTTTGGTAGATAATTCATTACCTGGCATAACATAACCGAGAGGCCGGTTTGCGGGATCCAAGGGATCAAAAGGGGAACAGAACGAAGCCGCAGTTGGAGAAGCTAGTCCATTTGTGCTGTAAGAAGACAAAAACGCAACCATGTCATCAACAGACCTCTTCATTTCAGCTTCATGCCAAGCCCAAGAGCTATCATCAGAACTAAGGGATGGAGGGCGAGAAAAGCTAGTCCCTAGATGATCGGAAGGATTCCAATACATAACTCCACCACCGAAATATTGATTATAGTCTACTCCAGAAACAATGTGCATCTCAAAATCTTCCTCTAACATCCAGTTATTCTCGCATTCGTTCCCTAGCTCGGGCTTATTTTTTGTTCAGGAATGTCCACCAGAATTCCAGAATCATAATTGCAAATTAATGCTGTTTTCAAGCCGCAATTGCCATGAACCATGGGAGGCCAATCTAGACTCATGGGCATGGGTCGAGTAAGAACTTGTTTGTGGGTAGCTTCTATGGAAGCATTTCTAGCATGGTGCACTGTGGACACAAAAGGTTGGCGTACGTATGCATGCAAACTGTGACCAACATCAAGATGCAGTCTATCAGTAGCAGTTGGAAGGTGAGAATTAACATGTGAAAAGTACATGGGAGCCACGGCAGGCCACTCATAAGAAACAAATTCTGAACTGCAGGAGGCAATACCATAACCTGCTTCTCTTCTCTGATGGTGAATCCGTTGGGATTCCCCTTCCTCCATAGTTCTGGGTCACCCATTAGACATTGTCAAAATGTCTTTACGGTCACCTGGACAGCAATATTTCTGAGAGTTCACATTCTCACAGCTTCGACCACCAGCAGAGCCCGCAGAAGTAAACACAGGTGAAATCACATGCGTTTTAACTTTGTCGTGTAATTCTCCCTCTCCAGAATACTCACATTTAACTGCACCATTCACTGCTGCACCTGTACCTGAGCCATTCCTTTCACAGGTAACTGAAACATGCTCTCGAATACGCTGAGCGTCTATATCTTCCTGAGGAAGCTGATTGGCAGAAGTACAACTTGAATCACATCTGGGAGCTTTTTCGATAGCTGAACTATTCACTACGGACTTATTCACTTCCTCGGTGTTTCCCAAACTTGAACACTTCTTAGATTTATTCGGGGTAAATGAAGGTGAGGTGAGAGAGACGCTGGTGGACGCTGAGAGATGAGAACCATCGGAGGATCGTCGACCTCGGATTGGGACTAGTATTAGGTGTGGAGGAGGAAGAAGAGTGGAAGTGGTAGAGAGAGATGTGAGATGTAAGGGAATCCATAAGTTGATTCCGAGCCATGGACGAAACAGAGGAGAATTTGGAAGGGAGGTGGCTATTTTTGTTGGATATTTGAATAAGTAATTGTTCTGTTTCTATATGGTCAAATAACTCCTAGATTTTAGGAAACACGTGGAGTAGTTGTTGCAGATTTGTTTTTAATTGTTTGTTTGCTTAAGTTGTTGGTGTAAGGCTTTATAAAGCCATCTCTGATTTAAGAATAAAATTATCCTTTTCATCTAGTTTGTGTTATCAAAGTAATTTTATTTTATATTTGGTATCAGAGCCATACAAGGGAGCAAATTTGGTGTGAGAGAATGAGAAAAGTATCGAGATGTCAAACTAAGAGAAGTTCGTACAACCGGCCATCCCGAAGTTTGATGGTCACTATGATTTTTGGTCAATGACGATGAAAAACTTCCTAAAGAGCAGAAAGATGTGGAGTCTGATTGAAAAAGGGATCCCGACGATAGCAGTGAGCACAACATCGGCCAGCAAAGCTTAGAGGAAGACGGTGGAAGAGGCCAAACTCAAGGATTTGAAAGTCAAGAATTTTCTCTTTCAAACTATTGACAGAGAAATTCTGGAGACAATCCTTGACAAAAATACTTCAAAGGCGATTTGGGAATCAATGAGAAGGAAGTATCAAGGGTCCACAAAGGTGAAAAGAGCACAACTTCAAGCTCTTAGAAGGGAGTTTGAGCTGCTTGCTATGAAGGAAGGAGAGAAGGTATATACTTTCTTGGGAAGAACATTGGCAGTGGTGAATAAGATGAAGACAAATGGTGAGATCATGGATCAAAGTACGATTGTTGGAAAGGTACTTAGATCGTTGACTCTGAAGTTCAATTATGTTGTTTTCGATAGAAGAGTCAAACGATCTGAGTATGATGAGCATTGATGAATTACATGGAAGCTTGCTGGTTCATGAACAAAGGATGCATGGAACTCAGGAAGAAGAACAAGTGTTAAACGTCTCTCAAGATGAGAGATTCAGCAGAGGAGGGGGCCGAGGTGCATTTCGAGGAGGCCGTGGTAAAGGTAGAGGAAGGACTGGACAAAACAGAGCACTCACTAAATGTTTTAAGTGCCACTAACTTGGGACATTTCCAATTTGAGTGCCCTGAGTGGGAAAAGAAAGCCAACTATGCTGAGTTGGAGGATGATGATGAATTGTTGCTGATGGCGCATGTGGAACTCAACAAAAAAAGGAGAGAAGAAGTGTGGTTTATTGATTCTGGCTGCAGAAATCACATGACACGAGACAAAGGGTGGTTCTCAAATTTAGAAGAAAATTTTAATCACATAGTGAAGCTCAGAAACGACACAAGGATGGCCGTGGTAGCAAAAGGAAGTATAAGGGTGCAAATCAATGGCATCACCCAGGGAATAACTGATGTTTACTACATTCCTAAGCTTATAAACAATTTGTTAAGTGTAGGACAACTTCAAGAAAAGGGTTTAGCGATATGAATTCAAGGTGGAACCTGCAAAGTTTTTCATCCTAGTAGAGGAGTGATTATGAAGACTAGTATGAGTGGAAATATAATGTTTTATCTGCTTGCATCTAGATCTTGAGTCCAATGTGTCTTCAGGCTGAAGAGGTGTCTGAGAAAGAAGCTCACTTGTGGCATTGTCGTTTAGGACATCTAAATCATGATGGCCTAAGAATGTTGTCTCAGAAAAATATGGTTGTTGGCTTGCTCTCTCTGAAATCTACCAAGGAAGTATGCACTATCTACTTGATGGGAAAACAACATAGAAAATCAATACCGAAGAAGAGTTTGTGGAGAGCTTCAAAGCAACTTCAGTTAGTGCACTCAGACATATGTGGTCCCATCACCCCAGTTTCACACAGTGAAAAGAGGTATATCCTTAGTTTTATTGATGATTTTACTCGTAAAACATGGGTATATTTTTTATGTGAAAAATCAAAAACCTTTGCTTTTTTCAAGAACTTCAAAGCTGGTGTGGAGAAAGAGATTGGAGCATTCATAACGTGTCTAAGAATATATCGAGGTGGTGAGTTTAACTCAAGTGAGTTTGTAGAGTTATGTAAAACTCAGGGATCAATAGGCAATTAACAACAGCCTACACTCCACAACTCGATGGTGTGTTCATATTCAGAACCGGAGTCCTACCACAACAGTTGAAGGAATGACTCCAGAAGAGACGTGGAGTGGAAAGAAACCAGTGGTAGAGTATTTTTCGAATTTTTGGGTGCATTGCACATGTTCATATACCAGATCAGAAGCGAATCAAATTGGATGATAAGAGCAAGATATGTGTCTTTCTGGGAGTTAGTGATGAATCTAAAGCATGGAGGCTATATGATCCAGTTTCAAAGAAGATTCTAGTTAGCAAAGATATTGTATTTGAAGAACAAAAAGGCTGGGATTGGGGCAGATCTGATGCAGAGACAAGAAAAGATATATTAGAATGTAGAGATGAGGTAGATGATCAAAATAAAGTGGAAAAAATTGCTGCAACCTCACATGTGAGCCCACGTGATCTACTTCTATCTCAAGGGTTGCGTAATTATGGTGCTAGCAATTCTATTCATACAAGAAGTGTACGTGAGAAAATAGCACCAAGATGGATGACTGACTATGAGACAGGAGAAGGCACAATAGATGAGGAAGAAGAAAGCTTGAATGCACTAATGTTAATCATGATGGTAGGAGAAAATGATCCAATTCTGTTAGAGGAAGTAGCGAAACAGAAAATCTGGAAAGATGCGATGGTGAGTGAGATTGAATCTATTGAGAAAAATCACACTTGGGAGCTTACTTCTTTATATGAGGGGTTTACACCTATTGAGTTAAGTGGGTGTACAAAACTAAGCTTAATGAAGATGAAAAGTATAGAAGTACAAAGCGAGGTTGGTTGCAAAAGGATATGCACAGTGTTATGGCGTGGATTATATCGAGGTGTTTGCTCCAGTCGCAAGACTTGACACCATTCGTACAATTCTTGCAATAGAAACGCAGTCAAACTGGGAGGTCTTTCAACTTGATGTAAAGAGTGCTTTCTTGCATGGAGAACTCAAAGAAGATGTTTATGTTAAGCAGCCAGAGGGGTTTGTAAAAAATGGAGAAGAAGAGAAAGTTTACAAACTAAGAAAGACATTGTATGGCCTTAAACAAGCTCCACTAGCTTGGTACAACAGGATTGAGGCTTACTTCTAGCGAGAAAACTTTGAGAGATGTCCTAGCGAGCATACTTTGTTCACAAAATCAAAGGGAGGTAAAATTTTAATTGTCAGCCTTTATGTTGATGATTTGATTTTTACTGGGAATGATAGAAGCATATGTGATGAGTTTAAGAACTCAATGATGTTGGAATTTGAGATGTCTGACTTAGTCAAGATGAAGTATTTTCTTGGAGTAGAGGTGAAACAGAGCCAAGACGGGATCTTCATTTGCCAACGACGGTATGCAAGGGAAGTATTGGCAAGGTTTGGCATGGATGAGAGTAATTCTGTGAAAAATCCTATTGTACCAGGAACAAAGTTAACAAAGGATGAGAATGGCATCAGAGTTGATGAAACTTTGTTCAAACAAATGGTTGGAAGTCTCATGTATCTAACTGTGACAAGGCCGGACTCGATGTACGGAGTTTGCTTGATAAGCAGGTTCATGACTAATCCTAAATTGTCACATTGGCTTGCAGCAAAAAGGATCTTAAGGTATTTGAAAGGTACAATTGAGCTGGGAATTTTTTACAAGAAAGAAGAAAGTGGAATGAAACTCATGGCTTATACTGACAGTGACTATGGTGGTGATCTAGACGATCGAAGAAGTACATCTGGCTTTGTGTTTATGATAGCATTTGGAGCGATTTCGTGGGCATCAAAGAAGCAATCAGTTGTTGCTCTTTCTACCACTGAAGCAGAATACATAGCAGCGGCCTCATGTGCGTGTCAGTGTATTTGGCTTAAAAGAGTATTGAAACAAACTGAATTTGAAGAGAAGACAGAGACTGTGATCATGTGTGACAATAATTCTACCATTCAGTTGTCTAAGCATCCAGTTTTTCATGGGAAGAGTAAGCATATTGAAGTAAGATTTCATTATCTCAGAGACTTAGTGAATGATGGAGTTGTTAAGTTGTGTCACTGTCCATCTGAAAATCAGTCTGCAGACATTTTTACAAAGCCACTAAAGCTAAAGCAGTTTGAGAAGCTTCGTAGAATATTTGGAGTGATTGATATTTCTGAAGTAAGCCAAGTTTTGGTGAATTAGCTTAAGGGAAGAATTTTTGGATATTTGAATATTTAAATAAGTAATTGTTTTGTTTCTATTTGGTCAAATAACTCCTGCTCTTTAGAATGCACGTGAAGTAATTGTTGCAGATTTATTACTAATTGTTCGTTTGCTTCAGTTGTTAGTGTAAGACTTAAAGTCATCTCTAATTTAAGGATAAAATTATCCCTTTCATCTAGTTTGTGTTATCAAATTAATTCTATTTTACAATTTTCCATGGTTCTTCTTCTTAGTCTCTTGACTCCAAATGAAGATGAAGAAGACAAGGAGGAGAAATGGTTGCAGCTCAAGTTGCGGAACGACGAACGACTAATAACTTTAACCAATGTTTTTGACAACCGGACCGGTGATTAAACCGGTCTTACTTGCAACTCAATCTGGAAGAATTTGATTATTTAATATGGGCCTGGGCCTATTCTTTCTTATACAGCAAGTGGATCCTGTGACAAGAGTGTTGTGTAAATAAAAATATCTCGACTAAATTGTGGACGAGCAAAGAAGAATCATCCTGGTTAAATAATTCTTGCAACATTCTCTTTTTGATAAAAAAAGAATAAGAAGAATCAAATCTTGCAACAAATTGATCCCTGCTTAATTAAAAAAATTGCAGTGTCTCCAAGAATCGAGAAGATACGCATCGAGTTTAAATGTGTGGTCGGAGGGAATAAAGCTTTGCTTAAAGAGTCAAGGAACACGCTTTAAAAAAGGATCTAGTTGGCCACGAGCTTCTCCCTTTTCTTCTTCTCCGCCGCACTCGCTGGGTCAACAGTTAAAACCCTCTCCATTACGCGTCTGTGTATAACTATAACCTTATTATATGTAGATTATGTTTCATAACGTAGATCCTGTTCCATATATAAAACAATGGTTGATATACGATGTTGGATACTTTAATCTGGTCAACTGCCTACGGCCTACCTAGAACTAGAAGAAAGATTCATTCACGTTCAAAATTGATTTTATGCAATTTTATACAAGTACCATATAATTAATTTAGTATATAGTACTTGCTTACCGGGGCTTCTTATAACCTTCCTTTAAACTCATCGATTTAATTAACAAACAAGAACAAATCGAAGTCAAGTGATCTTAAGTCCAGCTCATTCACGTGCCATGCAAAATGAAGCATATATATATATATACACACACGCAGAGACATGTAATTATTATACCTTCGATCTACCGATATAAGCTCCTACATAGAACAATTAGTTCTCCCAGTTCCCTGACTCGCCATGGCCGCTAACAACAAACTGATCCTCGTATTACTCTCCCTGCTCCCTCTCATCATCTTCGCCGCAACAGCCACCTCATCAAAAGACTACGACACGAAGGCCTACGTGGACTCATGGTGCCGGACAACGTTATACCCAAACTTGTGTGTCAGGTCGATGTCTCGTTACGTGCGTTCACGGGCGATGCAAAATCCACGGGACCTGGCACGATTCGCGCTCAAAGCGAGCCTCTTCCGAGCCAAGTACACAAAGACTTTCTTGTTAAAAGAGGTTAAGAACCTGGAGACGCTGAAGCCTCATTCCTACGCCTTGATTCACGACTGCTTGACCCAAATCAGAGACAGCGTGAACCAGTTGAGCCTAGCCATAGCGGAGCTAGACAGAGTCAACAGGAGAGGCAGAAAGAGCCAGGGAGATCTGGACTGGCATATAAACAACCTGCAGACGTGGACAAGCACGGCTCTCACAGACGCCGAGACTTGCGTGAGTCAGTTCCCTGGACGTAGGATGAGCAAACTGAAGGCTACGATTAAAGGGAAGGTGAAGAATGTGGAGGAAACCACTAGCAATGCTCTTGCCTTCATCGACCACTACGCTGCTGCTAGGTACAGAGCCAGACGCCCCTGAGGTCTTGTGTTTTGATCATCGTGCCTTAATTTTCCTCTTTTGTTACTTCTTGATATGGTCGTTAATTACACACGGATGTTATCTGTTTACTTATGTGTATTAACCAATTGTGTAAATCCAAAAGTACATTATAAAGTAATAAAATTCAATTCCAAGGTCCTGAAATACTCGAGCAAGAAAACATCTTTTTGGTTTAAAACCCAGTTATCGACCAAGTAATCACAGGCTCTTAACCTTGTGGTTGTGGGTTCGAACCCCACGGTGGTAATGGGGTAGTCAGGATGTCTCAGAGCAGGATTTTTAATGGGCTTGAAATAAAAACGAAATACAATTTCGTAAAACATTTTTTTCTTCTAAACCCGACCAGAGTCGACCAGGTAACTCCATTAGCTCTACAAACACCACCGCCATTAACGGCTCGCAGCTCCATTTTTGATCGTAGCAATCGTTGATCAGTCGATCCTCTTGAGCGATTTGAATATAACAGTGAAATTCGAAAGATGGATTCAGTCGTTCCAGTGGCCATTGCATCTGTTATTCTCGGTGCGTTGATACAATCTGAGAAGAAGGCTCCTCCTTAAATGATGATATAACTTCCTATTCAAACATTTTCTTGATTTAGTTAGCCAATTTTTGCTATCTTACATTCTGATGACATCTCTTTCTGTTTCTGTTGATAGATTGGGCTGAAGGAGTGATCAGGGTGTTCAAGCTAGATGATGCATCAAGCAAAAGCTTCAAGTACTCCCACATTTAATATATTCAATAGACTATGTTGGTGGGTGGAAGTTGTTAAGCTTCAGACACCTTTCATGAGTTTGTGGGTGAATGTGCAGTTTGTCAAACACATAAATATTCTACACAGTCTCTTGAAGGTTTATTGCAACTACTTTCGATTCCTAATCATATTTGGGAGGAGTTGAGTATGGATTTTGTGGAAGGATTATCGACTTCTCAGAGATTTAATGCGGTAATGGTGGTAGTTGACAGATTAAGTAAATATGGCCACTTTGTGGGATTAAAACATCTTTTCATGCAGTTGATGTGGCAAATGCGTTCATCAAAGAAGTGGCTAGACTGCATGGATATCCTAAATCCATTGTGTCCGATCGAGCAAAGATATTTCAGAGTTCTTTTTGGGTGGCATGTTTCAAACAAGCCGGCACTACACTGAAGTAAAATACTCCATATCATCCACAAACCAATGGTCAAACGAAGGTTTTAAACAGAACTTTGGAGACCTATATTCGTTGTTATGTTTCTGCTAATCCTCGGACATGGGCTCGTTTTCTTTCTTGGGCTGAATTATGGTATAACACATCCTATCACACCTCATTGAAGACCACACCTTTTAAGGTGGTGTATGGTAGAGATCCTCCATCAATAATACGATTTAAGGAGCATTCAACAAAGAATTTTGAATTGGAGAACCTGTTGAAAAAAAAGGATTCGATGTTGGGACAAATTAAATTAATTGTTTGCATATAAGAAGAAATGCTTTTTTGCTAAGGACATGATTGATTACCTTGGGCATATCATTTCAGCACAAGGCGTGTCAACTGACCCGGAGAAGACTACAGTGATGAAGAATTGGCCACTTCCTAGAAATGTCGAAAAACTTCGTGGTTTTCTCGGATTAACTGGGTACATAAAGTTTATTCGAGGTTATGGGATGATAGCTCGACCGTTGACTGAATTTTTGAAGAAATATTGTTTTAACTAGAGTTCACAAGGGCTGCAACTTTTGATGCACTAAAGATTCTATGACAATTGCTCATGTGTTGTCTCTTCCTAACTTTTCAAAGGTTTTTGTGGTGGAAACAAATGCTTTCGGGTTTGGTTTAGGTGCGATATTAATGCAAGACAAGCAGCCACTTGCTTTCTTCAGTCATGCTCTGACACCAAAAGAATAATTAAAATCTGTGTATGAGAGAGAACTTATGGCTATAGTGTTAGCAGTATAAAAATGGAAATATTATCTGATGGGCCATCGTTTTGTGGTGCATTCTGACCAAAAGGGTCTCAAGTTTTTATTAGAACAACGAGAAGTCATTATGGACTATCAGAGATGGCCATCATGTATTCTAAAAGTTTTCTTCTCAATATATGTGTCCTTCATCCTTATTTGATGATACCCAGATCTTAAATCCAATTTCGAAAATACTCTGGCACCTTCTAGCTCATCCAGCAGTTGATCGATCACAGGAATTAGAAATTTATCTGGAATGGTAGCTCTATTTAAAGCTCTATAGTCGACACAAAAGCACCATGTTTGGTCCTTCTTCACCAATAACACGGGACTAGAATATGGACTATGGCTCTGTCTAATAGTTTCTGCCACCAACATCTCTTTTACCATTTTCTCCATCATTTCTTTCTGAGCATGCGGATAACGGTATGGTCTCACCGATATTGCGCCAACCCCTGGTAATAAATTAATGGTATGCTCTCGTCATCTTAATGGTGGAAGTCTTGTGGGCTCATTAAACACATGTGCATAGAGTGAAAGTACCTTCTCTACTTCTCCCGGTAGTGACACTGAATCAACATGATGTAATGCTTGCACCATCATATTCAAATCCAAATCCTCCTCATATAAAGTTGAAATGTCTGTTAGAGGAGTGTGAGAAAAATGTAGGTCTGGATCACCCAACAATGTTATTGCCTCACCTTTATAAGTGAAAGAGTAATCCTGAGTGTCCCAATTAGCTCGACATTCCCCCAATGTCCTCAGCCATTGTACTCCAAGGATGACATATACTTGACCAAGGTCGAGAGTGATAAAATCAGTAGTAAAAGTCCATCCTTGTAAAGTGAAAGTGACATCCCTACATACTCATGTACCTTTAACTATGACATCCGTGCCCAAGAGAATATTCAGATTTGCATTGACAGATTCCAAGAGCTTTAATCGTTTTGCCATGATTAGAGTAATGAAGTTGTGGATTGCACCACTATCCAACATGATCAATACTTCTGTTTTATGAATTAATCCCTTCATTTTTGTTGTTGAAGGAGTTAGAATGCCTATGAAAGAACTGAATGATAAGGACATACAATGAGCACTAGTATGTTCTTCATGATTCTCAACATACTCTTCATCCTGTAACACTTCTACCACAAAACAGAATTAACACTTGAAGGGTTCTTAACGGGCTGAAAAGAACTCTTCTTCTCAGGAACTTTCCAAGATACATTGATGTTCATAGACTTCCGCAGTTGACTGTCCTCCATCAAGATGGCCATAACAATCATTTCTGGTAAAGAAACAAGTTGCATCATATACACTAACTCCTGCATATCAGCCTGCATTCCGTTAAAAAAAATTCTTTCCAACTTTGTATCATCTAACTCACTGATTTATGCTGATACTTTCTCGAAACGACGCACATACTCCTTCACAGAACCATACTGTTTGATGTAAAACAAGCTTTAGCTTGGACCTTTCACACGCAAATTACCAAATCTCAATAAGATTATGTCCTTCAAAATTGCGCCAATTCAGAAACGGAGCTCTATTGATTTCCCAATTAAACCAGCCCAATGCAGCCTCAACTAAACTTATAGAAACTTGATCCAACACTTGTATTTATGTTAACTGAGCTATACGGCTATACCTTTTCACACGAGTAATCCATCCATACAAATTTTCACCTGTAAAGATCGGTAAATCAATATGTTTCAGCAATTTATCCCATCTATCAACATCATCATTTCTACGGTATGGTTCCAAGTTCAAGAAAGGTACCTAATAACAAAAATCTGATGATTAGGACAGTCTGATTTGCTTTAATTGAGTTCAACTTCTAAAGAATGAGATCTATTGTAATCTTCATCTCTGATTGATTTTTTTGCATCTTTTGTTGAACATGTTGAACGCCATTCACTTGTGATGTTACTGTTGTCACACAATCCACATAGTCGGCAAATTCGATTCGATCGATCGGTGAATCGTCGATCGCCGCCGGAAAGTCTTCGATCGGTGACAGCAAAATCTTCTTCAACATTACCGCGATTGCTGAATTTCTAGAATCCATTCAGAACGGGCTCACCGCACCAATTGTTAAGCTTTAAACACCGATCTGCTTTATTGAAGAACAAAACCAGTTACAATGAATAAGAGAATGGTTTAATCACACATTATAATAGCTCAATCTCGTAATCACACATCACGATATCATCCCACAATCAACATAACATCTAAACAGTTGGAGGATTTCTATTTATACAGAGATACCCAAGAGTTAGTTATAACCGAATTAACGATTTACCTTGTCTCCCTCTCATCTTGAATCACTTCGATGAATTATTCTTCTTCTTCAACTCCGAACTCTCTAACCTCACTTCACTTTACTCTTCTTCTATTTCCATGTGTCTTCCACTTATATTTGAAAATTCTTCATTTAACCCCACACGTGTGTTTTCTTTCTTCCTCTCACGTGCTTGATGCCTTATATTAACATTCATAGGCTTATCAGAAGTTTAATTTTCAATCCCCTTTCTCATTATCTAATCTCCTTTTGTTTTCTATCTCCAAATTTTAAGAATAAATCTTCATGCTGGAGGGCATCCGATCGCTGTGGCATTTGCTGATGATGCCTCGTCTATTGTTGTGGCTTGTCAAATTTTTTCTGGTTCATCTTTGTACATGTACGGTGAAAAAAAAGCAAAAGGAACAGCATGCCAAGCTTCCTCTTCCTGGGATCAAATGGGAACGCCATAATATTCATGAGAAGAGATCATTCATTACCTTATCTGGAGCAATTGCCACTTACAGTACTGCTGATGGAAGTATTGTCATTGCCTCTTGTTTCGAAGGTTGGGTTTTTCCTAATTTGAGCAGTATGTTGCCAAACTTTATCTTTGACTGCAATGGCAGAGATACTATTCTATTTTTTGTGTCACTCTTGTAACTATGCTAAATTGGCTGCAGAATCTCTGGTGTATAATATGTGATTATAAATTGCTACAGGATGTGGCTTTGGACCATTATGACTATTTAAATGTACAATTTCATGTATTGATGTGCAACTGTGCTGCTTTTTTGTTGCCTATTTTTAAAACCTTGTTCTTCTCCAGGGACTGATATCATACTTTGGCATGGGAAAACTGGGAGGAATTTGGGACCAGCTGTGTCACCAAATGGACGTTTTTTGGCAGTTGCAGCATTTACTGCAAATGTGAAGGTGGATTTTTATTTCCTAAATTTAACCATTGTTTCAAAAATGAGTGACACTACAGTATCTCATGACTTTGTAAGTGCATCATAGGTGTGGGAAATTGTGTGTCTGAAAGATGGTTCTGTGAAGGAGATTTCAAGAGTTATGAAACTTAAAGACCACAAGGTATCATTCACCACCTGTAGCAAGCTTCAATCCATCCCCAGGGTGTAGACTCTTTCTCACTTTTTTCTTGCAATCGTTTCATGTTAAAACTTATGCTATGTTATCCAGAGTGCAGTGACTTGGTTATGCTTCTCTCCAAACTCAGAGAAAATCATCACAACTTTAAAAGATGGTTCAATGAGACTCTGGAACATCAATGGTTAGTAGAATTGTTTTAAACTTGTGCATTAACCTTATTGTTGCCACATGCAAAACAGTTCCCGGTAACATTAGGTGATCTGTTTTGGAATTTTATGATACATGGAATTATTTTTGTTTTATCAAATAAACAAATAACCTACAAGCATTGTGTATTTTGGTGGAAGTCCGCTATCATCTTGATGAGGATCCAAAGACTTTGAAGGTATTCCCGATTCCACTTTGCGACTCAAGGGGTAATCCGTTGCACTATGATCGTCTCAGTTTGTGCCCTGACGAAAAGATATTGGCAACAAGCCATGGTTCAACATTGCAGTGGTTATGTGCTGAAACTGGAAATGTCTTGGACACAGCTGAGAAATCCCACGAAGGTGATAGGATCTCAAATTTCTCTTTGCTACCAATTGAAAACCATACACATATCTCAAAAGTTGAAGCTATGCTAAAATGTAACACTCTTGGTTGTATATGTAGGGGATATCACATGCATATCTTTGGCACCCAAGGCTATCACGTTGGTATGTGTATATGTGTGTTTCTTTCTTGTCTGCACAGTTGTTTGTTTCTCATTTAAATTGTTGGATGTTGTCTGTTGTTGGTTCAGGGGAGAGTGGGGCCATGGTTTTGGGTGCTGATCTCAAATGCCACAAATCCAAAAATCGTGATCTCAAATGCCACCCTCTAGTGAAAGTACCATTACCCTTAATGAAATCTGATTATTTTTCAAATCAGGGTATATAGAAGTAATTGTAAGAAATATCAACAAAAACGCAGTAGTTCATATGTTTTTACACGCGGCGCGCGTTCAGGGTTCGAGTCTCACCCAGAGTTCGAGTCTCACCCAGAGTTCGAATCAGATATTTTTGTGGTACAACTGGTATATATGGTACAACTGACACTACGATTTATGGTACAACTGGCTAGTTGTATCCAGTTGTACCAAATGTGTGGTACAACTGGGTACAATTAGGTATAACTATGTACAAGTATTAAGCATATATATTAGTGCTTGTAAATGATGTCAATAAAAATGCGGTAGCTCAGATGGCAAACGACCCTCGTGCGAGAAGTTCAAGATTCGAATCCCAACTTCGCATTAATATAACCGAGTATTACTCGGTACAATTGTGTTTATTATTTTATTTAAAATTTTCATTAAGAGCAAAATCGTCAACACAGTATACATGAGTGGCACTCGTATCATTTAGTAGCATGCAGAATCACAATTTCTGAAAAAGTGACATTTGAGACTTTGATTCCATGATTTTAGCGACATCAGGCGTTGACAAAAAAGTGAAGCTGTGGGAAGCTCCAAAGTCGCAAACTTTGTAGACTTGACTTGCATACACAAAGTCCCTTTTCATCACGTGAGGAATATTTAATGGCAGAACTTGCATAATAGGTTGTTTGGAGTTCTGTGTTGGGAGCTACATCATATGAAGTTTCTTCTTGTTACCATCTCAAGTGTCTTTCGACTTTTGGAATTTTGAATTTTGCTTACAAAAGAGAATTAGGAATGGCTTAGTAATTTACTAATTTTGAGGACAAATGTTGTACGATACTCGAAACTTTGTGCTCTTCTTTTTACAAGATTAAATCCAGTTTTAAACAGACAACAGCAAGATATATGATGGTGATTAAAAGGTCATTATAAGAGGATCGGCTAGCTTTTACTGAATAGGTTAAAAGTATAATATGGTAGATTAATTAACACAATTGAAAATGTGAAGGTCATGGACTCTGATGGGTATTTTGGGCATATAAACAAAATGGGCCACAAAATATGTGAAGCCCACGTAAAGTCCCGAATATAATAACCCTAACGCCTAACAAAGAAGCTCTGCTTAAAATCTGAATTTAGGGTTTCTCTGAATCATCATCTCCAGCAGTCAGCATACAGAGTGTGAGAATCTGCCACCATGGGTCGTATGCACAGTAGAGGGTTTGTGCTTCTTCTTCCTCTTCTTCTTCTCACTGTTATGCACTAATTGATCGTTATGCGTTAATTGGTGCATTCTAACATGTTGATATCGTTTTCTGTAGAAAGGGTATTTCAGCTTCTGCGTTGCCTTACAAGAGAACGCCTCCTAGCTGGGTCAAGACTACCGCTCAGGATGTAATGTTGCTATCATCTCTGCTTTTGAGATTTAATTAGCTCTCAATTTTAATTTACTTGCTTGAATCAATTACAGGTTGATGAATCAATCTGCAAATTTGCCAAAAAGGGATTGACCCCTTCACAGATCGGTGTTATTCTCCGTGACTCTCACGGTATTCCTCAGGTCAAGAGTGTTACAGGAAGCAAGATCCTGAGGATACTCAAAGCCCATGGTGTGTTTTCAATTTTGCAAAGTCTTCATGTTTTCTTCTACTTGTGGCATTTTGGTCTCTATTGTGAAATGTTATATTATGACTTGAAAGGCCTTGCTCCTGAGATCCCTGAGGATCTGTACCACCTTATTAAGAAGGCTGTGGCCATCCGTAAGCATCTCGAGAGGAACAGGAAGGACAAGGATTCCAAGTTCAGGCTCATCTTGGTTGAGAGCAGGATTCACCGTCTCGCTCGCTATTACAAGAAGACCAAGAAGCTTCCTCCCGTCTGGAAGTAGTGAGTACCTCATTCCTTTTCTCAATTATCACATCTTGCTTTTTGTATTAGTGTCTCTCTATCACTCGAAACTAGTTTTGTCAAAGTGGTTTGGATCTTTGGGGATATAGCTTTTGTTTGGAATGACTATGAACTGTTATTTCCTAAAGCACTTGGCCAACATTGTCCTGTTGACCCTTTTGTTATTGTCTTAACCTGTTTTCTATGCTTAGCACTGACTTGCACTCTCTCCAACTGCAGCGAATCCACAACCGCGAGCACCCTTGTGGCTTAAGCTTTTGGAAGGAGGAAGATTCTACAAGTCTGTTTCTTACCTTTTTGTTTTGATGAATTCTCAGCTTTACTCTTCATGTGTCTGGATTTGATATTTGTTGGCCCTTTTGAATCTTATGCTCCTTGTTTAAGAGAATCGTATGATCATGAACACCAATGAATCCTTTTCAATCTTATTCTCCCCTACTTTAAAAGAACCGTAAGATCATGATGAAATCTCCATTAGAACAATCCTTTTAAGCATTTAGTAATACACCATTATAGCGAATAGAATCGAGATGCAAGATATATTGGTGTAAGAGATTTGGAACAAAATAGTGCTGAGAGTGACAGAGAGTATAATATCGAATTGTAATGGTTCTTATGGAGTATAAATCGTCATGTAAAAACATATATGGAAGAGACAGGGTATGAGCCGGCCAAAGAACCAACAAAAGGAGCGTGTTAAAAAAGTGGAACAATCACAAGAATCTCGAATCAAAAAAGAAAACAGGCTACAAACTCAATCAACTTGTAGCTTTCTTTCCACCATTGTAGTAACCCAAATACCATCTCGCAAACTTCTTAAGCCCCGTCTGAAGATCGGTGGTGGGTTTGTACCCGAGCTCTCTCTGAGCCGAACTGATATTAGCATGAGTGAACTGCACATCACCATTCCTCGGCAACTTCATAATGTTCCTCTTGGCCTTCACTTTCAGAAGTCTCTCCAGAATGGTGACGAGATCGTTCACGGGAACCGGCGAGGTGTTCCCGAGATTGAAAACCCTTAACTGAGCAGCACCACGCTTCTTACCACCACTCCCTGTGCTCTTCTCTGCCGTGTCCAAAGCCCCCAAACATCCCTTGACAATGTCATCAATGTAAGTGAAGTCTCTAGCCACGGTTCCATGGTTAACGCCCTCAAAAATTGAAATGGTTTTCCCCTTGAGCATGTCTCCAGTGAAGAAGAAATAGGCCATGTCAGGTCTTCCCCAAGGACCATACACCGTGAAGAACCTCAAACCGGTGAGAGAGAGGCCATAGATGTGATTGTAAGTGTGAGCAATCTCTTCACCAGCCTTCTTAGTAGCAGCATAGAGACTAGCTGGTTGATCTGTTCTGTCTTTCTCGGAGAAAGGGACCTTAGTGTTCAAACCGTAGACAGAGCTAGAGGAAGCCCAGACAATGGCAGGTTGGGGATTTGCAGATTTACAGACCTCAAGGAGATTGACAAAGCCAGCGATGTTACTGTGAACATAGGAGCTGGGGTTTTCCATGGCGTACCTGACGCCGGCTTGAGCAGCCAAATGCATAACATGTGTAAAGGGGACGACTTCGAAGAGCTTCTTGAGGAGAGCAGCGTCGTTGATGTCTCCTTCGACAACGAAGACTCCGCTTCGCTCCAAAAGGGCTTGTCTTGATCTCTTGAGCGATGGATCGTAGTAATCGTTGAAGTTGTCGAGTCCGAGAACGCCATCTCCACGGCGTTTGAGAGCGGCGGAAACGTGAGTACCAACGAAACCGGCAGCTCCGGTGACGAGAACGGAGACACCGTGACGAGTACGGACACGGGCAGAGGATCTGACCCGTTTCTCCCAAGCGGGTCCTCCCCACGAGTAGGTGCGAAGAGAACGGCGAGAAGGATCTGGATTGGAGGAAACAGGAGATCGATAGAAGAAGATGAAGATCAAGCCGACGAAGACGAGGGACCAAAAGGCGAGCTTGGCTAGGGAAGATTGCCACGGTGTACGGTGGAAGTAGGGCTTGAACTTGCCCGGCGTGGAAGGAATATCATCGAGATGCGACATTTGCTTCATTATCAAATATTTAGCTTTGTAGATCGCTGCGATAATGGCGTCTCCGAGAATCTTCTTTCAGCTTTCTTGGAGGTGATGATTGGTTTCTTTGCTCTGAGAGTTTATAGGCTCTCCGAATTCTAAGGCAAGATCAACAATTTCAAGATTTTGTTTTTCTATTTTTAGATTCTTTTTTTCCGAAGGTGAGTCAAAGCTACTCTCTAATTAATCAAGTGAGGGTTGATTATTATCACATCTAATCCTACTATTATTACTTCACGATGATTAGTTTTCATAAATCAATGAAGCTTCGATCATGTGGTAGATGGATTTTTTGGCCCTTTGCTGTATCAGTTTTGGGTTCTTAATTATGCAATAGTTGTATAATTTAGTTTCCCTTGTCTATCCCATTACTGTTTCTAATACTCTTTAATCGTAAAAAGATGATAAATTATCGAATCATGAATAACTATTGATTCATCAAATTCGATGCACTAATATTCATATTCAATTGTTTGCCTGCATCTATAGGTCTTTACAAAATTACGCACAAAAATACATGTTTAGGTGCAGCCCAAGATCGTCACGTGGAGATCTAACGGTGAATAGTTAAATTAAACTTAAAACTAATTTAATACCAAGGCACATTAACCCATGGAATACAACCTCAATTTGATTCATGTTTTCAGTTCAAAATTCCATTCATTTTATTGTAAGACAAAGCATAACGAAAATTGATTTATAGCGCCTACATGACTAGTGAGTGACCCCGGGTAATGCATGTGAAACAAGCACACTTACACAAACACCATGTGGAAAATGTCTTTATGATGTTGTGCAAAACAGAGCTTGGCTTAGCAAATGTCCTTGGCGGCTGCAATAACTGCATCAACGGTGAGTCCAAATTTCTTGTAGAGCACATCGGCTGGTGCACTTGCTCCAAAACTGTCTACACCGATGGCTTTTCCTTTGGAGCCAACCATCTTCTCCCACCCAAAGGTCGAGCCTGCTTCAATGCTCACTCTTGCTGATACCTCTGATGGTAACACACTTTCTTTGTACTCTTCGCTTTGTTCATCAAACAGCTCCCAACTCACCAGCGACACTACTCTCACTGCTCTTCCTTCTTCTCTCAGCTTCTCTCCAGCCTTTGCAGCTATCTCTAGCTCCGACCCTGTCCCCATCAGGATTACGTCTGGTTTATTACCTGTGGAGTTATCTGAGATTACATATCCCCCCTTCTCCACTCCCTCAACCGAAGTTCCAGGTAGATGAGGCAGCTTTTGTCTGGACAGAGCCAGGATCGAAGGCCTCTTTCTATTCTCTACTGCAACTTTGTATGCCCCAGCAGTTTCAGTTCCATCAGCTGGCCTCAGCATCAAGATGTTAGGCATAGCACGGAAGCTCGCCAAGTGTTCTATCGGCTGGTGGGTCGGCCCATCTTCTCCGAGACCGATTGAATCATGGGTCATTACGTAGATAACCCCAGCTTGGGACAGAGCAGAGAGCCTGATGGCAGCTCTCATGTAGTCTGTGAAGACAAAGAACGTAGCACAGTAAGGAATGAGCCCCGGGCTGTGACAGGTAATCCCATTGCAGATAGCTCCCATGCTGTGTTCCCTGACACCAAACCTAAGGTTTCGCTCTTCAGGTGCGTTCTTTTGGAAGTCCCCAAACATTTTAAGCAATGTCATGTTGGATGAAGCAAGGTCAGCACTCCCACCGAGGAACCCAGGAAGAACCTTTGCAAGGGCATTAAGACACTGTTGGGAGAGGTTTCTTGTTGCATCTGCAGGACTCTCGGGTGTGTAAGTCTGGAAAAAGAGGAGAAAAAATCATATTAATCCCACCAGAGAGATTGACTCGACATTTTAACAACAATTTACCTTCTTCCTATGTGTATAAAAAGATGGAACCTTTTTAAAATTGCTCTTAACATTTGTTTTTCATAACTTCAAGAAAAAAGAAAGCTTTGTTCCTTTTGGCATTTGATCTTTCAATTATTGAAGTTAGGTTTAGAAAAAACAAAGACGTTTTTCCAGGCTTACCGGCAATGATTTTTCCCAGCCAGTAGGTAAGTTAACAGTAACTATAGACTTCAGTTGTGCAGCTTCTTGTGGGTACTTCTTCTCATAGTCAGCAAACTTAGCATTCCATTCTTTTTCAAGAGCAGCTCCTTCAGGGATATGACGACTCCAGTGGCTGCAAAAATGACAATGGTGCCATTGACATCATACTAACTTTAGTACATTAAAACAGACTCAATGAAAGCCACTAACTAACCTCTTGACATCTTCAGGCACATGGAAAGGCCCATATGGCCATCCAAGATTCTTTCGGGTAGCATCAACTTCCTTTTCACCGAGTGCACTTCCGTGTACACTGTAAGAATTTGCCTTGTTTGGTGATCCAAAACCAATGGTTGTAGTTATCTGCCCATTTTAAGAAACCAACCGTATAAGCTTACCATTACACATATTTGTTTTGCAAAAAGAAGACATATTTTTTCTACAATCAATTAAAAAGACAACCGGAATCCAGTTGTGAATATTAGGTAGAGGAACCGAACATGTATGTTTCAGACCATTTTCTTTTTACAGGTTATATAAGAGCAAAATCCACAACCAAGCCAAGCCACATGACAAGCGTGTTTAGACTGCCATAGTTGATAACTTGACTATGAGTAAGAAAAAGGTGGGTCACCTTGATTAAAGTGGGTTTGTCTTTAACAGCCTTAGCTTCCTTAATGGCAGCACGGATTTCATCATAACCCGTGTTTCCATTCTTCACCCATATAACATGCCAACCGAGACCCTCAAAACGTGTTCCCACATTCTCGGTAAATGCTATCTCTGTGTCACCGTCAATGGAAATGTGATTGTCATCATAAAAAGCTATGAGCTTCCCCAGACCCCAGTGGCCCGCAAGAGAACAAGCTTCATTTGCAATTCCTTCCATTTGACATCCATCTCCGAGAATAGCGTACCTACAGAAAGCTGAGTCAATTCCTTGAAGTGATATGCAAAGGTAAATACACTAGCTTATGGAACTAGAAGTGCAAGAAACAGTCATGAGCCAAAAGCAAATAGTAGTACGTGTAATGGTCGACAATCTCAAAGTCTGGTTTGTTGAATCTCGCAGCCAAATGCTTCTCGGCAAGTGCCAAACCCACAGCATTTGCAATTCCTTGGCCAAGCGGACCTATACAGGAAAAAAGAGCCATTAACTTACTGCTTGAAATGAAAAGGATGAACTGGTTGAAACCAAAAAGAATCAAACCAGTGGTGACTTCAACAGCAGGAGTCTCAAAATTCTCGGGGTGTCCTGGAGTCCTACTTCCCCACTGTCGAAAACTCTTCAAGTCTTGTTCCTAATCACATCCAAAATATATATATATATATATATATATAAGTTAAATGACACTCAAAACACAAAGCTATTAGAATCAAATACTCAACAAAATATAAAAGTTAAATGACACTCAAAACACAAAGCTATTAGAATCAAATACTCAACAAAATATAAAAGTTAAAACACACTCAAACACAAAGCTATTAGAATCAAATACTCAACAAAATGGATCGGTCCAGGCAAATTTAGATCGGTACCCTGACGCTGTCGTAGCCAGCGAGGTGAAGCAAGGCGTACTGGAGCATGCAACCATGGCCGGCAGACAAAATGAAACGGTCTCGGTTTAACCAGTAAGGATTCTTGGGGTTGTACTTCATCACTTCGTCGAACAATACATGACCCATTGGGGCACATCCCATTGGCAGTCCCGGGTGACCTGATTTCGCTTTCTCCACCGCATCGATCGCCAGAAACCTTATCGTATTCACCGATTTCTCAACCAGAGCCACGTCCGTCGCGGCGGAGGCACGCACTGTCGCAGATATCGGGCCGAGAGCACGCGTCGGAAGGTGGCGGTGCGTAGAGGAGCGAGTGAGGGCTCTGAGACCGGAAAATGAAGGGAGATCTCTTGGAGACAGGGCCACATGCTGGTCCGTAGACTGAGGAGAGCAACGTTTCGATGAAGGTCGAGTGACGAAAGAAGCCTGTGAGAAAGTCAGCGACGCCATTTTCGCACTTCGAGAGCTTTGAGAATTTGGTGTGTTTTTAAATATAACTCATGCGGGGGCTGGTGACCGTGGGATTGATAGAGGAGCCAAATCCTGATCGTTGGATTTGGGGGTGGGTTGGTGGGTTGTTGACTGTTGATCAGGCGAGTTTTTGTTAAAGAAGAAGAAGACGGAAGTGATGATGACGTCGTGAAGCGGCTCCGTGTCAAGCCGGTTTGGTGCAACAACCCCCGTCATAACGGCGTTGTTTAAGTACGACTCATCTATAAGCATTCCACTTGGGCCCCAAAGCCCAATAATAAAAGTCCGTTTCATTCTCAACAAGAAAAAGACTGTTGGGCCCTTATTTTCTATTTCATTGTTGTAGCTCTGTTCTTGATGGGCCTTTTTTGGGTCTGAAGTTTATGTTGTTGGGACTCTTCCCTCTTTGGTCGTTGACCCTTTATATAAAAGTATCTTCTTCGTCGAAAAAGAAAAAAGAAAAAGGAAATAACTTAACAACAAATGATGAAACTAAAATTGGGTGAATTTACTATATACTCATAGATAATCTGAAAATTAATAATATGGTAGTTACTTTATTTTGTTTTAATTAATTTTGTCTTGTTCATATTCAAATCTGGATAAAAATGCTCTTCGTGATTTTGTCAGGATAAATATTTTGTTAATAAACGAAATATTTGAAAGAGATAAATATCAAATGTTAATGAATAATTATTTTATTAACACGATAAAAAATTTTATATTATATAATATATATAATTCATGTTTAAATTATTATTTAACGAATTATAAAACATATTATCATAATAATATATTTATATGGTACCTAATAGATAAAATTATTAACGATAACTTATTTGTTAACATTGTAACAATTTTTATCAGTATAACACAAATTTTTATCATGTTAATAAACAAATTATTGTTAAAAACTTGATTTATATTCTTCATACATGATTATGTAGATATTATATTTGATACCACATTAAATAATTTAGTTGTTATTCTATATATGTCATGTAATATAATTGTATTAATAAAATAATTACTCGTTAAAATTAGAATTAATTTTCAAATATTTTGATCGTTATTAAAATATATATTTTGTTAAAAATTGTGTTAGAGATATTTTTATCTATATTTTAATGGAATATGAAGAGAGAGAAAAGGATGTGAGAGAACTAATTAAATGGTTATCTATGGCTATGTATTCATATTATTAAACAGTAGTCAGTTTTTGGATACGACCTCAGAAATGCTGCAAATTCCGTGCCTTTTAATATTTGGATCTTTTAAATACAAGATTTACGTATAAATTTCACTACATGATTAGGTTGCATATTTTACATTTATGTATTTAATGAGGGCAAATGTAGAGGTTTCAAAGATCATTATAAATCTCCTTTTGGATGTTTAAATTAACAACCACATATCTTGGTGTCCTTGTTGTGGGCAATGTCTTGTTTCAAACACAATGGATACCTTAAACCTTATAAAGATGAAAACGATGATCACTTCTGGTTAGCCTTCGAAACAGATTTCTCTCTCTGTTTGCTTCCATTAAATTTTCATTTTCCATTCTTTTATTAGATTTATCCATTTACGTTGTAATAATCGGAATGCCACGCCTGTCTAACAAAATCTCGAGCCTTTCCTTTTTTCAAATGGTTCTTCCTCCAGTCCGGACTGGATCCCTCTTGAGGATGCATGGTTTCCTCTCGATGGATGGTTTTTAATATAAGGGCGTATGATAGTTTTCTGTTATATACTTATTTAATCTATATGTAGTTACTCAACGTCAATAGATCAACTGGTATATTAGAAGAGCTCTTCAATGGAGAGTTTTTTTAAGTTTCAAATTTAAGTCTCGACGATGGGAAATGAGACTAACTTAGTATGTTTCAGTATTGTGTCCGAAGAGATTGTGTGCCAAAAGTTCAATTTTTTTTGGTAGTCCATATATCTAACCGACACTCAGATTCAAATAATTGATGAAAAAGCATATTCAAACAAATATGTTATACATTCTTCTTCCCAAATTTGCAGGCCAAGATTGCATACGAAACGACCAAACCCTAACCTCTATTATCTCCATACAAAGAAATACAATCAATATCATTATTCAAGACCGCTTATGATGTCAATATAAAGACTTGGCACACCACTACACATCATTTTTCTTACAATAATATAATACAATAGCCATACAATCTTGGATCGAATCCTTATGCATCAATATATTTATATATATATATATATATATATTCTAGCTATACCAGCATGAAAACGCTTGAGAGAATAGCACCGCATGTCTACGGAGCTAGTGTGTAATTCATCAATAAGCAATATAGAGAGAGAGATGGGTTAGTAAATCAGGCCTGGGAGTTGGGGTAATAACAAAGATAAGAGGGGTCAGCCATAGGAGCTCCAAGTTGAGAGTGAGGCTGAAGCAACCTCACCTGCCGTTTCAAGAACTTGGTGTAACGGATGGCTTCGTCGAGCATGGAAGCCGTGTCCATCTTTGCACCGCCTGGCACGATCCTCTTCAGAATTCGGATCTTCTCGCTGATCCTGTCCCGTCGCCGACGAGCAACCACCGTCTGAGGATCGTCGCTTATCCTTACGTTACGGCGGTTCGGCTTAGGGACGGTGGATGGGTCGATGTCTACGGGCTGCATTGCGGCGATCATGTACTGCATCTCCTTCATAGCATCCATCTCTTCATCTTCTTCTTCGCCTTCTTCCGAGTGAATTAGGGTTTCGGGAGGTGGATCTAACATGAGATGAGGATCATGGAGAAAGGGGTGTTCTTGTGTGACAAGATTACTAGCTTTGTTCCAATCCATGAGGAGATGATGAGGCTGAGGCTCCATCATGCTTATTGGGGCTGTGCTTGGATCTGATTTTCGATACGAGTCGCACAGACCTTTCCTTTTATATACATACCAATTTCCATTTTCATTTTTGCTTATAATTCTTAACATATATATATATATATACATATATATTCTATTATGCCAGAAATATACATACTGATTTCCTGTCGTATACTCGTATTATTGTTATATGAATTATTTAACCATCATATTTTATTACTCAACTATTATCTATGTAAAATGTCCTTGGATTAATAAATAAAAGGTTTTTATCAGGACCAAAACATTAGTGCGTTTACATCACATTTCCTATAGTTTTCAAAATTTTATAGGTTACGTTTGCAAGTTTTATACGATTCAAACTTGCTTCATGTTGAGGTGTCTACAAAGATTTAAACTTGCTTATATAGGTTGAGATTTATTGTGTTTATGAAAGTTTAATTTGTCGTCACTCGGTATATATGTCGGACTTAATCACCTATGCGTTTGCCAGTTAATTCTGTGTTTTATAGACGTTAAAGATTTTATTTTATTTAATTAGATCTAGCCAAAAATAAATAAATATATATATATATATATATACTACGTTGGTATCACTATTCTTTTACTATATTATAGATAATCTAATTTGTTTGTTAACCGGAAAAATCTTAGATTGAAACTCAGACTTATATTTGGTATCCATATAGAAATTCAAAAATTTTTGCCATTAAAATTGTTTACCGATGGTTAAACGGTAAGGTGCAAGTTTTTTGTTGAGATATTTAAGGGGAATCGATATCTGGTATAAAGTCGCAGGAAGAGTTCATACCTCAAGCGAAAATATATATAAATATTACAAAAGTTTTAAGTTATAAAATTATTTTGATAACTATTGATTTTGTTAAATGATTCGTAATATAAAATTATCACTTTAAACACACACATATATGCTAAAACTAATTAGTAAAAGTGTTGTCTCAATTAATATTTCGACACATAACTTGCCAAAAATCCGTACACGTGAGTTGGCAAATGAAATTAAAGAAAATATTAGCAGATCATTAAAGTTAAGTTTCACTGCAAATTTATATATTTCCGTTTAAAGACTCAATATATTTCTACCTTTTCCGCTAACTAATTTCATGGACTCATTTGTGCTAGTTTATATAAACCTTGTTATAACCATTTAAATTTGTATACGTACGTACGGAGCATACAAGAAACACATATAAAGCAAAATCCTATAGACCACAAAAGATTGAAGAAATAGTGTGTGGTCAAAATCATGGTTACTCAAAAAGCAAGATCAAGAACAAGGGATTAAATTTCTAGTGTTTTTCCTAAGAACAAAGAAGGAGAGAGACTTTACAAAATTAGGGCAAAAAGGAGCATTGCACTTCAGTGTGGATATCATTGCCATATAGAAGCATAAGTCGCTCTTGTAATAGTTACTCAACACATGTCTCCATTTTTAGTGCTATTACTTTGACCTAATTTTCCCTCTCTCTCCTTGTCTGACAACTCCTATACACCAAAATAGTAATTTAACATCATTGTTCCTCTCTTTCTTGTCTTTCTTCTACTGCCTATGGTTTCTTCAACATTTTCTTACAAACCCTTTCAACGGCCTTGATTTGATCTTATGAAATATGAGCTGGATACGATAAATGACAAATTCAACGTTCTCTTTATGATATATGGCGTCTATTTCTAGTTCTAAGTTGTGATATTTGACGATTTACGGGATCTCTCCCCCATAACTCATTACACGAAGTGGGGACAGCTTCATCGACATTAAGGTATGTCGATGAGTAAAAATCTCAATTTGATAAGTAAACATATAATCACCGCTAAATATATTACTAATTAATCGGTCTTAAGATATCGTCTATACATTTCGTTTTCCACACGAAATTTCTATATTTTACTTTCCTTTTAATAGGTGTAAAATCGACCAAAGATAAATTTTCAAAAAGAGATGCTACCTCGCTTCTATTCACATTGTCGGCTTAATGAGTTCAAGACAAAATACCCCATTTCATATTAATTTTCATACGTGTTATAAATTCATTAGTTATATACTATGCAACATAAGCTCTTTACTAGGGTTTGTAAATTTATTCATTCACAAAAGTAATTAAATAAATCCTAGATAAAAACTAAAAAGGTGTTCTCCCTCGATTTTTGTTTTTTCTCTTCTTTTTTGATGCGTTAAGTGTTCTCGATCGATTGCACTCGAATCCATATCATTCAACAAGTAGTCACCCAAAATCACATCCTAAGTTACAGAGTACACATCAAGATTGTTTCAACATGCGACATCGCGTAACAATCTTCCTGAACTCGTCCAAGCTTAGCTGAAACCCAAAAGTAAAGAAGATCCCAATGTTTAGCATAAGTGGTTCTAATAAACACTAATAACTTCAAGTTAGCACCCACCTTTCCGTCCTTATCCATGTCAAAGCAACGAATCATGTCTTGTAATTCCTCTTGTGTCCATGTGAAATCATGCACAGTCGCCATTTTGGCCACATCTCTCAGAGTAATGAACCCTTTTCCCGCTTCTGCATTTACAAAAACCGATGATGATCCAATACACTCACTTAATGGAGTTTAGAAACCGTTAAAACTCAAACGATAGCAATGGCAAAATCGATAGTCAGATTGGCAGATATATATGTACCATCAAACTGATAGAAGTATATGAGCAATTCGTCCTGTGTCATCTGCGTCTTGCTCATCAATTCCTACGTATCAGAAAAAAGCAATGTAGACTAAGGCAAAACAGCAGCCTCCTAGAAATATTTGATGTAAAATAAAAACAAACCGGTTTATTCTTCTTCCAACTTGCTGCCTCTTGATCGTTTCTCACTTTCTTGGTAGGGGTAATACGGGAACATCCTGCAACAGAGTCCTGAAGAGAAAGCGCTATTGCCTGCAGCACCAACAAAACCAACAAATGTCAACAATTAAGAAGCTAGCCAATCGCCAATTGCCAATTGCAGCATTACAATGCCAATACCTTCTCTAAGTCATCATCATCCTCACCAAGGGAATCTGATGTTTCCAACTTCTTCTTAGATAAGAGTTTTCTCTTGGATGCCGAGGTCTTCTTCTTAAATTGATACAACAAGAAATCAAATGGCACAAGGATTAACGCAGAAGATTAAAATTATAGACAAAACTATCCAACAATGCAGAATGCAGACATGCCCAGAGAATTACATACAAATTTACCTTTCTTTTATGGGAAACACAAGTTGAATTCCCCACAAAATCGTCGTCATCGTCATCATATTCTTCTTCATCGTCCTCATCACCATCGGCCTCGCCGGGTCTGTAATCATCGTCTTCTTTACCTGAATTTCGTTTGCCTCTACGTTTTATAGAATTTAAAGATGGACCCAGAAGAGCCTTGGCGGCTTTAGAGATGCCTAGAGCTTCCAATCTTGCTTTGTTCTCAGCGATCCTTGCAAATCTCTGCTTCTCGTATTCCGATATCTTTCCATTTCCTTCCAATTCATCGCTGGACCTCGAGCTCTCTCCTCCATCCAATTCTCCACTACTCGCCATTCAATTTGGGGAATACTTTGCACATTTAGGGATTCGTCGTTTACTGTTGATTTTGCCGCCTCAAATCTCTCGATTCCTTTCAGTTGGCCTTTAGCAATGGCCCAGTTTGAGTTTAAGCCCAAATACATGGCCTCTCATTGAAAATTTCTAATGAGAATTAAGAAAACCCAATAACCGGTTAAGATACAAAGATCTCGCTTTCGCATTGACACATGCTTAACAACATAACAGTAACATCTGATTGACAAAAAAAGAAAGAAAAAGATAAAACAAAATAACAGCTCAATTATTGATTCTAACATTTTTAAAATGATTCCTTGAATTTGAATGTGTTTTGAATCTCAACTCTGCATACAACCTACAGACATGTATCCATACATTCTACATTGACGTCTTTATGTGTATTATTGCGATGGTCAAGTTGTCACGTATTTGAGGGTGGTCACAAGTTAGGATCAGATCGTCTCTTGCCCATAACAATATAGGTATTTGCCTAGAACCAATGCCAAAAAAAAATTTTAAAAACTTTAAAGAAAAAATACCCAAAAATAATAATTATTTTTGTTAAAAAACTTTACATATTTAATTTGTCTAGGACTAAAAAAATTATGAGACGGACCTGGCTAGGATTCAACATATATCCGAAATAATATTTGTATATGTAATATGATCCATCTCTACTGCATTTTAAATTTTAAATTTTAAATTTTATGTTTTGCTTTGTTTCTTATGAATATTTAATCCATTTCGTTTAATATGATAGCCAACTTTATGTGTGTGAAATCAGCTTACTCCTCTCTAAAAAAAGATATACAAAGCTGAGTCTGAGTGTCCAAAAAATTGTGTAGTTTTACTGAATTGCTCTCTTATTTTTCACTAAAAAACATTACAAACTGATTTAAATAAGTTTCAATAAGTAATGATTCTAACAATCTTAAAACAAATTCTTGAAAACCTGCAATTACTTTGAATGATTCCTACAAATTAGGTAGACTCAACTAACTCAACGTGATAGCAAATATAGCTATAAATCAGATTTCTGTTTTTTTTATTTTTCATTCTCTCCCCTAAACTGGAAACACCATGGTTCCAGTTTACTTTCTCTTTGGTCCAACTCCCATCTTGTTCCTCATCTTCTCAAAGACATCATTTTCACTGTCTTGGTCATAATGTCTGTCAACTGATCTTGTATACTGCAAAACTCCAGCTCAATTGTCTTATCACCAACAAGCTCACGTAAAAAATGAAATCTCACGTAAAAAATAAAATCTAACATGAATATGTTTGTTTCTCCCATGTAGAACTGGATTCTTAGACAACTTAATTGTAGAATTTATTATCACAAAGCAGAATTGTTCCCCTTTCTTGATTAAATCCGATTTCAGCAAAAAAATTCTCAACCATACAGGTTGATACACTCCATTCACTGCCGCCACAAAATCAGCTTCATGTTGTAAACAGTGTAACTGTCGGTTGTTTTTTCGAAGACCATGATATTGCTCCTCTTCCAAACATAAACGTGTAACCCGACGTACTCCTTCTATAATCTTTATCTCCTGCGTAGTCACTGTCTATATAATCCATCAACTTTCCTTCCTCACCAAAAACTCTTTTGTATTGAATACCAAACTCGGTTATCCCTTAAACATATCTGAGTATTCTTTTTGCTGCAAGTAGGTGTTGTTCACTTGGCTTCTCCATGTATTTGCTCACTAGATTAACCGAATAAATTAAATCCGGTCTGGTGGCAGTCACATATCTCAGATTTCCAACTAGTTGCTTGAACTTAGTTGTATCTACTCTCGGTTATGCTCCCTCTTTTGTCAGTTTGACTCCCAAAACTGTTGGATTCTTCACCGAGTTGTATCCTTCCATTTCGAACCTCTTCAATATTTTATATGCATACTTCCTTTGAGTAATGAAATTCACTGCTCATCTTAGATTACTTCTACACCCAAAAAGTACCTCATCCTTCAAGATCTGTCATGACTCCTTGAACTCTTTTATCATCATTTCTGAAGTGCTGGTGTAGATAAAATCATCAACATACAAGTTGATTATCAACACATTTTCCTTTTATGTTTTGATGAAAAAAGTGTGTTCACAATAGCATTTCTTGAACCCATCTCATATGAAATATCCTTCAATCTTGTTATACCACGCCCTAGGCGCTTATCGCAGTCCGTACATAACCTTTTCCAATTTGTAAACTTTCTTGTTGTCGTCTCCACTCAGCTCAAATCCTTTAGGTTGCTCCACAAACACATCCTCATCAAGTCTCCATGTAAGAATGCACTCTTCACATCAAGTTGGTATATAATCCATCCCTTTTGTGTTGCCAATGCTAAGATCAATATGATTGTATTCCATCTCGCCACCAGTGCAAACACCTCATAAAAATCTACTCCATGCATTTGATTAAAACCCTTGGCCACCAACCTTGCCTTGAATTTGTCTACTTATCCCCTTTCATTAAGCTTGGTTTTGTATATCCACTTAAATCCTAATGGTTTAACTCTTTCAGGTAACTCAACTAAATTCCACGTGTGGTTTTCTTCAATCGATTTGATCTCAACTCTCATTACTTTCTTCCATTTTTATGCTTTACAGCTTCTTCAAAACTCTTTGGATCATTTTCAGCAACAAACAAAGTTATTAGTTCTTCTCCTTCTTCTATTGTTTCATCCATGTTGGTTTCTGCAAAGTTCTCCTAGTTTTGATTCGTGTCGTACCAGCACTTGATTCCCATGTTTCTCTGTTCTCGGTTGTAGCCTTTCGCGGTTCTTCTTCATCTTATTGCAAACTTCTATTTTCTGTTTCTTCTTCCTGGTCATGGTTTTCCCCTTATTCTTCTTCTGAGACATGTACATGCTTGCTGTCATTGATCTCTTCTTTTTAGTCCAATATTGTTTTCTCTAAATTTGACGTCTTTACTGATTATATTTTTTTAGTGATTGGATCACACAATCGATACACTTTAAACTCCTTGTTGACACCAAACATCACACACTTGATGCTTTTCTCATCCAGTTTGTTGCATTTTTCATATGGGACTAGTGCAAATGCCACACAGCCAAAGACTCGCAAATGCTTAACCGAAGGTTTAGCTTTGCTCTACTTCTCAACCGGGGTCACATCTCCTAATATTTTCGTCGGACTTATGTTTAGTATATGGACTGCATATTGTGCTGCTTCTGGCCAAGACCTCAGGGGTACTCTTATTCCAAACAGAATACATCTCACAATGTTCATCACACTTCTATTTTTCCTCTCCGCAACACTGTTTTGTTGTACAGTATATGTCATTGTGAGCTGCCGTTTTATACTCTTCTCTGCACAGAACTCCTGAAATTCCTTAGAATTGAACTCAACTCCTCTATTAGTCCTTAAACATGTCACAAGCTCTCTTGATTCTCTCTCAACACATGCTTTAAACTCCTTAAACACCTTCAATACTTTGCAATTTTCTACAAGAAAGAACGTCCAACATTTCCTGCTATAATCATCGATGAAATTGATTATATACCTTCTCCCAATTTCGAAATTGGGGTAAAAAAAGTATATTTTCTATAACTTGTTTCCCCTTCATATAGATCTCACATACTGCCTCACCCTTGTTAATGTTTGGTAGTCCTTGTACCATCTCCTTTTCTGTAAGTATCACTAAGTTGTTGTGACTTAAGTGACCAAACAGCTTGTCATATTTCTTCGACACTATCGACTGAGTTTTGTAAATAATTCTTCTTCATTTTGCGTATGCCCTTCTTCACATTTGCGTGAATCACAAACATCTTGTTTGTGGTAATTACTGATTGCATGATGACTTTTTTGTTGTTTATGCCACACTTTACACTCATCGTCTTCAATAAGTATCTTCAATCCCTTTTGCTGCAGTTGACCTACATTTAATAAGTTATTCGTTAGTGTAGGGACAAAGTACACCTAAGAAATCACTTGTGTTATGCCATTATTTTCTAGCCGTAAATTTCATTTTCCTTCTACTTGCATCCGTCTATCATCTTCTAGTTTGACATATTGTTGAAACTTGTCGTCAAGCTCAACGAACCACTCCTTCGTTCCACACATATAGTTGATGCATCCCGAGTCTAGGTACCATACATGCTCATCATCTTCCTTAGTGAGTGTTACTTGACTTCTCCCAACTAGGACATTCATTCTTGAAATGTCCCAACTTATGACACTTGTAACACTCAATGTTTTCTTTGTTAAAGGTCGTATACCCTCTTCCTCGACCTCTTCTGCCTCCACGATACCCTCTTTTTCCTTGGTTTTGCACACCACTACGTCCTCTTACTCCTTTCATCTTTAAGGTGTGCTCTTCTTTGTGTTCTTCTCCATGATGTTTAGGCAGATTTTGCTTATGAACTAGTAACGAGCTTTGTAATTCATCAACCGACAGCTCTATGATGTCGTTTGATTCCTCTATTACGCACACGATGTAGGTAAATCTCTCAACCAGCGTTCGTAGTATCTTCTCCACCACCTTGGCGTCCGACATATCTTCACCAAGGTTCCTCATGTCATTTTTGCTATAATCATGACCTTTGAGAAGTACTCCATGATCGTATCTCCTTCTTTCATCTCCAGTATTTCAAAGTTTCGTCGTAACCTCTACAGCTGGGTAATTTGGACTCTCTTATTTCCATGAAACTTAGTTTTCATCGACTCTCATATGTCCTTAGATGTATCCTTCTTTGCAATCGTTTTCAAAATTGTTTTATCTATCGATGCAAATAGATAATTTTTTACCTTCATATCCTTAAGATCATCTCCGCAAATTTGTTCATTTGTGCTTCTGTCAAGATTGCATCTCCTCTTGGTTGTGTGATTCCGGTTTCGATGAGATTCCACCACTCCTTTGACCTCAACAAATTCTCCATGAGCATCGCCCAATGCTTATAATCACCTTCGTATTTGGGAATACTTAACAACCTTTTTTTGCTACTCATTTTCACTTTTCAGTCGCTCACTCTTTTAGAGAATTGGCTCTTATACCACTTGTAATTTTATTGAATCATTCTCTTATTTTTCAATCTAAAAAAACATTACAAACTGACTTAAATAAGCTTCAATAACTAATGACTCTAACAACTCTAAAACAGATTCCTGAAAACTTACAACTACTTCGAATGATGCCTACAAACTAGGTAGACTCAACTAACTCAAGATGACAGCAAACATGGTTAGAAACTCGGTCTCTGCTTCTTTATTCTTCAAATTGTCTAATCGGCATTTCATCTGCTTCAAAAAATAACATTAAATGAAACTTTATTTAAAATTCTAGTGTTAAGCATTTGATATTTGCTGTCAACATTACAAACACAGCAAATAGACATTCGAATCATGGCATTACAAAATATCAATATTTTCAAGCGATTTGAAACAAATACCATATAAATATTTATCTAACCGAGAATTTGGCAACTCTAATACGATCCATACAAAAGAAGAAATCACCTTTCGTTATAGAGCCCAATGCGAATGGTGTGAAACGTGTGATTGGTGGATAATGGCCTACATCAACTTTCTCTTTTTCCTTTATTATTTTTACTTTATTTTGTCGTCAATCTTTTTTGATAAAAACTACCCATATGAAAAACAATTTGTGGGGATGGAAATACCGCGTTGTTTCTAAGCTGTCTTGACTTGTATATGGATAAAGCAAGAAAAATCCAAAGAGAGAAACACAAAAGATTAAAGATAAGAATCAAAAAACGTGTAACTGATTTTCAAGGAGATGAGTTGGTGTATATATATATTCATAAATAGCTTCATATGGAATTAGATAGTAAATAAAGTATATACGATCTATATAAAGACTAACATATTTGATCTTCTTCTGTATATGATCTAAAATTAATAAATGATTCCATTGCTACGATACTACGTTGAATCTTGAATTTGAGTTGAGTTTGTTTGTTGAAATAAATAGACTAACTAAAACAATAAATTAAATTACTTGTAAAGTGAGAGGTTGCGGAGAAGATATGGTGGGCAAGCTTGGCATCTACAAAAGGTGGGATAGAGATTGAAAGAGAGTAAAATTGAATCGAAAGCTTGTCTCCTTAAATTAATTATTTAATAATATATTTAAACACGAGTAAGAAAAGATTTTGCAATAAAAATACATTATTTAACTTTTGTTATGCACACAAGATCACACCCATCAATTTCAGAGACCCTCCTCCCTTCCCCACCTTATTATACAACTTTTTATCGGGAGCATAATAATATAATTATTACGTATATAACCTTTTGTTAGTGTACCACTCACTTTTTGTCAAATTAAATGTAAAATTGTCACTTTACGTATTTAATTATTAATTTGCATTTCTTTAACAATTCTTTTTATAATTTGTATCTATTGACTCTGTTTAATTAAATAAACAGCATTTTAATATAAAACTAAAACATGTATATTTATATAAAAACAAATATTCAACTCAATGAATATGGAGAAACTAACCACTTTCGTTATATATAAAATATGAATGTGTATATATATTTGAGCACTTGAACAAAAAAGTATATATATTTTTAACAAAAATATTTCCTGTCTCACTATTCTATGGTGATTGTTCTGTGTAGAACTTTGGGTTTCAACATCATGTATTTACATCTGGAAATTGTCCAAAAATGATCGTTCGAGAATAATGTATCACAACAAAGATGATCATGATCAAGAAGGTTATTATTACCTTACCGTCTTACCGATGTAGTGCTTTCTGAGGAATCCATGATACTCAAATTAGCGAGAATTTGATGAAAGAGTTTAAGATAAACGTCAATTGCATGAGACAATATGTGATTCTTATTAGATTTTAGGTTTATAAGTTCTTTTATTATTTTTTAGCTCGATTATAAGTTATAACCTTACTTTTTGAGTCGGATTGGATTTGATTCCTCATATTAAGTGTTTGAGATGATATTTATAGGTCTTGCCTCAATCAAGCTTAGATACTGGGTCAACACCTCGCAAAACGGATAGGTTATCCATTTATTGGCTTTACATAAAAATCACGTTAGAAAAATTTTTAGGCGTGACTAGTTTCTTTAAAACACGCTATCGGAACACAATCGTCATCAGACATAGCTCAAGACTTTTTATTTTAAGAAGAGAGTCTCACCATCCAAGATGTTTAAGGTGATATTTATAGGTATTATCTTAACTAACGTCTGGATACTAAGTCCATACCTTGTAGGGCGGAAAGGTTATCAATTTTGTTGGCTTTTGGGAAGATCTACATAGAAAATTTATTCGATGCAGCTAGTTTTTCTAAAACGTATCGTCAAAACAACTGTGCATGTTAGATTAAAGTAATGATGTTCATTGTACAACCCGAAAAGGTGCATGATATGTCCCATTATCTAGTGGCTCTCCGCATGTTACCGCTAGGCATTAGCCTTTTTACGCTTGCTATTTTCAAAAACGTTTTAAATGTATAGATGCAGAGAATAATGTACCACAACAAAGATGATCGTGATCAAGAAGGTTATTGCCTTAGTGATGTGGTGTTTTCTGATGAATCTATGACACTCAAATTAGTGAGAATGCGGAAAGTGTGTAAGAGAAAAGGCAATTTCATGAAATGATATGCGATTGTTAATAGATTCAGGTTTATAAATTAATTAAATTTTAACAGAAAATTTGTATAGCTGCAGAAATAATGTCTAAGGAAGATAATTTACGAAGGCTACCTAAGGAAATTTATTCCCAAGAGTAGCATATACAGTATAAGACTTATGATCCACTATCACATTGTTTGGGTGATATCAATCGCTAACAATTATAAACTAATTGTTGGAATTATTAGATAGATACATATATATACACATCGCAGCACATTGTAATATTCGTAGAGAATATGAGTTTGGACTTAAAAATAAATTACGACTAATAATAAAATACTATTTGGAGAGTAGTGGAAAGATGGAAGACAAATGTTTGTTAAAGTCCGATTATAACAAAATCAAAATCTCCCTAACTCCTAGGAGAGTCTTCTTGGAGACAAAAGTACATGCGGTATCTAAAAGATAGTAAAAGAAAACATAAAAGCTGCATAATTATCATCATTTTACTTTTTATAAACAATGAATAGCCCATTGTTATTTACTAGTATTTCTTAATAATATTTCACACTTATTCTAAAAAGATCAAACACAGGCAAACAAACAAACAAAAAAGGAAGAGAAAGGTCGATAGCTTTTTAATTTGTATTGCCCTTCCATATCAAGAAGATGATTCGATGCATGATGTGCCATCTACATATATATACAAAATAGTAACGAAAAGTTTGAAATGTATATATATATATTTCGAGGGATCACACAAAGTATTAATTTTCTTAATTCTTGAATACTTTTATTTGATGGTTGTTTTGACTATAAAGCTCTAAAATAAAATGCTAACGTTTTGTCAGCTTTGCAAATAGTAGTATCTCTAAAGTACTCATTCTGATCCAAAGTATAGGATATGTTTTTAGTTAAAACGTGTATTTTAAGATTTTTTTGTTAAATATATTATTTTAATTTAACTATAAATCATTAAACCAATCCTAAAATACGGAAAATATTATTAAATATATTTAAAATTTGTATAAATGTGTTAAACATATTATATCGTGAAATAAAATAAAATCTCTAAAACATCTTTTATAATGGAGTTAGAGAATATAAATATTATTAGTGTAATATAACAATGATTTCCTAGTGGCAAACTAGAATATTCAATGATGATCTACGGACTGTAAAGTAGTTATTATGAGATTCGATCCTAGTGAATACTTCAATGATCACAAATTTCGTAATTGCTTTTCCCTAATTCAAACATATTGCGAGACCTTGTCTGGACCAGTCAATGTTTCTATTTACTGCCAAATTTCATCAAAGGTTAGGATTTAATATACGAAATGTTATGACGACCACATCGCGCGTCTTAGTGGAGCCGAGCGCGCGACCATGTGCCTCGTTGTGTTCTTCCACGTTGGCATGGTATGGATCTCTACACAATGGTTGACAAAATCTGACCGTTGATTTCGTAAATCCTCTCTAACAGGGAAACGACACATGTGTTTCTGGCGTACACGTGTAGATTGACGGATCACGACCGTTCTTCTGCTTCAGGACACGGCTTATCTGTCAACTATTCAATCAACCGTCTCCAACCAACGTTTATTGCACAAGAGACAATAACTTAGCTGATTGTCATTTTTCACTACAAATTTATAATCGTCGTCTTTCTCCATTTAATCAACTCTTGATAATTTTCTAAAACGGAAACATTTTTATGTTTTGTTTGGCTTTTAAATTAAAAATCCCAATGAGCTGTATATTCGTTTGTTTTGATATTTCTTGAAATCTTTATTTAGAGAAATGCATGTAATGTGTAAAGCGATGGCCGCATTATGTAACGCGTATGGACCATTTGAAAGAAAAATGCAAACCTTTGTTTCGTGGGAGAAGAAAGTTTAGAAACGGCGCACACAAAAATGAATTGTGGACCAAATAAACAAATAAATATGACAAGACCCATGTGACATCATGGAGACAGAAATATGTTTATAAATAAAGACACAAACCACAACAAACTCTAAGCATTATATAATCATATAATCACAATAATGAGCAGTAGCTTTCTGCCTCGCATCGAAATGATCACCCATTCATTTTTTTTAAAGAGCTAACACAAGCATTAATCTATAATGGTAGTCGACCAAAAGTAATCCCCACAATGAGATTGGATTTGTTATATAAGTGTTTAATAATCAGACAATTAATTACTCACAAAATTTATATATTTTTGTGAACTTAAATTAAAAAAAATCCATCGCACTGAGCAAAAGTAAAATCAGAAACTAAAAATCTGTCACCAGATAATAATTTAAATAAATAAATTTATAATAATTGAATCTCCGGCGGAGTCAGGACCGACATTTCCAGGCGGAAACTCCGACGAGTTCTGTCCTTTGCCAACAGAGAAGAAGAGAGTTATGTTTCTTCTCGACGTGAAAGCCTCTCACCGGCGTCCGTTGAACCAAACACTCCGCCTGAGACTCCGTGAAGTTACTATGCGTCACCGGCGAGAACCCCATCTGCAGGAACATCGTTTGCCACGTCATCATCGGCCTCTCGATCGGACGACTACGATCCATCACCAGCTTCTCTATCTCCAGTTGTATCATGAACCTCTCAATCTTCTGCATTGCGTCGAGGTTGGCGTTGACGGCGTCGAGGGATTCAAGGAGAGCGGTGTGTGAATGCAGCGAGTGGGCAAGCTGTTGCGAGAAGGGCAGATCCGTCCTCTCGCATCCTCTATCGGAGCAGACGATGATCGTCGGAGAAAGATGCTTCACGAAACGGAGGACCAACGGGAGATGGGAGAAGGACGCGGCGGAGATATTAACAGCAACGGCTTCTTTCTCCGTTGAGTTAGGCCACGAGATGGAGCCGAGGAGATCCAAACTGAGAACTTGAATATCGAGGGAGATGTTGATCTCGGAGGCGAAGTGCTTGAGATTGTCCTGAGTGAAGCCGAGTTCAAGCTGGTCATGGTTCGCCGGAGTAACGAAGACGGTGATTTTGAGGGAGAGAGGATCTGAGTTGTCGCGGAGAACGAGCTCCTGCATGAGGGAGGCCCATTGGCCACCGTAGCCGATGTCAAAGTCGACTATGTGGAGGCGATGAAAGCCATGGAAGGACTCGAGGAGGGCTTGGTTGGAGGTGAAGTTGGCGAACTGGAGAACGGGAGAGATCTCGGAGAAGGATTTGTAAGCGGCGATCTTGAAGATGAGGGAGTAAGGGTTTAGGGTTTGGGAGACGTTGTGGAGGAGATTGTTGAGAGCTTCTTTGAAGTAAAAAGCTGCTCTTTCCAATGGCTTTCCGACGGGAGAAGAGAGCTGTTGATTGAGCCGCGCCAATATCCCCTGAGCTAGACACGTGTCACCGCCTCTCTCTATCACCTCCGCCGCCTTCACCAGCTGCTCCGTTATCCCCATGGGACCAGGATTGAGCCGTTTTGCCGGCGGAGGTCCGTAGAAGATGGTAGCCGGATTTTGTGTGAAGTGAGTTTGGCTTTGGTTGATGAGAAGTGGAGGAACATGCGGCGGCGGAACTGAGTGGTCTAAAGCGAATCCGGTATCAACGACTCCGAAACCGAGGGATGAGTAATCGGAATCGTGAAAGGACGGAGATGTTTGGAGAATGGAGTTGAGTTCGGGAGAGGGATCTGTGGAATCTCCCATGATGAGTCTGAGAATGCTATGTTCGTGGTCATGGGGCACTTGCTCCCAATCCCCCAACCTAATCTGTCCGCATTGCTCATTGGTGGTGGCGTCGCCGCCGCCTCCGACGGCGCTGTTACCGCCGTGAGAGGAAGACACTGTGGAGGAGGGGGTAGGGCTTCTCAGGGCGTCAAGAACAGAGTTGGGCTCTTCTTCTCCGCCTCTGACTTTGCGGCGGCTCAAAAGCAGCGGCGACGGTGGTGATTGAGAAAAAGAAGAGAAATAAGAAATCCCCTTCCCTTGAAACTCTTCAATGGGTAGGGGCATTGCAGATTTGCTCAATCAAATATCTCGCTGAAACTATCTCTTCTTTAATTTGTCTTCTTCGAGTTGTTGTTGTTCTTCTTCTTCTTCTTCTTTAAGTGGTTGTTTTAGAGGTAATGATGTATGGATGCGTGTGAGAAATTAAAGTGGCAAAGTGCGGTTCCTCCTTTCTCTCTCTTCCTTTCCGTTTCTTGATTTGCTTCGCTTACTATTTAACAATTATCAGCTTCTCTTTCACAATGTTTAATCTCTTTGCTTTCTTAAGTAATCTTACATGTCTTCTATTCCAACTCCACTTTCTCACCACGCGCGTGTCTCCCAAACTCCTTCCACTGATACGATCATTCAAATATATATATGGTCAATTTGGAAACTAGGAGTTCCACTACATTCAGTACTTTTATTTTGTATTGTTGTTTAGTGACTTTTGTTTTGTTTTGTTTTTGCTTTGCGTTAGTGAATTTTCATTCTACAAATAACACCAATATTTGAAGTTCACGTAAACATTGTTTTGCTGATTAATTTGTTTTTCAGTCGATTGTGCAAATTAGGACGTTAAGTAATAGAGTTTCTTCGTTATCACAAAAATGAAAGAAAAAAGTAATACTAGAGACTCTAATCTTGATCGTCGGATTATAATCATGTGCTTAAGTCTGTCATAATAAGCAATACAAGGATGAGTCATTTGACTCCAAACATTATCTGAACCGGACTGATCTTCGAAGCGGGGATTTTCGAATATGGTCATTGAACGGCTAAGATACTGTTCCTAGATAAAGCAACGTGTGGCTACGATTGATCAGAACCACCAGGAATTTCTTTCTCTTTCATTCTGGCAAATGTCCACGCTGGATTTAAAATACAGTGTCTTGATGTCGTACTGTTTATTTATTTATATGCCATGCGTAGGGGATGTTTTGGTTTTCATATAATTTGTTTTTATGATTAAAACTTTGTGGCTTACAAACTATATTTGGATTTTTTTTTATTTGTTTTATCTCAAAGGTGCTGTCGTTATTTCCTTTTGTGTGATCTTTGTCTTCAATTGGGTGTTTTAGGGTTCGGACAAGCTTTTGGATGATTTTATCAAATCAGCCAATCCATTGTAGAAGCTAAACCACACATCGCACCATTAATTTGTTTTTTTTGCGACGGCCATTTGTTTAGATTCATAAATCTAAAGCAAGTGGTGAATGTATATATCTTGGAATTACATTAAAATATCTATGTTATTTTGTTGTTCTATGAAACATTCATGTACTAGTTACAAGGAATTATATATTTACGTGGAAAATCAAAATTATACATATAGATATTTACGTGTATATATAAATATACTTTATTGAATTGGTTCATCTTTTTTTAATAGAAAAAGCGATTGAAGATCTGTGAATGATGTTTCTTCTGTGACAAGTTAAATGCACGAGAGATTGAGAAAGAAGAGGGTATAGTCCTTTATTGAGCTAGACAATGGGTGAATGTATCAAATCACCAATCACCAATCACCATTTATATCTACCAATGGAAACCCCTATAATAATAAATGAATAATGCAATCAGAAACAACCAAAGAGAAAAAGAGGTAGGAGTTGATTTTGAAAATAAAATTGAACCAATTTTGTAATGAATAAAGACAGTTATTATTTATTTATTTTTAACTACAAAATGACAAAATTGGAGCCCCTAGTCTTCGTGGAGATAAATAATCCTCTTTTCTGGAGAGCAATCTCTCCAAAACGGTGAATCAAACTAAGAGAATGTTCAACCTCTATTTAAAGAGATATGAGATTCGCCACTAACCAAACCCTACTAAGTACAATTTTCTATCTTATGCAAAACCTTTCATTAGTATGAACTATACCAGATTAATTCTAAATGGGTTTGTCTGATATGCGAATTATGCAAGAAAAAAGTACATAATTTAGTTTATTGTATGGTGATTTTAGTCTCATACTATAATATTTGTTAAATACCATAGATATTTGAATGATAATTAACTTGCTTTATATAATTAATAAGAAATTAAAATGTTCACTTTTTAGAGGTAACTCTTTAGCTATATACAGGTTCCCATGTGATTTGCAACAACTACTTCTCACACTTTTCTCTTTTATATGACTACTATATAGATCTTGAAATGATCTTGTGATTATATTTATTTACTTATTCCCTTTTAAATTAACGATATGTTATATCAAAATGTGGAGAAAAAAAAAAACTGAATCGGCAACGGATGCAATGAAACGTATAACCTCAATTCTTTCATGATTATACTTTATATATATATATATATACGGATACAATGCTACGTATAACCTCATCAATTCTCCACATTTTGATATAACATATTATATATATATATATATATATATATATATATTTGTGGGTTTGCTTCGTGGGGGTGAAGTAAGTGGTGAAAACATGTTCTTTTCTCTCGTCTCAAGGAACCCTTCACAACAAGCAAACACCCAACCCCACTGAATTGGATAGTTATGAGAAATATACATTTATACAACCCTTAATCGCTAATTCATAAAATGAAAAAGTTTTCAGCTTATTGATTCTCTTAAATTCGGGTCTGTATGGAAATAATCATGATTTGCCATCATCAGAGGGGAAAAAAAGTCAGCTAAAATATACTAATCCTGTCAAACAATAATTTGTAAGAGATTTCAAAGATAATGATTATATTAGACAAAAATTGATTAATTATTATTAGGAGATCACATGGGACTGATAGGAAAAGGAAAAGATAGAAGATTTATTCTATATCATTAGACCCAAAGTAATAAAAATTATATATACATATATAAACCAACCAAGATCGGCGGGAAGTAATGAACAATTACCACTAAGTAATGAACATTACCACCATGTAAAGTTGGTAAGGGCAATTTCTCCTCCCAAACTATATTATTTCTTTAATCATAATCTAATATGGTTTCTAATTTATCATGACAACACTTATATATGATCGAATTACCCTAAAATACAATCCATTCTTTTAGTAATTTTGACAAAAAAATTCAAAATTCAAAATAATTAAATTTATAAGTAACCTTTTTCATAATTATAAGTGAGAAAATATACATTACAGTTTTACAAACATATCTTAGTATATAAAGTTCAACGTTTCTGCTTATGAGGTAATTGGACTACAAACTAGATTCTCTAGTTCAGAATTTATCTTGGTCGACTAACCACATATAATTCATTCATACAAGGTAAGCAAATATCAAACAAGAATTATATGATAGATTTTATACATGAGTTTTTTTCAAGATTTATATATATGAACATTTTGACATATGAGACTTTTATAAACATGGGGGAATTAATCTTTTCTGTTGATTTTTAGTGATTTTTTTGGTTATCTATAATTAATACATTTCTATTACTTTTTCTAATACCTACAAGGTAAGCAAACAAAAATTGTAACTTATTAGTTTCCATGGTTTTGATTTTGTTATACAATATGATGGTAGCTAAGTAATATATACTAGATTTTTTTTGTTAAGAACAAATCTAAAAGGTGAATTGACTGCATATATTAATTGAATATCTATTTAAATCTTTATGTAATTTTCGCAATATGTTTTATCGCTTATCGGATATCCATTTTCTTTTGGGATGTCCGATAATTTTTTTTTTTTTTTTAAATACTGAGATATATATGTGGATATGGATACCCATAGTAAAACTACGGATCCGTAACACCCCTAACTAATAGTATATATATATAGCGCAATAAAATGGATGAGATGGAGAAGTCAACAAGCTCGCCGGAAAGCTTGGAAGAACGTTTGTAAGCTGCTCCCGGAAATAGCAGGGCTCGTTGGGAGGATTTAACTCCTAAAAGCAGAGGGGGACCGATAAGAAAAACGTTCATTCTTGTATTCGATCGATTCCATTATCAATAAAATTATCTCACGTTAAATAACTTGGTTACGTGCTTGTCTGACGAAAATTTGTACTAATATTCAAATTGATTAAAAAAAACACTTGTTTGTGAATCTCGAATCACAAATATTCAAATACAATTATACAAGAAACTCTCTCTTTGAGTCTTGAGATTATAATGATTGTTTTAAGATAAATTAGCAGACGAATCCCTGAGGAACATTCTTGCCGCAAGAGTTGAGAAGCAAAGTGAGAGCAACGGGAATTTTGACATGAGTGACTCCGAGAAGGCTGGTTTTAAGGGCGGTGCAGAGACAAATGGCAGCTTCGAGATCAACCAAACCTTTGACTAGTGAGCAACACTCTTTGCTCGGTGGTGTACCGATGACCTCATGAACCAGACCTAACCAACTCCCACACACTCCAAATTTGAGCGTGTCTCTGGGACACTTGATGGTGGCTTGTTTTGTTGGAGGAGGACATGGCTTGACGGTGGGTTTTCCTGCGGGAGGGGGAGGGCATGGCTTGACAGGTGTAACGTGACCGAAGAAGAATGTTATGTTGAGGAGCAGCAAGATGAGAAGCCATCGCAAAGCTTTCGATATACCCATTTGTTTAATTTTGAAGGCTATGGAATTACCAAAGATGAAGAGAGAGGCCTTCAATTTTAATTATTTCTGCGTTGGGAGCATTCATTTATCATCGTGGCTTTGTGGCCACAATTGTTTGTGTTATCTCTTGTCTGTTAAACGTATTCATCTTCTTATCTTAAATGAAATCTCGGGCAAATCTTTTCTGATCACTCAGAAACTACACTTGTTACTGTCCGATAACGACAGGCAATAGTATATCTGAAATATAATATCTGATGAGTGACGAGATTCGGGGAGTTGATCCTTGGAGAAGAATTTTACTTTTTTTAAAGAAAAAGATAATAACTTGTAAACCCCCTTGGAGAAGAAATAAAGGATAAATAAAGACCTACTAGCTTTATATACTCGACAAACCCAGTGGCTTTAAGGCTTTCTAACACTTTTGGGGAAAAATGGGGTTGATAAGAAGCTGCTTCTCCTTAGTCTGCGGGATTTACATAGCGCAGAGCTACAACGTTCCAAACGTAGAAAAGGTGGCTCAAGCAGCCTATTCTATGGCCAAGTAGATGGAAGAGAGATACCGTAAGACAAAGACCAAATCCAGAGAAGACTTCCAAGACTAAATCAAATTAATCTCTATCTTCTACTTTGTATGATGGATTTGTTTTATACTTGCAACAACTTTCTTCCTTTTTTTCAATAAAACTAATTTCATTCCAACCAAAACAAAGACTCTTGAGATCTTACTACAGACTCAAAGTGTGTTTAAATCAATAACAGCCACAAAATCACCCTGTTCCTGTGCTAGCTACTGATTTTACAGCTTGAAATGAAAAGAACACCTTAATTTTAATAAAATCTAGTTAAAAATGAGGTTAGAACTTTGCAAGATTTGATGACTAAAACGATGATGAAGCTAACCCCATGGCATTTATGTCCGGTTCAAGATGTAGCCAATGATGCTGCCGAGAAGACCCACCAGTAGCATCAACACCAAGGAATAACCACCCGACTGCTTCTTGCTCGATTCTTTCTTCAGCAGTTCCTGAATACACAATTCCTTAATGTAAGATTAAGCAAAATAACAAGTAGATCACTCGGCTCAATACATACCAGTTCCTGTCGAAGCTTCTGACTTAGTTGGATAGCGCTAGTCTTCTCCTCGGTCAATTTGGAAATCATGGACCATGCCTGAGCAAACACAATGATGTTGAGATTAGGAGAGTATATGTAGAATGGAAAAGACAAGATTGTGATGTTACCTCTGAAGATTTCTCATTTGTTTCATCAAGCGTTCTCGAGACCTGAAATAAGAAGATGCATGAGTACCAAATGAGTTCCAGAAGCATATATATATATATATATATATATAGATAATGATCTGACGTCATCAAAAATTGAGATAGTTTGAGAAGCAATGTCGTTGACAGAAGTCCTAGGAGAGTTGCCTTCTTCAGATCCTTCAGGGACAGGTGAAGGAGGATTGGCAGGGATGTAAACAACCCGCAATTTGAAATCCTCAATCACTCTACCGAGCTCCTTGTTGAACTGCACAACCAATTCATAATCATAATGTAAGACAATCCCCCCCAAGAAGAAGAAGAAGAAGAAGAAGAAGTAACGCATTGAGTTGAGTCGAACCAATTCAGCGAGTACTTGTTTGGAAGTAGTACCATCAGAGACAATAACACTCTGAACAAGGAACTTGTCTTTGCATTGCATATCCAGAGGTGCCTCTCTCAGGGCTTGCATCGTCACTGTAACAAAACCATTATAAAAATAACTCCTAAGCTTTTAGATATAAATTGACACACTTGGATCATCAGTAAATCACCAGTAACATTGCAGGAATCGCCGGGCAAGAGAACACCGGTGTTTGGACGGACACAGTATTTCCGAGGATTCGTTGTTTTAACCTTAAATGCCACAAATTTAGTTGTCTTGTTCGTCAATTGCATAGAACACGAACTTTGCTTCTTCAACTCAACTGAACACCAACAATATTCAATCAATATCCATTATTTATTCATTAGCCGGCAAAATTAACAAACTTACAAGGGAACTTCAGCTCTGTAGGATGGATATTCACCAGATCTCCGCTCGCCATGATTATTCCTTCTACCCGAATTCGAGTCCCTCACGATTTTTCAATTTTAGGGTTTACTTTACTCACAATCCTACCACTTTTTTTTTTTTTAATTGAAACGGAATATATTGATTGATGCCACATAAATAGCTTCGACGGTCACGGATTGACTCTGATTTATTTGTGCGTAAACGACCGTTACGTTAGCCGTCAACTAATATATCATCCATCAAGGCTCTTGTTCCCGTCGCTTTTGGTCATCGGTCCACGATTTTAATGGTCAAATCTACGTATTTATTAATTGGTCCCTATTTTTTCTCTAAATCAGCTCTTAGTCCAAAATGGATCCAATATATATAAACTACTTTCGAGCTGGGCCTACTAAATGGGCTTCATAAAGCCTAATCAACAGTCTACCAGCATCGTGGCCCGAAGCCATTTTTTCTTTGCTCATTCTCGTGACTTCATAATTCTTCCCAGTTTGTGTACATCAAACTTCGAATATAATTCATTTAAACAAAATAAAAATAGACATCATCATTAATGTATGGTGAACCTAGCTAGCTCCTGCCTACTCTCTACTTTTTGTCATATTAAAATATATACACGGCACTTGAAAATACCTTTCCAAAGGGAAAATTATATTAGCTCCGAAATTTCTAATTAACAAGAAAAGTCTCCTCATCGATTATCAATATCATTATAACAATAATAAGTTAAGTTTGAGCTGAAATTAACCACATTTTGAAGATGAAGAACCTTAAAAAAAAAAGAAAAAAAAAGTCCTAGCTAGTAATGGGTCACCCCAACATTTGCAGCTGAGCCGTAGAATCCTTCTCTTCCCATCATCACATCGTCTCCTTCCTTCATCATCAAATTATTATACAATAAATAAGTTCTGATAATCAATGAGCACCTGATATTTATTAGAAAAATTGTAAATAGTTACCTGCTGGCGCACGTTAGCCTTCTTGGTGGGAGGATGATCAGCCATGAGACCAAAGTGTATGTGAGGGAAATGAGCCCACTGTTTCACACATGCATTATGTATATTTATTGTCAAACCTGCTATAATTGGTTTGTGGAATTGGACTTCTATATAATTTACTGACCGCTTTTATTAGGTTTATTACTAACTAACTTACATAAGTTATATATGTATCTCGCATGAGCAAAGTAATATATGATTACATTATGTTCTAATTTAAATCACATATAAAAACTGATAAAGAAAATTTTGGTAATCAATTTATATCTAATTATTAATCATATATACAAAACATCAAAATTCGTCAGAAATATACAAATGTAACAAACTAAACCCTTGACCAAAAGAAAAAAATAATAATAAACCAGACTATATTGGAACCCTAGACTATAGATCCTTAGGCTAATACTAGCTAAGATATGTTAGACAAGACTTATATTTTTATGGATTGAGTGAGAATCAATGTAGCCCTACAATATCTAGGTGCAGTCAATTTATATATAAATCGATTCATAAAAGACCAAGTAGATAGCATGTTTATGGATATAGCAAAATTTGGTATAATTAAAAGTGAAAAAGAGAATAGGGAATAATAAAAATGTACGTTTTTGGCAGCAGCGCTGAAGGCTTCTCTGTGGCTGATATCAGGGTTGCCTGCCTTTATACGTTGGATCTCCTCCCTGTCAAATTTTTATTATAGTCTGTCACATCGAATCCTTGTATTTAATTATATAAGTAATTTGTTAATTAAGGAACTTATCCATATTAAGCAAAGGAATAAATACTTGATGAATCGATTGTAAGCAGATGGTACTCTTTGTCGCTTCTCTGGGGCTGCCTTTCCACAAACAAACAAACAGAACATATTCAACTTTTTATTTAAAACAAACAAAAAAGATTATTGATATCTAAAAATCACATAAAGATAAATAAAAAATAGTATCATTTCTCTCTCTTCCTCTCCCTTTGCTCGTTATCATCATCACTTCATCATTATCTTTCTTACGATCTACCCCCAAAATATATCAATTGGCGTCTTTGGATTTAGCTAGATTTCCGGGGGATAAAAATGTTAAGTTATTTTTTTTTCTTTGTCAAGAAAATTGTTTTCTGTTACAAAAAAGGAATGCATGCGAGAAGCCACATACCCAAGAAAACAGAAGAACATAAAAGACAAATAAACAAACGAGAGAGTCTTCGGGGGTAAATCTGAAAGGGAGAAGAAATATTGAAGAAACGAAATATGAAATGCATGAATATGGTTTTTTGTGAATTAGGGTTTTTTGTTGTTTAGAGATGCTAAAATAAAGAATAGAAGATGGAATGTTACGTCTATTGGCTGGTGGTGGCCGAGGCATCTCCTGCAGATGATCCACTCTTCCGTGGCGACTCGCCATAACCAAAGACTCGTTCGGGTAGTGAGCTGCGCCCTGATGGCTCATCATCATGTTCATGTTTATATTATGCCCTCCGCTTCGCATCTCCTCCTAACAACCAAAGTAAATCAGCAAACTAATTGGCAAAAATACAAATCAAACCAAACTTCTTTTATATGATGTTTTTCGAAGAAACCCTAGCCATTGCCATTGAGGGTTGTTTGTATGCAGCACGAATCAATTCTTAGATCTAACATATGATGCTAAGTTGCTAACCAAATTAAACGTTTATGGATTGAGTTTCATAAATCGAGAACCACTATTTTTAATGGGGAAAACCCCTAATTTGTTAGGGTGAATAAACCGATGTACCAAAAGATTGGGAGGAGGAGGCGGAGGTAAAAATGAATGACCAAGGTTTGAAACGGAGGGAAGAAGAAGAGCTCTCATGTTCACAGTCCCCGACAAAAGGTTTGAACAGTGACCGCATCTCACCGTCACCGTCTTGAACAAACTACCCGGAGGAACACTCACCTGCCAATATATTACACAATGGTTAATTCATGTGAAACCCTAGCTAGGAACCTTGATATGCGGATATAATTAGATGAGATAAGACTCCAAATTTACAGCGAGGACAGTATCGCAGAAGCTGCAATGGACGTAACAGAGCTGGTCTGAAGAGGAGATGTGGTCCGGTGGACAAGCTGGAGCTGAGGAGGACGACATGGACATGCTCGACATCGACTTTTTTTTTCTATCCAAACAAAAAGAAGTAAGAAGAGGATTTGATTTGATTGAAAGTATATATGACTGATCGATAATCAGATAGAAGAAGATTCTGCTTCCCCCACACCTTTTGACAATCGTGTGTTAGTGTTGGGTGATGAACAGTAGCTTATAAATTTAAAGTACTTCTCCAGAATTGTTGAAGTCCATAGAGGGAAGAGAAAGAACGGTGGAGAATATAGAGGAAGATGTGGCTTAGAGAGAGAAAGAGAGATTTCTATTTATGTAAATATATATAAAGAGACACACTGTACCTAAACAAATAGGCGACATGTGAAGAAGAGGCCATTGTAGAGATAAGCTGCAAACCTGCATTCTCATTTACTACCTTTGAACCGGTTTTTTCTTTATTCCAATCCATCCTTTTCTTCTATTAAACCGGAGCTAGTCTCAATTTGTAGTGTATAGAATCAGATTAAAACTCTACTTTGCAGTTAATTATCAGATCAAAATCTCTCAAAAATATACATATGCAGTTAACACCCTGGTGCTTTAGATAATTAGCCATATTTAATTTGTGATCAAATTGTTTAGCTGGTCGGTGCAGAATAAACAAATTAAGATTTCATTTTTTTGAAAAATACAAAGATTTGTGCAGCATCAGACATAATACATACTACAAACATGTTGGTAAACGAAAAAAAACAAAGCTTAAATTTGGATTAGTGCCTTGACACATATGTATATATATATATATATATGGAACCACAGCCATAAGATTCGAATATTATTAGAATGTCGCACATCGAAAATAAAAACTAACCTAACGTGTTAAATTTTGAGTTAGAAATTCATCCTTCGATTTTGGCTGGGTTTGTGTCGCACAAAAGTTTATCAGCTACATCTAAACCTCAGATAAACAGGGAACAACAATTATATAAGGGGGTGGTGTGTTCATAGACCTAAAAGCAGAACTTAAAACTTGAACTTGTGCTGTAGTTTCTCCTTGGCATATTACACCTAAGAGTTAATAGTAGTCATATCTAAATATCTTTTTTGTTTTTACATGTCATAGATACACTCCGGTGAATCCAAGTCTGCATATTGAGGTCACTATAAATGTTTTTTTTCCTTTTTGTTAAAGAGGTCACTATACATATTTGAATGCAAAAAGAAGAAGAAGATATAATGCAAAAATAAACGAATATACCAAGTGAAATCAAAACTGGTTCCGGTTTGAATTGAATTGGAATTGGAAATCAAATTTATTTTTAAAGATGACACAAAGTTCGATGAAGTGGGGGGGGGGGGGGGGGAGAGAGAGGGAGAGAAAGGGACTTGTGCATGGAAGTGATTAAGCAAAGGCTCATTCATCAGTTGTTTTCACACTTAATAACATTTCTGCCACACCACTCTTTCCCTCGATCCTCGTCAATTCCATGCCCTTTCTTTTTTCTTTTTTCCACATACTTCTCTATATTCCTATGTAGTATATATCATTTTGTCATCATTATTTCAATTTATCCGCAAGTGTGTGGTTTCACTAAATTCCATAATACTGGACCACTATTTCATGGTAAATTTATAGTTTAATTTTCGCGGTAATTACTAGATCGCAGTGAATTCAACTTTTAGTATGCCTATCCGAATTCCCAATAAGTATATACACAGAATATGACATTTGTAAATCAAATACTATCAGTCTATCACATGTATATGTATAAGCTATTTTTGCAAAAGTAACTGTATCGAGTCTTTTACTTTTTTTAAGTAATAATTATCAAAGTTTGTCATTACAGTTTTAACTCGTAGTGTGTCACTATAATATTTTTTCAACATAAGTATTGGACTTCTATGGCCAAAATATCCGAACGTTCAACCAATTCGGGGATTATTTTTAGACTTCCTTAATCTCCCGTTTATAAACTAAAAAAAACAAAAAAAAAAAACTATGAATGCAGAGAAAGACGGAACATTAAAATGGAGGACGACACAGGTCGTCGAAGTTGACTAATTAAAAAACTAATAATCGGGAAATCTGTAACGGAAATTAAAGCAAAAAAGTTGAAAAAGAAGAAGCTTATTTAAGAACGAACATATATAGTTTAATTTCCGATTTGACCATTCATATATCAATCTACCTTACTCAGCCACATACATACAGAGCTAGGCATGTATAGTTGTCAGCGACGACGGACCGACAGAGATCTCTTTAATTTCTTAGTTTTAAGACGCCTTCCCTCTTGTTTTTTTTTTCTTCTTTTCTTTCCAAATATCTTTAGGTTTGAATTTACTGATACTCTTTAATTTGGTTAGAATCAGATTTTTCAAAATCATTTATTTATTTTTCCACCTCCTGAATGGGTGAGAGAAAGCGAGAGAGAGCTGTCATTTCTCACACAAACACTTTGGAAAACAATCAACATCTAAGTATATATGCACGTGTATTTGTCTCTCTTTCTCACTATTTTCATTAACACTCCCGTTTCTAGCCACTTTACTCGCCACGCCACGGTTTTACATTTTACTAGGCATCATAGCTTTTCAAAGACTTCTATTATAAAGTAAAGAGATCAATCAAATAAATTTGTGGTTAAAGAAGAAAATATTAAAGTTGTGACTGTAAATTAGTTAAATAAATGTGTGGTAATGAAATAATTTTGTAAAATATTTAAGGAATATTCTATGTAATATTACATAAGCTAAGTAATATAAATATTAAGGTTTGGTGAAATGTTAGAATCTAAGCTAAGTGTACAAATGAAGTGTAAGAGTTGTATCGAGTTTTGTAATTTTTTGAGTATTTTTATAAATAAAAGCTTCCTTTTTAATTTAATTTTTCATAATCTTTTTCGTCTTCTCTTATATAAAACTTTAATCCTTATAATTTTTTTTTGTGGTTGTATCTACTATTAGTCCGTAAATTTAGTATCAGATTCATAGCAGTTGGAGAATAAAGTTGTAGTTAATAGAGAAGATATTAAAATTTGATTGTAAATTAGTTGAATAAATGTGTGGTGATAAAATAAGTTTGTAAAATATCTTAAGAAATATTATGTGTAATATTCCCTAATCTAAGTACTATGAATACCAAAGCTTGGTGAAATGTTCGAGCTCAAACTATGTGTGTAAAGTGAAGTATGAGAGTTGTATCAAGTTTTTTAATCCTTTGAGTATTTTTATAAATATAACTTTTCAATTTTCTTTATTGTCTTTCATAATCATTTTCGTTTTCTCTTATACAATTTTTTTATCCTTAGAACATTTTTGTGGTTGTACCCAATATATGTATGTAAATTAACAAAACACTACTATTTTACATTATGAAATAACAAATTTTTAACTTGTCCAGGCATTGCATTTTTATATATTTTTGCAACAAACCACCATCTAATAAGGTTTTCCTGATAACTTATAACGAAGTCAGTCTAGAACCGAAGAGTTTAATTATGTGAGAAAAAACTAATATTTGGTGGATGAAATGTGTATTCGCATGTATAATATTAGTTCAGGTATTCCATACATATATTTAATTTATACGTTTTATGTTTTATATGGATGAATGTGAATTCGCATGTGAATCCTAACTTGCGAATTGTGAATTCGCATGTAAAATATTTTCGTGTAACACATGGGAGAATTAAACGTGGGCCAAACTGAAGAGAAATTATTTGCCGGCGAAGCATAGAAACCTTTGTGAATCAGACGAAATCATAAGATCATAGTTACATCGTCTTTATATCATAATTGCATTTGTTTTCCTATGTAAATAATTGTGTTTACACATTAATTTATATGATATATACTTTTATTTTTACTTTCAAACATTTGCACCATACGTTCCTACTTCGGTTGGAATGAACAAATATTATTTCTTGTATCTTCGGCCCTTAATTTCCCGAAGTTTTTGGAGTCGGGTTTTAGGTATTTTGATTTAAAAAATAATCATTCATACTAAAAAAGAGTTGAACCTAGCGCACAGAAAAACCAACCATTTTAGATTACTACTAGGCCACCACCTATTTGGTCAGTGGTTTTAATGTTGAGTGATGATATACATTAGCAATGGTTTGCTCTGGGGCACTTGGACTAAGTTTGGAACAGTGTCGTATGATATTGCTATGTGGTAAGCATCCTTACTGATTGAACTGTTATTATGCGATTCGTTTTGTCCCGCAAATGTTAAAAAAAAACAAAAAATTCTACATCTTTTTACATTGCTTGAGTCACACATATACATGCAGATAGATATAAATATTAAAGAGATAGAACAAAAAAGTGAATTTATACATTACTCGCTAAATATAATTAGTTATTTTTATTTTCCGTATTTGACCTTTAAGCTGACGCCACATTTGGCCACTATTCTATTCAACATTATCACTTGACAATATGAACTTCTTTCCAATAAAATATAGGGAAAAATTGTTTTTTTTTTCCAATTTAAAATAGCGAGTTGTAAAACGAAATAAATAAAATAGTTGAAAATTTGTGTAAATAAAGGAAGTGACGTTTAGGGGTGGACATTCTGTTTTAGGGTTTGATTTCGATTCGATTTTTTTTTGTTTTATAGTTTTTCGTTCTATAAAAAATAAAACCATTTATAAACTAACTGAAATAAAATTTGGTACGATTTATGATTTTTTGGTTTACGGTTTTAACTGTAATTAATTTGGTTCGGTTTCAGTTTTTGTAGATGATTTCATGATTTTATAAAGAATAATAATTAAAAACTCAAAATCAAAATGTTGTATTTGTATTTGTAAAAGGTCTAAACTCAAAATTGATTCTATTAGAAAATTTAAAGAGAATGGAAATCAAATTTAGTGATGCGGCTTGCAAAAACAATTTGATTTGATGAAAACTCTAGTAAAATAAATGAATGATCAAAAACCTTAAATTATAAATAAGATGCTTATATATTCAGAGTTTATTTCTTTCTTTTATTAATATTTTTCAACTGTTTAAGGTACTTTTGTTACAAAAAAAAACTAGATAACACATGTATCTATATAAACATATATGAAAGTATAATTTAAATTTTAAAAATACGGTTTTTAAAGCAAACCGAAGTAAAATCGAATTAACTTTTATAATAGTAACCGAACGGATTTTTAAGTAAAACCAAAACCAAATCAAATTATTCATTCGGTTTGACTTTTTTAGTTACGGTTTAACTTTTTTGGTTATTTTGTCCATTCCTAGTGATGCGATACCTGATTGAAGTAGTTGAAATAGAAACAGAACAAGTAGAGTGTGTCTTGATAGCTTTCGATGCTACATTTGTAAAACGCTGACATGTCTGAATCCGATCTCAAAGCCACTGACTGATAGTTTTGCGGCCCTGCCGTGTTTCTGATCGTCATATCTCGCCCCACGAAACCGTCCCCCTCAACCACTGTTCAATTTGTCCAAACATGTTATATAGAATTAAAACGAAACTAGTGCAAGTTACTGTAAAGTAGCAATATATATGTCTAACCAAAAGTGGCAGATTTGAAAGTTGAAAATCCTCGGCCTTTGCTTTTGTTGCCGGTGATGATGGTTTTGTCGATACCGTCACCGATGATCATGATGTTATTGGACTTGATTCCTACCTTTACATGTATGACGAACCAAGGGCTTCCCTTGGGCCTCTCTCCTGCACCATTCACGGCCTCTTGGATGCTCTTGTAGTCTCCCGAGCCATCTTGAGCCACCACTACCTCCACTTTTTCACCGATAGATGGCTTTTTATTGCTACTTTCGATATCCCAAACTCGTTTCCACTTCTTTCCATCCCCTGTTTTTTCACAAAAAATTTGAAATCCAATTAACAATAAGTGGATTATTGATGTAAGTTTACGCATTGACGCTTTGAATACGTTTTATATAATATATATTAAGACGGTTTTGAAGAATTGTGAATGAAAGAGTTACCTTATTGATGGCCAAGGCGTTAATGCATCAATGCTGATGCTCTGCAAGGAATGAGACAAGAAACAGAGCTCTGATATCCCTTCCTGACACGTATCTAGGTTGGTGAGTGCCGTGCTGAGCCATGCCTGCACGTCCGACCTAGAGCACACGTTCTTGGAACACAACAAGCTCTGGTTGAGCCTGTGGATAGTCTGCTCGTAGAGATCCATACAATCTTCCCACGCTTCCTTCGAGCCAAAACGTGGCCCGAGAGAGTATCTATCCCTCTTGGCTTTCATGTGGCTCCAGCTAGTGTCTGTTCTACGGACACCTTCAGGAACTGTGTCGTGCTTCTTATTGGTTTTTGTCGAATCAGCAGTCTTGCATTCAACCGGGTGAGGCGTTGCATCGATCATTTCATTTCCAGCAACCATTGAGGCAACACAAGTAAGCATAAATATTATGAAACATTTTACAATTACCCCAACCCCCATCGTTTTAGTTTTCACTGAGGTATAACATACAAATATGCATGACGGTTTTTATAGAATATTTCTCGTGGTATATAAGTTACAAAATGGATTGGTCTTAAATGTGAATGAACGTATATAGCAGTTCTAACCTTGCTAATTAATTGTCTTGTGGTTTTTGTTCCGTTAAAGTCGCCATAATACATTGAAAAAACCAGATTTGTCCTAAATTCATATGATTGAACAATGAGATGATGTAATGTATAAGAATACGCACAAAGTAAAGATGACACAGAGATTTGTTAACGGGGTTCATTTAATAACTTACATCCTCAAGACCAAGTCCAGAATTTATTCACTAGAAAAGATCGCAACCTACAATTGTTATATGGATATCACACCATTTTTTTCTAGAATTACAATGAACGAAAAACTACTACTCCAATGTCTTTTCCGACGAGAATAGTTTCAAAACAAACCACCAACATATATACCAATCTTGTCTTGGTGGGACGACGCCACACACAACCGTGTGCATCTCACGAAGGAACCCTAGGCGCGTAATTCGTTATGTCACCACCTCGTTCCTTATATACTCCATGATCAAAACCTAGGTTAGATCCACGTGCCTTCCAAGGCCCATAATACACTTCAAACCCAATTTAATTTGCCTTGAAGTCCATGTCAGTTACTTTCATTCGCTGACAATATTTCTGAGTGGAACAACTTCTAACTTGTTCTAACAACTTCGTACATCCTTCTCATACCAAGTAAGGCATACACTCTTAGAACCACATACGTTTTTCACTGATGTATCTTTCTATCTCGACAGCTTCTCAACTCAATCAACACTGCATTTACAAATTTTCACGAACTTCACAATTTCTTATATAGATTCCTTAGCATCGACCTTCTTCTTCTACAGAGTCGTGATAGCTCCTGAGTCTTCTCACGCATCAAACACTGCAAGTTTCGGCGAGCTACTCAATATTTAAACCCAAATCTTCGGTCCAAAATGGACTTGAAAAGAAGAAGAGGAATCTCGACATTTCTATCTCTGAATGTCATTCAACTTCACACATGTCCAATAAGGACACAACTTTGAGTCCTTCAATTCCACCTGGAAGCTTCAATACACTGAAATTGTTTTTTATAATATTTTCTTCTCATTGTGGGCTTCTCCTGGGCCTTAGTGACTAAACCAGACATGAACCAAAACACACGCCAAACCCAAAAACAAAATAATTTCTTTGCTCGATAATTTCTCTACCAGACGGCATGAAACCCTGATTGTGCCTTCTAATGAGCTCAACTCGATTAAACCCCTCCACTGAACCAAACACTCATGATCTTGTGAGATTACTCATCAAACCTCATAATTCATTTTCCCCTCTGTTTCTTCTATTCTACACAACTTGAGAATGATTTTGATATTTCTTCTCTGCAAGACTGAACCCTACTTCTTTTCACCCGCTTCAATCTTCTCTTTTAGCCACAAATCTAGGATCATACCCAGACAGATCTCTAGCGAGCGTCCGCTCTGATATCAATTGAAAAAACCAGATTTGTCATAGATCTATATGATTGAACGATGAGATGACGTAATGCATAAGAATGTGCACAAAGTAAAGATGCCACAGAGATTTGTTAACAGGATTCAGTTAACAACCTACATTCCCAGGACCAAGTCCAGAATTCATTCATTAGAAAAAACCGCAACCTACAATTGTTATATGAATACCACACCACTCTTTTGTAGAATTACAATGAACGAGAAACTACTACTTCAATGTCTTTTCCGACGAGTATAGTTTCAAAACAAACCACCAACAGATATACCAATCTTGTCTTGGTGGGACGACACCACACACAATTGTGTGCATCTCACGAAGGAACCTTAGGCACGTAATTCTTTGTGTCACCACCTCGTTCCTTATATACTCCATGATCAAAACTCTAGGTTAGATCCACGTGCCTTCCAAGGTCCATAATACACTTCAAGCCCAAATTAGTTTGTCCTGAAATCTACGTCAGTTACTTTCATTCGCTAACAATATTTCTAACTGGAACAACTTCCAGCTTATTCCAACAACTTCGTAAATCCATGTCGGTTACTTTCATTCGCTGACAATATTTTTGACTAAAACAACTTCTAATATGTTCCAACAACTACGTACATCCTTCCCATACCAAATAAAGCATACATTCTTAGAACCACTAAAAAAATAAACCATACACTCTTAGAACGCATGAAAACCACATGCGTCTTTCATTGATGTATCTTTCTATCTCAACAATTTCTCAACTCAATCACGACTTACGTACATCTCATCTATTGTGTAAAACATCAATACAGAAATAAAGTAAAATGAGAAAACAAAGATTAAACTCATTACTAGTAAAATAAATATAGGAAGAACAAGTAAGTCATCAGATAATGTTGTCCTAGAAGTAGACGACGCTCATGTTTGTTAAAGAAAAGCGTAGAGTAACACTCAGCTGCAACAATCCGATAAGCCTACGGTAACATTTGGCTTCAACAATCCTCCTAACGATTGTACAGAGTTAATCCGAAACCTAATCTCCCACTCAGTCGGTTGGTAAAGATATGTTGATGTCAGTGGCTGAGTTTCTGGGGTTGTCCTGTCCGTTGGTCCAGCTAGAGATGCCGAATGAGGATGACGGCTGCTCTATGTCAATGTTTGACGGTGAGAAAACAGAAGCCGGAGGTGGTGGAGGAGAAGGCAGTGACATGACCGTTGCAGAGGTATGTTCGACTTTTTGCTTCCTTTGTTTCTGATGATCTTGTTGATCACTACTCGTTACAAAACTGCCAACAACCACCTGTTTTAAGAGACAAACAAGCTTTAATGAGACCATAGACAATTACAAGATTAACCTAAATGTTGTTGGATTCATGGGTTGTCACCTGAATCGGAGTGGCAGCAATGAGCAGGCCGGCCACCCCACCACCGACAACACGGCCATCAGGACCAGCCAAAGAGACGCTCATGCTACCTGACCGACCTCTTGTTCCTTGATTCTCTGTTTTTATGAAAGAACCAGACAGCGACAGTATCTCAAACTGACCCTGCAAGAAACCAGCACCTTATAAGTCATAATAAGATACTCTGTATCACTTTCTCTGATAACTCTAAAATGGAGTGTGAGAGACCGACCTCGTAGGTGAGAGTACCGCCGCAGGAATCAGGCTGGCGAAGAGTACCGTTTGATATCACTCCATTTGCTGATAAAATACAAATAGCTCGAGGTCCTTGTTGTGAAAATGAGATGATTCTCATTGTAACATCCTTGAATCAAAACAAAAACAAACAGAGTTGTTGCGCTAAGTATGAAATAAACACAAATCCCCTCCTCTCAAATGAAATCTAAGGCCTTTCTATATTTTGTTTCTCAATACATACCTCACCAGTGTTCACTGTGATTATATGCGGTGTGAAATTTGATCCAACACCAGCCTCAATGCCACCTGCAACACGATGATTCAAAGTTACAATCTTTAAAGACACTCACAAAAACCAACAAAGTCAAAGCTCCTACACTTAGGCCAACAGAAATTTGAACCATAGAATCGGGGCTATTCTCAGCTGCAAAGTTGGATTTAATGCAGCGAGAGTCTTTTTAACCTATGCTAATTTAAACTAAAAAAAATGTAAGTTCTTGAGAAACTTTCAAAATAAGATGTGTAATGTGTTTGATAATGAAAGCCGAATAGATATGCAATTATTTACTCTATTAACGAGCAATCCAGTTGTATATACAGCTAAAAAATCTTCCATAACTTTTATAGGAAGAGAGCAAGTATGTAATAATAAAACAAAGAAATAAATATTAAGAATGGTTAGTTTAATAGTGTGACAAATGACAAAGGGAAGAGTTACCAGAAGAATGGAACCCCATGCCTTTATGCATCTTCATATCAAAACCATTGAGCTTGCCTCTTCCTCGTTTCTTCACAAGAGGAGCTGATGAAGAAGGCATAGGAGTACCATTAGCTTCATATTTACGAGTTCTGCCCCTCTTCTTCTTCCCTGAGGATTCCCCAGAAGGCATTGAGGCGTCGATGGGAGCGAGAGTTGACCCCAGAAACTGGTTAGGGAACTCTGATGGTCTCGGAGCCATATGATACGCTGATGGAGCTTCTGCTCCTATTACAGTCACACCAGAGCTAATTCTGTCGCTTGTTTCCATGTCGAATTCCAAGTTTTTTTTCAAGTGTCACAAGGGAACCTAGAGGGTTACAAAGGAAGCCAAAAGTTAAAAAAAGAGTCAAGGCTTCGACTGGACTACGAATTTTAAGCTTTTCTTCTCAAGTAATCACAACAAAGGTGATAAATATGTTTGGCTAAGGCTTACTTTTTAAAATGCTTTCTAATTTTTACAAAGTTAGCTACAGAGTTAGAGCTAGCAGAAGCTAATTTCCAAGTATAAAGATGGCATCTTTTGTTCTGTAACACTACAAAAACTGGAAATTTTCAATAACCACTGAAAATAACATATAAATCAGAGTCTAGAACTGGAAGATAATAATAATATAAGAGGCAAAAACATAAGCAATGAATCTCAGACAAGAATTAAAAAAAAAAAAAAAACAGAGAGAGACCTGAAGCTTTTGTTGTCCAAAGTCTGAAGTTGATCTATCACTGAAGTTTCCACATTCTCAGCCAAAAGTTGAGCTGTGTAACTGAAAATTCGTCGAAAGAAGAGATATCTGCAGCCTCCACGTCAGACGATCAGAAAAGCTCACGCCGGAGAACTTACGAAAATCGGGAAAGCTTTATGATCCAAAGAAAAAAAAACAGAAATTACTAGTGTCGCCCAGTCCAAACAAAGTAGAAAGAAAACAAAACAAGAGCGTAAAATTTTACGAAATGGAAAATAAATATATAAAAAATTAGGTCTTTTTTCTAGATTTTCAAGAGATATGTATTAAAGTAAAATATCCTAAATAGTTACTATCTTATCGTTAAGACCGACAGAGAATTTTGGTTAATAATAATTTCACGTCCGGATTGTTAATACATTTTATCTCCTAAGTAAATAACAACTATGCCACTAACCCTCCACGTTGGGGAAAATCGTAGTCAGTTATTTTGAAATTCAAACAATTAGCAGCTAACGTTACTTGATTCAGATTTATATTGAAAATATCGTAACACGACAATTCTGTAAATAGTGGGAAAGGAAGGAAATGGAGGAATGCAATTGGTAGGTGACTGGTAATAAAGTGACAACCGGTCAGAATAACAAGCCGTTTGACCTGCTCTGCCTTCTGTCTCCTTTTGACTCATCTCAGTCTCTCTTTTTTTATTGGCACCACATTACAAAATCAATATTAGTATTTTATTATATTTTTATATGAAAATGTTGAGTTATGCTTTTCTCACAGCTATATTCTCCATTTTCATATGGCATATAATCCTGATATTTATAACAAGTACCCTTATAGATGAGGTTTTGATTGGAATCCTGATTTTTGCTAAATTCATTGTGGGTTTTTATTGCTTTAAGTTGCCGGGAAAATTATTGAATTAATCATTTTGTGTTAAATAAGAATTGATCCGTATCTTATTAGGATTTAGACACATGATAATGATAAAGCTTTAGGGTCATCATTACGTGTCAATACACCCCTGATTTCAAGTTAAATTTTCGAGGTCTCGAGGCCACCTTCAGGATTATATTATTCACTTTCTAGTCATTTCAAATACTATAACAAGACAAGTGATTAACACTGATGATTATTTTATTTCAGGCTTAACGGTAAGACATATTTTATTTCCCAATGTTTTTTCGATCCACGAAAACAAATAAATATAACATGCTCAATATTTAGTACCACCGCAAAAGACAAAAAGGACGGATGCACGAAACAGGATGTCACTATTTTAATTTTTAACATCCCATTTGGGCCAAATAGTTGGGCCTAGCTTACCTACTTAGGCAGTGTGAATTATACATTTTCATAACTCGACCCAATTACTTTATTTCATTTTTTTAATTCTGCAATTATATTATAAATAGGGGACATGGTTTGTCATGTCGACGTCTTACTACAGAGGTGAGATGTAAGAGTTAGACTGCACATCCAATAGAATATATTAACTCCCTTTTATTGATTTGAGATGATTCAAGTCACTGGGCAGTCCGGTTAGTACAAAATAAACAGATCCTAATAAAGGATGTAAGTAGTTAAAGTGGTTAAATATTTAGATCGGAGTCGGAGAAGATGGCCGGCATTTGCCTCCACTCAAATATTTAGAGACGAACTCACGGGCAAGCGCGTTGAGATCACCGTCCTCATTCACTGGATCTACCAGGCCCAACGATTTGCTAAAATCCACCGACTCTGTTGAGAGCTCGATATCTTCCGATTCATGAAGTTGTTGTTGTTGTTGTGACATACAATGAATGTGTAACAACGAAGAAGACACGTTGTTATTATCGGCAGAAGCAATGAGTGGTGCATTAGATGAAGAGGCAGCAGCTTCTGTTGGTAAATTATTTTGAGGAGGATTTGGCGGAGGAACGCGTTGTAGGGTTGAGAGATGAGGTTGGACGTAAGCTAACTCCGCCTGTAGATTCATCACCTGTACGTTGTAAACTTGTACGTTTAACAAATTACAAAAACAATTATATACCATCACTGTAGTGTTTTTCTTGTTATATGGATGCTATATAAGTATATACTACCCAACTCAAACATTTGGACTACCGGTTGCCAACATTTATTTATTTATTTTAGAAGAAAATTTTCAACCTCTTTTGTTCAACCGATAATACTAAAGATAACAATTCAAAAGGTAACCACATACATTGACAATTTGACTTTCTTTAACTCTGTTTTCGACAAACGAGTTCTTGGGAAGACACACGTTAGCTATTTCCAATTTATTAAACTTTTGACCATTTGCTACAATTTTTAATAGTAAATGAAAATTTCAAAACAAATCAACTCCAAACCCTCAGCTTGAATCCAAGTGGCGATACATGGAAGTGTATTTAAAATAACTAAAGGTAAACAAGTTACGCAGCTAAAAGATGCCGCGGATATATAGTCTCATCATATCTATTTAACCCAACATTCTAGTACAGTGAACTATATAATAAACGCGCGCATGCATGCCCTGTAAATCTTTCATTGTATATAGATGATCACATTAATATAAAACAAACATTGGGTTATATTTGAATACCTGGTGTTGAAGGGCTAAGATGTGACCAACGCATCCGTAGACGGGATCACAAACCCTAGCTAATGCTTCGTAACAAAGCGTGACGGCGGCGTCTAGTCTCCGGCTCGCCGGTATCGTCATGAGGAGCTTGGAGGCGTTGCTCGCCCCGAAAACCTTGTGCACCGCGGCGAAATGAGCTGTCCCTTCCTCCGAGTCAAAGTAGGGAGCGAAGACGCATTCCGCCACACATTTCCGCCGGAGAAACTTGCATGCGCCGCACGGACCTCCACCGCCGGTGGTGCTGCCACTCATATTTTCCTGTCGAGTCGTAATGTTCTGCTTGGGGAAGCAGTGTCGTCGGCGACCAGTTATATAAACAATCCACAGAGATGCATAGAGAGGGAGATAGATATGTTTGTTTATGATTTAATGTTTTTCGTTACTGTGGAGCATAGAGGATCGTGTCAGGCAAGAAAATCATGTCTTGCTTTTGGTGGTGGGTCATTTATTATAATCATTGCATTTTCTATATCTTCATTTTTTTTTCTGGTGCATAGTTAAATCACACACAAGAAAGAAACTAGCTATTTTCAATAGACCTGAAAAAAAATATAGGGTGATTTGTTGAAAAAAAAAACTAGCTATTTTCATCGTAAGATCAATGAAAGCATATTAGCATAAGGGCTCACAAAAATAGAAACGCAGACAATTTAATATAGGGTGATATGTTGAAATAGAGTAGATTTATTGAAAATTTATTTAAATAGATTAAATGTTTAAAATTATACGAATAGTCTTTTAAATTTATAATATACTGTTTTGTTTTGTTTTTTTATAAATAAACAAAAACGTAATTACGAAATTGCCATTAATGAAATGCCACGTAAATCATATGTGTCTTACGGAACTACTAAACTAATTGAATACAACGTGGAAAAGTTGATCATATTTTGGTAGAGTTGATAGTACAATAATGTAGTGTATGGTAAAGTTACATATGATCCATGATAGAGTTTGTACTAGTATGGTAGAGTTCATACTAGTACTATAATAGAGTTCGTACTAGTACTATGGTAGAGTTCATACTAGTATGGTAAAGTTCCTACTAGTAATATGGTAGAGTTCATACTAGTACTAGTATGGTAGAGTTCATACTAGTACTAGTATGGTAGAGTTCATACTAGCTGCCTTCGTAGAAGAGTTGTGTTTGATGTATGGTAGAGTGAAGGACAATGGTTAGTAGAGTTAAGATATCGTTTATGGTAGAGTTGATTGTGGAAACCTAATATTTGTAAATTACAAATTTAACCTAACTAACTTATTACCTAACATGCCGCTCATTAAATGTCAATACGCCATTGAAGCTCCATTTATGCTGATTTCATCTTCATTGAAGCTTTATTTTTGCTCCTTATCATTTCGTATCCTTCATTTTAATTATGCAATTGAGCTGCATGATTTCCGCAAACTCGTTAAGAGAAAATCTCATAGGCCGACAACCAACCAAGACCCATAACTCATACTGCTTTTTAATATCTAGCTAATGCGCCAATAAATATTGTATATGCCTCCCGTCAAACATGTAGTCAGAGTCAGCAAGCTTCAAAAAAACTCTGAGGCATGACTTCTGCCTTTATGTCTCAGTATGCATTTTCATCAATACCCTTCATCATATTCCTAATATGATTCAGATTGCAATTGGTGTTTATACTCCGGTTCTTCATTACTACAAGACCATTTGCAAAAAGTCTCTTCGAATAATCCTTTATCTGATGAGTAGAAACAAGAAACAGTCAAAACATAACTCTATCAATAACTTAACTCTACCAAATTATATGCTAACTCTACTAAACTCTACCAAATTATATGCTAACTCTACTAAACTTTACCAAACTATATGCTAACTCTACCAAACTCTACCAAACTATATGCTAACTCTACCAAACCCACAAACCCACAAACCCTAGACGCAGAGAAAATACTCAACTCTACCAAACTATATGCTAACTTTACCAAACCCACAAACCCTAGACACAGAGAAAATACTTAACTCTACCAAACTAATAACTTAACACTACCATACTATAACCTAACTATACCCTACTATAACTTCGTAGGGTAGAGTTAGGTTATAGTATGGTAGATTTGCATAAAACCGTTATGCAAATCTACCACAAAACCGTAACGCATTTAGCGAGAAGATTGAAAGAAGAAGAACGAACTCGAGAGAAAATGAGAGAAGAAGAACCCAAAAAACGATTTAGCGAGAATCATACATTCGACAAATATATGAATCACTGCGAATTGTGAACGTTTCGTAGTGAGACAGAAGACGAAAAAGTAAAAACGAGAGAGTAGAAGTTAGACGAAGAAATGAAAAAACGAGAAATGAAATAAAAAATAGAACTCGTACAGAGGAAATTACTTGATTTGGAGAGAATGAAGGTTTTTTTTCTTCTACAGGGTGCAATTAGTAATTGCACACTTCTTTCTTTTTTTTCCCAAAAATAATTTATTTGAGTAATTTCGGGTAAATAGAGCCATGTCTGAATATTTTTTTCTTTAATATATACAAATTAGAAAATTTATGAAAACATCAAAAATAAATATAGAGAATTCAGTCATATGTTTGAGGCATTTTGTTTACCATCCAAAAAATCTATTACTATCACACTAGGCATGGAAACTAGCGACATTAGTTTGGATTTCGATACTTAATGGTTCAATAAATTAGATACTAATGAGGGTAATCATAGGAGCTAAATAGTAATGATAATATAATGATTGTAAAGCTTGGAAGCAACGGCAAAGCGGATGATGTGCATTTGTAAATACAAAGGAAAAACAGAATTGTTTTTAGTGGTGGATCCAGAAATATTTTTTATCAGGGTCAAAATATAATTAAAATAATTAATAATTAAAAGAAAAAAAACATCTTTGTTTTTAAAAGAACCACAAATCAGGTTCAATATTTATGGGTGAAACATACAAAAGGCTAAAAAACATGTGAGGAATGGGGTCAAAACATAAAGTAGTAGAAAATATAACAAAACTTAAAAGGGCTAAACATAAATTTATAATTTTAAGAGGGTCAAAATAGAAGAAATATAAACAGTATTATAACACTTAAAGGGCTATAACACAAATATAGAATTTTAGTGGGGTCAGCTGACCCCTAAAACCTTACTAGGTCCGCCCATGATTGATTGCTTTGCGTGAAGCAAACAAACTTAGCTGCTTGCTGACGTATCCACTCTCCCTCTCACACTCCGCCGCAGGTTTCCTTTCATCCACACGTGCGATCCCTCTCCACACGTGTGTATTCTTTTATATGTAAATATAAATAGAAATATATATGTAACAACACCTTTCATCCTAGTTATAGACTATAGAGAGATCTATTGCTTCTTCTTTCTACAAATCCTAGTGTCAGATACTGACAAGACACTGATCACTGTTTGCTTCGCCGCAAGTACAACCTCAGTCAATCACTGTCATGTTTCTGTTTGACAAGATGCTGACCCTCTTCTCTTCCCAATTTCGGGCCATTTGTTGGGCTTCCCAACTATTAATGGGCCGGGCCTTTATATGTTTATGCGTTCAAACGTCTTGTTTTGGATCTTAATTAGCTAATGTTAAAAGATTATAAAATGTATATGACAAAATCGTTGTCCTTTTGTTTGTTTCTCCTGTAATATAATGAGTTACTCTTACTGTATTAGGTAGAGTGTCAAATATAACGTACGCAAGCGGTGAGGAAAGGAGTAGAAGAGGGCGTGATACGAGGACACGTGTCGCTTATAAAGTGTGTCTGTCGATGTTGCTTGTTCACAGTACAAGGATTGGACAAGGGGCGGACGGCACGGTGACCGCTCTGTTAACAACTGTTAACGTTTCTTCTAAACTTATTTTGATCTCTTAATTAACTCTCCTATTTTCAATTTTCAGAATTATTTAAATTAAGTCAAAGAATAAAGAACGGAGCGTTACTTTTTACCTGTTGACCATATGCACTTCAATGTAGATCCCACGCGCCATTGGCTGCGTCAGCAAGTTGCACTGAGCGGCTACGTTCATAAAGTCACATTTGACACATGGCGAACAAGCATACGTGCCAATCTTTCCGGTTCTTTCAATGTTTTGGCCATTTTGATCACCGGTTTTGCTGAACCGACCAAACTTTTAAACTTTACCGGAAGCAGGAGAATTTAGCTTGACTCACTTTGTCGTAATCGTCACACTTTCTAAATTATATATATATATATAGATATATATATATATCGTGATGAGATATGTGTTTGATACACACGCACACACGTGTGTTTGATCATTCTGTCCGTCACCAAATTTAGAGTCATTTATCGTGTAATATTTGATTCGGCTCAGAATGGTGAGGATATTTACATAAATCTTGTAATTTTAGAAGTTTAAATTTTCAAATATTGATGAAATGTAGTAATGGAATTTGCCTTATTTGTATTTTAATCAATTAATGAGTAACAAGATTCTGTGACCAAAATATAGATATAAGTTATATCATATAAATTTCAGGGGATTGCATTCAATAGTCTACCTCTTTTGGAAAATTTATATTCTCTTCTGGTTTCTTTATTTACATAGATTTAGCATATGCAACTATATGTAAAGTAAAAATAGATGTGAACTGTACGCTAAACCTCTCTATAAACTAATTATATCAAAACCATAAGTCATTTATTAATATAATTTGGTAATAAACAAATTATTGATTTATGTGTACAAGTTTTACAGTAATATTTATTGGTTTGTATCAATATTGTCATCGTATCAATTATATGAATATTTGAATCATAAACGAAAAAATAATATAAAATAAAAAAATAAAAGTTTAATTTTTAATTAAAGTTTTGACGGAGAACGTATGCTATAATACTTTAAGCATGTTGCCAAATGTTGATATATACGCGTTTAACCAAAAAATATTTAACGCACGGCAGCGAGCGTTACATTTCCAATAAAAAATTATCGTATCAAAATCACCGCCAAAAAGATCATTAAAATAAATCTGAGACCCAATTTTATTTAACTACTAATTTGTAAAAGTAATTTTTAGTTATATATATATTTTTTAATAGCACCGTTTTATTTCCTTTACTTTTACATCTTTCCCTAAATGAGATATCATTTGGAACCTTACAATTTCTAACTGTATTAGATTGAATGTCCAAAAAATACAATTATGTATACCAATTAAAACCCCACAAAAATTATGTATACCAAAAGATGTACTTGCGTGGACCGATAGTCACAAAAATAAAGTTTAAACTAGAAGTAGAAAAATGAAGGAAGGGAATTACAGTGAAGAAGTTGAGAGATATGGAATGTTTTGCTTCACGCAAAGAGCTTAAACGCTCCATCGCGTGGCTTTGAAGGCCTTTGTTTTTTTTTAAACTTGTCTTAACCGTCTTTTTTTGTTTAGGTAATAACAAAACTAATTAAATTATTATTTTTACTTGTTTTCTTATCTACTAAATAATGTATTAATGGGGGGAAATAAAAATATTTCCAATTACCAACAACCAAGCCCTAGTTTTGTTTACGTCCGATCTCCTCTTTCTCCCCTCTCTTCTCTTCCAAACGTTCCCTTTTCCATTTCTCTAATCGCGAACCAAAAAGAAAACCAAATCTCGATGAATTAACTCCATATATCTCAAAACCTTAATTACCAATTAGCTAGTAAAAGAAAAAAAAGATTTGTGTGGTAGGAAGATGAGCTGTAGCGGGAACCCTAGCAGCGGTGGAGGCGGTGGGGGAGGACCGTGCGGCGCGTGCAAGTTCTTGAGACGGAAGTGCGTCGTTGGTTGCATATTCGCGCCCTACTTTGACTCCGAGCAAGGAGCGGCGCACTTCGCTGCGGTTCACAAGGTGTTCGGAGCGAGCAACGTCTCTAAACTCCTCCAACATGTTCCCGAGCACAAACGACCAGACGCCGTCATTTCAATCTGCTTCGAGGCTCAGGCTCGTCTTAGAGACCCTATTTATGGCTGCGTCGCTCACATCGTCTCTCTTCAGCAACAGGTTAGCTATTCAGTTCATATCGTTTAAGTGTATGATCATCACTACTTCTGATGGCAAATCCCATCAGTTTAACTCGATCTACTAGACTGTCTCTCTATGTCGTCACGTTGATAAATTCTTTTATCATTGTCTTTGAATTTTCAGTTTCGACGATCGAGCATTTTCTATGAAATTATGTCTTTTTAAAAGAAAATTTGTTAAAAAAAATTATTTCTCTAATATTTCTCTCTCCTATATTTTCAAGCCCATCATGCAACTCACCCTCTAAAATTAAACACCGACCAAATTTCAATTTTTTTAATAATTACAATGTGGTTTTTTTTTTTGCTTTTGCTATGACCGGCATGAAAACCAACTTAGAAAAAAGAAAAAAAAATCATGTTATTTAATTTAAAAACTTCACTGTATGGGTTCATGCCCTTTTGCCTTTCGGGTAAAGTTATGTACTACATGACGTGTCTATGAGTATATATGTGATATAGAACAAGTTTTCTCTTTGTTTTGTTTCAAATATAGAACAAGTTGATGTTTGATTATACCTGCATACATTTCTAGTAATGGTAGTTCGTTAAGAAAGTATGCATAATTGCATGTTTGTGTATTTCACATGATCCAATGTGTTACATTACAGAAGAAAACTTTCTCTTTCTCCAGATTAACATGTCTATAGTCGTAGTTACTTTGCTAGGATTAAGGAAGTTTACGATCATTTAGAATATGTATTATAAGTTTTGTTCAATTTTTACAAGGTTGTTTTCAAAGTAATCCATTGATTGGGATGACAAATCTTCCTCTATTCGCAACAACCACGTTGTTTTACACTTATTCCCAAACATCCTTTTTAATTATCTTTTAGTTGCAAAATACATGGCCACATAGGTACTTTCTTGTATTATACAGACTCGAATATATAAAATACACACGTATGCAAGTACATTCTACAATTGATATTAGTGAAGGATATTTTCAATATCACAATCAAGAATTTATTCATATGTAAGTGTTTTATGTTTTTGTGTTATTAATAGATTGTTTTATTTCGCGTATATATTTCTAAATCGGTGGTCTTGATTGAGCAATTACTCCTGTCGTGTGTTTTTGGCATTATTAAATCAACATTTGCTCATTTTCGGAATTATTAAATTTTGCTGGAAATATGATTATCTAGATTATTATCTCTCTTTCATATTGGTTGGCATTATTATCAATTTTAATTCCTCAAAAAAAAGCAGGTGGTAAGTTTGCAAACTGAGCTTTCATATGTACAAGCACACTTAGCAACTCTAGAGCTGCCTCAACCACAACCACCGCCGGCTCAAGTGTCGTCTTCTACATCTCCGCCGCCTCTTTCCATATCGGACCTCCCAACAATATCGCCGTCGGTATACGATCTCTCCTCCATCTTCGAGACAGGCATGTCCTCCACGTGGACAATGCAGCAACAACCACGACCGTCGGATAATTTCTTCGGCGTCCCGTCAGTGTCCAACATCGGCGGAGACGGCGAGCTTCAAGTACTGGCGCGTGAGTTTCTTCACGGTGGGCAAATGCCAGCTCAGCCATCGCCGGGAACCACTGGTTCTGCCCCAACAGTGATAAAAAGAGAATAGTGTTATTTTATAAATGTTGGTTAATTTGGACCTTGATAGTTCTATTTAGCGGTATGATTGTCATTGTAATATAAACTTGGTCGAGTTCGTATTTAAATTGTTGGCTAGAATGTTAATATAAGAACTACAAACATATTTATGTTGAGTAAAAAAATATCCAGAGATCATGGTTTTTGGGGCAATACAAAACTGTGTGTAGTGCAATCCGTAGCCAAAGAAATAGCAACGCGTGCAAATCTGTCAATCAAAGGTTTCAAATGATTCGTCATAAAAATAACGAATCATTTTATTCAGTAATGAAATTTGAGATAATCTTACAAAAATCTGGTGATATTGGTAATAATGGAATTTTTTGTTGTCATTGCATTTTTAAGAGTTTACCAAAAATAAAAAGGCCGGATTTTTCAGTAATATTACCAAGATTACTTAATCTTGATAGCTTCTAGTTGTCTAGTCCTATCCTACAACTTAAAACAGACATCGGAATCAATGGAAGATTGACGATGAATGAAGGCCCTTCGTCTTCGGGTGGCTTATAGTCTTTTACCTCTCCAAATCACGATCTGTTCCTTGTCAATGTCACCAGGATGCAAGGGACTAGACGACCTAAACCTGAAGCAGTTACAAACTTAGATGTTTGTGTTTGCTCAAACATAAACTTTAAGCAGCCAAGGCTTGGGCGTATTAAAATATTGATTTTATAGTCGATTAAGAGAATAAAAAATTAAAGTAAAAAAAATAAATTATTATCTTTTCTTCTATCAAAGAAGATAAAAAAGTTGTGAAAAAATGAAATTTGTTTTATTAACACGACATATTATATTAAGATAAAATTACTATTTATATAGTTTTCTAACATCACCAAACCAAAAGTTGTGCTTTTCATTTTATGATTTTTGACCGAATAACTACTCTAATTTAATATATATATATATATATATAGAATTTAACATGCATACTTAATTATATAATTATATTAAATACAACGCATTTAATTATAAACTAACATTTTCTTTTAATCGAGTTGCGGTCTAATTCCAATCTTTCTTCACCGTTTTTCAATTTTTTTGGTGTTTTTCTTCTTATCACATAATACATGAGTTTTAAACCCAAAGATAAGATTCCGTGTACAAATAAATGCAGTAGTATAGAAATGATTGAATCCTCAGGGGTCAGGTTGCACTACGATTCTTTGAAACTGAAAACTAAGCTAAGATGAAAAGAAAGATTGATTGTGATTGTAACTAAAGAAAGCAATTTAAAAGTAATAAATGATGTGGATTAAAGGATTAAAATGTTAGGTCAAAAGAATTTTTCGGGAATCAGAGATCATGAAACAGACAACTATTCATGGAATGAATTAAGCACCTATCTCGAAGTCAAACATATATGTATAACTAATCTATTGTCGTGACACCAATTATTTTATCTAACAATCTAAGTATCTAAACTGTCGATTGAACTGACACCGAAGGCACAAGTTTGGAAACTAAAAACTACACGAAAGCATAAGCATTTCGTGTGGCAATGTATCTCATGATGTCTGGCCTCCTGCCAATGCCTGTTTTATCATCATATTAGTCAAGACAACACTTGCCCACGTTGTGGAGCGGAAGAAGAAACGATTAATCATTTGATTTTCATCTGCCTCCCGGCAAGACAAATTTGGGCCCTTTCTAGGATTCCCTCAGCTTCAGACATTTTTCCGTCTCAATCTTTGTTTTACAATTTGGATTACTTGTATTGGAGAAGGAAGGATTACGGAGCAGATGAGAAGAGCTTACGAATTTTTCCATGGTTAATGTGGTATATTTGGAAAGCAAGGAACCGGAAGATCTTTGAGGATTTTAACGAGCACCCGAGCGATACACTCAACGTCGATCGATCTAAGCTTCTCAATCGATGCTTTTTGCTCTTTTGATCCAACTTTATTCAAAATGGTTATAACTTCTTCCAATGGACTTTGCACCTGATAAGACTCTAAAGACATGTAAAAAGACTCTAAAACACATACTAATTCTAGGTAAAAAACCGTTAAAAACCTAACATATCATCACAAAAAGGTAATAACTTGTCTTTTCATCACTTTGATAATGTTGCTCCTTTTTATCTTCTCTCATTTTGACAGAGGAACTCTTGGGATTTCTCTTTCCCAAAATTCTTTTCTTTGTCACCTTCAGATTTTCTCCTTGTGGCTTCGTCACGTTTTCTCCGTGATTTTCTGTCACTTCTTCTTCGGCTGCTCTTACAACCTTTTTCCACTAGTTTTCTTTTAGGTGAGATTTCTTCTCATTCCCTTTTGGTGTCCTCTTGATCACCAAATTTGTGCGTGAACTTCTTCACATATTCTTCGGTTACCTTTACAACCGGGTTATGGTCCCTTTTTTCTTTTAGGTAAGCAACCCCCTTCCTTGCTTGGTGTCTTCCTTTTATCACCATCACGTCTCTGTGATGTCTTGTACGAGAACCTTCTACACATCTTCTTTGGTTATCTCTGTAACTGATCCTGTCTTGTGCCGTGTCAAACAAAGTTTCACAATTCTCCTTCCATAACTCCAACTCTACATCCGTTTTCTCCATTGTCTTTTGGGAAGATTTCCTATCTCCTTCATCGCTTTTGGAGCCTTCTTCTTGAAGGTACTTCTTGTGAATATGTTTGTGCAAGTTGATGGTGCTCTCTCTTGTCACCACCTCTTCTTTTTCTATTTCTTCTTCTACTTCATTATCTTCTTCTTTTTCGGTTTTCACCGTTGATTTGGTGTCTCTATCTTTCTCTTCTTGCAGCGGATTTCTTCTTATTATTGTTTTGCTTAGACATCCTCCAAGATCAGGATAAACTCTGACACCATATTAAATGTTGATTTCGTAATCAATTAAACGTATGAAAAAACAAAATAAAAAATAAAATAATTATTATCTTTTCTTTTTCCAAAGAAGATAAGAACAAAATATAAACAGAATTATAAAAAATTAAAACTTATTTTATTAACACGATACACATATATTAATACAAAACTACCACTTATTTAGTTTTCAAGTATCACCGAGTCAAGAGTTGTATCTCTTCATCTTGTGACTCTTGACCGAATAACTACCCTAATTTAATACACATAAAAACTTAACATACATACTTAATTATATAATTATATTAAATACACCTAACTTAATTATAAACAAAGTGAAAGACACATCTATGAACAAAGTGATTATAGCTACACGAATTCTTCTAGGCCGGTCAGCCCATATTAGAATCGTTGGGCTAATGGGCCCATAATGCCAAATACAGAGATTATTTTACACAATCACCCCTACCTTTCCCTGAGCATAAATAATAAATATCGGAAAAGACCTAACAAGTGCATCTTGAGCTTCATCAATGGAAGCTTCTATACCGGAAGAAGTGCTCCAGCCGCTGCTCCATGCTTCGGATTTATCATTCTCTTTAGAAGAATGTTTGAAGTTTCTTGTAGAGTCTTCCAGGACCGATTCAGGCCGCTCCGATCTCGCTTCCAAGGCTATCCTTCCGTCAGTCCTCCGTCTTCTTCAGCTTTTTCCATATCCATCTTCCCGCCATTATCTAAATCTCTCTCTGAAGCTCCTCCGAAACCTATGCGCCGGCGAAATTTCGAATCAAAACGCTTTCATCGACCACAACGGTTCTGCTCTCGTCTCGGACTTGCTAGTTTCCGCGATTGCAGAGAAAATTACGGATTTTGAGACAGTTCGGTTCGGATTGCAGGTTCTGGCGAACGTTGTGTTGTTCGGAGAGAAACGTCAGAGAGATGTGTGGCTCCGCTTCTTCCCGGAGAAGTTCTTCTCAATAGCTAAGTTTAAGAGGCGCGAAACCTGTGATCCTCTGTGTAAGATTTTGTATGCTTGCTTCGATGGAAGCCCCGAGCTTGCTTCTCAAATTTGCAGCAACGAAGGGCTCTGTATCATTGCTGAAACTCTACGGACTTCATCTTCCGGTAACTATTATTTCAATTGTTAATACAATTTGATTCGAAATTTGTGTTTCTTAATCTGATTTGAGCCAAATCTTGTAATTGTTTGTAGTTGGGTCTGTTGAGGATTATTGGCTAAAGTTACTGGTTTCGAGAATCTGTGTTGAAGACGATTACTTCCCAAAGCTCTTCTCAAAACTGTACATGGATGATGAAAATGAAACATTTACAAAAGAGCAAGCCTTTCTTCTGAGAATGGTGTCTGATATTGCAAATGAGCGGATAGGACAAGTGTCAATCCCCAAGGATGCTACTTATTCGGTTATGGGATTGTTCAAGCAATCAGTTGGTGTTTTTTATTTTGTTTCGGGTGAAAGATCCGAGCTTCCTACGGGGTCAACTACGATAGATGTAATGGGCTACTCTCTGGTTATAATAAGGGACGCTTGTGCTGGAGGAAGCCTTGAAGAATTCAACAAGGACAACAACGATTCTGGTGAAACTGTTGAATTCTTGTTGTCCTCTGGACTAATAAAGCTCCTCCTTGATTTGCTTCGCGAACTTGAGCCTCCCACAACAATAAAGAAGTCTCTAAACCAGAGTCCTAGTTCTTCTTCTTCTTCTTCTTTAAAGCCTTGTCCTTACAGAGGATTCAGGAGAGATATTGTGTCTGTGATTGCCAACTGTGCGTACAGAAGGAAAGAGGTACAAGATGAGATCAGGGAGAGAAATGGGCTCTTCCTGATGTTACAGCAGTGTGTGACCGACGATGAGAATCCATTCTTGAGAGAATGGGGCTTGTGGTGTGTGAGAAATCTGCTGGAAGGAAACGAAGAAAACCAGAAAGCCGTAGCAGAGTTGGAGATTAAAGGCTCTGTGGATGTGCCTCAACTCCGTGAAATTGGTCTCAGAGTCGAAATTGATCCTAAAACAGCAAGGCCAAAGCTTGTCAATGACACCTGAAGCTTCATTTCCATGGCTGATGCAGTGTGCATTTGTATTGTTTGTGTTATTTCTATCAATATGATTTGTTATTCCAACTAGAATTAGGAAGTAGTTTATTTATTCACCTGTTCAATATCATCTTATTTAACTTACCTGCAAAAGGGAATAAGAGGAATGAAAAATCAAAATTTACAGGGATCTTTCTTGTTAATATAGAAATTTCAACCTTTGTTTATTTACACAAACAATGTCTGATCAATCAGTTATTGTCTACACACCAAGGCCCTGTTACGTTCCAACAAGAAATTGTAAGGTTGTACAATAAATAGATTAACGATCCTCAATTCAGTTTTTTTTTTTTAAATGGACTCTGCTTGTGAGATTCTCCTGTATGATAAGGAAGGATCCGACGATGTTATCTGTATCCGTAGATCTGCAAATTGATGTACAACGTGTTTTAAATATGACTCAAGACTATGAAATCATGTTTGGATTATCTTTGTGCGCGATTACCTGACCCTGAGGACATGTATATTGAGGCTGGTAAGCTCCCATTGCAATCTCAGTAGCTCTTGTCCCTTCCATTGATCTTTGGTTTATGTTTGCAGATCCAATTACCACATACTCATCATCAACAGCCATCCCTTTTGAATGAACATATAGCATAAATCTTCTTCTATTTCGACATAATGCCTATAACACCGTTTCAATTACAATTCAATGATGATAGAAACCGCAGTAGCAAGTCAAGCAGCTGGTTTTGTTGGCACCTACATGACCGCCAACATGGAATAAACAACCTTAAAGAAAGATCAAGTTTACCACAAACAAGCTAATGCATTTGACAAGTGATCAAAACAATGTCTCTGTTTCTGTGTATCTAAAGAATGAGATATACATGCATGCTTGAGGAGATAATCCTAATCTTGAATTTTTCTAATTATTTGCTCATTTGAAAAATAAGAGACATAAACAAACCTATGTCTTTGTGGGCATTCCAGTCGTAGGAGGATCCAATGAAATATTGGTTCTCTATGTAGATGTGTTGGATCATACGACGTCTTCAATTTATTGATTCTGTGACTCAAAATTGGTCAGCACATCGTACGCAGCTGGGTCATCAATCTTACTGTGCAAGTCATGCCAAGGTGCTCTTGGACAACCGGACGTGTTACCCTTAATTACATTTGAGTACACCAAGTCAAGGCTTTTCCATTCAAAACAAGAAATAAAGTTTCAAGTACCATTTAATAAAGTTAAAGACAGTATTTCTTTTTCCACTGCCAAAGATTTATTCTTTGCTAAGAATTACTTAAGTATTCGCCACCAAAGTTACAATAAATATATTAATTTAGAAAGGCAAGCGACATAAAAAAAGAAAACGTACCGTGAAAGTATCATATCACCTTTATGATCTGTTAACAACGGATGTTGAGGAGTAACATATCGCCCATCACATAGATAGATCAAGTCCGCCCACAAACGCTATGATTTTCCTTGTGTTACCCCCAGCATCCGCATCAACTATCAAGGTTTTCTGGTGGTGTGTATAGATCGTTCCAACTTCCTGATGCACTAAAATATAAATAGAAGCTGGATACCTCAACCAAAAACCCTCAGTTTGACCCACCTATGTCGTTTTCCAGCATTTCGAGGGCATACTAAGACTTGAACTGATGAGTCCTTGAAACAACGGCGTGTCTCCTCTTCATGGGTTCCCATCGCCCCATCCTGCTCAAGTGAACATATTGTGTCAACACTTCAAACATACATGAATCACCATAGATACAATATACCATGTCATCTAAGATACATATCTCTAAATTGAGTTGTAGATTTCTTCATGAAGCAGACTTTTCTCATACTTGCTCGAATAATAATGACGACCGAACCCATCTAAGACATTTTGATTTACAAGGAAAAATAGACTAACTTTAAACGGAATGAACCTCAATAAGACTTCAAGAAACTAAAGACTCTAAAAGATGTTGTGATTCCTACCCTAGAGCGTAACTAACATATGCACTTCACAACAATTAAAGAAGGACGAACTTAAGGTTCCAGTAACTTACTGTCATATATCCCAAGATGCTTTGTGAAGTTGGGTCGTCCCAAACCAAAAGCAAGACTCTCACACCTTTTAAGTATTTTGATACACAGAAGTTTTAACCAAAAATAAGATTGCAAGTACACAGCCAAAACCAGTAGTATAGATGGGATTGAATCACATAGACCAAAATTACATTACAATTATTTATGAATAAAATTAAACTAAGATAATGATATGAGTATTGGTTGTAATGTGAAACAAAAATAACAATTTAAACAATGTAAATATCAATTAAAAGAAGCGCTATGTCAAAGGTATTCGCAGGAGTTCAGAGATCATGAACCAGACAATTATTCAGGGAACGGATAAACACAATTTTGAACTCAAATATAATTATATAATCAATCCATTGTCGTAATATCAATCATTTTATCTATGAACCTAAGATTATAAACTGTCGTTTGAATTTAAAATTCTAAACATGCATTAATGACCATGTTCAATTTGTTCACGGATCGCCTTAGCATTAGCTTTCGTTGGTTAAGAACAATCCGTTTACCTATGTTTTATCAAGCAACCTATAACACTTTTGATGAATATATTAATCCCTAAATCAGAGACTAAGTGATCAATAAGATAATTCTCTATTTATGTCTGATTCAATGATTCATAAATTCTCTTGAAATCTTAAAACTTAACTATAAGATTATTCAGACATGGATGAGAGAAACAAGCAAGATATGAAAAAGAACTCATAATAAAATAAAATATAAATCCAAAAGAGTATAGAAATCTCTCTGAGATGTAGGTTTCAATAGAATGACTAAAAACAAGTATATATAGGTTAAATCACGTATTTGGTCGAGATTTATGGCAAAACCAAATCAAAATAGGAAAACTCCTAAAATTTCCTTTTTTTGCAGTTTGGTCGGTTTAAAGCCGGATCGATCAATCTAGGTGTAGATCAATCTGGTCTTCGTGCAGTCAATCTAAAATCTCACCACAATTTGGACCGATCGATCTAAGATGTCTGTTCGATCCAAAACCTGACGGTGTTTCCCTTTAAGTTGGATCAATCGATCTATGTGTAGATCGATCAATATGAGGTTCTAAAACGGTCATTTCTTGTTTCTTTATCTCAATTCCCTTCTCTTATACCTAAAATATCATCCAAACGTGTTTAAAAATGAAAATACTCTTAAAACAAATAAAAAAACTCGAAAACACTCTAAAAAACAAGGTTAGAATGCGTTAAAACCGTATTACATCAGACTTTGATCTTAGGAGCTCACCAAGTGTACATTATGAAGCAGGATCTTCTTTATCTCGAGCAAGCCTGATATTATGCCACACTCACCAGCCTGTGATATAAATCAAACGTCTAGCTTGAGAAATGGCATGAAGCTGAAGATGATGGTGTTGATCTTCTTCACTGCTGTTGTTGCCATGATCCGATGGTATATGCGAAGAAGAAGGGTCAAAAAGATACTCGAAGAAGAATGATGAGCAGATCTTGAATGAGAGTGAAGGTATTTGGATGAATGTGTGAGGGAGAAAGGACAAACCTATCTCTCATTATATAAGCTTGTACCATCCCTAATCCTTACCTTTTTAGGATTTCCTTTTTCTAGATTAATCGAAGATTTAATATTCTTGAAACATTTTATTTTCCTCTTTAAAACTAGATTCACTTCTTATCTTGAAAAAAACAAATAACGCATTAAAAGATCTCTAATCCTTTATCTCTTGTTTAACCGGCTCCAAAAACATATTAGTCTTTGGGTTTTTTGCTATACACAGAAATTGTTAGAACAGCCAAATATGAAAATTTTCCACTTGAATCCCCTAAAACAGTCATCATAATTTTCTGTAATTAACCAAGAACACAGATTCCTAGATTCATCTGGCAAAATAGCTTCCCGATCAGCATTCCTTACCTCTACCAAATGATCATTTAAAACGTAGAATTGTCCCAGGTGGTACCCAACGATGCTCCGTGCTTCTTTATGATCTTAACCGACTCAAGAAGGACCTCTTGTTGGGTTGTGTATAGCTCATCTTTTCCCTGTGACAAATGATCACCATTGTATGTAAAAGGATCCCATAAGTTTACTAACTTTATCCAAAATTGATGGCAAAGATCACTACTAGTAGTAGTACCGATTCAAAAAATCATAAGAATGTTATATAGACTAAAGAGAGAAGAGATGATACCATGTATCTCAGATTGCACCCAATGGTAAGTTCAGCGAATGATTTTTCCACTCGGGATAAGTAACAATAAGGAGCTTCTTTCCCCAAGAAAACTTTTGTGTTTGACTTCAATGTTTCTTTGATTTCATTTGATATCTGAGGGATCTTATCCAAGTCATCAATCTGCAGCGGAATCTTGGATGCTATGGCTCGCCACTGAGCTCGTGACTTATTCACAATCACCTGTATATGTTATTATACTGTAGGGTCATTCTGAATTTCGTCCATTCATTCAGTGTGGACGCTTTCAAGTGTGAAATTCTGAAAGCCAAAGCATAAGCTTTTACATGTGAAGATGAATAGTGCGAAATAAATAAACTAACCTGACTGGAAAACAGTGAATTAGGTACCAAAACCGGAAATTTTTCAGCGTTCAGCAAAGATGTTGTTGTAAGTCCCATCTCAACAACCTGGCCTTCTACAGATCCAGCCTGAAATGTGACGACAAGGAAAACATTATATCTTTTAAAAAAATCAGAATGAGAACCGCCAATAGATTTGCTTGCTTTGGAAAACTTAACAAAAGAAGAAAGCGAAGAGCATGTAACACAAATATTCAACTAACTTTGATTGTATCTCCCATAGAGAAAGGCCTTGAGAATTGCATGGACAGACCACTCAGCACATTACCAAGAATATCTCTGGCAGCAAAAGCAGTGGCCACACCTGAACAAAGCAGACCAAAATCGATGCATTATGAACAAAAATTCTATACAATCAACAAGACATCTACAAAATGTTAACACCCTAGAAAATATAATGCTACATGCTTGTGGTGGGCTTTCTTCTCTGTTGAATCCTAGCAATTATCATTATAGACTGAGCAAAACAACTTATTTGAAATAGCGAACAGTGCGCATACCTCCAACTCCACCAACGGTCAAGATAGATTGAACAGCTACCCCACATGCTTCAGCTGAAGCCATTAAACCGATAGCAAAAAGACCAACTGATGATACTTTGTCCAAAGTCAATATCTTCTCCCTATCTAGCCCACCAGAACTCTTAGCAGACAACACTCGAGTAATCACATTGGTCTTCCACCGATGTAGGAACCACACCAGTGAGAGAATGACCGCTCCCTTCAATGCTGGGGAAAAGTATTGAGCTGCTATAGTTGTTGGCGCCACCATCGCGGCACTGCAACATATCACAATCATCAGTCATTTTATTTTCTACAACATTAATTTTCAAATGCTCACATTTGTGCAAAGGCAATGAAAGTCACTAAGTAACGCGCAGGATCCTCCAAAGCTCCCCAAAAGCTTTTCTCATATGGAACATCTTCGTTTGAGAAGCCTCCAGGAAGCAAAGCAGCCGAACCTTGCATTGCATATTTGTGAAATCTCCTGAGAATCCTAGGCATCACTACCCAAGCAAACAAAGTAGCAGTCATGGTGAGACTGACAGGAACTATCACTTCTTTAAGATATGGGTTGGAGTTTAGCAATTGCTGGACATGAGGGATCATCTCATCAGAGGCTTCTTTAGTCTTCCTTGCAGTTTCAGTAACCGCATCTACACTAGTCTGCAACGCATCTTTGGCCTTCTCAACCCAGTCAATGTCATTCCCATCACCAGAGCCAGCAGCATTAGGGGCTACAAAACTTCCAAGACTATCAGATTTCGAGCTGAAAGCCCGTGCATAAGATGAATGACCTAATAAAGGGATGGAGTAATTGAAAGGCTTAGCACTAAGCATGCGCAAATTCAATGAAAAGGAGGAAACTTTAGGTTGGTGAGACACTCCATCAAGAGGATATCCACAACCAATGGCCCTGACATGAGATTTGAGGAGATTGAAAGAAGTGTAAGGTTCCTTCTTCTGGAAACCAGAAATTGTTGGTTGAAGAAGATCAGTGTATTCAGCTAGTCTCGAAAAAGGTCTGCGAACTTGAGCGGAATGAGGTTTACAAGACGATTTTGTTGATCTGTAAAGAGACTTGAGAAGCGATAACCTATCTCCAGCCATTGAACACTCGCCACAGGAGTCTCGATCTGCAATGTGAAGACAAATTCAAATCAAAATCAAAATCAAATTAAAACAAAAAAACACTAATACATTCCCTAAAGGAATACATTAAACAGAAGCTACGCATGTGAAGCAGTCAATGCAAACCAATCAAAAACACTGGAATCTCATTCTTGAACTAAATTCACCAATAAAGGGCTTGCCGAGAGAGAGACGACGAAATCAATAACTGATGGATTGCAATTATCTTTCAGACGAAATCAAGTCAATGGGTTTTATCTCTTACCTGGAAACACTTGATGGATGCTTAGATTCCCTGGACAAAGAGGCAAAAATAAACACAAACAATTTCTTTCGTCTTCAACTTGGGCCTTTTAGGCCTTGATCTGTCTAGTTGGTTCAAGTTCATTGGGCTCTATGCAAAATCTTGTATAAATACATACACAATTCTTCTCGGTCTGAAACTCATTGGATTAGGCTTTCACATACCACTAGTTATTAAAGAAATTGATTTAACTAATCACGGTTTTCAAATACCCTTGGGAAATGGTTGTCTAATATGGTCTCTATTTGAATTTTTACTAATCTGCTTTTATTACTGTCTAATCATACAAACAGACGTGTTATTCACCATCTAATTACAATTTTGACATTGTAATTACATATTAACATCTTTGGAGCAATGTTCCAAAGCTACAACTTTCAATTTAGTAAAAAGGGAAATATAAAAAGAGATTTATATTTTTTTCCAATCAAAACTGTAAAAGACTACATTATTATTTTGATTTTTAATCAAAATTCAACACTTGGCATGTATGTAAACACAGACCATTTTTATTACGCTTGATCATTTAAGTTTTCTCAGATTTTCTGATTACTATTATATTTTTTTTACTTCCTCTGTTTCACAATATTCAATGTTTAAGGGATTTTTTTTTCTGTTTCAAATTATTTGATATTTTTTAAATTTCTATGTAAGAAAATTAAATTCATTTTACTTTTCTGACAATAAAATAAAATATAATATAACAAATCCAATCAATGGTATATATATATAAAATATACTATTATATAAATAAAATTGTATAGTATAAAATTTGTGTTATTATACTAGAATAACACTATTCTTTAGATTAATTGCTATACTAACTCCCTAAATAGAGCCTAACTAGAATAATCTTAATCTTTTATCAAAATACCAATATCCAAAGTTTATAATCATATTCATTGAAATACCTGATTTAAAACTAGAGTAATTAAATTACAGTTTTAAATTTTGAATATTCAAAAAAAACCTGTAAAATAGAAGAAGTAAATATTCTTCATATAAAAATTAGGTCACGACAAAAATATTTTCTTCCCAAACTCAAAACCCTACCACCGCCGCTTTTAGGAAACCATTTGCCTTGCTTTGCTGTCACCGTCACCTTCGATTCGCCTTGTCGTTGCCGTCGTCGTGTTCTCGTCGTGTCATCGTCTTGTCTCTTGTGACTCGTCTCCTTAATCCTTTACGCATCCAAATCTTTTTCCCTTCCAAATCCTCTTTGCCTCTTCGGCTTCTCGTGAACTCACCACCCAGGAGTTTCAAGAGGAGGAAAGGCAGCAGAAGTCGTCGTCGGACCCAACTTAAAATTGTTTTAAGTTTTGCATGCATTATTGGCTAGAGAACGCACTGGAGCTGAGTTCCAAGATTGGGAGGAAAAAGAGGAAGATCAAATATTTAACAGACATGATGAAGCTGGTTTTCAGCAAGTTTTCAGGCTTGCAACGAGACTTAGTGTAGTCCTATTAGATTTCGGTTTTACTTTTGTGTATGATGTTCATGTATGTTTCATGTACATGTTGTACATGTATGTACATGCCTAGAGACATGTCCTCCTCTTAGATTATTGCCATCAATTTGCTATTTAATCTAATTGTCGCTTTTAGCATCTATCTTCATAGTTGGAGTGGAAACTTGTTGTAATACTAATATGTATCCTTGTCCAAAAATAAATAATGAATCATTATACCGTAAGCGTCTTGATGATTGGCTGATCTTGTAAACAAATAAATAAGAAAGAAGGAAAACAGTCAAATATGTTAAATTTGCAACAAGCATGTAATGAAGATGCAAATTGTTCCGTAAAAATTAAAACAGGGAGAGAAAACATTAGGTGATAGACACAAAAAGTGTTACGAGAAACTGTATTAGATTCTCACAAAGTTAAAATTACAAACTTACACTAGAATTGAATTAAACTAGAGATTCGGGTTGACATTCAATCACGTACTAGAAATAATTGTATTAAAACCCTCTATTTGACTAAGTGTCTCTCTTACACTAGAATTGAAAACGTGATTTTGATATTATAAAAATAATTGGCTTTAATGATATATGATAATAGATTTCAAAATTAATATAGAACATAAATCTACAGTGCACTACTCAATTGCAGTAGCATTCTTATCGTCAATATGACTTACTAATATATTTTATCAAAGTTAAGATTTGAAATATGCTAAATAATATTAAACTAGATAGTATGATATTATTATTAAAAATTAATATAATTATACTTATATAATACTATGCTTTAAAGGTTAATATGTGCAATGATTTAAATTGTTTTATTAACACTTTTTGAATATCAATTATATATTTTTGATTTTGTATATTAACTAAATGTCTAAAATATTTATGCTAATAATATAATAAATAAATCAAAAATATTTTGAAACTCTAAATTTTGTTTAGTTTTTCTCTCTAAATTCGTCATTAGTTGGTGAAAATATTCAAAACAAATATGTGATGTCATCAAAACAAAAATGTCGCAAAAAGTATGCAAATATGTTAGAATAAGTTTGTGAACACTAAAAATTTATTCAAATAAGAAAAATATTTGTCATAGAGGATATTGAAAAGTCTGTTGTAATTAATATTTTTTTTTTTGAAAACAATAATTCTACGATAATTTGAAATAAATTTGCGGTAACTATGAGGTTAATTTACCAATTAAATTTTGATAATCAAATATGTGGCCACTGAATGTGTAACAAAACTCTACCACAAATTAAAATTAAAGTTTTCAATACAAAATAAACATTCTGTATAAATTTTAACATGTTAGAGAAATGAAAAAAATAGGTTGCATCTATCATGATATTCGAAAAATAAATCTATGGAAGTAAATAAATTTATGATGAATTAGAAACTCTACCACCACTAAGACATATAAATATGCGGTACAAATTAAATTTACAAAACAAATCTGTAAAAGAACATTAAATTTGTTTTACAAACAAATCTGCCATAATATAGACCCGCATATTTATTTCGCAGATTTTTTTTGCGATGGCAATGTTGTAAATATTTATATTTTTCTCAAAAAAAACAAAAAATATTAATGTGACATTAATTGTTAATGACATTTTTGTAATTAGGTTTTTCCTAACAAAGAATTTTAGAGGTATTTTGTGATAAAAAACTCAACTAACCATTATTTTTTCCAAGTTAATAAAACAATTAAATTACTTTTAAGAGTTATTCTATTTATTTCCCGTAAAATATTGATTGAATTTGTATATTGTGTGTTTTTAATGTATATAAAAAATTTGATTTATTATGGTTTCTTAAATCTTGTGATATTAACTAAACATCAAATAAATTGAAAGAAATGGTGTATAAATTAACGAGGACCACTGCTGCATCGAGACAAAGCTTTGATTCTTTTGGATCTTTGATAAAAGATTAAAAAAAACAAAGATAATTAAAATTAAAGAATAATCCAAATTCGTAACATTTGTCCATTTCTTAATAAAAAGCGTTCAATCTCAGAAGAAGAAGAAGAAGAAAAGAAACGGGTGGCTTCTTCAACCCTAATTTGTTGTAATCAATCAGAGCCAATGAGAGAAAACAATCACAAAGAGCAAAAAAAACCTTCCTATGACAAATCTAATAAACCCTTTTCTTCTTCACAATGCTCCTTTACTGCCATCATCCTCCTCTTCATCTTCCTCTCATCTCTCTTATACTCATTCAGTTTCATCTCTTTTTTAAACCCGTATTCTCCTTCTACAATCCCCAATTCTCTCCTCGTACCCGTTATCCGTCTCGGGTCGGGTCAAATCCTGGAGGAGAAAACAGATCTCAAACACATAGTATTCGGTATCGCTGCGTCCTCAGATCTCTGGAAGCATCGGAGAGAATACGTGAAAACATGGTGGAAACCAAACGGAGATATGAACGGCGCCGTTTGGCTCGACAACCCCGTCAATGATTCCGTTTCTTCACCTTCTTCCTCTGCCTTGCCTGAGATCAAAATCTCCTCCGACACATCGAGTTTTAAGTATCGTTACCGTAACGGTCACCGATCAGCGATCAGGATCACAAGAATCGTATCGGAGACGGTGAGGATGTTAAACGGAACGGAATTGGAGAGAAACGTGAGGTGGGTGGTGATGGGTGACGACGACACAGTGTTTTTTACGGAGAATCTAGTTAGGATTTTGAGAAAATACGATCATAAGCAGTTTTATTACATCGGAGCTCCGTCGGAGAGTCATTTGCAGAATCTGCATCAGTTTTCGTACGGAATGGCGTACGGAGGAGGAGGGTTTGCGATAAGTTATCCGTTGGCGAAGGTTTTGGAGAAAATGCAAGATCGGTGTATTGAAAGATACTCTGATCTGTACGGATCCGATGATCGGATTCATGCTTGTATGGCGGAGCTTGGTGTTCCTCTCACTCGTGAAGTTGGATTTCATCAGGTTTGTTTTTTTTTTTTTATAATGTTACCGAGAAAAATCAGCCGAACATACAAAATGTGAAAAAGTAAAACTTAAATTCCGTGATTTGATTCATTTGCCATTGACTCTTAGCTCACTTTGATTTTCTAATGAGTGAAATAATTAAACCATCCATCAACACTTTGTAGTTTATATTTAAAGGGAAAAGCTTCCCTTTTTTTTATGTCGGGACCTAAATATACATCGAAACCACCACTCATAAGTCCATACAATAACGACTTTATTTTGTTGTGTGTATATTTCTAATTAGAAAATGTGAAGATTTGATAAAAGGAGGTTCTTGGTTTTAGTTTTCTTACTCTTTTATTATAAACTTGTATTTTAGATATAATATTTCTTTTTTCTTTTTTTTTTTATCAATATTTTTCCATATTCAGATGCTAGTATATTCGAACAACTGAAAAATTGCTATGTCTTCGGTGCTATTTGTAAATGGTATTTTTACTATTGGTTCGACGGGTAATGGTTATAGTTGTAGGCTATGTTCAAAATTTTGTTAGGTTTTAGTTGGACATTAAGATTAATTCTACCACCTAGTAAATTAATCGAAGATTGATAGAGGATTAACCGAATTCTAAATTATAGATTTTAATCAATATATTGGTTTTTATATCAAATTTGGAAAGATATGTCAGTAAAATGTTGTGGTTTAGTGGTTAAAATCTGATAATTTTGCTAATAAGTAACAAATTCGAGTTATAGTGGACGTGTTTTTTAGATTATATTTCCTTATAATTTGATTTAATAAACGTAAAATAATTCCTTTTCTCGTCTTCTTCATAAAAGCAATAAATCTTCAAAAATCTTTATTTGGCGCCTCTGGACCTCTGGTTATGAAAATATTAATGTTTCTCATTATTTAGTTGATATAGGAAATTACGATTAAACCTAATTATTTTTATATAATTTCAACAGTTTGATGTCTATGGAAATCTAGTGGGTCTATTATCGGTTCATCCTCAAGTGCCAATAGTCTCAATACATCACCTAGATGTAGTCGAGCCTATATTCCCGAAAACAAACAGAGTCAAGGCCATAAAGAGACTCATGAATGCAGCAAAACTTGATTCAGCCAGTCTCGTTCAACAATCAATCTGCTATGATACAACCCGCCAGTGGACAATATCCGTCTCATGGGGATATACAGTCCAAATCACACGTACGTATATGCCAGCAAGGATGATGGAGATGCCTACTCGCACCTTTAATGATTGGCACAAACGTCACGACTACACTAATGTTGCTTTCAACACACGTCCCATAACATATACTGATTGCCAGCGTCCACGTGTGTTTTACAACTCTTTTGCGCTTAAAAGTTCTTCTTCAGACACAACGATTAGCGAGTATTTGAGGTACAACGAGTGGTATCCTAAATGCGATTGGGGAATCCCAGACCCTTCTGATATCAATAGGATTTTTGTTTACAAAAACCCTAATCCAGACAGGTGGAATAAGGTAATTTTTACTTTTGTTGATCTATTATTCTATTGGTTTTATAGTTCACGACTAATGCCAATGTTTTCTTAAGGCTCGACGCAGAGATTGTTGTAGATTAATGCCTACGACGAAGAAGGGAACGATGGTGATCAATGTGACAGCTTGTGCAGATGATGAAATTGTTGCTTATTCTGATAAATAGTGTTGTGTTTTTGTCACATGGCTTATAAAGAGAACTTGTTTTTTTTTCTGTAATAGAAGAAATTCGGAACAAGGAGACTTGTTTATTATTACTGTAGTGACATTTATATACTTAAGTAATAAAATATACAGTATACTGTTAAAAAAAATCATCAACTACAGTATTTAGTTATTAAAGAATGTAAGACCATCTCTATCGGAAGATTTTAATGGGTTAAAAATAAAATTAATAATAAAAAAATAAAAGAGGTAAAAGACGTGGAAGAAAGTTCTTAAATGAAAAATTCTCCAAAAAAAATTAAGAAATTCAAGATACACTTGTTCAAATATAACTGGTCTATTTTAATATTTTAATAATTTAATTTAATTAAACAATAAAAATAATAATAAGATACTGAATGGAGTTTCTTAAGGGATGGAAATGCTTTAATAGATTTAATTTTGATTAGTAGTAGTTAGATTTGGGCCTTCAGACAAGTTTATATTTATGCCCATTAGTCGTATTAATGATTTAGAAAACAGAAAAAAAAAAAAGACGCAGTCTTGGTCTGCCGTTGACTTGGTCTCTCAACTCTCATTTTCATTACATTTTCATGTCTGTTCGAAAATCAGACTGCAAATGTTCAATCTTTCCGCGACAATGGCAGTCCTGTATTCAAGGATCGGATTACTTCTCTTCGTTTTCCTTCTATCCTCTTCATTCTCCGTCTCTGTATTTCTCTCTTTCTCTCCCGCCGACGAGTACCTCATCAACTGTGGATCCGACGATGACTCCACCGTCGATAACCGCCGTTTCGTCGGCGACGCATCGGATTCGAACCCGAATTTCTTCTCATCCGGAGGTTCAATCGCTCTACAAGAAGAAAATCTAGCTCCGAACGTTCCCCAAATCTACAGAACCGCTAGGATTTTCGCGCGACAGGCGAAATACGAGTTCAATGTCCACGAGAAAGGAACTCATATGGTACGTCTCCATTTCAATCGGCTCAGTTCCTCTAAAATCAATCTAGACAACGCTCAATTTCACGTTACCGTTAACGGTCATGTCGTTCTTAGGAATTTTAGCGGCGATGATTACGACTCGTCATCTAAAATTGGATCTAGGGTTAGAGAATTCTTGATTTGGGTTGATGTTGGAGAGGTCGTGATCAGTTTGGTTCCTAGTCAAGAGTCGAAATTAGCATTCGTTAATGCCATCGAAGTTATATCTGCGCCTAAGGATTTGATTGATGATGTTGCAACCTCTGTATCCAATGATGGAACTGGGAAATTCAATGGTTTAGTTAAACAAGCCATGGAAGTTATGTACAGAATCAATGTTGGTGGTAGAAAAGTTACTCCTTTTAATGACACATTGTGGAGAACTTGGCTTCCTGATGATGATTTCCTTAAAACTGGTGAGGGTTCATCTGAGAAAACTTACTTCACCGGTAGGATTAAGTATAGGCCCGGAGGTGTGAGCCGCGAAGTTTGCCCTGATAACGTCTACAACACTGCCCGTGTTGGTAGAAGAAGCAAAGGATTGGTCGATATGAGTTGGGATTTTCAGGTGAGTACGGGTTACAAGTATCTCATTCGGATGCATTTCTGTGACATTGCTAGCAAATCACTCGGTAGGCTGTATTTCAACGTTTACATCAATGGGAACTTTGCGTATCAAGATTTCGATATCTCTTACTCTGCGGATTATGTACTTGCTTCACCGTATTACATTGATTTCGTTGTTGATGCTAACAACAGCCCTTCAGGATCATTGATAACCGTAAGTGTTGGACCATCAAACAAGACTAGTGTTGATGAACACGGAGTTGGTGCGATATTAAACGGTGTTGAGATCATGAAGATGAATAACTCAATGGGTAGTCTTGATGGGTATGTTTCAACAGAGATGATCCTAAGTTCTTGCCCGAATAGAAGAAACCTGAGCGTATTCATCGCAATGATGGCGTTTATGTGTATATTTATGAGCTTCTACTTTGTGACTCAAAGGAAGAAAGTTAGGGATCACTATGGCTGGACCAAGCTGTCCATGGACGTCTTTGAAGATAATCCCAAGTCCGGGAATCAATTTGTAGCAAGAAAGGCTTGATGATGCTTTTGGTTGTTGGGCATGTTAACAATGTACTCTCTTTTTTTTGGTCTCGAGTACTTTCTAGTTTAATACGATGGAAATATCTTTTTTGATTAGTTTTGTAATGTTTCACAAGGGTGTTGTTTATACGTATATGTATATGGTATATTTATTCTATGATTTATGGAGAGATTCGATTTGTAATTGTCGGAATATTTAATATTTATAGATTTTCAATTCGTTTTTTTATAATATAGTTGTCATATAAATAAAGCTGCTGTGATGCTGTTACATATTTTCTATCAATCTGAATTATTATGAATAATTAATCCAAAAAAAGATAAATCTAGACAAGGTCAAAAGCCAGGTGACGTTCCTGATGATGAGCAAAGAACTAATGGTACGGCGTACCGTATTTTTCCATACCGCATGATCCCCACCTCCGAATCTAACAAGTTATTATGTCATAAATATATTATATTTCCGTTACATTTTCTTATTGAGCGAAAAAAATAACTAAATTTTTTGTGTTATATTACATAAAATATCATTAATATTTAAAATTTTAAAATAAAATAATTAATGATACAATAGTAATCACAACATTACTATAATAAAATAATAAAATTGTAAATAATATTTGAAATAATTATTAGTTTTAAAAAAAGTTAAATTCACTTTCTCTCTTATTAAATATAGACGATCATTTAAAAAAATTAAAAATGTTAACCACTCAAATTTGAAAAAGTAAGATTTTATATCTAATTATACCATATTATTTATTGTAAGTTATTATATTTAAAAGATTTTGTTGAGATTTAAAATTATGATTCTTCTACCATATTTGTTTGGTCTTATTTTTAAATTATTTTGAATTATCACATAATACATATAGTTAATAAAAATATAGATTTTTTCTCCATATGTTGTGAATTAATTTTAGAAACAAATATATATTACTCAATCGATTAAAAAACCAAAATGATGGTTCTGACTTATATTATAAAAAGAACCAAAATGATTTCAAATCTGAATGATAAAGAAGTTTTATTTATTAGATCTCTAAATAAAATAAAAAAATTCGTTTAATCTGGTTTTTTAGTTAAACCAATAATTTTACCAAATAATAAAAATATGTATTGTAAGATCTTGGTTTCGACGGATCCAATATTTCATCATCTATATTTGAATCAAGAACCAGATATTTAAATATTATGTGACGATAGGTCATGACGGATCAGAGCAGATAAAGATAGGTCATGACGAATCTCAAATCAAATTTCTAGTCATTGATAATAATTGATATTGGATTAAATCAATTTTTTATAGATTTTTTAAATAATGTGAAATATATACATAACACATTTAACTTTTACAACCAAATTATGTTATAATCTAAATGATCAAATAAATTTATTTACATACCGTACGTAAGTATTTATATATTATTAATTTTAGTTAACACAACACAAAACATATATAATAATAAAAATAAAATAAATAAAATGTTAAAAACGTAAAACAAATATAATATAAAACACTAATAATAATAATATATGGTTATATAAACTAACAAATTATGAAAAATATATTCTTCCGCATTATACAAAGTTGGTTACTAACTAGTTTTATTTTAGTTTGTCACTAAATCATGCCACAACATTAGATCAGAAACTAGACTAGAGTATGCAATAAGAAAAAAACGGCAATTCTCAAATAACGTTGAGCAATAAAGATGCATAAAAAGATAAAAGTAATAAATAAAATAAAAACAAAGGTTGCATACTTGCATGGTCCTTGGCCTATTCCCCAAAGTCAAAATATCAACTTTTACTATCTTCTTTTAATCCCCTGTTGCTCATTATTAATACATTTTAAAGTCATATTGACAAAAACAAAACAAGATCCCTGGAGATGCCTGAACCATGCGCTAATAAGTACTCTATTCTAAGCGCATTAAAGGTTAGGTGCTGGTTAATGTAGATCGTATTCGGCAGGAATATCCCATTCCGTACAAGTCACAACATAATATGTAAATACGCATTCGAATTCTCTTATATATACATTTCTTTCTCCTTTCATTCTCCACAACAACATTCAATCAAGATCAAGAGAAAAAGACCAATTAGAGAAGAGGATATGGACAAGAGTGAAAGCCTTTAAGCAACAAACCCATCATCGGGAGATGAGTTCAAAGATGTGATTAAGGGATTGATCAGCTCTTAACGCTTGTGATTTTCCTTGGAACCATCTTTATTTGGATCCTTATGCCAACCATAGTCTACCGAACCAAGTGGTTAAACCCTGTCATGCGTAACGAGTTTGGTACATCTACTTATTTTGGTGCCATAGGTATGTGTATATATATATATATATATCAATTAATCTTGTTGAATTTCTCCTTTGATTCACATTATACAATTGCAACATTTTATGCTTTTTAATTGTTTCTGTTTGGGTACGGTATGCAGGCTTGACCCTTTTCATGTTCATGTTCCCTATTGTCCTCATGGCTTGTTTGGGATGTCTACCTTCACTTGAAGAAACAAAAGATTACTAACCATCTCGTTAGGTAATTAATACTCATTGATTAACCACTCATTAACTCAAAATATATGCCTATATATCTTATATTCTTCGTGACAACACAAAATATATGATCTTGACAGGGAGAATGTGTTAGAGATATAATCGAATTCAAAACCCAAAATCTTTATTAAGATAATAGAAGACAAAAACAATAACGTAATAGAGTAAAAAATCCCAGGAGAACTATGTTCTCTCCCTCGGCCTAATCCGATAGAAACCTCCTAAGTTTTTCCTAACTTGGATGAGTTTCCTAAATGAAACCTAATCAATATTTATAATAAAACGTAAAAATTAAACCCTGTGGAAAAAGGAAATAAGAAGATAAAAATAATAAATAATTTCCTAAATAATTAAATAGAAACAATCGTATCATTGTCGACCGCTTGAAAAGCAGCCTTGTCCTCAAGGCTGGTATCAAAAATCGACCATGAAACTTAGAGAGTTCAATCCATCGTATTTTCTAACGCACGCCCTTCCAAGACGATAAAAATATATGAACTCTTGGATCTATCTCCATGCCACCACGATCCAAAGATGTAGGACAAATTGAATCGTTCTTGTTGTGAACTTGTTGTTTCAACAAAACAACTTCTCCTTTGATATCTTTCCGGTCATTAGGCTTACGATGTGTGTATGCCATCGTAAGATAGTGAATTTTCCCTAAACACCAGTTTTGTCGTACCTTGGCAATAGTTGATACCATTAATTCACCAATGGAGTTTGGCATCTCTACCTTCTTCGCTATGCATAGGGTGCTAACGTGATGAATGTTAACCGCATGGTTTTGCTCCATAGCTTTAGTTGTGACTGTAGCAGTCGTTGATAGGTGTTGAGTGCATGATTGTGTGGCAGTCCCTTCTTTCAAAGCCAACAGTTGCTCCAGTGTTTCTAGTAAATCATATGCTTTGGATGTCAACCTATCGATTTTCTTTTCTAAGGCTTCATAGTTCTTCTCTAACTTCTCCAATCGTGTTGCCGATGTAGTAGTCATTCTCCTTATGTCGCTCGACGTTAGGTCGAACCAATTGTTAGAGATATAATCGAATTCACAACCCAAAATTTTTATTAAGATAATAAAAGACAAAAACAATAACGTAATAAAGTAAAAACTCCCAAGAGAACTATGTTCTCTCCCTCGGCCTAATCCGATAGAAACTTCCTAGTTTTTCCTAGCTTGGATGAGTCTCCTAAACGAAACCTAGTCAATATTTATAATAAAACGTAAAAAGTAAACCTATGGATCAAGAAAATAAAAAAATAAAAATACTAAATAATTTTCTAAATAATTAAATAGAAACATTCGTATCAGAATGTAACTAAAGGAGGCGTGTTCACAGCTATGAGAAGACCAATGTTGGTCAAAGGACCATTGGGGATATACTCTGCAACTGAGTTAATCTTCTTGGCAATGTTTGTGGCTCTTCTACTTTGGAACTTCATTATGTATTTGCGCAAAGCTTTCCCCAATATTACTCCTGAATCAGCAGCTAAACATCACCAAGAACTCTTTCACAAATACAACTTGGTTTCTATAAAACATGTCAATAATTCCAACATTGTAGAGTCAATGGCACTAAGGATCGGGCTAGTCGACAACTGTTGTCTAGCTTTCCTGTTCATACCGGTGGTGCGTGGGTCATCATTGCTTCCGGTTCTAGGGCTGACGTCAGAGTCAAGCATCAAGTACCATATCTGGCTTGGTCATTTGCTCATACCATATTCACCGCTCATGGTCTTTGTTTTGTTATCTATTGGACCTCAATGCACGAAATCTCTCAGATGGTGACGTGGTCTAAGACCGAGTTGCCGAATGTTGCCGGAGAGATAGCTTTGCTGTCTGGACTCGTGATGTGGGCCACCACATATCCGTCGATTAGGAGGAGATTCTTTGAGGTTTTCTTCTATACTCACTACCTTTACATTGTCTTCATGCTCTTCTACGTCCTCCACGTTGGCATCGCCTTCAGCTTTATCACCTTCCCCGGTTTTTATATCTTCATGTTCGATCGTTTCTTGAGGTTTCTACAGTCACGTGACAATATTCGGTTGAGCTCTGCACGTGTTCTTCCTTCCAACACCGTTGAGCTCACTTTCTTCAAAACCAAAGGTGAATCTTGATCAAGATTACATGTGTTACTCAAGATTCTGGTCAATTTCTAAACTTTATAAATATATGTGATGTTACAGGATTGGTGTATAATCCGACAAGCATCTTGTTTGTGAACATACCGAGCATTTCAAAGCTGCAATGGCATCCATTTACGATTACTTCAAGCAGTAACCTCGAAACCGAGAAGCTAAGCATTGTGATCAAGAGCGAAGGGAAATGGTCTACAAAGCTTTACCAAATGCTTTCTTCTTCTGATCACATGGATCATTCTCTCTCTGTTTCTGTTGAAGGACCCTACGGTCCTGCTTCAACAGATTCTTAAGGTAATAATTGATTGTTCAAAAATGATCAGTTTTAAACGATATTTTTGTGGTTAATTAAGCAGAGTAAATTAGGGTTGGATCTTTCTTGTGGCAAAAGCAAGCTTAATGTGGGTTCTTTTTGTTGCTTCCAGGCACGAGTCTTTGGTTATGGTTTGCGGAGGCAGCGGAGTTACTCCATTCATCTCCATAATCCGCGACCTAATCGCCATTACCCAAACAACTTCATGTGAAATCCCCAAAATAACTCTGATTTGCTCATTCAAGAAGTCTTCTGACAGCTCCATGTTTGACCTCATCCTCCCTGCATCCGGTCTCGAAATATCATCTGGCCTAAATATCCAAATCGAAGCCTTCATCACCAAAGAGAAAGAACCAATAAACGAAGAAACCCAGAAGATCAGAACCCTCTGGTTCAAACCAAGTCTCTCAGACCAACCGATCTCAGCAATCCTAGTACAAAACTCATGGCTCTGTCTCGCTGCCATTCTCTCATCTTCCCTCCTAATATTCATGATAATCATCGGAGTCATGACAAGATACTACATTTACCCAATCGATTAAAACAGGAACAAGTATAATGCTGCTTCAAGATCTATTTTTTATCTTCTGGTCCTCTGCGTTAGCATCATGATGACGTCAAGTGCAGCTGTATTGTGGAATAAGAAGAAATACAATGTTGAGAGCAGCAAACAGGTCCAAAACGTCGACGTACCGAGTTCAATATCTTCTCCTAGCTCATGGGCATACAGAGAAATTGAGAGTACTCCTCAAGAGTCACTTGTTCAATACACCAACCTCCATTTTGGTGAAAGACCAGACCTCAAAAGTACGTGTTAATTATATACTAAAAATTTCAATATATACATGAGATATGACCATATGTGTTTGTAATATGTACTTGAAAACAGAGATTCTACTCGAGACCAAACGTTCAAGTGTGGGAGTTATGGTGTGTGGTCCGAAGAAGATGAGACAAAAAGTGGCGAGGATTTGTTTTTCTGGTCTGGCTAAGAATCTTCATTTTGAATCTATCAGTTTCAGTTGGTGATTGCGCATATACTGATATACAATGTATACATTATAACTCTGTTTGTGTGAGGTTGTATTATGGACTTGTACAAAGAGTATTATTGTGGAAATGGCCCCTAAACTTCCGCATCTTTCTGTGTGTGTTACCCCCTTGTATTATCCTATGTAAATTCTGAAATGAATGATTTGGTTTCTTTATTTTACTTTCTTTTCTTTTCTATAATGATTTGTTTCTATCTCCATTATGTTCTTGATACTCATACATGGTGCACAATTTGTTTGTTCACAAATAACATTTCTTTCTTGATTTGCCTCCATGTACAACTAATAAACACACACAGGTACAAACGGGAAACTAATATTACGAGTACGAGCATCTCGGTTCATACGACAATCGTTGAGCATATCTCGGCTCATACTACAATAATTAATGGACCTTTTATTTTTATATGTTATTCAAAGACAGTTAGTGTAATACTTTTACGCCACTAATAATTAGTCAACAGATCCTAAACCTGCTTCAAGTAATTAAAAATGAATGAGGAAAGCAATGAGCTAAAATGTGATTTATCCATCTATAATACACGTCAGAGAAATTAAATGTGAATATCTATATAGCTCTATTTTAGTTATTAAATATTTAAATTGACATTGCCTTTGCTTATAAGGCATGTTTTTCAAATATGTGAACACTTCTCTTTTTACTTTTTCTTTATTTCATCGTTCTTGTCCGTCACCAACCAATCAAACACCTTTTATCCATTGACTCGTTCTTTGTTGATTGGTTGTTTTCCATCACAGTCAGTAGCTTTATCTCTTAGACGTACGTTTCAATCATCTACTCGAAATCCCGCCCTCGCGATCCACGTACGCTAACACCGAATTGTATACAAATAATATAAATAGCCATTTTATATCCTCCCAAAACCTTTCTTTCTCCATATTTGATTCCTAAATTCTTAAATTTCTTATTCACCCTTCTTAAGAAAGAATCATCAATCATGGGATTTCCTTACGGAGGCGCCGGAGTTATCATCGTCGGAGTTATTATGAATGATTTTATCAGAGGGGTTTGTTCTTTTCTTGATCTTCCTCGTTTATTTGGTGTTTATTCGTCGGCATCTTCGGGAAGTATCGCCGGTATAAACAAGATTCCGATGGACGACATGCTTCCAGCGACAAAATTCGAGGAGATGTCACGGGTCAATCCGCCGGAGAGCTGTCGGATATGTCAAGATGAGTTCGACGGCGGTGACGAAGCCCGGTGTTTGAGGAATTGCGTACATGTTTTTCACAAGACGTGTATTGACCGTTGGATCCAAGACGATAAGATGACGTGTCCTTTGTGTAGGACCCCGATCGTTCCTGATTTCTATTTTTTTCGCTTGTAAATAGAAAAGCTGCCCTCTCATTAATCAGAAATCAGAAATCTATAAAGACTATTTTTGTTTATATTTTCAGCATCTTATTAATTTTGTACCTTCCAAAAATTATGGTTATAATCTTTCTCCGAAGATTTCAAATATATTAAAGAACAGAAAGTTGGATAAATAGCCAAACGAAATATGTGCCTTCCACGCTACTTCACATCACATGTGTGTATATAAGTAAACAAACACTATTCGTAAGAACAAGGTCATCTTCAAGCTTATTCACCATTTTTGTGTTGAAACTACATTATTTAATATTTAAGTACTTTAACGAAAAACAAACTACACTATTCTAGTATAGTTTTAGCATTAAATTTTTTTTTTTGTAAATCACAACAACAAATATCACACAAAAAAATTTATGATATATTATACTCCATATGTTTCTAATAGATTGATGTTTTGACTTTTTCAGATATATTAAGAAAACATAAGTATTGAATTCAAATTAATTTATGATTACTTTTTGGTGGAAAGAGAAAATATAAACCACTACCTAATATGCCATGTGGAAAAAAACATAAAGTAGATGAATCATTTCAGTTTTTCTAATTTATAAAATCAATCTTTTAGAACAAAAAAAACAAAACATCAATCTATTAGAAACAGATAGAGTATTATTATTATTATTATTATTATTATTATTATTATTATTATTATTATTATTATTATTATTATTATTATTATTATTATTATTATGTTAAAAATTTCTTAAATTTTAATATTTTTAAATAATATTTATTATTATATAACTACATTACATTGAAATCTATGTATTAAATACATAATAATATTCACTATTTCAATACATAATAACATTTAAAATCGTATAATTTCATTTCAACATATATAATATTTTATTGTTTCTATTCATTTTATATCTACACTTTATTATTTTATAGGCTTCTGTGCAAAAAAACCTTCAACCTATTCATTTTTTGCAAGAAAAACTTTCATCTCAAACGTATGCAAATCAATCATACCACATTCAAAGTCACCCGCAATTTAGGGATTCTAATATTACGTCGACATTTAACTTCCCGTTAAAAAGTAACAGAAGTCGTTAAACGACATCGTATTCAAGAAAAAATTACATGCTGTTTTTTTTTTCTAAAATTAAAACAACATGGTTTTTATTAATTAAAACAAAAAAATTAACTTAACATTTTCTTCTTCTTCGTCGTGGGTCTCCGATCTCTTTTCGGTTGAAAGTGTTTTAGGTCCTCTTCCAATAGGCTCTTTCTACGCAAATTCCAAAAATTTAGCCTCACAGTCACATGAACCATCACAGCAAGCCAAGACCGAGCCTTCTCCTCCACCTCCAGTGCAGCTTGCAAAGTCTCTTGTTTCCTCATACAGTCACAGTTCAAGCTCTAGTAGCCAATGTTACTCCAGCGAAACCCAACTCAATAGCGGTGCAGCAACTGATCATCCTTCAGCTGGTGTAGGAGGTGCCTTGAAGAAGACAAGCGGCGAAATCGAACTTCAGCTGGGTTTTGTTTTTAAAAACGCACCAAGAGAGAAGAAGAACATATAAAGATCCTCTCTTTTTGAGAAATTGAAGATTGGGGCTTTTTGAAACTCCTTTGTAATGCGGTTTTCAAATGTAGATATACATATAAAAGAACTTTCAATTGCTTCCACAATTTTCATATACATTCATAGGGAAATCTAAATATAAGAAACTAAAACAAAAAACATTTACCAAATTATATATTTTTTGTTTTAAACAAAAAAAACCATCTTTACAGAACATCAAACTGAAATTATTACAAGCTGGAGACTTTTTCCTTTTGGTGTGTTTCTACGAGTCTCGTCGCGGCGTCCTTGTAACCTCCGGTGACGCGGACGAGACGTTTTGAGATTCATGAGACCGACTCTGTGAGACTAAGTACTCAAGTGCCACAACTATATCACCTATAAATGGTCGATAATGAGCTTCGATCACAGGACTCGTAAGTTCCCATGACACTGGTTGATACATGAGTTCGATCACCAACTAGACCGAGTTTCGCCAATCCAGAATCCGAGAGTTTAGGATTGAACTCTTTGTCTAACAATATGTTTGCGGATTTCAAATCACGGTAAATCACTGGCGGGTTAGCTGTGCAGTAAAGATACTTTATTCCCGAGCCATACCAAACGCGATTTTATTCGAGTATTCCAGCTCAATAGCTCTTGATTTGATTCAAGATCTGAAAATCAAACAAAAGAATAAAAATTTGAAAACCGAAACTCCTTAAGATAATAACAACAAAACACTTATTATAACAGCAATGGAGTGAAGTAACAAACCGAAAAGGTGATCTTCTAAGCTTCCCATTGACATGTATTCATAGACAAGAAGTCTCTGATCACCAGAATTACAGTAACCAATCAATGTAACAAGAGTCGGATGATGTAATAAGCTAAGCATAAGAACTTCTACTATGAATTCGCGATTTCCTTGAAGCCCATAAGGATTCAATTGCTTAATAGTCACCACCTGGTTTCATCAATCAAATCAAATTACATCAAAATTTCACACCTTTAAGTGGTTTGAGAAAGAGAGAGAGAGAGAGAGAGAGAGATAGAGAGAGAGAGAGATCTGACTTGTCCTGAATCTAAACGTCCTTTGTAAACTCTCCCAAAACCTCCTTCTCCGATCAAATTCACTTCACGAAAGTTCCTTGTAGTTGCAGCTAACTCATTGAACGTGAAACTCTGAGCTCCACCACCAGGTTTCGGACTATTCACTTTACCGTTTACTGCTCTAATTCGAGCGAGAAATTAACAAAAAAATATGTGAAAAAAGAATCACAATAAAAGAGACATAATTAAAAACACTCACCAAAGATACCTGAAAACTCTGTTCCTGTCGTGTCACTTCCATGAACTGAAATCACAAAAATCATAAAGACTAAATAAAAATGAAAACTTTTAGGTAAACAACAGTGAAAGATTTAACTGGGATTGAAAAAGAACTTGATGAATCGGTTGGGTTACATCGAGTTGTATCAATGTCGACTCTGATGTCCTTGGTTCGAGGATTCAAACAAAAGAAGCAAGTCATTTTCTTTTCTTCAGGATTGAAATAAGGGCGGTGAATAAGGGATTAAGAAATGGAACTGGTTTTAAGAAACCAAGCTCCAGAAATCCCACACCATACACAAAGCCTAACAAATTCAAAGATCTATGATTTGGGTCTGGAACTGAAAATGTTAAAAGAGATTGATTTGATTTTCGGGGAAGAGAAGAGAGATCCGAGACCCACGACGAAGAAGAAGAAAAAAATGTTAATTTAATTTTTTGTTTTAATTAATAAAAATCATGTTGTTTTAATTCAAAAAAAGCATATAATTTTTTATTCAAAATGACGTCGTTTTATGACTTCTATTATTTTTCTAACGGGAAGTTAAATGTCAACGTGAACGATATGCAGAATCTCTATATTGCGGATAATTTTGAATGTGGTATGATTGATTTGCACAAATTTGAGGTGGAAATTTTTTTTGAAAAAATGAATAGATTGATGGTTTTTTTGCACAAAATTCTATTTTATATTTATTTAATTTATTATTTTATTAATAACATAAATGAATAGTATTTGATGATTTGAATATTATAAACTAAATTTGGTATACAATTATAGCATCACATTAAAATAATATGATCGTTTGAGTTTCATTAGAAAAATGATGCTTTAGAGTGAGTTGGTCTGACTAGAAATTCGATTCTTGTTGTTATTGGGCCTTTCTTAAAGCCCATATGTGATTTATTGGGCCAAGAGGTACGAAGGACATTTCGTCCAATAGTCTTGAAGCTTCATGACATACATGTGGCAGCTTCAGTGATAAATACACTTGACTAAATAACACAATTGGTGTATTCAGCTATAAACATATCCTTGTGTGCAATAGACGTTAATTTTCCTTACCAAAAATAAAAACAAAAATAGACGTTAATTTTGCTATTAACATCGATAGAAATAATGTTTTACCACGCATGGTGCCACGTATGCCTTGGAATTAGAAATACGGCCCCGTGCATCTACTTAAAATAGTAAAGCCAAAGAACGACCGTCAGATTCTATGTCTATTTTCCTCCGCGTATAAACAAATCGTGGCCGTTGATTCTCTTTAACCTTGACGAATAGACGGCGGCCTTTTTCCGACTCACCACTATCTTTGCCTCATAAAGATCACTATCACCGTCCAGCTCAAGTGGGCCACACGTGTTCGCCACTCTCTCGCCTGTAGCGCGTGGTTATCACGCTCCACATATTCTGTAAACACGATCTTAGGCTGTCTGATTTTACCTTAAGTTTAAACCTCGGAGGGAAATCCCATGTGCATGCTCAGTCAAACGCATTCTCACGTGACCCATTCCCTCTGTCACGTGATAGACGAGTACATTTATAGATATCACATACATATATATATATATACATATGTCAGATGATTCCTAGATCCTTTGGGATTTTTACTGTTGTAACTTGTATGTATAATTTGGTTTACATCCATGCCGTTGACAAAATCTAAAAGTAAACAAAGATATGACTTTTAATTTCTTTCAGTTTTTTGTTGTAAAATGTATGCATTTATGTCATTGACAAAAAAGAACAAGCAGGGTGTATTCAAACTCAATGTTATAGACCAAAAAAGGAGTTAGATGTTACGGTGGATCTTGCTACAGATGATTCTGCTATCTTGGAACTTAAATTTGGTAAAATTTAGCAGCAGCTTTTCTTTCATAATTTTTCCTACTCTATCAATTGGTATTATAGGGAATTATAGTAAAACCTAAGGGTATTTCCGTCAAGTTTAAAACTTATGAAAAATATATGAAGGGATGAGAAAAGCAAACAAAAAGTTTAATAAACAAAAAGAAAAAACAACCACTCCTATCGAGTTCTTTGAGATCTGCTCAAAGAAAAGAAAAAAACTGGTGGGAAAGAAGAGGTGAATCGAGTAATATGCTTACGTGGTGATATAAATATTTATATATTGAGTGTAATAAATATAGTCATCTTATAAGCTGTTGGTTTCTGTGTGTTTTGGGCCTAAGTTTTGTTGGTTTTGGGGGTAAAATGAGGATTCGGAAGAACACGAAGCTGGCATCGATGCTTTTAGCGACAGCTGGTTACGGCGGAGAGATACCGGACACGTATACGTGTCACTTAAACCAGTCTCCATGGGATGTGATTCCGGTCAGTTCTTTCGGCGACGGTGAGTTAACTAACCTACTCGACTCGTCGTGGTTCCTCCCTTCTCCGTCGTCTTCTTCTTCTTCTCCGCCCCTCATTCACAAGGTAATTCAATTCATTTCAATTAATAAGTGATTTCATTTCTATTTCGCTTCCATGAATGCCCAGCATTTCTTCTATTTCCTCCTCCTATTATTAGGGTTTCTTTTTGTTTTTCTTCTGCTGTTCGGGAAACTTGAAAGAACCTTAAAATTTTGGATTTTGGGATCCTGGGTCGTTTATTCTATCGATTAGGGTTAATGGGTCGTTATTATTTTGCTCTGATGATTCCCATTTCGTTCTCTGTCTCCGATTATTCTTTTTTATTAGAAAGTGTCTCCATTTCTTCCTTAACTCAGTTCAATGGAGATGATAGCTTCAACGGGAATGTGAGTTTGGGCGATTGTAATGGCGCTGCTGAAAGGTAATAATCCATTTTGTTCTCACTCCAACCTCTTCCCAATTATCCACTATTCTCTGCTTCTTTCCTTCGTTGTTTCCGTCTTTTTTAGGGTTTTTTGTCTTAGTTTTGATAATCGGGTTATTTAATTTCGCCCGAATCCAAATGCCGGGCGACCCGGTTACAATTTTTTACATCTTTCTTTATTCTTATTTTATTTTCCTCCTTTATCGTCCAGATTAACTACCTCCATGGAAAATAATCACAGCCTTGTCTCCCTCGAGAGACTTAATCTCACTGCCGCGGCGGATAATTACGAGAGATCGCCGTACGTTGAAGATCAAATGGATCAGAGCGATTACATTGACAAGAAATCCAAAGCCGTCGAGCCAAATTCGCTGGTCAAAACCTTCGGCAACGACGACCAAGTGGCTGTTACAACGCCGGCGCCTCCTAAACGCGGACGGCCACGTGGCACGGGCAAGAAATTAGCTCCAGCCTCCACCCCCGCAACGAATAATCCGTATGAGTTTTACTATTACTCTGGTTTCGGGCCTTTGTGGGGGAGAAAAAGAGGCGGCTCCGGTGAGGAGAAGATAGTAATGAGTGATATTGGAAAGAGTTACGAGAATAAAATGAGCAAAAAGAGTAAAAGTAGTAGTGATGAAGAGGATGGTAAAACGGTGGCGTTTGGAAGTGGGAGTGGTAGTGGTAGTTTTGATTATGTGGACGAGGATTATAATGATGACGTAGTGGATGAAGAGAGTGATCATGGGAGGAAGAAAAAGAAAGAGAAGATGATAATGATGAAGAAGACGATCAAAAGAGGTAGAAAGCCCGTAAAGGAAAGATCTTTAAAATCCCTCATGTGAAATATTTTGTTTTGTAAGGGCTTTTCTGTCTTTTACTTTATCTCCTTATTATTGTCTGTTTTTGTGTTCTGTTTGTGAACATTTTGTAGGAAGATTTTCTAACTCTTTATTGTATTTGGTTATTTTCTATAAATTTTTCTTTTCAGTTGTATTCTAAACAATCGTGTTCCTAATTTTTTTTTAAACTAATAATCTATCCGTATATATTTAAAGAATTTCGACCTCTTAAAAAATCATCATCTTTTTATCACTGAACCAATCATTTAAGTTTAGCTCTGTTTTTATGTGTTCTGTATAATTCAAACCCGAAATCATTTAGTTAAAAATAAATTTCTAAACCTTAAAATTTTTAAATTAATGGATGTTGTTTCGTATCTACATTTCTCCCAGTTTTAAAATTATGGTTGTCTCGATTCTACATTCATCTAATTATTTATTATTTATTTTCATAATTTTCTATTTTTTGCAATTTATTTTATAGATTGGTTTGTTACTTTTGGAATGGCATCTATAAGATTTTGGGGAGGGGTTGAAAGTTTTAGATAGATAAAAGTATATTTTTTTAACGTCTAAATATTATTATCACTTCGATCAAAAGTTTACAAGATTATAGAGATAATATTTATATAACTATATTATAAACAAAGATGTTAAAAATGATACAACATAAGAAGCAAAATTGACGATATTTCTACTTTAGAAACCTTACTCGCTAACAGATTAACAAATCTGTTAAGTTCTTTCTCCGTATTTGAACTCAACCATTGCGATTTTTTGCTATCACTGATGCACTATAAAATTTTTGCAAATCTCAAAACACCATTGCATAGAAAACTTCAAACTCCATAGCCAATGGTTGTCTTTGTATGAATTTTTCTTTCGCCTAAATTTTAACAAACCAACAGAAATAACCGGCAGAAACACCACGAATGATAACTTTACCGAAATCAAACTTTACGAAGAGAGATATAAAAAAACTAACAAAAACGACTTATTTTCCACCCAATATAATCTATCAAACTGTTATACATGATAAACATTGTGAGATTATCGGCAAAACACATGAACAAACACAACGTGTTGAAGAGACACGTCGAAAAGACAATAACCCATGGTGTGAAAAAAAATATCGTGGCGAAATCACAGACAGATCGCTGATACCGACAAAACCATATCCTTCCAATTTGCTATCTTCAAATATTAAAAAATATTTATATATAAATTCTATAATATAATTAAAAATAGTACATCGGCCGACGAATTTATAAAAAGAAAAAGAAAAAGAGGTTGATTTAGAAGATTCCTTTTTTAAAAAAAAATTTTGAAAAAGAAAAAATTAGAGAAAAAAAAAAATTTTGAGAGAAAAAAAATTCGCTTGCTCATAAAGATAAAAGTCTTTTATTATATAACTAAAAACATGAGATTTACTAGGAGCGTCTCTCATTTTTTAAAACCGTTTTATTTTAACTAATCTAACCGACGCATTAAAAGTATATGTAACGTAAAATTTTGCAAAAGGTAATACATATCTTCTTATTTTTAGAGATAAAGATCAATTGGGATAATAACTCGATGTTTCGCATAGTATCATAATTTCAATTAACTTTGACTTTCAAAATCAGATATATGTTAAAACATTAATAAAATCATTTCTAAATACATATAAAATATATCTACAAAATAATTTTACTTTACTATTACGGATAAAAGATTGTTTTAAATATCAAATATCCACTCACAAAAACTTATCTATACCTACAAATTTTTATGATTAAGATTGAAACTCATACTAAGGTATGTGAATTATATGTTAGCTAAGGAAAATAAGCACTGAATGAGAATCAGTTTATAGTTGAAGCCATATGAAATCATGACCACTAAACTATACCAGTTTAATATTTTTTTATTTTATTTTATAATAAAATACATAACCAAAATAGGTTTATGAAAAATATAAGATAATTACATCAGGATTTTGCTTGTTTATATTTGAAATTTAGCATGTGAATTTGAATTTAAATATAGTTTCATAATATTTGGTTCGGAATAATTTTGGATTGGTTTAAATTTTTGTTTGTAGTAAAAAAAATATTTTAAATAATTTATTTTAAAGAAATAATTAATTTCAATCTATTTTATTAATTATTTTGGGTTTATTACTGTAATTATTATGTATAATAAAAAAATGGCATTTATTTGGATCAGTGAGTTTAAATCATTTATTAATTATTTTACTTATTTTGTAAAGACAAGATTTATGGTATAGTTTGGGGAAAAATGGATGAGACTAGGTTTTCAGACTAATTGTCCCAATTGAAACACTTTTAAGTTTATACTAGGTTTTCAGACTAGTTGTCCCAATTGAAACACTTTTAAGTTTTATCCCTGATTTTCTTTTTAATATAATAACGTGGAAGTTTGAGTATCAAAAATAATAATAGTAAAATATAGTATTTTGTTCCACTGACCGGGGATCTGTCATATTAATCCTTTTGTTACGACAGTGATAGATAACTAACCTTATTAGCTAATGTGGAAACTTATTAAATAATGTGGATTCAAGAAGATATTTATACATTTTAAAAATTATGAGTTGAAACAATTTAATAGACAGTCTTAAAACCAAAAAAAAATATACCATTTGATCTTCAAGGTTATTTTTCTGTTTGCCTTGTCTTTATCAACATGCTTTTGTAATGCCTACGGATTGTGTTGACACGAGAATGTTAGTTTTAGGCTTTTAGCAAATCATTTGTTTCTAGAATTCTAGTAACGTGAATGGTATAACAAGTAATATAAGTCCATTTATTAATATCACATACACTAATGTAATATTAGGCTTAAAAAGACAAAAAAAAAATTCACAAATCAACATTTCTGGCACAAGAATCATCGTGAATTAATACTCAAAAGAAATAATCATAGTTGATATATTACAAGGCGTAGAGAATCTCAAAGACTTGTGTTGAGCAGCTCTCGATAATCTTTGCGGATACCCCAAAGAATCTCACTGCAATTTTTCATGGTTGGCCTCGAACCTCTGTGAGGAGCTAGACACTGAAACGCCATCTCCAGCACCTTCTCTAGTGCTAAGTTGTTCGCTGGATTTTGTTCTAGCTTCGGGTCCAATAACGATAACGTATCTCCATTCGTGAACTTCTTGATCGCCTGATCAAATCACGACCATTTAAACACGATTCATAATATATAATTCAGATAATATTCAGTTTACCCATCTAATGGTGATGCGTTCTTTATGTCCTCTGCTAAGCTCAATGGGACGGCGACCTGTGAGAAGCTCGACGAGCAGTACACCGAAAGAGTAGACATCGCTTTTCTCTGTGAGTTGATACGTTGTTAAGTACTCTGGGTCTAAGTAACCTGCCGTTCCTTTGACTTGTGTTGAGACATGTGTGGCTCCTGATTCAGTATCTGGGGCTAATCTTGCAAACCCGAAATCTGCAACCTTGGCTCTGAAAGTCTCAGTGAGAAGAATGTTTGAAGATTTGATGTCTCTGTGGATGATAGGTGGCTCTATAATCCATCCAAAACAGATAAGTCAAAGAAGAAATTGAAAAAAGAATTATAGTAGGTTTAGAATTTGACTTACGTGTATACATGTGAAGATAGGTTATGGCATGAGCTACATCGGTTGCGATATCTAACCGAGTAGCCATGTCGAGAATCTTTCCTTCCTTGCCTACAAGAAACATATTACACTCAAGAACATTACTTGATTTTCTTGAAATATATAAAAAAACAGAGAGAATAGAATCTAGAATGTACTCACAATCCAAGTGATCTCTGAGACTTCCATTGGCTACATACTCAACAATCAGAATCTTTTCGTCATTATGTACCAAAAATCCATAATATCTAACCAAACTCAGATGTGTAACTTGAGCCAATGTCTGAATCTCACTCCTAAACTCTGCACCTTGACGGTCGTCATGTATACTCTGCATATACCCAAATCACACCCATCAAGCAACAATGGTATATAGAACTTGTCATGAGATTTTTTTTTGATTAGGATTCAGACCTTTTTGGCACGTTTGACAGCAACGGTAGTGCCATCTCTAAGCTTGACCTTGTAAACAGTGCCAAAACCTCCTTGTCCGATCCTGAATGATGGGGAGAAGTTCTTGGTAGCGTCGTAGATTTCATCGAAGGTGAATCTTGGATAATCTGTTTCGTTTGCAATTCCATTTCCATAATGCCTCTGGACACTTCCAGTTGAGCTCCGTCTACTACGTATAGTATGTTCTGTTTGGTATAAACACACAACACATAGACAACAAAAATCATTCATCATCAAAAATCAAAACGGTAAAGATTAATAACATCGACCCTAAGATATCCACAGATTGAGGAGTGATCTCATATCCGAGAGCTAACACTTGGGGAATTTGAATTCTCATACTATATAATATAATTATCAAAAAGACATCCAAACCAATGAAAAATCGAGACAGGGGAGACTATACCGGAATCGTCGAAATTCTTGGAGGAAACGGTATCGGGAGGAGGAGTGAAGCAGTTGATGAAGATCTTGGAGATCAACCTAGCGATGGAGCTGGATTTGTCGGTGGTGGTGGTTGGGGAGGAACGATCGGTAAAAGTACTAGTACTATAAGAAGAAGATACCGTTGCAGGAGAAGCTCCGCCACCGTAGCTATGTCTCCGATGACTGGGCATCGCAATAATTCGTCGATGTTAGAGAGTAGAACGTAGCAATGGAGGACAAGGAAGAGTCAGAGAGACTGACTTTACAATTTCTTCCTTTTTCTTCTCGTTTGTCTTAAGACTCTTGGGCCTTGCCAGCTGTACTTAAAACTAATTTAAACCCGACAAGCTACTACATAATCAAGTGTATGATTATACCATTTGGTGTAATATTGTATATTTCGTTTTTAATCTATTTATTACCTTTGAAATCTATCGCTATGGTTTTTTTTTTATATGTTTGCCATTCTTTAGCCGCCACCAATATTAAATGCCAGAGGGGTCTATATCTGTAAATGCAATAATCGATATCATAATTTATCAATCGCATTTAATTTGTATCTTACATTTCCGGAGATGCCAACAAACCAAGAAAACGTATAGAAGTATATATTTAGTAATTTACTTAGATTTCGTTGTACTGTAATAATTTCCATATGATTTTATATAGGTTCTTTTTTTAAAAAAGTCAAATTTTCTTATGGCAAAAACTAATTTCTATTAAACTTTTAAGATATGGTTTTTTACGAAAGAAAATTAATTCGGAGAGTAAAAGTTTACATGGAAAAAATAATCTTTCGAGCCTTTTTAACAAAAAGATCAGCATGGACGTTCAAAGTATGGGAGATAAAAAAATAACATAAACGAGGAAAAAAGAGATTTAAAGACCTGCAAATCTTCTAACTCTGAAGCACAAGTTGGCTAATCATCCGAATCGTCCGTGATAGTGAGGAGATTCTTTCCATCCGTATTAAAACCCGTATCCTTAAATGATAACCTTCTCAAGCATCTCATGCCCATATAAGGGAGTCAAATTCAGCATGGAGACAGGAGATACCTCACCTAACATTTTTAAAACCCAAAAATAAAGCCTTTTTAGTCGAAAAAGCGATCTATCCGTGGCCACTAAGAGAGTCTGAGTTCGACCAAGACCCCTCAAGTTAGCAAGTGATCTCACCTTGAGTCTCGTGTCCGCTAGCTTACGCTTGGGGAAGCAAAACTGAGTCATAGACTTGGTTCCAGATATTTGCGACTCAAAAGGATTATGCTTCTTGTACTGCCATGCGGAGCGTCTCCATAGTAGTATTTTAATTCTCGAACCTTAAGATTATGAGCTTTCCAAATGAACCAGAGGATCCAAGGGAAGACTCGAGTCACTGAAATTGCAGTACCGTTTCTGTTGGCTCGCCAAAATAAGTAGTCCAGATTCGAGAAAACCGAAGATAATGGGAAAACATTATGAGCTGACAGTATGTTTGAGATTGCCCAGGTCTGCTTTGCCGGTGAACATAACGTGGTTACTCGTTTCATTCTGGTTTCCACAACACGGACATGAGCTATATGTCTCGATGTGTCTTTCCATCAAGTGTTGACAAGACGGTACACATCTTGATGATATTTGCCACACAAGGTGAATTAGCTTTCGCGAGGTTGGTAACTTCCATGATTGCGCCTAGAGTGGTGTCACATTCGGACCCTAAAAAGGGGAGTCGCAATCTCCTCTCTTCAGGGTTTTTGCTTCCCAATAACCATACTGGACAGGCTCCTGACTTGGAGTGAGACCAGCTAGACGAGTTATTTGAAAAAGAAGTGATCGGTCGGATCCCTAAGATAAGAGGTTGATCTTCAGGGGCAAAAATCTCCTTTAGACTATCCATCTTCCAGGATTTTGAACTCGATTCTATTAAATCGCTCACATAAAGATGTGGATTTGTCTCAGTTTGGATACTCACATGATTCTTAGCTGGAATGTCGAGGATGGGTCAGACTCGGGTTCCCATACCTGAGCCAATCACACGCCTTAGACCCGATTTCAAAAAAATTCTGGATGCCAATATGATCTATATCCGTATGAAGGGTTACTAGCCGGTTTTACATGGAGAGGGTTTGAATACTTGAAATACCGGCTTCGGAGAACACACTAGGAGAGAATTTGGAAACCTCACTAGTCTCCATAATTGTTTTGCAAGGAGGGCAACATTAAATTCTTCAAAAGAGCAGAAACCCATCCCGCCCTCTGCCATGGGTGCCCATAGTTTATCCTAAGATAGTCAGTGTATACCTCTTTTGTTTTGCCTCTTACTCCACCAGAACTTTGTGATCGCACCACTAAGTTTTGTGCAGATATACTTTGGGAGTAAAAATAGGACATCATGTATGTGGGTAGAGCTTGAGCCACTAACTTAATAAAGATCTTTTTCCCTCCGCGGGAAAGGAATTTCACTAACCATAGATTAATCATGCTATTTAAGCGATCTTGAACAAAAACAAAAAACTTGAGCTTTAGATCCGCGGACCTGTTCCGGGTGTCTCAGGTATGTGCCCATACCTCCCTCCTACTTAATTACCATAATCCGTTTTATTGATTTTTTCACTTGTGACTGCACTTGCTTTCCGAACATGATCGAGGATTTTGCAAAATTAATTTGTTGACCAGATGCTTTGCCATATAGACAGGATATGTTATAATTTCGCGACCTTGGTTTTCCTCCGCGTTATAGAAGAAAAGACTATCGTCTGCAAAGAGGAGGTGGGAGCCCGAGGGGCTTGCTCTTGAAATTTGTAGTCCTTGGATGAGTTGAGAAATAAGGCCTTCCATATAGATTGTGAAAGGATGCATAGATAATAGATCACCTTGTCTTAACTTTAGTATAAGTGCTTGAAGAAAATCCCACTCCACCCGATCGTAGACCTTGCTCATATATGTTTTGATAGCCATGAATTTTTTCCTACAAGTTGGGTTCAACCTCAAGGCGTGGAAGTTCTCTTGGACGATCTGAATGTTGTCCAAATGAGCCGACCCCAGACAAAAACTGATGGGGTTTCAGATATAGTCTTCGAGAGGATTTGCTTAAGCATGTTAGATAGGACCTTCGAGATCAATTTATACACAACGTTGCACAAGCTGATAGGTCTGAACTCATTCATCTCTCGAGGCCTTTCTTTCTTTGGGATCAAGCAGATGTTTGTCTCATTAAGCTTAGGGTTAAACTCTCCTGTCTCGAAAAATTGTCTCACCATCTTCACAAGATCCGATCCAGGCAAGTTCCAGATTTTTGGTAAAAAGGCGTTGTCATTCTGTTTGGACCTGGAACTTTTTCCGGTTTCATTTGGCTTGAATGTGAAGAGATTATCGTATCCAATTGTCTCTTGAATTTCTTCTAGAACTGGTCGTTGATTTTTCGTTTCCGAAAAGAACAAAAATTCTTGGAGGAATTTTTTTGCATCTCCCTTAATCTTTGAAATATCCACTCTCATATATCTTTACTAGGTGGTTTCTGGTACCCCACCGAATCTGAAAGAGTAAAAGGTTTATTGCGTAAAGCAGAAGGAAAAAGAGGACGAACAATATCCATCAATTTTTCATTTGGCTTTGTCGTCGATGGACCTGGACGTCTTTTAGGCGAGCCTTTAGCATGCATAGCATTTCTATTTTGAGAAGCCATACTTGGAAATTCACGGATGGGCTTGACTTGTTTCTCTTTCTGATCAGATTTCTTCTTCCTATGCATTTCTTCTGGGACTGGTATTTTTGGGTAGGCAATCCTATCCTTTACGGGTCTGCATTGCGGCGAAGAAGTGCTCCCCACTTTCCTTTTCTCTGTTGCAGCTAGTGACCTCTCTTGTTGAACCGAATAAGATAGGTTGTACCTGCCTTGATATTGTCCTTTCAATGCTCGGCTGATCCGCGTCCTCAAGTAGATCATCATTGTCAATCTCTTCTTTTGACATCCGTGAGTTGAAGGAGCCATCAATCTCCATCAAATCGTTACCAGATAGAGAAAGTCTACGAAAACTTCCAGCGATTTCCTCATTCACCGTATAAACTTTAACCTCTATAATTGGAGTCTCCTCAGCCCGAGTTGATCTGTATCCAGTCTCCGATCACGATCCTACGATCTTCTCCTTCAATGGTGGTGATTTTTCACGTTACACCTCTGTTACTCCCATACGATTTCGAACAATATACCTCTTTCAATCTCAAATGTTCTAGATCACTCTGATCTGGCACCAGTTCCCGACGGTAATCAGCTCTGCTCTCAACAGGGATCGCCGAAAATTAGTTCCATTTCTGCTGTCATTATCTCTGCGATATCCATACTTGTGCTTCCGCTTCAAGTTTCGGACTGGCGATTTTCTATATCTTCTCTCTTTCAGCTAAAAATCCCTATCACGATTTGGAAGGTCAGAGGGTCACGGTAATTGGCCCCCTGGTACCTATATGCATATGTGAGATTCTGCGTGACTTTGGGTCTCTTCTCCACTCGTCTTCCTCGCATTCTTGACGGTACCTGGGGAGCCATTCACTTGTTGCAACTGACTCCTCGGTACGTCTCCTCTTCAGCTCAGCATCATGTCGAAAATTATTCTCCCTTTGACGGGGATAAGCAGCTTCACGATTGTGCTCCAATCTATTCCATACCGGACCACACTCTCTGTTTTCTAAAACATCATCAAAACCCTGGTACTTGCGGTGGTTCTCTATATGATCATCGCGACCTCCTCTTGCCTTGTCGAAGTCTCTGGTTTGAAACCGAACTGGTTCGAAATTCCCGTCTTCTGGTTCCATAGAGCATAGTGTGTAGATCGAGGTCTGTTGGGATCCTCCTCTAATTGCAGTTGAAGGATGATATTTGACCATACTATTAATAGCCTCTGACAGCGACAGAATGTTTGACATTTTGACCTTCTTCATAATGGGCCATCATCTAAATGTTTATAGCCCATGTTTCAAAACAATAGCCCAAATGGTTAGCCTGTATCTTTCCTGATCCGATTAAGTGATACTTTTTTTTCGCACATATTAAAAAAAATAATAAGTATTGAATTATAAATTAATTTATTATTACTTTTTGGTGGAAAGAAAAATATAAACCATTACCTAATATGCCACGTGGAAAAAAATATAAATTCTTTGTTGGGTTTTCTTAACCGCTTCTTCAATTGTAAGGAATAATTACAATTGTTGTTTAGTGTATAGTTAAAAAATCCTGCAGACTGTTGTTGGCGTAAATATAGGAGTTGGTGAGAATGGGAGGTTGTTGTTCTTCTTCGAGGAAGTCACATCTTGTTGGAACACCTATTTACTACTATGTTAGTATATCCTTTTTCTCCAGCTTGTATACTGTGTTACCTTACTCCATCTTGCATCTGTGTTGACTTTTCACAATTGACTATTGGTTAATTATGATCTTAGTTCTGCATCTGAAAAAAAAAAAAACAAAAAAAACTGACATTTGATTGTAACAGTCTACATACATTCTCATGTTAAAAGAATGTAGTTTCTTCTATTTACTAATTTTGTTACCCAGTGTCCAGAATCATTTGAAGAGCTTCAGATTTCTGGAACTCGAGCTGCTGTTGGATCAGCATTCATTACAGGCCTCTTAGTTGATATATGTTTGGAGACATCTATATTTTTGTGCTCCTGCTCCTCTTCCATATGATTTGCTTTTGGGGCGACCAAAGTGCACAGATTCTGAGTCTATCGAAGCAAGGATTAGTGGAAGCAGTTTCGAAACATGTGAAGATCTCGAGGGATCAGACTGTAAAACTCAAGGCAGCTTAGTAATCCTTTCACCGAGGAAATCAGATTTCTCTATACAAAAAGGATGGAAGAAATTGGTAGATGAAGAGGAGGATTGTTGTTCCATTTGCTTTGAAGGTTAGAAATTTTAATGAACAATTTCTTTTATTAGAATTTAGAAACAAAACAAAGTTGTGGCTTCATTATGCAGATTATGATGTTTAGAATCCAAGACTAAAGACAAAGTGTGAGCACGATTTCCACCTCTCTTGTCTTCTGGAATGGATTGAAAGAAGCGATAGTTGCCGTATATGCGATAAGGTGTGTTTCCCTCTTCAACTTTGATTCCAAAACAAGTGTCATAAGTCACAAATGTGATGATCAAAGTATGTATTTTACTGTTGTCATAACTCTGTGTTATGAAAAGGAAATAGTCCACCATTGATGGTTGTTGAAAGCTTTGAGTAGATAGGGGTGATAAACGCACAATTTTAGCAATATTCCTTTTTGTTTGTCCAAAAAAACACGGACTTGTGTTTGATGATTCCTTGAAGTAGCATCACTATCCCCTTCTGGTTTGGAAGTTTGAAGTTGTGTCTTATTTTGTTCTTGGTCACACATAAGTGTTCTGTATCCACATTGCCCACTTGTTTCGTCGAATTGAATATGTTCCTGAGTCATATGTTATAGATATACATACAACTGTAAATATCAGTAGCTTCTTGTTAGTGTGTGATCTGGGGGTGTGATTGAGAAGAAAGGACCATTTCATTGGATCCATGATTCTATCTAGAATGAAGCATGATTGGTTGATACCGTGATATGAGAATCGTAGTCTTTCATACGTTATAATCAAATATATTTATTAGGTCCTTTTTATAATACCTTTAAAATCATCATTGATATGTTTATCTCGTTGACTAATGAATAACCATGATTGCGTTAATTTGATCCACATGCTCACTAGTCTTGTCGTGTGTACGATAAAACTAAAAAAGAAATGATTATTTCAGAAGCCCGAGATGATTAGAGCATATGGTAGAATCCCATAAGGGTTCTTACCAACTTTTTAATAATAAATTTTATAAATTTTATTTTTAAGAATTCCATAAAAATTTTATTTTCTTGCTTCTCCGATAATAAAACTTTTTATGGGGGTTTTAAAAATAAATAGTTAATATTTTGCAAAATATTTTATTTTATATTTAATTGATGTCAATAACATTTTTATTAATAATACATTAAAATACAACATAAAATATATATGCTCTAAATCAATAAATTGGATCCAAAATGCATTGACATTTGTTAGCAATACAAATACAAGCTGAAAGTGGATCATAAGAGTAGGTGATAACTTGGGATCCGAAACTCACATTGATTAGGACATCTATAGCAGGCTCTAGAACATAGTTAGATGCCCTTGGATACCAACCTGGATTTTCTTCCTTTTTAAAAGTGAGCAATAGGACAAAAATTAGCCTATCATCCACAAATTAAGAAAAAATTAACAACAATGCCTCTGTTGGTTACCTCTAGAGTTTTCACAAAACGACTCATTGCCTCAATGGAGGGCATGGTTCCAAGCCCCTGCCAACTAGTAAACATGTACTTCTCTTAGGAAAGTTCAAAAGGACCACATTCTGTGCTCATTGTTCATAAAAGACATCTAAGGTAACGAGGTCTGTGATGTAGATTTGTCTTTGCATAACGGCATTCTCTAAGATGACTTTTCCCGTCATGTCACCAGCAATTAGCATGCACGTTAAAATTAAGGCAGCTGTTTCATTTTTTCCCTACAAAGAGAAATACAAGTCCCACATTTCTATGTACTCTCTAACATCTTACATCTACAATACTTTTTGTGATTTCCCTGATTTCAGTGTAATATCAGTATTGATCCTTGTATTTCTGAAGCTACTTAAATATTTGATGAAATCTAAAACCTCTCCTAATGTTGAATGGCAGAATAATTGACCGACACAGAAATGAATCTAACCTTTTCCAAATGCTTTGCTCTACTGGATTCCATACACTAGGTTTTGGAATACTACAAGGTCCTATAGTAGCATGTTAACATGTCAAGGCAAAATAAAAAATCAATATTCACAAGGATGATGAATAAGTTGACTCAGCAATTCTCTCTTATTGAAAAGATAAACTAGTTTCAGTATCATAAAATAGTTTTATCACAATTCTCATCTTCACTAAGAAGTTAAGAACCATTGTGTGATCTATCGAGATTGTACCAACATTCATATCTATTGTCAAGCAAATCCAAATCAAGAATTATAAATGTCAGAAACAAAAAGCTAAAGATAAGCATGCAAATTGCGTAATTTCAGAAACACTGATGAGAATTAGAGGAGAATGCTTTAGAAAGTTGAAATCAACATGTTAAATCACCAGATCTCGTGGAATTTCAATCGAAAGCATGAGGTTAGCATTTTGGAGAAGATGATAAATTGAATTGACGAACCTGCTGGTGCAACGCACAGAGAAGCAAAGCGGTATCGTTGGTGAATTTTGAGCTGAGCTGTTTCACCGACGATTGAGATCCGTCGAGGCCGACGTATGATGCGGCAGCGTAGAACCTCTCTGGGTAAGCAAGGCCAGAGCTCGCTCTCACCAAATTAGCCATTTTGTTCTCGCATATTTGATCAAAGATGGATGAAGCCAAAGGAACATGCAACAGTTTCAAGTTTTTCTGACCCAAAGTCGCTGATGGTCACCGGTGATGCTTTCGCTTTCGGCGAGAGAGACGAAAATGAGAGAGATATCGAAGAGGCAAATTCTTTTCCTTCGTATGTTACACATATGCACAACCAATCAAATAATGCCACATTATCTTAAAAATCCATTTCTAAAAATTCCTTAATAAGAACCGGTTATAAGTAATTATATATTTTAAATTTAATTTTAGATTTTTTTTTTTTTAAACTCACTTAAGATTCCGATGGAGCTGCTCTTAAAAATAACAAAAAATAGAGAAATAGAGGTAGTAGGACTCTTACGGTCTTTGACTTGTAAGCACTTGTGTCTGCCACCTCCTTTCTCCATTCTTAATTCCTCTTCTACCCTCCCTTTTTAATAAAAATAATTTTATTTTTGAACTCGTAGAAAAATACGTTACGTCATATATTATTGAATAATCTTGATATGTACTCCATATAATTCTGAATGAACTCAAGGAAAACACTAAATTCAGCTAAAGATTGTTAAGAGAGAGCTGTATTTATTTGAAATGCATAATAACGCAAATAAATTATAGTATACGTGATCGACTCGTCGTATAACAAATAAAAGTGAACATATCAAAGCGAAGTCGTAAAAGCAATTTAAAGTTTTTTGTCTGTGTGTGAGTGTGACGGTGGCTTTTTTAGGTTGATGATAAGGCCGATTTTTGTAAATTTGACATGGGACTACAGTTCCAAAACCATTTTAGTGATTTTACTGCCCTTTTCTTTCTTTTTGCAATCATTTTCATTGACGAGTGATTTTATTTTTTGCAAGCTTTTACAGATTTTATCTTCTGAAAATTATTTGCAGAAAAAAAACGAGAGCTTGGTTTTTGGAGGTATCCGATTGTCCGAGAAAATATCAACAGCAACCAAACACATCCACTAAGAAGAAGACCCAATGCCATGTACATATCTTCTTCTTCTTCTTCTTCTCTTCCTTGTTCAACTATCATCTTCCTCTGTAACTTTGGAAAACAGAGTCATCATCAAAGGAAACCAAACGATTCTTAGTTTCAAATCTATTTTCCGGCTCGGTTTCTTCAGTAGCACCAATTCCAATTGGTATTTGGGAATCTGGTATGCTTCTTCACCCACTCCAACCCACGTTTGGGTCGCCAATCGTAACCGACCCGTTTCTGATCCTGACTCCTCCACTCTCGAGCTCACCTCCACCGGAAACCTAATCGTGAAAAACTCTCGTGACGGCGTCATTTGGCAGACGGAGAACAAAGACCCGGCTACCGATTTCTGGTTCTCGGAAACCGGGAATTTAATTTTAATCAATGACGACGGTTCTCCGGTTTGGCAAAGCTTTGACAATCCGACTGACACATGGCTTCCGGGTATGAATGTCACCAGTCAAACTGCTTTGACTTCTTGGCGGACGCCGTTCGATCCTTCCCCGGGATTTTACTCCCTCAGACTGAGTCCAAGCTTCAACGAGTTCCATCTTGTTTACAACGGAACCAAACCCTACTGGTCCACTGGAAATTGGACCGGAGAAGCCTTCGTCGGCGTTCCGGAGATGACCATTCCTTACATCTACAAGTTCCACTTCGTCAACCCTTACATTCCCACGGCGTCGTTTTGGTACTTCGTCACACCATCGGACGCGGCTTCCGAGCCAAGGCTGACGCGGTTCGTAGTTGACGCCAACGGCCAGCTGAAGCAATACACGTGGGACCCACAGACGCAGAGCTGGGACATGTTCTGGTTTCAGCCTGAGGATCCATGCTGCGTTTACAGTCTCTGTGGTCAATTAGGGTTTTGCAGCACCGACCGGCTCAAGCCCTGTGCTTGCATCCGCGGTTTCCGGGCTAAGAACGCCGTCGCGTGGAGATCTGAGGATTACAGCGACGGATGCCACCGTGAAAGTGGTGATTCCGGCGAAAAGAGTGATACTTTTGAGGCGGTTGGAGATCTACGGTACGACGGCGATGTAGAGATGTCACGGTTGCAGGTAAGCAAGAGCTCTTGCGCCAAAACCTGCTTGGGAAACTCTTCTTGTGTGGGTTTTTATCACAACGACAAGTCCAATCTCTGCAAAATGTTACTCGAATCGCCTATAAATCTGAAGAATTCGAGCTCCTCCACCGGGATTAGTGGAGATGTATTGTATATCAGAGAGCCAAGAAAAGGGAATTCAAAGGGAAGCATCTCTAAATCCATAATTATATTATGCAGCGTTGTTGGGTCAATTTCAGTTCTGGTGTTTATCTTGTTTGTGCCATTGATTCTATTGAAGAGAAGTCGAAAGAGAAAGAAAACAAGGAAAGAAGACGAAGATAGGTTCGCCGTGTTGAATTTAAAGGTCTTCTCTTTCAAAGAGCTTCAGATAGCTACCAATGGATTCTCTGAGAAGGTTGGACACGGTGGTTTCGGTGCGGTTTTCAAAGGAACATTACCGGATTCTTCCACTTTTGTGGCCGTGAAACGCTTAGAAAGACCCGGAAGCGGCGAAAGCGAGTTCCGGGCAGAGGTATGCACCATTGGGAACATTCAGCATGTCAATCTCGTTAGGCTTCGAGGTTTCTGTTCAGAGAATCTTCACAGACTTCTCGTCTATGATTACATGCCACAAGGATCCTTGAGCTCCTACTTGTCCAGAACTAGCCCCAAATTGCTAAGCTGGGAATCTCGTGTCAGGATCGCCTTAGGTACTGCGAAAGGGATCGCGTATCTGCACGATGGATGCAGGGATTGTATTATTCACTGTGATATCAAGCCAGAGAACATTCTCTTGGACAGCGATTACAATGCCAAAGTATCTGATTTCGGATTGGCTAAGCTCCTTTGCCGTGACTTCAGCCGAGTTCTAGCTACAATGAGAGGGACGTGGGGCTACGTAGCTCCCGAGTGGATATCAGGTTTGCCCATCACGACAAAAGCCGATGTGTATAGCTTTGGAATGACATTGCTCGAGCTGATCGGTGGTCGAAGAAATGTCATTGTCAATAGCAATACATTGGAAGAGAAAGAGACGGAACCTGAAAAATGGTATATGAACAATGTCTTTTATTATTGAACCAATAGCTATAGATAAAAGCATTGATAGATTAAAAACAAATCATCAATGTTTCTGTTTTTCAGGTTCTTTCCGCCATGGGCAGCGCGCGAAATCATACAAGGAAATGTGGACTTGGTGGTCGACTCTAGACTCAACCGAGAATATAACATTGAAGAGGCGACGAGGATGGCAACGGTGGCAATATGGTGCATACAAGACAATGAAGAGATAAGGCCGGCGATGGGAACGGTGGTGAAGATGCTTGAAGGAGTTGTGGAGGTGACGGTTCCTCCACCTCCTAAATTGATACAAGCTCTTGTCTCCGGCGAGTCATATGGAGGAGTGAGTGGCACAAGCTGCAGCGAAGGCCGTGGATGTTCGGACACCGGCTCACGGTCGTCTTTTGGTAGACCTTCTCCCTGATCAATTTTAAGATGGTTTTGTCAAAACGCCATTCTTAAATGTTTGGTATTTTTTTGCTCTCTAAGAGGGTTTAATTAGTGTATACTGTATTTGTCGGTTCTATGAGATTGAAGATTAATGTGTCATTCCCCATTAAAAATAGGAATTAGCTTTAGTCAAATATACATGATCATAGATTTAATTCACTCATTCGTAATTGGTATATACAATTTGTATCCAGTCATGAATCAACTCTCTATTTAATGTCAAATGTAAAGTTTTACATCGCATCTCAATTTTAATGGACCCATTAACAGCTAATGCTTGACTTAATCGAGCGTCAACAGTAAAACAATGGACTAATGCCCTTTTTCATTATTATTTTTTGTCTTCGAATGGTATATTCTTATAGAATCTGTATTATATGAGAATCATCACGTGACTTGATCAATAAACTATATTAACGGGCACAATAATCTCAATCTTTTTTTTAACTGAATGCTAGATTCTCTCTTCTCTTTCTCCACGACTAACCAGAGAACAAACGTAAAATGTTTTATTTGTCTTCTTTGCTATCAATTCTTGTCTCTAATCCTCCCCACATAGACAAAAAATAATATAAAGTTTGACACAACCGGAGGAAATGGAAATCCCGGTTCGAGAGGAGAGAAGATCCTCATCCTCTGCCGGAGACGCCGATTCGAAACTTTAGAGATGCTAAATTCGTATGTATGGTCGAATCGTCCAAGCTTTGGGTAATAGCTGCACCAATAGCTTTCAACATTCTTTGCAATTACGGAGTTAATTCTTTCACAAGCATCTTCGGCGGCCATATCGGCGATTCTCGAGCTCTCCGCCGTTGCTATCTCTCTCTCTCCGTCATCTCCAACTTCTCCTTCGGTTTCTTGGTGATTAATCTCTGCTTTTTTTTTCTCCTCCTCTGTTTCTTGCGTTTTCTCTCCAACATTCCAGGAAAAAACTGCAGCTAGGAATGGCGAGTGCGTTGGGCAAGCGTTTGGAGCGGGACAAACAAATATGTCAGGTGTTTATATGCAACGTTCATGGCTTATCCTCCTCGGAACTTCCTTCTGCTTGCTTCCACTCTACATCTACGCAACTCCTCTTCTCATTTTACTCGGCCAAGAACCAGAAATGTTCTTGGTCGAGCTAGGATCGGGATGATGGGCTTCTGCGATAAGTTTGTTCAGTGTTAGGGTGTCGAATGAGCTAGGATCGGGATATCCACGAGCTGCGAAATACTCGGTGATCATAGCGGTGGTGGAGTCTCTCATCATTGGAGTAATGTGTGCAATTATAATCCTCATAACACGAGATGACTTTGCAGTGGTTTTAACGGATAGCGAAGTGATGAGAAAAGGGGTAGCTGATCTTTGCTTACCTTCTCGTTATAACGATGATTCTCAACAGTTTGCAACCGGTTATATCTGGTAATTAATTGAGATTTGTGTTTAGCAAAAATGAAGTTGTTGTGGATTGAGTAGGAGGAGCATCGGTGGCTTATATCAACTTGTTTTGTTATTACGTTATTGCTTTGCATCTAGGGTTTATTCTAGGTTATAAAACAGGACTTATCATAGACTACTAACCGGTCTTGTTTTCTTGGTTGATGAAATTACATTTTATGGTTTAAATATTTCAGGGGATTTGGATTGGTATGATATTTGGGACTACTCTTTAGACTCTCATCCTTGTGTACATGATATACATAACCAATTGGAACAAAGAGCTACTTTACTTTTTAGTATTTTATTTTCAGCACACAAATGAAGAAAATTATTTAATGGTCACTATCTAATTTAACTTTAGGTCGAACAAGCTTCGGAGAGAATGAAACAATGGGGAGCAAAAATTGTAACATAGAACTTTTTGGGAACAAAATTATATATATATACATTTCAGTATTTCCTGTAAATACCTATATATATATATATTTATTTTTATTGTGAATATCAACTTTTTCACCAAATTGTATATACCAATTTAAATTTCTCATACATTTGTAACTCTATAAATGATACTTAATTGAGTAATAGAGGAATCAGTGAATCATTCTGTTTTTTCTCATAATCCTATCCAATCATTACCTACTACGGGCGGTTGAACTGTAAGGTGTTGGGCAGTAAATGCAACCGATCTCCCCAGTCTCCGGTTTCGTCTTGCTTCCCAGAACAACACTCTTCATTTTATCTTAAAATGGGAAACTAATTTTATTTTTTTAGTTTTGCAGACTTATCGAAGCGATTTTTTTGTTACAACCGTCTCATCGCCATCATATCATCTTCGTCGATAATTGATCTTATCCCTTGAGATCTCCTCTATTGACTCTGTGAGTATAACCGATTATTTCGTCTTCCTCAACGATCCCTTGTTCTTCCGTATTGTTCAGATCCATCTGTTTGGTCCTCTACTATTGGAGTTTTTGATTTATTGGAATATGTTTAATTTGTTTATTGGAGAGTTTTCTATTTGCAAATCACCAGTTGATCTTAACTATCTCAAATTATTTCTGAATTTCAGAATCAAAGTTGATTGATAACCTTTAACTTCTATGGCATATTCATCAGTTATGTCAGAAAATTGAAACACCATTCTTACTTAAATCTTATTTCAATAGGGTTTTTGTATTGGATCAGCTATAGATTGTTGTGTGACTTCTGACACTAGTTTGAATGTTTGTCGTCTGCTCAACTTTTGTAAGCTTTATCACATCACAGGGTTTTCTTGACAATGGCTGACAAAGATGAATCAGCTACACGTGGTAATGATTGGGAAGTTGTTTCCCTTACAGCTTCAGCTTACGCTGCTGCTCCTGGTCCCAACGAAGTTGACTTGAAAGATGATGACAAGGAAGTTACTCGTTACCAAGCAGAAACATCTCATCCTTTATACATGTCTCGCCACTTTGTTTTCCCACCAAGTGAGCTTGAGAATATAGCCACAGATCCTAGTGAGCTTACCGAGGCTAGCAAGAAGATGGATTTTGGATTCTCTGTGGAACAAGAGACCGGGTCTTTCGGGAAGCAAGAAGGAGATTTGACTCTGAAAGGGTTGAACTTATCAGATGATTTTGCAGGACTTGAGTTTTCAGAGGAGAAAGGCAAAAGAGAAGAAAACATTTACGAGACAGCCATTATTAGTTCTCTGCACGATGAAAGAGCTATTGGTGGGTCACATGTGTATGAACAGAACGAACCTGTTCTTGAACCCACAGAGCCAGTCACTCCATCTGATGTTTCATCCGATACTAAAGATGAGAAGCATGATGTAGCAGACGTCCCACCTTGCGAAGCCTGGTGGAAAAGAAGCGCTGCGTCTTTGATTTCACAAGCGAAAGAGACAAACACAGTTTGGTCGATTTTCATAGCTGCAGCTGTAATGGGAATTGTGATTATTGGCCAACATTGGCAACAAGAGAGGTGGCAGATTTTGCAGCTTAAGTGGGAATCAAGCATTGGAAACGAGGTATAGATATAACAACAATCTGAACATCCGTGGTTAAAACATACAGATTTTATGTATCTAACACCATTTGGTTGCAGAAAGCTGGAAGATTGATGGGGCCGATCACTCGCCTGAAACAAACATTTGTAGGGGGACAGCGACGGGATTCATTCATCCGGGTCAGCTCCCAAAACGACCGTTAAAACGTAGACGACAAAAGGTGAGTAAGCTTTGATGATGACCAGAAGAACAAGTGTAGCTCTTTGGGGGTCGCAAAACATAACATAATCATAATGATAATGGTTAAGTATGGTGTTTGAAATGGTTCGTGCTTATCAGGTCAGGGTTTGTGAGTATGGTTTGTAAATATTTGGGTTTTTTTTTTCTTTTGTGTGAAAAAAGCATTACCTCTTTGATGATTTAGGATATTCCAATGCCTTGATGCTTTCTGTTTATATCAGATATTCAGTGTCTCCATTCTTATCTTCAGTTCTTCAAGACGCCGAAGTAATGTTTTAAAATACCGATCCATCCGATTTATGGGATTAGGGTTTAAAGTTTAGAGTTAATTTTCTACAATGATAATTTTAATTTGTGCTTGCTACGAAATTTAAATAAACAGTATAAGAAGTTAGGAGGATAAAAAAAAAAAGAATAATTCTTTAGAAACATGATATTAGTAGAACTTAGTTTTACATATTATAAATACAATATTAATCATCGTTAAATTCAATTGGTCTTGAGACAAATATTATATCGAACAATTGAATTAAGAACATTTTATTTCAATAGTGGAATAGAATTCAAATCAAATTAGTTTGAAAGACAACAACACTGAAGAGTATCTACACTAGGATTAGGAATACAATGACTAGGTTTGCCTCCACAAGTCGTGATACAATCATCTGGCATTTGGCATGGTCCTTTGAATTTACATTCTGGAAATTGATCATCCATAACTCCTGATCATAATAAAAAATTATCACCATCATCATAATTTTCTTTAGTAATCTGTAAAATGAATATAACAATCAAATATATATATGTGAAAAAAGTAAAGATAAAAAGAGATCTTACGAGTGGATTGTATTTTGTTAGCCAGGAGTGAAACAATGATCATTGACACAACAAAGTGCAACTTTGAGTTTCACGACGCCATTTTTATGTAGAACTTTCGGCTATATTATTGTGTACAGTCAAATTTCTATATATTAATATTCGATAAATTAATATATTATAAAATAATAAAATTACTTTTTTTTGGTTTTAAATCGTGCCATTGTAAAAGTTACCAAAATTTGATAAAACAATAAGATAATATTTTTTTTAATTCTTATGCAAATATTTGGGGTCATTAATAACATAAATTAATAATTATGTAAATGTATGTGTATATTTATAGATAATTTATTAATATATGGTTTAGTATTTTATTGAATGACTTTTTGTTAAAACTCATCACTAACTTTTATCACAAAAAATGTTATGTTGTGTTTTTTAACTTTATCGTCTATAAATTTTCATAAAAATAGGCAAATTTTTTGTACATTTTCATTTCAACAATCGTATAGGCTATTCAAATATAACAATTGGGTCATTAATCATAAATTTGAATTTATATATATATATATATATGTATATATATATATATAACTTGTATAAGTGAATTCATCTATAGTCTTTGTTATTGATTGTCAAAATTAAAAAATGGTATTTTTTCTTCTAAATATTAAATTTTTAAGTCTAAAACTACAAAATTTATAGCGTACAAAACATTAATTTTATTTAAATCAAATAGTTTTACCTCATATTTTTATAAAATTTTAACAATTAAAACAAAACTCTTTATAAGTTAATATTTATTAATTGAGACAATAGATTAATATTATTATAATTTAAGAAAATATCATAATCCCAACATTATTAATTTATAGAAATTTTACTATTATTAATTTATAGAGATTGAACTGTATATAAGATATACTTTTCCACAACTCTATGAAAGAAAAACTAAAACGATGGACTATTTATATAGATGAATATCAAAGTTAATCAAACATAACCATTTTAAAAATCAATCATTTATGGTTAGTGTATCAGAATTTAGTTATGGAATTATACACGTCTAATATTAATGCGGTAAAATCTAAACAATTTTAGTTTTAGAAAAGTTCATATATAAAGGGACATTCTAGCATTCTCGAGAGAGAAGGTGATTCATCGATCACTCGGTTGACATTTTTTCTTTATCTCATTCAAAATTTTATGATTATTGTCACAAACCGGAGGGCTCCAACCTCATTCCTAAAGACGATCTTCTTCTACTTTCAGCTTTTGGTGACTTTAGACTTTACTTATTTGAATCTTGTTACCAACACAAATATGTAATTAATATATACCAATCCATTTATTATCAAATGAATTTAAATTGGAAATCCATAAAACTTATGGTATTAGAGTTTCGTTTATTAATTCAAATAGTATAATCCCAATAAGAGTTTATTACCATTCCTAGAGTGAAATTCAATTTGAGATAAGCCGATTAGAACTATCATCTTGAAAAATATGTTAAAATTTCATATCAAATGGTTAAAATGGCCAACATTAATATGTGAAACACATGGACCAATTTAGTTATTTCTAATTGGTTTTAAGTTGGAAATCAAAAAAAAAAAAAACGTAACATTATAAATCTCTTAAAAACTTCTTAGCTCTTTGGGAAAATGCCCACAAGTTGGCATCAAAGTTCTCCTCTTCATAAGCATTATGTTTAAGGAAAGCGGTTGAAAGTTAGGTAACTATCGATCGAGCTCTCTAGTTTCGAAAACTATTTGAGTTTTCAAAGAACATGCGACAATATAGCCGTCATCTTTTTCCGATTCATACAGGATTCTAAACACTGTAATTTATAAAGGATTGACAACGTGATCCTTTTTTCTTATGGTATGATATATAAGCTGATTTAGTTGGACTGAGGTGGGTGAAACATTCAATTCATTCTCCATCTTCACTGTTAAGCTTCTTGACTTTGCATATGTGAAATAATATAATGACGTAGCGATTCAATGATTATGTATGCGTATCTTCTTTGAATCACACGATTCTATAATATTGCAATTTTCATTTATATTCGAATCAATTATTTAAAAGACTTCTAAAAAAATTATATTTAATTTAGTTAAATGCTTGTTTCGTTTGATGATGCATATTTTTGTTTAGCAATATATATCTTCTTCTTTTTTTATGTTTTGGTTAGTTGAACAGTTTTGGGGCTTTTTCTTAGGGAAAAAAACAGTTTTGGGCCTATATAAATGTACATATCTTCTCATCAAAACCGAAATTCCCTTTAAGTAAAATTCAAAATTCGAACTTTGATTTCTAAAAAAATTCTTGTTTAGAGATCAGTCAACGATCAGTATCAATTTATTTTCATTGTGAACCATTAGGTCTATCACCAACTGAAGTTGTCTTCGTCCCACCAAAAATAAGTCAACTAGGGTAATAAATGCTTTTGCAAAATCAGGTTGGCAAGCAATTTACACCGAAAATTAAATACATAATCATAATTCATCATTCGTATATGATTTTTCAAATTATATTCTTTGCATAGTTTTCTATATATTACTTATTTTGTTCTTATTATAGTTATTTTCTCATAATCATGAGATTTCGAGACAAAACGCGTACTATACTTTTAAAAATTTGTAGTACACTTAGTAATATTATCATTTAAAATATTTAGGTGCTAAATAGATGATATGGATGGACAGGACTACATCTTTAGAGGATTAGATCATGCAATTTTTGGGGGGAACAATCATCTACCGCATATTTAATTTGTTTCTTTATCAAAACGATATTTATTTGATTCACAGCATATTGTTTTCTTTTTCTATCCACGCTATAGATTACAATTTATGAATATTAAACAAAAAATCTGCAAACAGTTTTATCCGTCCTATCGGTCGCACCATTTTAAACCTTATATTAACCAACTATAATTGAAATCATGGTGAACGAATTCAAACCATGAAAAAAATAGAAGAGAGTCAACGACGAGTTATAAATGCAATAATGCATATTGAGGTCTGCAATCCATGTCAAGTTATCTGACATCTACTGTTGTGTTCCATTTGTTACAATTACACACTTGTTTTCTCTCTTTTCGGGAAATTACGAGTCAGTATATATATGAAAATATTTTTTGGCTTGATTATGTGAATGCAATTACTAAATATGTACATACTACTAGGCTACTAGCAACTACCAAATTCATATGTAAGTCATCTCTAGATACAATGCATATGGAAACTAACAAATATTCTAAGAAATTAATTGTATTTAAACTCAATAGTACATACTTTTTCTAAAAAATATTATTGTGTATAAATACAGCATAAACTGCATTTAAGAATTTATGTTTAGTATAAAACTTATATATATTTATTACTGTAATAAAACAAGAACTGGTGAATTGGGGAACTCGATCACAAGGTTTTCGCATTCAGCCCCTTTACAGAGTTATATTTTATGATGATATTGCTTTGTGTGTGATGATTTATGGTTGCCTACTTGCTAATTAATATGTATATAGTACCATATATGTGAAACATATGTCACATACATTATTATATGTATTTATATATCATGTGCTTGTGATCTGCAGATTAATGTCATCATTATACTTGATGATGCAATTGCCTCTTTGTGTGTGATGAGTTATGATTGCCTACTTGCCTATTATGTATATACTACTATATATGCGAAACATATATCACATACATTACTATATATATATATATATATATGTGTGTGTGTGTGTATTTTTTATATCATGTATTTCTGATATGCAGTATGCAGTATGCAGAGTTACACAAGCCAGCCCCCTTTGACTTTAATTCATATCTCATGAATGCCATGACATCTAATCCTACTTGAGATTTGAGCATGCACACAATTCATCTTCTTTTTGTCTTCTGCAAATTTTTGGTTTACTATGTCAATTTCCACAATTTCGGTGGGGTGTTAAAATGTATAGTAGTAGAAAAAAATGTAATAGAGAGCCCAAAAAGGTCTAATTAAACAAAGACACATTAAAATGTGTTTCTTTCTTGTGGGATTAATCAATTCACCTTTTTTTTTCTTCACAATGGAAGACAATAAAAAGGAAACCAAATAAAAGAGTCACGAGTTGTTTACCAAATCCCTCCCGAAAAATAAGAACTGATAAACCAAAATGAGAAGATTAAATATCACGTCTCCTTTTTTCTCTATTATTATTAATCGAGGGATTAAAACAAAACAAATCAGTTTTCAACAAAACGTGATTACTGGTTTACGATCACTTGCAAAGTCAGACCTAGAATGTGTATTAGTACACAATGTAACCTTATATATTAATTATAGCATGCAAACCCTAATGTCATTACCTAAACTATATATGCGTAATGTGTTAAACTCTTCTTACCTTTATTAAATGGAAATTTAATTATTAAAAAAAAAAAGATTCTTCTTCTTGTTATTATTCTCATCCATATATTTCTGTGCCTTGGGTTCTCAACTAATCTCATTTAATTTAGCACACAGAGTACACACACATAAGTATATACTATTATATTTCCACAGATTCACACAGAAAGACTCGTATATGTACAAATAATAAAGAGCCATTTAATGGATTCATAATTAAATAAGACAACTCTTCTTCCCTGTGAAATTTCTCTCCTACATACTCTCACACCTCTACCCATTCTTGACTTCAAAATCTGAGCAGCCTTTAAAAATTATCTCCAAAAACGAGTTTTAACAGGAAAACTTAGATGAATTTCAAATCTCATTCAATTAGGAGACACTCTCTCAACAATCTTCATTAATGAGGGTTGCTGCTTCGGATGGCTAGCAGTAACAGCTTTTTTTCCTCCACTCATTTTTCTTCTTAATGCCATCTTTATCTCTATCCTATCTCTATATATTTTCCCAAGAAAACCATATCCCTCTATAACCTTCATTTATCTCTCAAACGTCAGTTTTGGAAACACTATTGAGATTCCTTAACTTTTCCATTTTAGTTTCAACCTGAGATATGGATGTATCCAACACTATGCTGCTTGTAGCTGTTGTTGCAGCTTACTGGCTATGGTTTAAGCGGATCTCAAGGTGGCTCAAGGGTCCACGTGTCTGGCCTGTATTGGGCAGTCTTCCGGGTCTGATCGAGCAGCGTGACCGTATGCACGACTGGATCACTGAGAACCTTCGTGCGTGTGGCGGCACGTATCAGACATGTATCTGTGCCGTGCCTTTCTTGGCAAAGAAGCAAGGTCTCGTGACGGTCACGTGCGATCCGAAGAACATCGAGCACATGCTCAAGACCCGGTTCGATAACTACCCTAAAGGTCCTACGTGGCAAGCCGTTTTCCATGACTTCCTCGGCCAAGGCATCTTCAACTCCGACGGTGACATTTGGCTTTTCCAGCGCAAGACCGCTGCTCTTGAATTCACCACCAGGTACAATAACCGGACCGGGCATTCATGCATGTGTTATTGGTTCAAATTTTATATTTCAATTATTGTTTCTTTCTCCGGTTTACTCACTGGATTTGGTTTGGTACGTAACTTGTGTAAATTGTTGGCTAAAGGAAATGGCTTTGTGATGCAGGACGTTGAAGCAAGCCATGGGTCGATGGGTAAACCGGGGAATTAAGCTCCGGTTCTGTCCGATTCTTGAAACAGCTCAGATCAAATGCGAGCCGGTTGATCTCCAAGACCTAGTGCTACGGCTCACATTCGACAACATTTGCGGTTTAGCATTCGGTAAGGACACTCGAACCTGTTCACCGGGACTTCCTGAGAACGGATTCGCCTCGGCTTTCGACCGAGCCACCGAAGCTTCTCTCCAGCGGTTTATTATGCCGGAGTTTCTATGGAGGCTGAAAAAATGGTTGGGGCTCGGCTTAGAAGTCAGCTTGAGCCGGAGCTTGGGAGAGATCGATGGCTATCTGGACGCTGTCATTAATGCACGTAAAGAAGAATTGCTGAGTCAGCAAGAAAGTGGGGTCCAAAGACACGACGATCTCCTCTCCCGTTTTATGAAGAAGAAAGATCAGTCTTACAGTGAGACGTTTCTGCGACACGTGGCACTTAATTTCATACTAGCTGGACGTGACACGTCATCGGTGGCACTGAGCTGGTTCTTCTGGCTTATCACGACGCATCCAACGGTCGAGGATAAGATCGTCCGCGAGATATGCTCCGTTCTGATGGAGACACGTGGTACCGATGTCTCGTCGTGGAAGGAGGAGCCGTTGGAATTCGATGAGGTCGACCGATTGGTTTACCTGAAGGCGGCGCTCTCCGAGACGTTGAGGCTTTATCCATCGGTACCGGAAGACTCGAAGCACGTCGTGAACGACGATATCCTGCCGGATGGAACATTCGTACCGGCGGGATCGTCTGTGACTTATTCGATCTACGCGGCGGGGAGGATGAGGAAGACGTGGGGAGAGGATTGTCTGGAGTTTAAGCCGGATAGGTGGATCTCGCCGGAGGATGGGAAATTCATGAATCACGATCAGTATCGATTCGTGGCGTTCAATGCCGGGCCAAGGATTTGTTTGGGAAAAGATCTAGCGTATCTGCAGATGAAAACGATAGCGGCGGCGGTGTTACTCCGGCACAGACTGACGGTGGCGCCGGGACACAAGGTGGAGCAGAAGATGTCGTTGACTTTGTTCATGAGGAACGGACTTTTGGTCAACGTGCACAAGAGGGATTTGGAAGAGATTATGAAAAGTCTGGTAAAAAAGGAAAGAAACGACGTCGTCGTTCTTAACGGAAAATGCAACGGCGTTATTGGTGAAGGCGTCGCTGTTAGTGCGGCTGTGGCGGTTGCCGTGTAGAGGAAAAGTTCAACACGTGTTTTCGGGTTAATAATATTTTATATTAAACTAATACATACATTTTCGTTTGGGTTTTGTGATTGTGGGGTAATAGTAAAACATTGGTTTCGGTTGTGCTATATAAAATTGTAAGCAAATACTCTTTTCTAAATTAAAACTTAGGTTGCTTTTCTCTGTTGTAAGCTTTTACATTTTGATTCTTCTCCCCATCAAATTGTAAGCTTTAAAAGAGTCCCAAAAAAAACAAAAAAAAAAAATACATTTTTCTTTTTTAAAAAACTTGTTACTTTATGAAACAGACCAGCCAACCATTTCACATTTGATTTCACTATCAGATCAAATTTATATAAAGCTTTCCTCCCACAATTTCACTGCAGCTATTGGTTACTTGGTTCTCTAGTCGAGAATTTTCTCTCCGGTAGCGAACAAGTTCCAGATCAAAGTTCCAATTAAATAGAGTGCAACTGCTACTTTGAATACATCATCCCATGAACCTAAATATTAAGGTAACAAAAGACAAGTCGTTGGTTAATAATATACAGGATATACACACGCTTAGTAAATTAATAGAAGCCCAAAACTGTGTGATTAGCAAGAATGTGAAAATAATAGATACCTCGTTGGAGGATGTAACCAGTAGCTGCAGTGCCAAAGACACCAGCGAGGACTCCTGCTGTGTTTGAAAGTCCTAGGAGTACACCCTGTGATCGAAGCCATAGTTAATGATCGAAGCAAATCATTTTCAAGATAAAACAAGTTTGGTGGGAGAGTTAATAAAAGAGAAAGAATTGATGTTATCTTACAGCGTATCGTGGGCCAATGTCTTGATGATTAGAGTAGAGACCAGACTGAGAGAATGCGTCAGAGCCCTGTTGGGGACAACATGAGTCTTTTTGTCAGAGCTGTACACAACTCATGAATGCTTCTAAGCGAGACAACTGTAAGTTTTTGATGCAGACATTGCATTTAAAGTTATCTTCAATTATAGTTGTACTTACAAGAATAAAGTTGTGTCGGCAGGTTAGGAAGTCAACATTGCATTATGTTTTTTAACAGTGCCGAACTTAGTATGTACAATCAAATATGCATACTTCTTCTGAACCCTTATAATCATATGATACTTGGACACCAATACCTGACTGCATGCCATGCAGAGAACAGCCATTGCTGGAGTTTTGACATGGCTCAGCTGAGTCAAGAAGCAGGCAGGACCCAGAAACCCAATTGATTGCATGATCTGCGACATTGTAGAGTTTATTAGCAGAATGTATCCTTTGGAGTAGTCTTAATTGATCCAAGATAATAGATTTTTTTGTTATAAAGGGTTTGTTATCATGAAGAGTGTATTTCTTGCCTTCCGAACGGCTGTAATTGAAAGACCTCTGCTCACAAGAGTATCAGCAATCCAACCTCCAATATTGGCGAAAACAGCCATGGTTAGCCATGGCAAGACGCATAGAAGCCCAGATTCTGTGAGGTTAAACTTCAAGACCTGCAACGTGACCAAAGACCAACAATAGACATGATTCTTTTTATTTGTTCGAAAAATATTAAATAGTAAGGATATAAGCAAAGTTGAACTTCATGCCTGATTGTAATATGTGGGCATCCATGTCAATAGTATAAATGTTCCCCAATTATGGCAGAAGTGGGAAATTATGAGAGCCCAGACCGGGGGTTTAGACAGTATTAGCTTCCATGGAATCACTGTAACAGGTTCCCGTGGTTTGCTACCTCCGAGTATGACCTTCTTTTCCTCTTCACTCAGCTCCGGGTCATCCTTGGGACAGCTATATGCCTGATAGGAAAAAGAACAAGTGTTTAAAAAATAATTCTCTTGGAGGTTTTGTAGTTATCAGCATCTAGGCTCATGTCATGGAGAGGAGTTCATACAAATTTTAGCCATAGTGCAAACCATATACTTCCAAGGGAGCCAAACGAATAGAAAACAGATGGCCATCCAAACTTGTGGATTAGCATAGGAGACAATGCCAATCCTGTAACAGACCCGAGATACATGCCACTGTAGACTAGTGCAAGTGATCTGCTTCTCTCTGAGACAGGTATCCATTTAGAAAGCATGTTGTTCATAGCAGGCATAGCAACACCCTGGAGCAATGGTAGACATAACCTACCAGTGAGAAGTTGTACAGGTCTGAGACAAGTACAGGAATAGAACAGAAATACAGAAAAGGCCAACCTCGCCAATTCCCATGAACGCCCGTACGACAAGCAAAAAGGGGAGACCAAGTTTCGCAGCAATAGGTGTCATAATTGTGGCAAAGGACCACCAGACAACCCCAAAACCTAGAACCACCTTACCGCCAAACTTGTCTGCCCAAATACCACCCAGAATCTATATTCAAGAGCATATGAGCACGGTTTAGGCTAAAGTTGGAATAAGTTTACCCTCTCTTTTGGGTTCTATAAAACATCACATCCTACAGAGAGTGATTGTATAAGACCTGAGTAAGTAAATAGCCCCAGAAGAAAGAGGACTGAATTAAGCCAACTGTTGCACTGTTCCAGTTAAATTGTTGTGACATGGGAAGAATTGCAATGCTCATGTTCACCTGCCACAAGCATTCTCATTCAGTAAAGACGCAGTAGGAGAAATATATTCTACAAAATTGTTCAATATAAGCAACATATACTTACACGGTCCATATTGCATAGAAGAAATGATGCAAAGCATAACAGCACGATCAGCCAACGTCTAGGAAACTGCTGCCACCATGGAGATGCGTTCTGTAGATTTCCTTGAACTAAAATAGCTTCAGCTGAGCCATCCACTGATGGCAGTGAGTCAGAGTCTACAACTCCTTGAGTAATATCAGACTCCTCTGATTTGTAGTAAGCACGAGATCTGTTTATCTTGCAATTTCCAAATTCCTTGATACTGTTACTAAACCTAATTCTACTGTCCATTCTTGGTTGAAGGAAACATCCAAAACTTCTCCTGTGTCCCAGTTGATGCTGTAGACTAGCTTGCAGAGATAAAATCTTCCGGGGTTGATGATTACGACACAATGCTACAATTTTAATGAAAAAAATGCTTAAGCATAAATTGCATAATAAAGCGAGAAGAGGCATCAAAGATGGGAGATAGTACCATTTGGATAAACCATAACTCTATTGGAAACCTCAGCACCACATTTTCCAAGTCTCTGGTACAAAAGACCTATTTCGTTGTTACAACCATTGCCTACAAAGTATTAGCAAATTTGTGATTTTGATACCAAAGTAGAAGAGTTGAGTATCACTAAAAGAAGTTATCCTAATATCTGGAGATTTCAGGTGTACTGAGAAATATAACTAAAACCAAAGCACACATTGATGATATCGCTATATAGAAATTAGCGAATTTACTACGCTCAATGGCTACCAAGGACTGAGATACCTGAGCCGATGAAGGAACCCAAGTTCCTGTTTGAAATTAAGCCACCGAGGGCCATGTTGCCTACTTCTCAGATTCAAAAGCTCAAGGGAAGAAGTGAGAAATTTCAAGTTTCTTCCATAGAAACGGAGTAGACGAAGGTTTGAAATAATCCCAGAGGATAAAGCCGAGAGAAAGAGAGGCTCTTCGGCTTATTCAGTGAAGCGGGAAAGTCCTTATTGGCCATATGGGGGAGGGTCGAGAAGGTGACACGTGGCTCATCATCTTCTACTCCAGTTACGAATCTACCCTCACGTTGCAATCTGAAATATCCCTAGCTCATTGGGTGAATTGTAAGAATATTATTGGAAGTTTGTGTGGAAAATATCTGAGCCGTTACCGCCGAATAGAGATGTTGCAATGGGTTAAAAAATTCAGTCCGATCCGAACATGTTTTGAGCCCGTCCGTTTTGAATCTGTTTATAAAAAAACCTGAAAACCCAAATTGCTAACCCGTAAAAATTCCTAAATTTTGGGTTTATCCGCGGGTATCTAACTTAGTATTTTTTTGTTTTTTTTATTTAATTTGGTTTTAAAATTTAGAAAATTGGAAAAAAACTATAAGATGAAGCATATGTAATATGTGTGTCTCATTTAAAAATTAAATTTTGTTTTGGTCTTTAACACAGTCAATTCGTCGATTCTAATTAATTATCTCTACTTAACTAATTAAACCAACAAGATTGAAATAAAATAATAATATTTTGATCAAATTTTTCGGGACCAATTGAACATATTCAATTTTATTTTATTTTGCGCAACCAACCTATACTATTCAAAACTCAAAATAATGTTTCAACCACTTATATGTTATATACGAAATCTGATGCATCATCAACAACACTTTTTTTTTTACATACGTATGAATTGACCACATACGTAGATTACTGCATCATCAATCTAACAAGAGATTAAATAACACAATTCCTAATAACAAATTACAAAGAAAAGCCAAAGATTTCAAACATGGTTCAGTTTTCAGGTTTTTTTTAAATGAAAAATTTGTTTTTTTTTAAAGCCCAATGGATACCATAACTTGACAGAATAAATCTGAATAAAACTCTAGATAAATAAAATCTGCTTGTTTTAAACCCATATTTTTTAACACAAACAAGTAGGTCTGCATGCTTAATATTCTATCTGGGTTTTGGGTACCCAACGGATAAAAATCCATTATTAACATCTCTACTGTCAAAGATAGGGAATGTTCGATTTCCACATAAATTATAGTGTATACGATTAAATCCATATAAACTTAAACCTCGTTCTATATCCATCAACTACAAATGTTGCATTGCTTAAACACACAATACGAAAGTTCAAAATCTCAATACACACAAATATTAGTTTAATTTGGTTTTAGTTCTAATCAAAAAGAGAATCCAATTCTAACCAAAACAAAAAATTTAATTTTAACTAAAAAATCCAAAACTTCCAAAATTAACTTATACCCCACAAACTAAATTCATGAATTGGACTTCATGAAATCAACAAAACTAATTTTCACCATGCTTCAGCTTCTTCACTCCTTCGCATTGGAGCTTTGTTCATCATCTTCATCTTCTTCACTCCTTCGCATTTGATCATCTTCAGCACCTGAAATCTTATTTTCTTCTTCAATATCTCAGTTCCCATCTAAAATCAAATTAAAGGCATCAATTCTCACAAAACCAAGATTCCAAAATTCGTCACAATTTGGGGATGAGTTTACACAAATTGAGACTCGCGCTGATTCCTGTAACCTTCTATATATTCTCTTCTCGTCTCTTCCTCAAGCCATTTCCCAATACTTAAACCCTAGATTTCTTTTCCCGTCATGTTCAACCACGTAAGCCTCTCTTACTCAGAGCTTTCTCTGCTTCCGCCGTCTTACATGATATTTCGGCTACGCAAACCTCTGATTCCTCTGGTATTCTTGTTTCACTCTCTTACCTCATCAATTTATCATTGTTAAAAATATTGCTTATTCGTTTCGGTTGTTGCGAGTTTTTAGTTGCGAGACCTCAGTGGAAGGTGTCGATTGATTTCAAATGGATAAGAGATAACAAAGAAGCAGTCGAAATCAATATCAAAAACAAAATTTCCAATGCTAATTCAGAAGCTGTGTTGGAGTTGTACGAGAACATGGTCAATCTCCAAAACGTTTTCTAATCTTCTACTCTACATTTTATCCATGTTACCAATACGCTCTATTCGAATTTAGGGTTTCTAGTACTAGAAACATTTAAAGTCAGCTACTTTGAGGAAGAACATGGATTTGATTTCGCATCTAGCGTTCATCATAATTTGGGGATTTTTCAAATTAGAGATTTAGGTTTCTGATTTAGAGATTTTGGTTTGGTTAAGTTGTAATCGGATTAAAATTGGGTTTAATGCGCTTTACTGTACATATTTAACGGTTAGTTATTTGTCTGGTTATGATTAAACCAGTTCTAACTATAGATTATACGTAATTACGATTCGAACTTCAAATTTGTGTGAAAATATAGAATTCAATCTTTAGTTATGTGTGTATTAAGCGATTGAATTGTTATTTTGTAGGGAAATAAAACAGATAATTAAGTGTGTGGTTCTAATAATCTATGTGGAAATAACATGTTACTCAACCTCACCTTTAGAGGCAGACAACAGACAAAGCAGGTTGGTAGTCGAAGAACATATTCTAACACGACACTATTGAGCCTTCGATTCTAATATGTTGTTAGTATTATGATGGGCTTAACTGACGAAATTCGACCCAAGATCTTTTTAGTCATGTGTGACAGAAAAAGAAAAGAAAAAAATTATACTCTCTTTGGTCATTTTCTTGTGTCTATGAGGCTTGTAGAAGAAGAGGGCTATTTATCCAATATTAACTTGCTCCAATAAAATATGCTCTTTAAATATAAAGTTTTATTATACACATCCGTATACAAATGGCATCACAAAATAGTTTTTGGGGGAATATAAACCCGTTCGACATTAAGAAAAATAATAATAATAAATTACAATAACCAAATACATTTACTACTATATTATTTAAGTAACTGTATAAACAATTTAACCAGATTTTATGTGTTATATTACATAAAATAATACTGTATTTTTACAAAATTAATACTAAATTTAACAACCTATAGAAAGTTAAAATAGTCAAAAAATTATGCAACCAAAATCCAATAAAAATCTAAACAGAACCTTTTAAATAATTATTAGTTTCTAAAAAATAAAATTTATTTTCTCTTTCCTAATAAATATAAACGAAAATTTTAAATTAATTTTAAAAAATTTATTAAAAATCCAAACAGAATTTTTAAATAATTATTAGTTTCAAAAAGTAAAACTTATTTTCTTTCTCTCCTAATAAATATAAACGAAAAATATAAAATTAAATTTTATATTTTTATTATATTCTTACTTTATAAGTAATATGGTACATTTTAATAATAGTTTCTAAATTAGATTTATTTATCAAAAATTAATAATTATCATTCTATTCATGTACAATTAAATATTTTGTTAAAGTGGAAAATATTTATATGGCAAACTTTAATTAACTATTTTGATCATAATTTAAATTCACTATTTAGATTTATAGTAACTGAATCTATTCAAAATAAATAAATTTATATCAATGGAATAAATTCAAATTAAATTATGGAAGAAAATTAATTCACTAAATTTAATTTTAAATTTTGAATTTTGTGTCAACCACAAAATTTAATTTTAAATTTTAGTTGTTAGTTCCTTTAATTGTGCTAAAATATATTTTAAATTATAAACACAGATTTTTGAAAATAAAATGTATATATCAATTGCGTATTTGGTGTTAGTATATTTGTGGATTCGATTTTATTTTTTGAAAATAAAAAATGTATTATTTTATACTAATTAAAATGTTGTCAAAAAAATTATAACAATCAATGTAATCTTTTTAAAATTTTGAAATTAAAATTATGGACGAAAATTAATTCACTAAATTTAATTTCAAATTTTGGATTTTGTGTCAACCACAAAATTTAATTTCAAATTTTGGATTTTGTGTCAACCACAAAATTTAATTTCAAATTTTAGTCGTTAGTTCCTTTAATTGGGCTAAAATATATTTAAAATTATAAACATAGATTTTTTGAAAATAAAATGTATATATCAGTTGCGGATTTGGTGTTAGTATCTTTGTTGATTCGATTTTATTTTTTGAAAATAAAAAATATATTATTTTATACTAATTAAAATGTTGTCAAACAAAATTCTAACAATCAATGTAATCTTTTTAAAAATTTGAAATCATAACCAAATTCTCAAATTTAAACTTTTCATTTTGGAGCCAAAATTCATTTCAAAATTTCGTCTTCGTCCCTAAGTCTACACTTCTCTATAAATAGAAGTCAGATTCGAGATCTCTAGTCATCATCGGCACCAGCAGCCCACCATCGAGGGCAATTTTTGTTTTCAAGTTATATGAATTTTCATAGTTTTTTCAAATGTTTATGACATACTATAATCCTATGAGATCGATTGTTGCGAAGACAAATCAAAGATCTAATTATGATAATCACTTTACAATCCTGCAATTTTAAAATTTTAAAATTTATCAAATAAACATTCTTTGGCGCAGACCTTCAATTAAAACATTTCCTCTCTCCACCAATCTACCGTACTATTGACACTAGCTCCAACAATCACACACATGAAATATATGTATATGACCTAACTTCACTCCCAAGTCAATGGCAATTAACAAGAAAGAATCTTGATGAATGATCACTTCTTGGTGTTGTTGATAGACTCCACCTTGCCGTCGTTACCTCCAAGCAAAAGATATTTATCCTTGCGAGTAAGTTCGGTGCATTCGAAGCCCAAGACGGCGCCGATAACTTTCTGGACGTAATTGGCAACCTCGATCGGACTCTTGCCGCCGCCGTTTACAGTCATTTATTCAGGCAAGCGATCCAAGAAAATGGCTTCGTAGCTCGGTCTTGGGTTCATGAAGAAAAAGTAAGGGTCCCAAAACTTCACACCCCTCACCGTCGTACCGTTGAGCATTCCTTGTTTACAGTTCATCGCCACTGGCACGATCCTGTCGCTTAGCTCTGCGAATAGAGCGCTAAATCTCAGTAGATACTCTTCTCTACACGTCGTGCCTTCGGGACATATCACCAAGTCTCCTATCATACATCAAAACATATCAAAAGCTTTAACCACTGTATAAATTTTCAGTTCCCAACTTCAGATTAATGTGAATGTAAGACAGTATAGTTAGGTACCTTTCTCGAGAAGTTTTCTCATGCGAGAAGCGACGGCGACACGGTTACGGTGAGTGCAACAGCAGGTATAGGAGAAAGCATAAGGGAGAGACGAGATACACTGTAAGTGACGCAACAGATCTTACGTCCAAGAGCAATGGCAACAATGATAGGATCAAGTGCAGTACGGTGGTTGAGGACGTAGAGGTTGCCCGGAGTTCCGGGGGAAGGAGGCGGAGGACGGTGGCCACTAATGGTTAAGTGGATTCCGAGCATCTCGTAACTGTAACGGACAAAGCGTTCGGGTAAAGGGAGGTTGAAGTAGACACGAATGATGGAGAGGATGAAACCGAAGGGAAGCCAAAGGTATGTGATTATGGCGTTTAACGGCGTTGGACGTTGGACTAAACGCCCGTCGTGGAAGATTATGCGGTTTTTCAAACGTTCTTTTGGAATTGTAGTGGCTGACTTGCTCTCATGAACCATGTAACCTTTATGTTATAATACAAAAAATGTGAATCGAGTTATTTAAAAATTTAAAATAAGACTATTCAAATGTTATTCATTCATGCATATATAATTGAAAGTAGGCATGCTATGGATCCGAGTATATGAGATTTTAGGGATATTCGTTTCAAAATTTTTTAATATCAGAATCCGGATGTGTTTTGTCCGGATATTTGTTTTACGGATCAGGATAATCATGGCCAGCTCTAATGAAAGTAGTACTAATGTAAGTATGTAAAATATCTCTAAATTGTTTAATCAAGATTTAAACTAAGGTTTAAAAAATTTGATTGTTTACAATTGAATTTTATATGTTCATTAAATGGACTGCCCAAAATGTGGGTGGTACCGGTGGGTAGTTGGAGTAGAAAGAAAGCAATCCAGGGGCCCCGTGAAGCGATAGGTTGGGTACATTTATGAATCTAATTACTATCAAATTAAAAAATAAAGAAAACATATATTTATATAAGATTCACGCGTAGACATTTTGACGTTAAACCAGTCAACAAGTTAAACTACTTTGTTCAGCCTAATAAATGAAAAACACACGACTAGAAAGAAAAAAAATATATGAAGTAAGCACGAATCAGTGCAACATTTGGTTAAAATTAAAATTTGAAAAAGCATGAGTGGATGGCACAGACTTCCAATGAAGACGGGAAAAAGTTTGCTTAGATTCTCAAGTTATCTTCTAAACTTGTCTTGATTACACTAATCTTAATCACTAGTCAATAAATTATATATATATATATATATTTCTGGCCTGAATGTAACTTTATCAGTGGATAACTAACTTGGTTGGAGTTGCAAAATCCAATATAGCATCGATTAAAATATAAAATGGGATTTGAAAGATTCAAATAATACTTGCAGATAGACATAAAGTCGTGATCTCCAAGGCCAATATCGGGTGATTCGTCGTCACCAAACTCCTTCAAAATGGCTAATCTCTTAAGATCAGCAACAAGAACACAAATCCAGTTGCCCTATTGGTTTTGGGGTTCACTTCAATCTCTGTTCCCAAAACTTTATCTCCTCCAAGATAATCTTTCACGAACGCCTCAACCATCACTATAGGATTCACCGTCACTACCACTTTCCTCTTACACTTATCAAACACTCAAAACTGTCTTTCCTCACGTCCGCCGCATAAAACCTAACCAAACAAAATTTTCAAATCTCGTCGGATATACTAATAGTAAAACAATCGAACCGATGAAAATAATCACAGCCGATGTTAGATCTGTTGACCCTACCGTGGAAGAACGGCTCGAGAGACGAGCTCGATATCGCGGAGTTTGAGACCAGCGAAGGAGATGAAGATGAGGATCTGGATTCCCAGAGATTCCGAGACGAATAGGTAAGAAACAATGACAATTGGTAAGGAGAGAAGGAGGATTAGTCCACGGAAAAGGCTTCCAGCTTCAACTGCGACAAGCATGAAGTAAGGAAATGAGCTTCTCGAGAGAAGCAGAGTCCCCTCGAGATCTGCGGCGATTGATTCATACTCTCCGTCTCTGCATTCCATTATCGGAGGAAAATTTCGACTCTTCTTCGTCGGAGACATCTTGACTCGCCTGAGTCTCTCTCGTTAGTGGCGGTTCTAAAGAGCAGTCGAGTACTGTGGAATGCAAGAGAGGGAACGTTCTGTTTTTAATGCAACAGTACTCACTGAAATTACCAAATTGAGTTTATACGTTTTTCATCAACTGAGATTTCATCTGAATTTTATCCTTAAATTATACAGTAAAACCTCTATAAATTAATAGTGTCGAGACTTTGACATTTTATTAATTTATACTAATATTTATTAATTTACATAGAGATTATCATTAAAAATTTACTATAAATCTTTTGAAAATATTTTATCTAAATAAAATTAATGTTTCAATCTATAAATTTATAGTTTCTACTTAAATATTTAACATCTAGAAGAAAAAAATTATTGACAGTAATTAACAAAAACTATCGATGAATTCACTTATGCAAACGATTTATATAAATTCAAATTTACAATTAATCACGTCAAATATAATACTTCAACAACTTATAAGATTATAAAAATAAAAATGATGCATATTTAGAAGTTCAAAAACTTAAAAACTTTTAGCTACTTCGATAACAAAATTATAGACGATACTACAGCTCCATAACTTGAAACACAACACAATAATTGTTATTTGATACAATAAAAATTAGATATATGCTGTAACAATATTCAATTTTTAGAAAAACACTAAAACCATACATTAGTAACTTATATATGATATATATATATATATATATCATATATATATAGTGATTATTAATTTATGATATTAATAAAACCATATATTTACATAGAATTTTTTTAAAAGTTATTATTTTATTATTTTATCGAATATTGTTAATTTTTACACTGATACTTGGAATAAAAAAAAATTATTATTTTATAGTGTTTATTAATTTACCGAGTATTAATTTATATAGGTTTTAGTGTATATTCTAACAAAAACAACCATTGTTCTTCGTATTATAAGTATCAATTTTGTATCCTAACAAATTAACAATATCATTTTGTTAAACGGATACAATTGTTTGCAGAAAATCTTAACGAATTGTTCAAAAATAATCACGTAATCTATGTGATCATATATTTTGTACTAACTGCAAAATCAAATTGATAAAAATAAATAAATATCTTATTTAGTGGAACTTTAGACCAATCTAAGAAAGAAACTGCAAAGAAAAAGAAAAATTAAAGCGGTCACATTACATAAGGCAACTCAGCCGCTCACCTATATAGAAGGCCAAAATATTAATACAGTGGCTTATTATATATCTCTATCTATATCTATGTTTACACAAAGTGCGTAAAGTCTCGGGCCACATATTGAATTTATTATATGAAAATGACTTCATCCGATTCGATCAAACGTTTTTCTTTTTTAAGTTTAGCATAAATCCTGTATTCTCTACAAATCAAATTCGAAAATTGTGTTACCTATTTGGACTATAACGTTTGTTCTGCGTCTTAGATTTAGCTTCAAATCCGAAATGAAGAGTTTGTTTTGGGTTTCCAAACATTTCACTTATGCATATCAGCATTTTCATTTCGGATTTCAACACAAATATGTGTACTAACCAAAAGATTATAAAAAAAAAAATCGTCATTATGTAAACTAAGTAGATCTTGTTCTCACTTGAGCTTTTACCTGTTTATTCGCCCTTTGGGAGTTGCACCGCCTTGAGCCGCACATTTATATGCTTTTACTCCGACCTCCGACGAACCTATCCAACTGTATAATCAATAATAAAATTGTCTTACCTATTTTAAAATGTTAGTGGATTTTCTTAAAAAGAAATGAATTATCCTTTATTGAAAGTAGGCTATTATCAGTTTTTAAAAAATACTCATACGTTAAGGATTCTTGACTAGCTGTGTTTTGTATATGCCAACTTTATTCTGTTTTTAAAAAGTTACAAAAACGAGATTATAATGATCAGTTTTATGTCAATTCGCTAAAATAAGTGACCATGTAATAAGAAAAAATAAAACTCTTGATAAAATGTTTTCTTCTCTCTAAGATTTATAAGCTATAGTTACCGATCGTGTTTGCAACTTTTTTCTTTTCGTATCTTTTTTTTTTATTGCAACTACTCCGCAATATAGTAAAGTACTAAAGAAATTAGATCCAGAGCTAAATACGATTTTACAAATGGTTGAGCTGGACTAGAAGGCCTTAATGGGTCTCCCTTTCGCTCGTAGATGGGCCGTGATACTCCAGTCTAAAGCGGACCCACTATGGGAGCCCATTAATGTGTACAAGAACAAATGCGTTAATCGAATGCTAGAGAAGTGCTATTCGAACTTTGACCCATAAACAGAAAAAGATAAAAATAATGAAACAGCATAACTAACGATGGTTTTTACATAGACAAAGCTCATTAGAAATTCACCAAATCCCACATATATATATATATATATTGCTCCATACATTGCAAAACAAAAGCTAGATAGATAAGAATAAACATTACAGGAAACTAAAGAAGAAAATATTGTTCATCGTTCAACTCTTGCTCTTGAAAGGAATGGCTCTGATGACAATCTGGTGATAGAGAGCTGCTAGAGCTGCTCCAATGAATGGTCCAACCCAGAAAATCCACTGCACCCACACACAAAAATTCAAAATTAGAATAAATGTTCAGAGTGGTCCTTTTTACTTATTTGTTTACAAAATGTACTCACATGGTCGTCCCAAGAGTGGTCCGTGTTATAGATAATGGCGGCTCCAAGGCTTCTAGCTGGGTTGATTCCGGTTCCGGTTATTGGAATTGTTGCCAAGTGTACCAAGAACACTGCAAATCCGATTGGGAGTGGCGCCAAAATCTACAACAGAATGACCAATTATTAGTCTAAACAGTCATCAACCGCAACTCATTTCCTCATTAACTACTAATTAAACCGGATGGAATAATAGTGTAAACAGTCATAAACCGGAACAAATTGGCTCATTACACCAATACAATCAGTCAACCGGAAAAGAGGGGTTCTTACCGGGACGTGTGAGTCACGGGCGCTTCTCTTGGCGTCAGTGGCGGAGAAGACAGTGTAGACGAGAACAAAGGTTCCGATGATTTCAGCACCGAGGCCAGAACCCTTAGTGTAGCCGTGAGCGACGGTGTTGGCACCACCACCAAGAGTCTGGTACGGCGTTGGCTGGAAACCCTTGACTACTCCTGCACCACAGATGGCTCCGAGACATTGCATTATCATGTAGTACAGAGCTCTGGTCAGAGACAACTTCCGAGCCAAGAACAGACCAAATGTTACCGCAGGGTTGATGTGTCCACCTGAAAACAAATACACAAACATTTGATACAGATTCCAGAAAAATACGAGCTTTATCTGATAAGCACAACCATCCAAAACAGAGGATTTCAGAAATTACAAGAAACAAGCCCAACAAATTCTGCTTTTGCTTTTTTTCCCTGGAAATTTACTTAAATCTAAACATCAAAAGAAACGAAATTTTCATCTTGCTCGGTAAACCAAACAGAGCAAATAAAGCAGAACAATCCACCAGAAATTTCTATAAACTAAAAGAAAAAAACAGGGAAAAAGACCTGAAATTCCAGCAGTACAGTAGACAAGAGCAAAGATCATGCCACCAAAAGCCCAAGCGATGCCTTGTATTCCAACAGAAGCACACTTGTTTGGTTCTCTCTTCACTCCCATCACAGTCAAGTTATGTATAAAAACAGGAAAGTAGCAATAAACTCAGCGATTCCAGCCCTCCAGAACGACCATGAGCTGAGCTCGCCTGGCTCGAACAGTGGCGCCGGTGGTGGCTCTTTGTAGTCCTTGTCAGTAGACTGAGCCGATGTCCCGATGGGTTGTCTCTCCGGGAACTTGTTAGCTCCCACTCTCACATCTTCCTCTTTGCCTTCCATTTCTCTCTCTTTTTTAGGGTTTTGATCTCTCCAGAAAGGTGAAAGTTTTGTGAGCCTTAGTGTGTGGTTGATAGAGAGTAAATTTATAGAGGATAGAATATGGAGTATATAATTGCCTAACGTCTCCAAACATTTAATTCATTTTTTATTCCTTAGGACAAAAACAGAAAATAAATAGTATAACGAATAGTTGTTTTTTGTCAACTAGTATAGCGAATACAGTTAACACCTAATTATTGTATTGATCGTTATATGTTTATTTGTGTATAGTTAATTTACCATTACGTAAGAGGATATCATAATTTAGATGTGTAACCAGCCTAATTTTTTTTCAAAACTCTTGTCACTAAAAGAGCTCATTTTTTACTTGGTTTACTACAGGTAAAAAGATACTAGTTTAAGAACTTAAGATCAATTATTTAGTCGTTTTTGTTTTGTTTCTTTTAACAAATTAAACTAGTCTAGTTACTTTTTTCTTGGTCAACTAATCTTAGTGCCGTAATGTGGAGTATTGATGATGTTGAATACTGAGTAAATGAACAGTTTGGTAATTTGTGGAGATAATGATGGAGGAGGCTGGAGAGGGTTCTGAAACGTACCGAGGTGCTCTTCTATTAAGACAAAAATCTGAGCTGTCTTTTCTTTTCATCTTCCCAAAAAAAGATAATGGCCCACTTTTTTGGACGATAAAACTGAAGGTAGCCAAAAAAGCCAGTTAAAATGGTTAAAAAAAATAACTTTGACTGGCTCTCCAACGAAACACTGATCTGACCGTTGGAGAAAAAATTGACAGCTTTATGAAAATTGAAAAGTCATATCCGTTGGACTATAGTATAATGCCGTGCTTGATATGAAAATCATATTGAATATTCAACTATTAATTCCAGAAAAATATAATGAACAAAAAGTTATTTTAGAAACCTTTACGTTTTTAGAAACCTTCATAATTATTTTATAAATTTATATTAAAAAAAACCGTTGACGAAAAACAGTGTTAAATATTACCAGATGGTGCCTCCTTTTTCACTTTTGCTTAGCTTTTTAGTTTTTAGTTTTGTACCATGTTGCCTGAAATTTACAAGCCTCGCATTATATATAAGATCTCTCATTTTCTTATTTAAAATTCGCTTTGGACCGAATTAAAACATCGGAGGTTAGAATTCAATTATTAGATTTAGATGCATGCAAGTAAATAAATAAAATTTGGAATTTAATTTTCATTTTTTGAGTGCTGACATGTAAAGGTTTGAACAGCTCAGAGAGGAGTATTGCTTCTCTGTGATATCACATGCTTCGTTGCCTACTTATCCTCAAAATAATTCTGACGTGTTCATCTTCGAAACGCAACCACAATGCATAGTCACTTACCGTCCACCCAATGTATTTTTGACACGTGGAAAAATAGACTAACCTGTTGAACATGAGTATTGTTTTTTTGGGCCGGTCCATCCCCCTCTCCCTTCTCTCACACCTGTTGCATATTGCATGTTTGACAAATAAGATAATACATTATTACATTGTTAACAACTAGGAAAGAATCCCTGCGTCTGCGGATGTAATTTTAAATTTATATTTTAGTTAAAATATTTCAGTTAGATATATAATTTATGTGATATATCATTTTCGTTTTAAATTAGTTTGTTTAATTTAAATTTTTCTTAGTTGAGTCGAGCGACAATTTTACAACAAAAATGAATGATAACAATTTACAATTTATAATTAGATTGATATTTTCATTTTGTTATATATGGATGTATTTTATTTTAGCAAATTTGATAATAATATTTTTCTATAAAATATTAATGATAATTTTTTTTTTGTATTTTTGATGTGACAATTAGGTTAAAATCAAATATTTGTATATGTTTTATATTTAAATAAATTTTTATAAAAGTTTTAATCCTCGTTTAATTTAAACACGATGATTTATGGATATAGATATTAATTATTTGATCAATATATTTTATTTTAAATATTAGTATTTAATTTATTACATATTTTATTCCAGACAGCTCAATCTTCATCGTCTCCCAACAATTCATCAGTGACAAGTTAAATAATACGAATATTTAATAGGTATACACTACAGATTGAGTAAAGAAGACAAAATGTTAGTAAAAAGAACTCTGCTATCTGTGAATGGTTTGTGTGCGATCTTGTTGCTGGTTTGACATAATTCATCCCACTCATGACTCATCTATGGTCAAACATCTCTCGTTAGAGATATTCCCAATCCCAGTTTCAGGGTCTCTGCAACAAATGCAGGACGAGTACGTAGTAGATACTAGATATCCTACAAATGAATGCAACAATCTTACATCTAATCAGACTAATTGTGAATTTGTAGCACTAGTGTAGTGGTAACCAGCCCGGTGAGCCCTTAAAACCACATACTGTGTATGTATGTTCTTAAAATATATGGGTAGAGATAAAATTAAAATTGAAGTGTGCTCTGGGCAGTTTGCCCTTTCTCCTTGTGCCTACCTATAGCCCGAACTGGTAAGTAGCATAACTTGTAAAGCATTGGCTATCTTAGAAAAAGCCTTGTGATCTCCATGCTCAAAAGAAAGTATGTCACAATTTTTAAAAGAACAACTGTATTTCTTGATTTACTTCTCTAAAAGACATATCATATGTTTCCATCATATTTAATTTTTAATATAAAAAACTAGGAATGTAAAAATGTTATAAATAAAACACAGGGAAATTCAGAAAAACAATAATTATAGGCAAAAACATATGAAAGATAAGTAAACAACCACGCATTAATTATCTAATTCTAATGGTAATCAATCAATTGAGTTGCTCGGAAGTTCTTGAGCAATGGAGTTCTACTCCACCTTCCTGCAAAGGATTGAGAAAAGTTACACTAAACCGTTGAAAATAAATAATTACAAACTGAGTTAAAGTAAACCGTCCAATGTAAAATTGGCTTTACTTTAGCGCGGATGATGTTGCAAGTACTTCTGTAGGATGAACCTCTTCGAACAAGCTCGTGAGATCTCCAAGTTCAGATGAGGATTCTTGAGTGCAAATGATTCAAATGGTTTGGAAAAAAATCATAGGTGAGTAACTTGAGGCGAAAGCGAAGAGCGTAGCTTGCTTGAGGACATTGTCGGAAGGGATAGTTGAAAGTTCGAGGATGTCGAGAACGTTGTCAATGCTGAGATTCGAGATTAATTGTGCTCTACAAACATCTTGGAGATATTGAATGTCATACTTGTCTGCAGCTAGATAGAGAGCTCGAATGTATTTGTTGTTAGGGCACAAGGTTCCGCTGTAGAAGAATTCAAGGAGTGACTTGATGAGTTCTTCATAGCTCAGATCAGGGATAGGGTGATTGATTCCTCAGGTGAAACTTTGCATTCATCAGACTCCAAAATGTTTCTAAACACTTTTGATTTCACTGCCTGTGAATATATTAGACCAAAAAAAAGATTATGTTATTCCAAATAATTGATATATAGATATATCATGGAAGGGGTGGTTTATACTTTATATATATGAACACTCTACGTAGATATATAGATAATCACTTGAGGGTATATCAATAAAATCAAAAACTATAGTTAGAGATATTACCAAAACAGCTTTGTGGGCGTAAATTTCTTGGCCATTATCGTCAGGTTTGACGTTAATATCAGGGTGAATCGCTTCTTTCAATGCCATGACATGATCACTTAGAAAATCTACTCTATCGATTTTTCTATTTTCTGCTATCTCCCATGTTTAACTTCTTCTATCCTGTCCTGTCCCAACAAACATGTAATGCAACTCAATCAAGTCAGAACATACATTCAAAACCCTAATTAAACCACTAAACGATTAGCAATTATCAAGCAAGCATGCGAGAATCAAATTAAAGAGATATACGTACAGCTTAGTTTTTCAGAGGCCTATAGCAACCTAGACGATAGGGAGAAGCACTTGGCACCTTTACAGAAAGGTCGAAAGCAGAAATTTGGAAATCTTTACGTGTCTGATCTCAAGACCATTTATAGATGAAGCTTCAAGTCGAGGAACCTTTTCCAGTTTTCCTATTTCTTTTGGATTCAATTTCATAATTTCCTTTTCTTTTTTGGATTTAACTTTAATTTTCCCTTTCCTTTTAGTTAGTATATAATACATTATTACTATTATGATTGAATAGACCGAGAAGGTGCGGTTCACTTGGAAACACTTTCGACCTTCATAATGTTTTTCTAAATATAAAAAATTGACCCAAAATTCCTTTAGTTTGCATTTTGGCCTACTTTGTAATACTGATTTTTTCACCCCTAGTTTAGTCAATAACTCTCTACTTTGTTTTTCTTCATTTTCTCCATCTCTTAAAGTTATAATTTGCTCCTGTTAATGTACTTTTTATTGAGCAAGGTCCAACGTAACGGCCAAGGAATCCTAATTAGAGATATTAAAATGGATGGGTTGTCCATGTCCAATACATAATAGGCGGTGTATGAACAAATCCATTTACGGAATGGATTAAGATGATCTAGGTCCAATTTCATAAACAGATAAAACGGGTCGGACACTGTTGACAATAGGTAGCACATTTTAGGTCAAAATTAAAATTTTTCAAATTAAAAATCACGATTTTTGCCGATTTCTAACTGTTTTTGGATTTTCGACAATTTTCGGCGATTTCAAACGATTTTCGACGGTTTAATCTTAAGAAAAAATAAAATGTAACTAAGGTCCATGGTCGATCCATGGACAGCCTATTTGGAGTAAACGTTAATGAATTGGTCGTTAATGAATACGGTCAATATTTTATCTACAATCAAAATAAATAATATTGAATGAGTCAATATGAACATAAACAACCTATTTTGACACCTCTAATCCTAATGCAATGAACACATCCTCTTTCCAAAACCAAATTGTTTACAAACTCGGCTGTCACTAACAACACACGTGCAAATGATATACAGGGAAAAGCCTTCTGTAATGATCATGATCATTAGTTCAGGTCTAAAGTGTTTTTATGATTGCGTAACATGAATGTAACTAAAAAGTCGTGTTTTTTGGAACATGTACTGTGTGTTGTGTAATAGGAGTTAATTTTGCATGGTACACAGTGAAGGAAACTTAAAAGGTTCTTCGGATAGCGAGGAGGACAAAGAGAAAGTTCAGTAATCCCCTTCTTATAAACCGAGAGCAAGGTAACTAAACATATGCTAGCTCTTCCCTTCATTTCATATGATTTGCGAAAATAACATTATAGAATTTGTTGTGATGATCCAAACTATATAGTCCATGATTTTGTAAAACATGCTGTTACAATTATTCTCTCCAAGTAGGCTTTTGTTCATTTGTTTAAAACAGTTGAAGGCTAAAGGGTTCTCTCAATGTTCAAGGCAAGCTTCCCCAGCAACACGGATTTGAGGCCCATTTTCGGAGAAAGTTTTAGACTTAAAAGAGCCAAATAAACTACGTGGCGGCCTGGGACCAATCTGGATACGACATGTAATCCATTCTTCTTCTTTTCTTTTTATTTTTCTTTCTTTTTCTTTTTTTTTTTTGTTGTTTTCACATGCATACTTTCATTTAAACATCAAAATAAAATTAGTGATCTTTTCTCTTACAAAATTTAGTCAAAATAACAAATTTGAAAAAGCTTGTGTTTGATTCAATTTCGTTACAGTTCTTTTGAATAATTTTGACATTACTTTATTAAAAATTCTTCAGTTCTTTAATATTATATGAAAAATATTAATTCGTAGTGATCTTTTTTAATATTCTTTACCCATATATTTTTAATTGCTCCAAACACTATGATTAAGGCTGCTATAATGTTGCTTATCCACCTGGTAAAACAACTCATCTATTGTCCTTTTTCGGCAACCAAACAAAGTTTAACGTTGGTTAGATTTGCTTTTGGCTAACCCTAGTTTAAGGGTAAAAAAAACAATTACAGAAAAAACCTACAAGTGAAAGAAATTTCATGTGTTCTTGTCCTTGAGATTTGTAAAGCAGTCAGCAAGATTGTCCTATCAAGTTGCTTCATGATGAATTAACCTTTTAAAAATAAAGTTTTCGCTGGTTTTTAATGTATAGGAGATAAAATTCCATTGACCCAACTAGTTATGGACCTTATATGGTATTCATGATTCTGAACTACTAATAATATCCTACCCATTCCTATTGTTCATTAGATTTCAACTAAGAACTCCGTTCAAAGGTACAAGTGCGATCTTTAATTTATTTAGCTTGGATATCTTGTTAGAGTTTTTTTTGGGATGATATTTTGGATTTTTTTTGAAAATGTATCACTTGCAAAAGTTATATACATGTGTTGGCTGAGTTTAATGATAGTTTAAGGACTGAGTTAGCCTCCCGATCTCAATACTAATCCAAACATGTAGTTTTGAAAAGACCATGTACTGCAGGTCCAAAGATTATTTGTTACCAAAAATATTTGATCAAATTGTAATAGAACTTTTTGTGATACTTATACTGATCATTATATGTTCAAAAGTACATAGGTAACAGGTGTTTAGGGGATAATTGCTACACTACCAAAACCTTGCATTGTCACTAACTTCCATAATGGGAGCAAGTTTTATGTCCATGTCTATTTTGTCGGTCAATAAGTTCCAACCTCAAAAAACAACAATGCCACGTTGGTAGCAATTGCTGAACTATGATATATATGTGTTTTTGTGCAATACATATATTGATAACTTAATACATATATATATTTACTATGGTCCCTGACTTAATAAGGTTGCTTCACAGGAACTCAATGGAACTAACTGAGCATGGTCAAGCTCTACTGATTAAATATGATATAACATATATATGGTTTCGACTTTTGTTATTCCACCGATGAATCAGACAACGTGAGCTAATTATTTCTGTTGGACCATTTTCTTTAAAGTCCCCACATAAAATGAAACTTTAAATCCGAGTTCTGATTATTCATTCATTATCTTTTTGATTGGATTCAAACAAACTTGTTTCCTGATTTTAAGTTCTCTCTGGATGATTTGTTATTTATATCTTAAAAACAGAATAATGTATCTTATTTTCTCGTATATACTATATACAAAATTTATGTTCGTATAAAAACAAAATATATTTTGAAACATTATTTTTGGTTTGGATTTTTTTAAAAGATATATCTATATATATATATATGTACATATATACTTTAAAATATAAAACTCAATCGACGTTAAAAACAAAAACTCAATTAATGTTTTGGTTATATACTCAGTTAGGATATGGTTTAAAACACCCCAACTCCTAGGAGAATGACAAGACATGAAAACGTCGTCGTTAGCAGATTAACGACATGGTCAATGATGTAATTGCATTTGGTGTAATCCTAAATTACGTGTTCTCCATTTCCATTAGCAGCAGCCAATTACGTCGCCTCTTTGGCCTCGCCCACTTTTCTTCCTTTTATTTTATAATCGTTCTATTTCCACCTTCAATTTTCTAATAGATACAATATGACCCCTATCTTTTTATTTTAAATCAAATCACTCAAAGCCCATTTTTATTCTCCCTGCACGGCACGGCTTAGGTTCAGCAGCCATCATCTCTCTCACAGACAAGAATCGTCACACTGCCATATGTCTAAAATTCAGAGCTTTCAGAAGAAAGAGAGGTCAATAATTTAGTGGTGAGGCTAATAATGATGAAGGCTCTTGAAAATCTGCAAATACTTTTCTTCTATGTAAAGCGTTGTTTCTCGAGATGGGCCCCTATGCAAGTTTATTTCCAACTGTGTTCTTCTTCCTTTATTCATCTGTGGAGCAAAGGCCACGACGTTGTGGTTGTCAAATTGGCATAAAGGCTTCCACTTTTACTTATTATTTTTTCTCCCATTTCTCTCTCACTTTTTTTTCTTTGCCTTTGCCCAATTGAGAATCCTCCATGGAAACTAATGGTTTTGTCGGTCATTGATACATAAGACACTTAATTTAATATTCATATCTCTTTCTCTTGTTTGTCAAAAGATGCCCACCAACATAGAAAGCAAAATATCTCTTCTTTTTCTCCTTTTTATTTGAATGTTTTTGAACAGTTGATTAAGTTTTTTGTTCAACCAATTTTGTATTTTTAATCTGTTGGGTTGTTCATCAACTTTGGAAATTAAAGGTAGATTTCTGATTCAATGATCAAAGCTTTTTCCTTGTTGATTTCATCGTATGATTAAGGAAGTTTTGTTTTTTTCGACAAGACCTGGTAAAGTTGTCAGATGAACAATGTTGGTGGAGATTCGATCATGAAGATATGTCTAGCTTCTTCCTCTGTTTCAAGTTTATAAGCTTCAGATATGATTTTAGAGATTCTCTGAAGCTATCATTTGCTTAGTTACGTCTTCTCTCTCGCCTTGGCTTCAAAGAAATACCAAATCTCTTCTTCTTACCGTTTTTTCCGGCGATCAAAGCTGGTTCTTGGAGAAACCCTGAATCTTGGCAATAAAACAAGAAAGTTTGAGGATTACTTCTGCTGCAACTTGCAACCCTTTATTAGATTTATATGGCTTTGCTCAAACGTAAGCAAACCAGATGAAATCTAGCTATTGCCCTTCAGGGAAGTTTGGAATTGAGAAGAATCTAAGGTATTTTCTTTGTACTTTCCTCTGTTGTCTTTTTCAAAAGGGAAAGGTATCTATCTGTTTATCAAGCTTTGTGTTCTTACTCTCCTTGATTTTGTATAATTAGTTGAACAAGTACGCAATTACTAGATAGTTTGCTTCTGGTAGAGGAACCTTTACTTCTTAGCTTATTTTGTTTCTGAATAATTCAATTGTAGTGATTCACAAGTGTAGAATTCTAAAATAAATAAATTGAATAACACTAGATTTTTATAGAATGTTAAATTCTTTCAAATTCAATTAAATTCTTAAGTTGAATAACCTCTCGTAAGTCTAATCGTTGAAATTTTTGGCCTTGTTTCGTGTTCTTTGTTTATCAAGAATCTGAGATTGTTAAGTTTTATTTATCCTTAAAGTAGAATTTACCGGAGTTGTTATCTCTATATCTGAACGCAATATTGTACCGTTGTGTGTGGTGTCTGATAGCTACTTAAATTTTGCTTCTTGATACCAGTTTTTTTTTGTTCTTCATCAGCATTTCTTAAGGCGCATCTTTAGAGAACATTAGGAAGGAGCATTAGCATAGAAAGCAATGGCGAAGAAAACACAACGTCGTGCAGCTGCTAGACAGGAGAGGGATCAGTTAGGATGCATGTGGGGATTTATGAATATGTTTAATTTCCGCCATGGACCACTGGCTCACAAGCTACTTCTGGAACCAAAGCATCCTAGGAACAATGAGCTTCACAAGTCCAATTTCCGCGAAAAGGATGCTCAAGATACCCATGTAAGCTTTTACCTTCTTGGAAACATCCTTAACTTTTTTTTTGTTTTCTTTAGAGTCTCCTGTAGATTAATTTAGTTGTTCCTTGAACTGTTAAAAGGTTGGTGAAGAACGCAATATCACGATAACGATTATAAAGCCAAGTGTGAAGAAACTCATAGCAGAAGAGTTGTCCATTGACAAGGAAATCAAGAAGCACAAGGAGAATGCTGAAGCAGGACAATTGTCAGACTCTGAACTCGAAGGTAGAAGAAGGAAAAACCAGAGGAGAAAAAACAAGACCCGCAAGAATAGCTGTGATAACTTTAGCCATATTAACACAGTTGACAGTGAAGAGCCTCAAGTTCAACGTAGAAATCATCGGTCTGCAAGGAGTGTTGACATTGATAATATGGTTGAGGATTTCTATTCTGAGATTCATCGCAGAAGTACAAGCCGTGCAAAGAAAGACGAAGATTACAAAGAAAAATTGAGGGAGTTGGTCAAGTTTTTAATCAGTCAGAAGCTTTTACATGGGAACCGTCCCAGAGGCAATAGTGAAATCCTTACATCTAAGGATTTGATGGAAGTGTTTCAGATTCTGGGATCAGATGAGGAATTGTTTCTCAAACTTCTGCAAGATCCAGAGATACTTGTGCCAAGGGAGAAAGGAGAAGAAAGCTTGAGCTTGTTTGAGTCAGAACAATCTTCTCTTGCTGATAAGAAATGGTCTAGCTTTTTCAGGAAGAAAGATGCACCACAAGAAGAATGTGAAGCTTTGGACCGGATTTTCATTCTGAAGCCAAGATCGGCGAGCTTTTCAAGTCCGGACACAAGAACTAGTCGTGGTTCATCACCTGATTCTCATTTGATGAGAAACAAACTGCAGAACGAGAGAAACAGTTCACATTTCTTTCTTTCTGAGATCAAGAGGAAGCTGAAACATGCAATCAGAAAGGAGCAACCAGCCGGGGGATTTGGGGAAGGGGTTTCTAAAACTAAAGATCATTTCTTTCTCGAGCGGATGGCAAAGCCTTCAACATCTCAGAAAAAATCTCACAATGAAGATGATAAAAAGCAAAGGGTAGCTAACATTTACATAGAGGCCAAGAAACATCTATCTGAGATGTTAAACAATGGAGATCTTGATTCGAAGTCAACGAGCAGACAGGTTCAAAGAAGCCTAGGGAGAATTCTCTCCCTTCCTGAGTACTTGTCTCCTCTAAGCAGTCCAGGAAGAAGATGGGAAAAGAGCTCAACTACTCACAAGAAGTCGGCTTCAGCGGATTTCATAGATCTTGTGAACACCAAGAAAGAAACTCATGTGAGCCAACCAAAGGAAAATGCTGATATCCAGAGCAAAGAACCTGACAATTCTCTTCAACCAACCGCAAGTGAAGATACTGAAAAAAATGTTGACGTTGAGGTTGGAACTGCCAACGAAGATAAAATCTCCTCTGCAGGTAATAATATTTCTGTCCCACAGTGAGGTTCTCTGATTTGAGAATACAATATAACCGGCCAATCTTCCAGGTGACGTAATGATTATCAATGAGAGAGATATAGTTGTAGAGGAAGCAAGCTCTACTTTGGTTGGTGACTTATCCAAAGTTGAAGCTTATGATGAACAGAGAGATGGTATAATCTCAAAACAGGCAAGTCATTATGTTTCAACACTATAATATTATCTTTTTGTCTAGACTTTGAAATGAAGAAATGGTGGAAGACTTGAACCAGTTTAATTTTCTCTATAGACCTCTCATGAAGAGAGCCAACCACCACTGTCTTCCTCTGAGGCCTCACCGACTCACTGTTTAGCTAAAACTGAGGAGTGCAAATCAGCTACTACTGATTTTCCGGAGTGGTCAAGCCCAATATCAGTTCTTGAGCCACTCTTCGTTGAAGATGATATAAGCCCAGCAAAAATGCGATCTCAGTCTGGTATGTAAACAAAGATTCAAGGATCTACTAATGGACTTGGATTCTAGTAGTTAGTTCTTCATTATTGACTCATCTATACAACTCAGGTGAAGAAGAGGTGCAACCTTGGTGTATCCACTTCGATAAAAGCGATTCTGTAGCTAAAAACAGAGAGAATTCTGTCACAAGTGACAAAGAATTGGTGTTTAAGTATGTAGAAGCTGTCTTGGACGCAGTAGACTCAGACTTCGAAGAGCTCTATCTGAAGGCGCAATTCTCTGACCAGCTTCTTGAACCGGCACTGATCAGCAATATTCCATTCTCTCCAAACCGGCTTTGTCCTGACCATGAGCTTCTCTTTGACTGCATCAATGAAGCTCTCATGGAGTTATGCTGTTGCCCACCATGGGCTTCGTTTGTTACACCAAGAACTCGAGTCTTCTCTACCGTCAAAAGCATCATTCACGAGGTTCAAGAAGCAGTTTACTGGCATCTCTTGCCATTGCCTCTCCCTCACGCCTTGGATCAAATAGTTAGAAAAGATATGGCTAAAGCTGGAAACTGGTTAGACATCCGATGTGACATCGACTGCATTGGCTTTGAAACTAGTGAACTGATTCTCGACGAATTACTTGAAGAGCTCACTCTTAACTCTCTCAACAACACTGAGCACTCTCTGGTTCCACCTGAGTTGAAGACCGATGGGAGCATCCTTACTCTATAAAGGTCATGGGAATTGAAAATTCTCTTCTTAAAGGCAAAGCCATTGTTGAGACTGCTGAAAGCTCTGAACATAGTCTCACTGTCGCCATTGATAACTTTTATTATCACAGAACCGTGTAGATACTTTGTATTACTAAGAAATAACCTCACAGAGCTCCTATCTGATCTGAAACTACCGAGAGAGAGAAAGAGGAAATAAGATCCTTCCAAGACCAGACCAGAAAGTGGTGGGGTCATTATAGAATCACTTTCAAAGACAGTCTTCTTCATTTATGATATATTATAGGATATGATTTGTTTTTCTGATTTGAGTGTGTTTGTGTTTGTGTGTGAAGATGGAAAGAGATGCGATAGTGTTTGCTTTTAATTCGTTTTCATTGATTTATTTGTGTAATATTTTCAGAATTTGACATAACAATGTATTATGGATTAGGAGTATGACCTGGTGACAAGTTTAAAGTTTGTTTGTTTTATAAACTTGAAAAAGTGCTGTAAATTGTAATCTAAGTTTGGTGGGTTGATAACTTTCAGTGGAAGAGTTTTTAGTAAGGGGAAAGAAACAGTCATAACACAAATCTATAGAGGTTTTTACTCAATGAAGAATTAATTTTATTGGATCTTGATATATATATATATATGTATATGTAAAGTTTTGGATAATGTTTGTAGTTGTTGCACTTTATGTCCTACTTAGTGAATACTCTTCTTTTTTTTATGGGATATGGTTATGTGGTCACAATAGATAGTACACCTGATAAATGTGGATTTTAAATAAATTAACAAAATCAGATGAAATTATATACAGATTTATATTTAGTAAGATGTATTTTTTATAAGTTTCTGAAAATTTTGATTATTTTAAGTTATATATAGTTTCTTTTTACAATTAACAAAATAACTTTTAAGATTTTTCCTCAATATCCATGTCTAATAAATAACATGATTAGATCATGGAAAAAGACAACATTGAATTTGATTAGTAACCATTTACCGCAATGATAAGAAGTATACAGTTTCAACTGTTACCAATCACAAAACGATAAAATTAGCAATACTACCATCTATCTCTTACTACTATCTCAATACTATATTTTGTAGTTCTTTATCGCTTACTACCCTCTCTTCTTATTTTTTATATGAATATTCTGTATTACTAATTGCCTATTTGTTTTATATGTTTTCGTTTTAGTATATTATCTAATAAATGATAGCGTTAAATAGACTAGAAAGCGTGCCTTAAATAATAATAAATTTTACGATAATTACAAAGATTGTCATTTAAATATATCTAACCAATTTTAACATGAATTTGTGCATTTTACTTTCAACAAAAATAAAATAGATAAACACTTTCCGGAAACCACAAAATATTTTAAATAATATTATTAATAAGTTCAAGACATATAATATAGCTCGATTGTCATATATTCAACACTAATTTATATTAATATCAGTTTTTAAGCCGTTGTTAAAACTAAAATTCTTTAAAGAAATATTTAACCGTATTTTAAATTTAGCTCAATTTTAAAACCGGTTTTTTGTACGGTTGCCGAAAACAAAATTTTATATAAAAATAAATATTTCTACAATTGATCTAAGCAAACTTTGATATCATCATAGTATCCAAAATCTAAAGACTATACGAAACATGCCTTGGTAAATTTACATCCAAAGAATAAAAATGTAAAAGTTCCCACAAAAGGAAATAAAAATCGTTTCACGAGACGAAACCCTGGTTGCATCCACTCCAGCATCATGTCAAAGTAGTCTCATAAATACACTTATACCCATTTAGCCCCTAGGAGCTAGTGAAGAAACGAAAGGACAAAATCGGAAATATAAACCAGAAAAGGTTAAGATTTTCTTACCAGAACAGTGTGTGTTAGATCGAATTCGATCGATCAATCGAAAGAGTTTGTTGCTGCTTCTATTCGATTGTTCTTTTTGGGTGTTGTTCTGTTCCTTGTTCCTTGCCCGAGCACACGAAAACTATTTCACATCCGAAATTACGGAAATCAAAATCTGCCTAAAGAAATTCACACAGCAGAGCATTCGTCATCGTCACTACACCAAAAGAGAGAAAATAGTTGCAGAAGAAGACATTGAAAAGAGTCAAACTTTAACGAAGCCAAAGACTCTTCGCTTCTTCTTCTGGACCCCTTTATTTATTGGTTTCGTATTCCGCTATTTCTTTCTTTCCTTCTCCCTCTGTGAATCTCTCGCGCTTTAGATTTCCCCTTTCTTGGAAAACCCTCAATTTCTTCAAAGCTCCAAGCTTTGTTTTTCAATCTCTCCCCTGATTCGTCGAACCTCCGGTTTCTTCGAGTTTCTCTCATCAGGGTCGAGGTCCAATTCGCCGAATTTGCTGTCAAAACCCTAACTTTGGTTCAGGGGTTCGACTCCGAATTGTGGGGTCATCTGGAGCTCCTATTGGTTAGTTTTCGATTTGAAACCCTAGTTTATTTACTTATCGTACGGATTTATATACTTGCGTAGTTCGATTTGGTAATCTGATCATGTTGATTGTATTATAGCTCATATTCTTCTCAAAGGATGTAGTTTGAATCTGCTCCTATCTGGATTTGATGCTCTCTTTCTTTCTGTGGTATGTAGGTAGAGGCAGCTAATTGATTTGTGTGTTTTCAACTTGGAATTAACAGTTCTTGGATAAAGCCTGAAAATTTAATTCTGATTCTGTTTTGTTTACAGAAATATTGGTCATGATACTTATTTGTGAGCTGGATTTGAAATTCCTAGATTTCATGTCTTCCAGTTTGTTTGCTTGATTAGGGTTTGTTTACATTTACTCAAGATCGCATTTTTTTGTCTTTCTCGTTCTGTTGTCTTCGTGTGGAATCTGTGTCGTGCTATGCTCAGAATTTTACTAAAGTGATGTATGCTATAGGTAAAGTTTCAGGCTAAAATTTTGAAGTGAATGCGGAACCTATTAGGTGATTTAAATTATAGACAGTTAGAGTAAGGATAATGTGCTCTTTTGGGCACCTGATGTGTGATATGATTTCAAACAACTGAGTTTCATAATTTGATAAAATGAAAATCTAAAACCGAGCTTCCCCAAACCCTCAAAACTTCTCTTGAAAACACAATGTCGAGACTATATGTAAATTTTGTGTTTCCTTCTGTGATTATATGAGTTCAGTGTAAGTGTTACACCAGGGGTACTTTTACATTTCAGGGTTTACTTCCATCAATGGGGGTGCGCTGACGTCAGTGCCAAGTTTATGCTGTAAGGAGAAATTGCAAAATAAAGTGGAAGTCCATGAAATAGTTCCTTATGGTGCTAGAATGTGGATTAGTGCTTAGAGTTTATTATGGTATGTTGATGTCAGAACCAGTATGCCGGTTATAGTTTGGAGAAATGCAAAGGTATCATGCTGCTAACTGCACTAGTGCAGTCAACAATAGCACTATAGGTGGTGCATCCGCTAGGGACTCAGGACGAGCTGATTCCTCTTCAATTGGAAACTACTCACTTAACTCCAGGCATGTCATTAGAAAGAAGTCCTTGCGTAGCATTTTATATGTTGATACATTTGAAGACGTGAATACTTTCTTTACTGCAGGAGGCCACCACCGTTGACACCCTACAAGTTGAAGTGTGAAAAGGATGGTCTGAATTCCCGGTAATTCCTCTTTGATCTTATCGCTTGTTTAGTCTTTGGAATTTACCCATTATATTTGATTCCGACTTTTGCTGGTTTGGCTTCGTAGCTTGGGATTTTACTCTTTTATCTTCGCAAGGCTAAGTCCTTGGAATACTTGTTAATGCATGAAGTTGGGTGACTCTTTTCCATTCTCGATTTACTTCCTTAAATGATTTGTACTTTTTTCTTCAAAATATTGCAGACTAGGACCACCTGATTTTCATCCTCCAACATCAAGTTCCCCTGAAGAGAATCTGACCAAAGAGTATGTTCAATATGGATACAAGGAAACTGTTGATGGACTTAAGGTGCGATCAACTGAATTTACTTGTGCTTTCTTGTTGTGATTTTTAAAAATTTGGAAATTCATAGTTAATTATCATTGACATGTTTGCAATAGATATAAAGATCTTATCTTGGACCCATGCCTACGTTATTTGCCTATAGATGTTTGGCAGTAAAATAGGATTAATGTCTTACTAAAGCCAAATGTTCATTGTAGCTCAATTGATTGTAGTGATGATTTCTTCAATGTAATTCTGTGGGATGCTTACAACGCAGAAAGTCTATATTATTTAAAATTCCATCTTTTCTGATGTTAGAGCTTTAATTCCTTACTCCACTAGTTTTCGTCGCATCAATATCCATCTTGTAATTGAGGTTCTGTCCCTTTGGCCTTTTTAGGAATCGGAAGAGTACCTGTTGACCCAGGTCCATACTTTTTCGAAGCCTGTTGTCCTAAAGTGCAAAGAGGTACAGTACTAGAGACTATAGACAGTGTCCCCCCCCCCCTCTTATATTCTTGATCTCTACTGGAGTCATTTGTGTTTCACATGAAATTAAAATTCAATTTTTATCCCGCAGTCTGTCAGAAAGTGTCTTAGAGCTATCAATGAGTCTCGTGCGTTGAAGCGCAAGGTAATCGAGAGATTCTCAGACTCCATTCCTTTTCAAGTTAGAATGTGCTTGTTGTGGGTTTCAGTTCCAATCATATTGCTTATAATTTAACATCTCCCTAATTAAATGGCAGGCTGGTCAGGTTTATGGGGTATCTCTCTCTGGTTCGCTTCTATGTAAGCCTGGATTTCCAGAACAAAAATCATGTGGGGAGGAAACAAAGAAAAAATGGATCGAGGTACCCTGGCATATCATTTTACTTATCTAAACTTCTTAATGATGCTCCTTTGATCCATGTTTGTTGCCGTACTTCTGGCATAACTGCCATTATATATAAATGACCACACTTTACCTATTTATCTAAATTTGATGGTTTTATGGAAAAACTATCAATTCAAAGTCTTGTTGGGTCTTTAGGATTTTTGAATAATTGAAATCATGTACTAGATATTCTTAAAGAAGAATACTTAACTTATTCTTGCTCTCATTTTTTCTCAGAGTTTATCACAACAGCACAAACGGTTGCGCTCTTTGGCTGATAACATTCCTGGATATAGGAGAAAAACCTTATTTGAAGTCCTTATCAGGAACGATGTCCCATTATTGAGAGCTACTTGGTTTATAAAAGTGACGTACCTAAATCAAGTAAGTTGTTGGGCAGCAAATTAGTTATCGCTAATTGATTTTTCTGGGTGTTGGAGGTTATCAACTTTTGCTTTTAACTTGCAGGTGCGACCTAGTCCTGCTGCTATTTCTTCAGGAACACCTAACAAGACTCAAACATCTCGGTGTGAACAATGGACAAAAGATGTTATTGAATATTTGCAATACCTCTTGGATGAACGTTTGTCACGTAATAGTGCATATCCTGCTCAGCAAACTAGAGATAGATCACCACAGATGCTGTATACTGGATCAATGCAAAAGATTAGTCCAGCATCAGCAAGCCTTTATGGTGAGGAGCCATCTCTGCATTTTAAATGGTGGTATATGGTGCGTCTTCTTCAATGGCACCATGCTGAAGGGCTTCTTTTTCCTAATCTCATTGTTGATTGGGTTCTCAGGCTCTTACAGGTATACTGCTAGATTACTTAATTGATTCAAGATGGATTTTCTTTCTTCAGCTTTATGATTTTCCCTTCTACTTTATTTGCAGGAAAAGGAGGTCTTTGAAATTTTGCAGTTGCTACTTCCCATTGTATATGGTGTTTTAGAGAGCATTGTTCTCTCTCAGACATGTGTACAGAGTCTTGTAGCTATTGCTGTCCGTTTCATTCAGGAACCTGCTCCGGGTGGATCTGATCTTGTTGATAACTCTCGAAGAGCTTATACTCTCTCTGCTCTGATTGAGATGGTTCGCTACTTGATACTTGCTGCACCTGACACATTTGTTGCTTCAGATTGTTTCCCTCTTCCTCCTTCCATAGCAGCATGCGGGCCCAATGATGTGAGCTATGCATCAAAGGCATATGAGAATCTGGAAAAGCTTAGAAGTAATTCTGCAGAGATATCTACCCAATTTCAAGGGAGAGGAGTTGATTCCCGGTTTGAGTTCCTTTCTTTTGATTATACCATTTCAACCATTCGAAGAAGTGCGGATGATTTGGCAAAGATAGCTAGCGCTGGTTATCCTCAACATAATGTGGCTAAAGCTGTTCAGGCCTTGGATAAAGCTTTGTCGGATGGAGATATCAGAGTTGCTTACTGTTATCTCTTTGAGGACCTTTGCAATGGAGCCGTTGATGAGACCTGGATTGCTGAAGTCAGTCCATGCTTAAGATCATCCCTTAGATGGATTGGGGCTATTAGCACATCCTTTGTTTGCTCTGTTTTTTTCCTTATTGAATGGGCAACATGTGATTTTAGAGATTTCCGGGCTGGTGTGCCTAAAGATATCAAGTTCTCTGGCAGAAAAGATTGTTCTCAGGTGTATTTAGTTATTCAGCTTCTGAAGCAAAAGATTCTTGGTGGAGAATTCGCAGCTCGTAAAGGAAAGAATCAACGCAGCAATTTTCTTGGTGTTTCTAAACCTAGCAGTTCGCTGGATTCATTTGAAAGTCCGGGCCCATTACATGATATCATAGTCTGTTGGATTGATCAGCATGAGGTACACAGGGGAGGAGCAAACCGCTTGCAATTACTCATTTTTGAACTTATACGTTCTGGAATCTTTAATCCCATAGCATATGTGAGGCAACTCTTAGTTAGTGGGATGATAGATGTGATTCTACCTGCTGTTGATCCTGAAAGGAGAAAGAGGCATCATCGCATATTGAATCAGCTACCTGGGTGTTTTGTACGTGACACCTTAGAGGAAGCTCAACTCTTTGGAGGGGATAGGCTTTCCGAGGCTGTGAGGACTTATACAAATGAACGGCGTCTTCTTCTTCGAGAGTTACTTGTTGAGAAAGGTAAATATTGGAATAATTTAGTTCTGTCAGATCAGAAGTCAAAGAAATATTCCAGTTCCCGTACGTCAGTTGCGTTTTCAAGGACATGCAATGCCATGGCCGATAATGAGAGACCTCGAAAACATACGAAGAGTAATGTGGATATTCGAGAACTAAAGGAGCGCATATCAGCTCTGCTGCAGTTTTCAGGTATGACATGTGGTGTGAAAAATCCAATGCGAGATGAATTTCAAAGTATTGTTACGAAATCAAGTGGATTTGTATTTAGCAAGATGAATCAACCAGAAGCTACACCAGGGTGTGAAGACTGTAGAAGAGCAAAAAAACCAAAATTGAATGATGAAAAGAGCTCTTGCTATCAAGGGAATTCACCAATTGCATCAGATGAAGAAGATAACTGGTGGATCAAGAAGGGATCGAAAACTCTGGAGCCTTCTCTGAAGGTTGATCATTCGACAGAGTTAAGTAAACAAGTACCACGGGGTAGGCAGAAGATGGCGCGTAAGACACAGTCGCTGGCTCAACTACAAGCTGCTAGGATTGAAGGTAGCCAGGGCGCTTCAACTAGTCATGTTTGTGATAATAAAGTAAGCTGTCCTCATCATGGCCCTGGAGTGGAAGGGGAAAACCATAAGAAGGTTGATTTGTTTAGAACTTCTACCCCTGTGGATATTGTATCTGTTGGAAACTCTTTGAAGCAGCTACAGTTTGTTGATAAGCGATCTATTGCAGTTTGGCTTACAACTGTGGTTCAGCAACTTGTTGAAGAGTCAGAAAAGAGCAGTGTGAGAGTTGGGCAGTTCAATAGAGGTGCTCCAGTTGAAGAGAAGAGCACAATTAGGTGGAAGCTTGGGGCAGACGAACTATCTTCCATATTATTTCTCATGGATATCTCTCTTGACTTGGTTTCAGCAGTTAAATTTCTTCTTTGGTTATTGCCAAAGGCCAACAGTAGCCCAAATTTTGCCGTTCAAGGAGGGAGAAACCTTCTAATTGTGCCAAGGAATGCTGAAAACAACATGTGTGAAGTGGGGGAGGCTATTCTAGTATCATCACTGAGGAGGTGAGTTTTAGTTCCCGCTCAGTAAGTGACATTCTTCATTCATATTTTGGTAAATGTATTTCTAGAAATTTAATTGGTGTGTATCATCAATTTCTTTCAGGTATGAAAACATTCTTCTTTCAGCAGATCTTGTTCCTGAGGCCATGAAAGCTTTGACGACCCGTGCTGCATCACTTATGTCTACTAACGGAAAATTTTCTGGATCAGCAGCCTTATTTTATGCTCGCTATATTTTGAAAAGATATGGAAGTCTTCCCAGTGTTATGGAATGGCATAACAATTTCAAAGCAACATGCGAAAAGAGACTTCTGTCTGAACTTGATCACACGCGATCAGGAAATGGTGAGTATGGAATCCCCCTTGGGGTTCCAGCAGGAGTTGATAATCCAGATGAATATTTACGTAAAAAAATTAGCATCAGTGGTACACGTCTTTCAAGAGTAGGTTTGAATATGCGAGATGTTGTGCAACGACAGGTTGAAGAGGCGACTCACTATCTCAGAAAGCTCATTGGTACTGGTACTTTGAAAGCCTCACTTGCTGAGAAAAACGATGATGGGTATCAGGTGGCTCAACAAATTGTAATTGGACTAATGGACTGCATTAGACAGACTGGTGGTGCAGCTCAAGAGGGTGATCCCTCTTTGGTATCTTCTGCGGTTTCTGCGATCATAAATAGTGTAGGCGCTTCCATGGCAAGGATTTCAGATTTCTCTTCGGGAAGTATTTATCAAAATCATCCATCTGGGCTAGATTCATCCAATATTGCTCGATACATTTTGCAAATCCATATAACCTGCTTGTGCCTTCTAAAGGAAGCTCTTGGAGAGCGTCAAAGCCGAGTGTTTGAAATAGCGCTTGCAACAGAAAGTTCCACTGCTCTTGCTGGAGCTTTTGCCCCTGGGAAGGGATCCCGGGGTCAGCATCCGCTGTCTCCTGAATCCTATGATTCAAATGCTAACAACATAACAAATGATATGCCAAATGGTACTGGCAAAATAGCACTGAGCAAAGCGACAAAAGTTACTGCAGCTGTGTCTGCTCTTGTTATAGGTTCTATCACACATGGTGTTGTAACCCTTGAGAGGATTGTTGGTCTGCTGAGACTAAGGGAGTTCTTAGATTTCGTTCAATTTGTAAGGCGTACGAAATCGAGTTCTAATGGCAGTGCTAGGTCCGTGGGAGCCTCTAAAGTAGAAAACCCTATTGAAGTTTATGTACATTGGTTCAGACTCCTTGTTGGTAACTGCAAAACTGTTTCGGAAGGGCTGGTTTTGGAACTTGTAGGAGAATCTTCAGTAGTGGCTATATCCCGCATGCAGCGCATGCTTCCGCTGAAATTGGTCTTCCCACCAGCCTATTCAATTATTGCTTTTGTTCTATGGAGGCCTTTTGTTTCAAATGGCAACTCTAACTCCGGCGTCCATGAAGACACTCACCGCCTTTATCAGTCTTTGACAGTGGCCGTCCATGATGTGATTAAGCACCTTCCTTTCCGAGACGTGTGCTTGAGAGACACCAAGGGACTTTATGAACTGATAGTTGCTGATTCCACAGATGCTGAGTTTGCATCAGTACTTGAATCAAATGGTTTGGATATGCACTTGAAATCTGTGGCCTTTACTCCTCTTCGTGCACGTCTTTTCCTAAATTCCATAATTGATTGTAAGGTGCCATCCTCTGGTTATTCCCATGAAGGAGTTAGTGAAGCCAAAAATCGACACCAGGGAAATGGAACAAAGCTTGTGGACAAGCTCGTATCTGTATTAGATTGCCTGCAACCTGCTAAGTTTCACTGGCAGTGGGTTGAACTCAGGCTGCTTCTAAACGAGCAAGCACTAACTGAGAAACTCGAAAATCACGATATGCCTTTGACAGATGCTATACGATCTTCCTGTCCTACCTCTGAGAAGCCTGATGCCTCTGAGAACGAGAAAAATTTCATTCAAATCCTCCTCACGAGGTTATTGGTTAGACCTGATGCGGTCCCACTTTTCTCGGAAGTGGTTCATCTATTCGGTAGATCAGTTGAGGATTCAATGTTGAAGCAAGCTGAATGGTTTCTAGCTGGTCAAGATGTTCTTTTTGGACGAAAAACAATCAGACAAAAACTGATTATTGTTGGTGAAAGCAAAGGACTTCCCACTAAACTTCAGTTTTGGACACCTTGGGGTTGGTGCAACAACTCCAGTTCCGATCCTATCACGGCAAACAAGGAAGGGAAGAAAAGGAAGTTGGAAATTACATCCATCGAAGAAGGAGAAGTGATTGAAGAAGGGTTGGGTTCAAAAAAGGTATTATTACCCCAGTCATTAGATAAGAATAGTCCCAGTGTTGGCTATGGGATCACAACTGAGAGGGCTTTTGTTCAGCTAGTGCTTCCATGCATAGACCAAAGCTCCGATGAATCTCGAAGTACCTTTGTCAATGAGTTGGTAAGACAGTTTGGCAATATCGAGCAGCAGTTAAGTTCAGTTACCAACCGCAGTACAATAAACAACAAGCACATGGGAACTGTTTCTTCTGGGTCCGAGGTTTCGGCAAATAAAGGAAGTACCAGGAAGGGCCTTCGTGGTGGTAGCCCTAGTCTGGCAAGAAGATCCTCAACTAATACTACTGACACTGTGCCACCACCTTCCCCTGCTGCTTTGAGAGCTTCGATGTCTTTGCGGTTGCAGTTTCTTCTAAGATTACTGCCTGTCATCTGCGGGTACTCAGTCTCTACCATCTTTATTTTTCTCATTCTGTTCAACCAGATTTGTTGAAAAGTCATATGACATGGCTCTTCCCGTGTTACCGAATAGAAGCCTGAGTTATCTTTTCGTATATCAATTAATTTTTCAGGGAACCTTCGTTTAGGAACACGAGACATGCACTTGCGTCTATAATAGTTCGTCTGCTTGGAAGCCGAGTAGTTTATGAAGATTCTGCTCTATGCTCTCCTCGTAGTGACCTTTCAAAGGCAGAGACAGAATCAATGATAGATCCTTCTTCCATGGCAGATCTTTCTAATGAAGTCTTATTTGACCGGTTACTGTATGTACTCCATGGGCTGTTAAGCAATCGGCAGCCAAATTGGCTAAAGCCAAAGGCTTTTTCTAATGAACAATCCAAAGACTTTACCTTGTTTGATCGAGATGCAGCAGAGAGCTTACAGGTTTGTCAGAAAAAAATATAAAATCCTCCAGTCTGTCTTCTTAACTAAAAATAACAATTCTTGAATTTTCTTGTTTTTTCTTGTTTTTTGTAGAATGAGGTTGCGCGGATGCAGTTACCAGATACCATTAGATGGCGGATCCAAGCAGCGATGCCAATCCTCCTTCCTTCTCTACGGTGTTCTCTCTCGTGCCAGCCACATTCTGTTCCGCCAGCCGCACTCACACTTGTTCAACCCTCTGGATATGCTGCTACTGGACCCAGTGAAAGAAATTCTCCTGCCATACCGAAAACTGGAACTGCAGCAGGGCAAGGGAAGCTGAAGCAGGCAATGTTGTCACCATCTCAACAACAAGATGCAGACAATACAGATGTGGTTGACCCATGGACGCTTTTGGAAGACGGGACAAGTTCAGGTCCATCAAATAGCAACACTTCAAACAGCAGTGACATGGCCAATCTAAGAGCCACCTGTTGGCTGAAAGGTGCAGTGAGGGTCAGACGGACTGATCTTACTTACGTTGGTTCAGTGGACGATGACAGCTGAATTATTCAACTGTTTGATAGTTTTTGATGATTAAGAGAGCTCTGGAAAAGTGAGAAGCAAGGAGCAAAAAGCTTGGATCTTAGGTGCCTTAGACTGTATTATCATTTATTGAGGGCTCCATAAAGAAGGAAGTCTTAATGAGAGATCTCTATGGGTCTGTGTGGCTTCTTCAGATCTTTGTATTTTAACTTTACTAACCCTTTTACTTTTGGTCACACCACCTCATCATCCCACCCCGGACCCGTGCTGGTTCGGAACCCTGTTGTATATATAGGGATTCGAAACTAATTGTCTCAGTTTCTTGTTCCATTATTTATCCTCTAATTATTATTATTCCCCTCAACTCTTATATTGATGATCACTTTTCTTTCTCTCTTTTTTGAATGATTTTGCGTTTTTTCAGGAGTTTATATTAACTTGATCTGAATTTAATTTACAGGAGAGGGAAAGTACAAAAACATAGAAATCTTCTCAAAAGTCTACTACAACTTATTCACTCAGAACCACTCATGGTTTTGTCAACATAAAGAACATCATCAATCCAAGCAACAATGTTAAAAGCTAAACCTTCAAGCACTCTTGAATAGCTCTCTAACACAGCTTTTCCAACATCCTGAAACCAATAACAGATAAGTTTAATCATCTCAATAAAACAATTCCAATGTACAATCAAATTCAATGACTTCAGTTTACCTTATTGTACTGAATCTTGCATATATCTAATGATGTCTGGGACAATTCTGGATAACGCTGTTTCAAACAGAAGAGCAGAGTTTCTGCTCTCTCAGCCATTACATAGTTCTTGTCTGTTCTCTCTGTATTTGACATAAGTTCTTTCACCATGTTCCATGAGTTCTTAGAGTTACTTAGACAAGCTTTACGTCTCCATGTGTACATTGAAGCTTCTACTCTATCTGCTAGCTGAACAGCTTCATGCTCAGAGGATATGTTGAGACAATCTAAGAGTTGTTCTGGGAAAAACCGACCTGAACTACTCATGTAACGGTATATTGAATCTCCAACACTGCTTTTACCACACTGCAGAGATTGAACATTCCAAAAGGTTAATCAGTTAGACGCAAATTAAGATTCTAGTATGAAGGTAACAACAAACCTTTGGAAGAGTTGCCATGTAAGACTCTGGAATCTCCATTTCACTGAGAATGCTACTGTTGATAGCCATTGCAGCTTTGTGAATCTGATTGGTACTTTCTCTCTTGTTTTTGAGTTGTTTTCTAGCTTTATCTGACAAACCCTCTGTTGGCACTAGAGGAACTGGTAACCACCATTTCTCTTCTTTCCTTTGTACTATAACTTTCCTGAATGATCCAGTCGCAGAACGCGCAGATTTCATCGACAAACTTCCTTCTTCTGCATACCAAAACTCTGTGTTCTGGAAACTATCCAATGCTTCCTGTAGGATAAAAAAAGATGTCAAGTATGATTCATAATCATACCGAATTATCATACAAATTTTTCGGATAATATAGATATACCATAAGCATTGAATCTAGCTTTCTCAATGCAGGTAAGTTGATATATATATCTGCTCTTGGTCTACTCTCCATCACCTGAAAAACCCACCAAGAAACTTTTCATTTTTCCATTATTTTTTTCTAATAAAATCAGTTTTCAAGCATTTATATTTGACAAAGTAATTTACCTCAACAGTAGCTCCATTGCTTAGATTCTGACATCTAGGGATGAATTCGACTATGTAATCGCATACTGATAAAAGACAATTCATTTCTCTTTTCCACAATGCTCTCTTCTCTGTTTCTAATGGCTCTAACCTCAGATTCTGTCCAAACACTGTAGCTGCAAACATTAAAATCAAAACTATATGCATCAGATGAAGAATATTTTACAATTTTCTGAAACAAGAACATAGGCTGTGTGGTGTCTTTTACCATAAAGATTGGTAATTGCGTTTGAGATCGTCACTGCAGTGCAAACTCCTTTACCACTTCCTGACATATCTTCTCCGAGTAGAAGCTTTGCGAATCTTTCCTTCATTGTCTCAAGTTCTGCACAAACCTAGAACACATCTTAGCTTCAGAAATTTCAAAAAGTGAACAGAGAGAGAGAACACAGCACCTGGTTCTGAAATGTCTTGGACTGCAAGACTTTCATTTGATTGCATCTCTAAACCAGTGAGACATTTGGAGCTCTTCGATTCAATGAGGACAGGCCAATTAGAAGGAGAAGATTCACTACAAAAGCTATTGGTTTCATCAATCTGGTCTGAAAAGCCTGAAGTGCTATCTGAACAAGTTCGAGGATAAACAAAGGAATCTATGCTCATCGTCGAGTAAACCGGAGTTTCTGCCGCTGATTGATCATTTGGGTCAATGGATCGTGGTGATTGATGATAACCCACATTCTCATTCTCATCTGGATTCGATATATTCTCCATTTTTAAGCTAAAAATCTCTCTCTTTCTGTTCTTGGTCTGTTTCTTCTGAACAACTAAACACACAAAAATGTAATTATAGCTTAAAGCTTTGCTATGCTTATCAATAAAACTTTAGAAAATGAATCGGAATCTGAAATTTGAAACTGGAATTTTGTTGGGTTTTAGATAGTGAAATCTCCAAGGACCATAGAACAATAAAGAAAAAAAAAAGTTAAAGCAAAAAGGAGAAAACAAACCATAAAAATCAGATCAAACGAGGATTAAAAATCGCAATTTTATCATAAGTTTTCATATATGTAATTCAAAATTAAGTTTTCATCACAGATAACGATTGCATACTGAGAGAAAGTCTGAAACTTTAAATTTGAAAAGAAAGTTAAAGTAAATATCAAAGCAACGGTCTTTATTTGATTTACCTTTAAAGCTTCTTCTTGAATTTGAAACCGTACGTTTAAAGCAAAATTTGAACGTAAAAAACCCAGCTCCCTCCTGTTGAATCCAAAATCCTCTTTACAGGTGAAGAAGCCGGCTACCGGAAAATGGAGTAAATATGAACCGTCCGATGAAAGGAACGACTGATCGTACGATCCAGACGTGAAGTGACTTTTCCTTGGCTGCAACAAGTGTTGTGGTTTCTATGAGAAATAGAAATACCCCTTTAAGAGCTATTTGTCTATTTGCTACTTTACTTTTATCATTTTCTTGTTGTCTACAATATGGACTATAATTTTCAATCAGAAAAAAATCTTTGATTATTGGACACAAACGTAAATACATTATTAGCTCTCAAATGGAAATTACATGTATTAAATTATTATTGATTTCACATATACGAATAATTTATATTTATCTTTTTCGTTTTCAAATGAAGATAAAGTTATATAGCTCAAAATAATTACATTACTTCTTTTCGCTTTACGAATTTAGACCTTATCTAAATTTAGCATTGAAACTAAAAAATCCGGGATTATTTAAGAACTAAAACTCGTTCCTGGTTAATTTGTTGAAATATATAATTATACGAAAGATCTTGATTTACCTCTTGACCTATATAGTTTTTTTATATAGTAATCGTTGGTTGGTCTAGTAACACCTCCAATGGAAATTTTATTTAAGTTATATATATATATATATATATATATATACGTGTCAACCGTTTATTATATTAGACCAATGATCACATGGCTGGAGTTTAGCTTATCCCCATGTAGCCTACACGATTAACTGCAACTCATAATAGGTGATTATTTTGTATTAGTTTAATGTATTACAATTTCAAATTGAGTTACATTCTTATAATTTAGCACATGATCGTTTAATGTAATGGAGGAGACAAATATATATTGCATGGTTCGTGCGCGAGACAAGACGTGCGTCCCATTTTCTCTTTTTTATGAATATAATTAATCTATGGGTGGGTCATTATTTCAGTATACTATGGACAATGGTATTATACAATATTAGCTACTTCCAACATACATTATTTCCATGTTCATATTTTCACATATTAAAATTTTAATGTTTATCTAATGTTCAGAAAACTAATAGACACTGAAACTAAACACAATATTGCGTACACATTATAGGTACAAAAATGATCAAATTATTTATTGAAAATCAAAACACTTCACCAACAACATAAATGTAAGTTTTTTCTTAAATTTGGTTGAGAAATTAAATGAAAGCAAGAAAAAGAAAAATGTAACATCAAAAGTTAATGCATGCCATTTATTACATTAAATATTGAAGGTGAAAAAACAGAGTCATCAGTAGTTTCAGATTCTTGCCCATCACGATACCGTGAAAGGGTTGGTCGAGAAACCCTAGCTACGAATAAAACATTGCTTATAGTCGACGAAAACATTAAAGAAGTGTTGCACTGATGTGACCTTGCCTTCTTGCCCATGCAGCTATCAACCTAAAATGTTTGCACAAACTCAGAAATTAAATAAATGTCAACACTCGAACTTGATAGAATCCAATCGGGTATGAAATCAACATTATGTGATTCTGAAATATAGAAAAATAATTAAAAAGAAAGACAGCGTAAGATTAGAGTTTTGATGCTAACCCATTTGTCATTTTAGTTCTCTTTTAGTTGATATTTGTTTGTTTTCCGAAAACAACAGAGCAGAAACCTCAACAAAGGGAGTTTCATCAGATTCAGAATATGAGAAATCGATGGTTCTTTACTGTTTTTGCCCTCTATCTTCGGTTCCCATGCCTTCCTCTGTAGTTTATCCAACAAAATAAATGTTGTTCTTGACAAATTTCGAGGTTCTATGTTATTGGGATATGTTATCATTGATGTTCTTGGATATTTCAATGTGTTCAAACATACAAGACTAGTAAAAACTAGCTGAAGCTGAGCTTAATGAGTCACCACATGCAAAGATTCTCGTAAGAAATCCAATTTTATGGGATAGTTAGCGAGTAACTTACCGTTGCAATGAATCTCAATCCGAGTTTTAGTTCGCCTTTAAAAGTATCATCGTTATGGGCAACATTGTATGGAGCTGGTTTAGTTTACATATGTATCCCCTGTCACATCCTTCGGTTATTATCCCTCCAAGAATAATTCTGTACCAAAAAAGATTCATATGCACATGGATGGTTATTAGTATTACATCTAATATTGCTAATGCGAAACCACTCAAATTCAGTTTCTGTAAGCTAATCTTACATGGTTTCACCGACAAATCCACCATCTTTGAAGAGCTCTTTGTCCATGATTCTAACTTTGATGTGAGTCAGCTTCTTCCATTGAGACATCGGGAAATCGAAAACAAACTTCCTGCAATCAGTTATTCAAAATAAGGATCTCAGTTTGATATATAACATAGGATTAAAAAAAAAAAAACTTCCAATATGCATAGGATGAAGAAAGTTTATCCTTTTTTTATAGTCACCGATAAAATTTGTGTGTGATTACATGAGCATCAACGAGAAGTACTTCCAATATTCCTCTCTTCATATGTAACAATAAGATTCGAATTAGCCAAGAAATTAAAAACTTAAAATGAGAAGTAGTGAATGGTGAGTGTGAAGCTGCATCAATTGGAGATTATGCAAGTGAAACCATCAAGTTTTATAAGGAACCATAACATTTACTACTACTTTTCAGGCACTATGAGTTACAAAAGAACACCATAAATAATGTATTCAAGAAAGAACAACAGTTTTCAGTAGATACCCTTTTAAGTTACATTCTCCGGCTAGTAAATTTCAAAAGCCGTTTATTTAGGATTCAGCAATAAACTGAAGCACAAAATCATGAAGTTGATCCAAAAAGGTGGAGAAACTCAGAATGAAAAAAGTGGAAACGAAAAAAAACAAAGAAAACTAAAGTGCAGGGGTTTTGGCCCATAAGCCCACTAAATATACGAGTATAAAGACAAGGTACGTTAGGCTTAAGTTATGTCGGCCGAAAAATTGACACAGTCTCATCTCTGTAAACAAATAAGTTTTTCCCAAATCATCGTCGAGTTTCGTGCTGTCATCATAGTCACAGAGTCGTTAAGGTGCTTCACAAGACAAAGTTATGGTTTTAGGCGGGAGCTTATCTTTTCAAACGGGCTTAATAGGCCCAAAAGCCCACTAAACACATAAAGCCTATGTGGACCAAGGCAATTACTTGAGCTCTACGTTAACCGTAATGATGATAGTGTCGGCAGACAAAAATTGAATTAGTAATCTTAATAAATCCCACATCGGAAAGTTTTGATGATTAAATCTAGTATATAAAAAGGATGCTTTATTCCATTGGTTACAAACTGACTTTCAAGCGAATCAAGCGTCTTCGTATGGTATCCAAGATGATTGAGCTCTAAAGAGCCATCCTCTTCCATGGGAGAACGAGCGAAGCCAAAGCCAATTGGTTTTGCCATGTGAATGCCTCAAAAAGGAGCTATTAGTGTGTAATATTTCATCCAGGTAGAAGACAGAGGCTTTATGTTTTCCGAACTTTTAACCTTTTAGGCAAACATACATAGATTTTTACTTAATTTTGTTTCGAATTCATCGTTTTCAATAATAAAAAGTGTTTTTAAGCTCTGTTAAAATTGTATTCTATGATTGAGAAAAATAAATCTTGATAATCGATATATATTAATTTACCTAATAAAGTCAGTAAAATGTAACTAATCAAGAATCATAGCATAAGGTTTTAACTTTTAAGAAGATGAAAGAGACGACTATCGAAAATTCCAACCAACCTCGGCCAAGATTACATAATAAAAACGCAGGAAAACTCAACGTAAAGCTAATGTCACATCACATATGGTTCAAGAAAATCTAAATAAAATGTAACATTTCATCAAAACTCTAAGGCAAATAAGATTTTTTTTTTTTTTTGAGGAAATCTAATATAGTTGGAAATAAGATTTTTACAGAAATTATTAAGGAAAACCACCAATGACTCTTCTCAGCTCTCGCTTAACCATTCCTACGGACGCCACCGCAGCCCCACGGAACTGCATAAACCCAAAAAATGTTACGTGTCAATCAAGAAAACCGAAATATGTCTCTTCCAAACATCAAGAAGATTCAGATTTTCTGATTTACCTTAGCCTTGAGAGTCAGTGTAAGGAAACCATTAAGTGTGTGAGATCTAACAGAGAAAGCATCCATGTGAAGATTGCTCAGAGTTTCCATGACATCTGCAACAATGTAGTCTCTGTAAGAACATCTTACTTCGATCACAACTTCTGTCTCTTTGAGTTTAACCCTCAACTGTGTCTCATCTCTAAAAACAGTGACTTGTTCAGTTTCTCCTGAGTTCCCCTCGATTTTTGCGCTATCATCGTAGTTCCCTGATGTCTCTTCGATCAACACAGAGTTGTTAAGGTTCTTCGTCGTCTTTCTTTGTCTTTCTACGAAATTAACTGATCCCATACAAGATTCTAGCTCTTCCACTCTTGCCTCCAGTTCTTGCAAGTACTTGATTGTGTTGTTCAGTATCGATTCTTTATCAACCTGCACAAGGATTAAAACCACAGTCTTGATTTCTGAAATAAATGCAAACTTTCAAGGATTCAAAACAGAACAGTGTGTCTGAAACAAGATTACCTCGTCGACAGTGGGAACCATAGTTCTAAGGACACTGAATTTTTCATTCTCTTTTCTTCTGTCCGAAGGATCATCTTGATTCAGACCAAATCTCTGACTTGGTAACAGTTTCTTTGTGTGCATCAAAGGAACATCATGTAATATCTTCTGCAACACATTCTGTGACTGTTGTTTCTGAACAAAACCCGAGTTTCGCTGCTCACATCGCTTCCACCGCAAGAAACTTGTGCCAGAATCAGAAGAGCCAAGAATATTGTTATCGTTCCTTCTCGATCTATCAGCGGCGTAGTTGAGTACTGTTGAAACGGTTCTTTTGAAATGCAAGTCTTCATCAGATCCGAGATCAGAAATACCTAATGGAATCCCCATTTTCTTCTCATCATCGTTGTTTTGGTGAGCAGAGATTTCGAGCAAGCAGGATTTGACGTACTGAAGCAGGCTATGATCTTCTGAAATCTTTAATTGTTCATGAAAAATATAAAACACATAAAGAAATGTAAATTCCTTGTGAAGCAAGACACCAAAGTAAAACTTGTTTCTATTAAGATGGAGAGTTACCAATTCTGTAACGCCCAGCTCAATCACACCGCCCAAGTAAGGGAAACACACAACAGTCTGGAGAATACCCACAAAGACACATAAGAAGACAGATACATTCTAAACATTTTAAACAAATATATACTTGAATTTTCGGATCTAACAACTAGAGCACTGAACTTTTATTTCTAACAATCCAAACCCAGTTGTGAAAACATTATGTACGTAACGTACCTGAATTGATGCGCTCTAAAGGAGAGAAGTCATGAAAAGCAAAGCAGATCGAAAGAGACTTACAGTCAGATTCAATTCTTGAGAGATCATCAAGATTCAAGAAGAAGACATTAAAAGGTTCTAAGAACTTACTCTTGCTAACAAAGAACGAGAGAAGAGTTTGTTCTCCGCGTATTGAACGTTGCAGAGCCATATGGTCTCACCCGTAGCTGAAGCTCTTCCAGGCAAACTAAGCGTACATATAAACAACAAAAAAAGCCAAAGATATTAATTTATGATCCCACAGAAAGAAAGAAAAAACAAAACTTAATTTAGGATTTACTTAAATGCAAAAAAATAATAAGTGTAAGTTGTAACAATAAGGAATCCCAAATGGAAAACTGATAGGGAGTTGTAATGTAGTACATAAGGATCAATAATAATCATTTCACTTTATGCTAAATGGTTTTGAGAAGGAAATTCATAAATGGTATCCAACCTCTTGATCCAAGCGAGTACAGTAAATTTATGAGTGGGATTTTTAGCCAAACTAATGGTTCTTTCATCTTAAAATGTAAGGACATGGCTCGTTCCTTTTTATTCCCAATTGGTTTTCCCATATGAATTGTTCAAAAGAGCTATATATTAATGAAATATTATAGAGAGAGAGAGAACAAACCACTGAGAAGGAGAGAAGACATAAGACATGGAGACTAAATAGTACCACTCTTCATCAGAGAGGTCATCTGGTGATAGCTTCATAGTTGTACTGTCACAATTATGATGATTATCATCATCATTATGATCATCATTTGTCGTATTAACAGTAGTACCGCTATCTCCTTCAAGCATAGACAAATAAAGTTTCCGAAGCTGCTTACTTCTCTGCAACCCATATTTATAATGAGATTCGTATCTCTTCTTCCTCTTCTTCATATCTCCATTGTAACATCCTTGTCCCCACTCCAAAACCCTAAATTTAGAAACATATATAGTACTCATATATAATCCATGATTTAAAAGAAGAAAAAGGCAATGCAAAGATGAGATTAACAAGATCTAAAACTTTGTTATATATGAATATTAGATTATACTTACCCAGGTTGAGTAAGTGAAGACGACCAGAAGATTGCGTAGCTCCATTGAACACTTTTTACAGCTACAGCAAGTTGTTTTCTTAATAAGCTGTTTTGTCTTTTACTTCTTCCTCCTGCTGCTTCTACACCATCAGCCATTGTCAAAGAGTTTTTGTAAAGAACTGAATTTAAAACTCCGGGACCAAAGTGAAACCAAGAAATAAAGGTTGATAAAGAAGAGACAACCAAAAGGCAAAATTTATTAAAGAAGTTTGGTATTGAAAGCTTTATCTTCTTTTTTTCTTCTTTCTTTATTGCTTTCTCTTTCTCAGCTTGGTCCTGATGGAAAAGACTTGAAAGAGTGTCTTTAAAGTTTAGTACTGTGTCTGAATGATGAGAGAGAGGTTGACTTGAGTCATGATCTTGGTTTTTGGACTGACTCACCTTTATATAATACATATGGTAATAGTGTTAGATTCTATTTGGTGAAACCCAATGTAATATTCTATAAACAAAGTGATGCTAAAAAAATGCAAAAAGAAAGATTCATTATTATGTTTTTTTTACTGTTCGTCAAAAACTTGGCTATATACTATTATACTAGCTAGTGACTGGTCCATGCCATACACGGATATAATTAATTAAGAATCAGTTTGTAGAAAATTAATATCATGCATTTGTAATTGTTTTAGATGTGGGTTGCCTTGAAATGATATTAGATTTAACCTTAATACTTTAGAAGAACACAAGTTGAGATAATTTGATCCATGGTGATTAATATTTTGTTAATTGTTTTACATGTGTTTTGCCTTGAAATCCATTGTGATGTGTGACCTTAATACTTTAGAAGAACACAAGTTGAGATCATTTGATCCATGGTGATTAATATTTTGATGATACTAATTTCGCAGTCTCAATTACATAGTTAGCTAGGTTAGTAGCCGCGCGGGGGAAATATTTACGCAAACTGAATTTTAGATTTTAGTTTTATAGTTTTTTTCATTTTATATAATTTTATTTTACTTAATATTAGAATCAATTTAGTAATTTTCATAATTTAGATATTTTAAACATAATTTAACATGTCATAGTTTGGCCCCATTTCATAATTTACCTAATTTTTTGGGAGAAATATTTTCTGAAAATGATTTTTTATTTTATTTGTTGTTGTAATGTTTTTAGTTCTGAACGTTCCCATCATGTTACATCATGTCTCCTCCCATTTTCATTCTAAATTTTAAATATAACATTTATTACTTTTTGTTCTGGAGTGATTCATTATAAATTTCCGGGATTGAATAAACGAGACTCTTTTTTTCAAGATTTTCATCCCATTTATGTTCCTACAAAATTTCGTCATAAATTCTCGTTTGCCCATCTATTATTTAAATATACTTATCAATTCAAAATATAGAAATTAGTTATATACTTTTTTCATTTGGTTATACTATTTTTTAACCTATTTTAAATTTAAAATCAAACACTCAAATAATGGTAACATTATAGTTGAAACATACAATATTGTAAAATGAATCTTAATTATATATTTATTACTATATTTCATATCATTTAGTTTTCTTATATATATCAAAAAATCTAAATATTTTGATTTTATTTTGACTACGAGATTTACGTTTAATGGATTATATGTTGGTTTGTCTTTCACTTTTAAGTTTTTAACTATTGATTAAATAAAAAAAGAATGAAAACAAGAAACAATATGAAAAGATGTTGAGATTACAAATTACGTTAGTCAGTGGTTACATTTATAAAAATGATATTCATGGATTTAAAGTTATGATTAATGATTACGATTTTCACAATAAAATAAATGTCAATAATCTATTGGACTACCAAGATAAACATGTAATGTTCATAAATTCACAATAAAAAATTGTGGTTATTACATTTAATGTTAATGATGAAATTAAATACGATTTTGAGTTCTTCTGAACGATTTACGCGTATAATAATGATTATATTTCAAATGTTCACAATATTTATTTTTATGTAATTCGAGATCACAACATGAAAAATATCTGACGAAATAAACAAAACAAGAGATATGTTTCAATTTATTGGTCAAGTATTCAGTTCAACTTATGTTGGTTTATATTATTATTAATACGCAATGTCAGTTTTGTTTTCGTTAATACACGTCGTGCATGGTTTTATCGTCTTATAATTACTTTTATATCTATCTTGTTATGTGGCAATGGAACATAACAATACTATATTTAAAAATAAATAAATGGAAGTCTTGTCTGGTTCTCATCAATGTAATAATTACTTCTTTTTATTAGTCGATCGATCTTAAATATATGGCGAACAGAATGTAGTTATACGTAGTAGCAAGAAAATGGAATATACTAGTTAGATATTGAAGATTCCAATTACTATGATAGTTATAAATGCGCATTTTACCCGAATGATTCCATAACATATTAATTAAAGATAGACGTCAAATTAAAAAAAAAAAATAGTATAAACAAAGACACATCACTGTTCAAGTTTGATTATGAGTCGTGGAAATGGGACATCAAATACCGCTCGTTATTTATTTCTACCTTCAAAGCACTATTTTGTCCGAAGTAAGTAGTTAGCACGTGGCAGTAAAAAAATAATAAAATTGAAGGCAAGATCAGGAGAGAGAGCTAGCTGAAATGAAGGCAATAAACTCGTGAAAACAGTAATAATGGATCCATCATTATCCACGAAGCCCACATTATTTAGTAAGGCACCACTTGTAGTTGCATGCATATTTATTTCCATAACGACAAAACTTTTTGTTTAATTCTATAAATTCTCTCTGTTAACATCACACAGCCACTATAAACCATATCTTGTATTTATATTTCGTATTTCATAGAAACAATTATTTTAATTTTAGATGCTCTAGCCTTTTTAATATATTTAAAATTATAGAATAAAAATCTAAATACACGAATTATTACAACAATTAATCTATGTATACAATCCTAAATTAAATTGTACTCACGGAAAACAAAATGAACCACGACAAGGGGAAATTAAAAATAAATAAAATCAAAAGTTGGACTTACGAGAGTAATGCAATTATAAAATAGTGAAGTTCAAATTTAAAAGCTTCAATGATTTTGTTAAGATGCAGCGACATAAAGGCATAGAGCATTGATTACAGGGCGACATAACTGACACAAAAATTTTCCACTACAATGCACGTCTTCAGATTTTATAATTTTACATCGTCGATATCAGTATTACAATAAAAATAGGTTACCCAATTGTTGTTTGTTGTTTCTTTAAGAAAATGGAAATTCATATACACTCGTGCAAGTACAATCGACTAACTTAAAATACAATGCAGTGAGATGAGATCGGGTAATATATATATATGGATTAATGGAGATTTAATGTATATAAAATATTTAGTAGCGGATTAGAGATTTGTTGTAATACAGGACCTGTGAAATTTGATATATGGGCCCAATGGGATTTTCCAAAAAGCCCATTGAAAAGTTTGCCACGCGGGTGATGAAAATGTGGTAAAAATACAAAAACTCTTTGTATCTGAATGAATCCTGAAACTTTAATTTCAAAATTGATTTTGGTACCAAAGGATCCAAGTGGGTTTGATTTTACATGCCACGAAATCTGAATAATAGGAATAATTTTGATACGGAATTTAGATATTTTGCTTTAGTTACGGCGATTACATAGTGTAATTCCAGTGAGCGTGAAACTTGGAGCTCCGGCGAGAGTATCGGCTCGGAGCTCGTTACCGTTTAACGTTGGAGATTGGCGTGGTGTTTCTTTATTTTCTGGTGCTAGGCCATTGGTTTCTGCGAAAGTGAAGCAGAAGAGTACTGAGGATCGAGTTCCAATTGAAGATTCTAATGATCAGCTCGTAAGTGCGATTTTAGAGTTCCCTAGCTCAGAATCATGTGAAATTTCTGATGGGGTTGATGAAGAATTTTTGCATATCGAAGAGCGTGATTTTTCCGGCACAACGAGTGTTCCCGTATATGTTATGCTTCCAGTACGTATTCTTCTTCTTGCTTTTTGTTGTTGTTGTTTGTTTGCTAGAGAGGTGTGTTTGGTTGATTTTGCTTTTAAATGATAGTTGGGAGTAATTGATGTGAACTCGGAAGTGGTGGAACCAGAAGAGCTTTTGGATCAGTTAAGAACCCTAAAGTCAGTAAATTTTGATGGTGTTTCTGGTTGACTGTTGGTGGGGAGTTGTTGAGGCTCATACACCACAGGTCTATAATTGGAATGGTTACAAGAAACTTTTTCAAATGATACGTGAGCTTGGACTTAAGATACAGGTATTGATGATAATATAGCTGAGTTGCTTACTTGAGATCAATGAGTCTCAATTCAGTTTAGTGACGGAATCATATGCAGACTTGAGATGAACTGTTTCCATGTTCTTGACTTGAATTGACTTCAGGTTGTTATGTCGTTCCACGAACGTGGAGGCAATGTTGGAGATGATGTGAATATACAACTCCCTGAATGGGTTAGAAAAATTGGTCAAAGCAATCCAGACATATACTTCACTGACAGAGCGGGCAGGCGTAACACCCAATGCCTTACTTGGGGAATTGACAAGCAACGGGTTTTAAGAGGAAAAACTGCTTTGGAGGTATGGCTTTCTATTCTATGCTCCAAGAATCTGTAGCAATTTATCCTAGAAGAAGAATGTTTAGTTCAGTGATAATATGATTCCCTTTAGAAGACCATATGAAATCTCTTGTTATGAGTAATCCTTCTTAAATTTGTAGGTTTACTTTGATTACATGCCAAGCTTTTGGGTGGAGTTTGATGAATTCTTTGAAGAAAAAATCATCTCTGAAATTGAAGTTGGACTAGGTCCATGTAGGGAGCTGAGGGATCCTTCATATCCTGCACAATATGGGTGGAAATATCCTGGTATTGGTGAATTCCAGGTACTCTTTTTGATGGATCATAAGCACATATATACAAAATTGTATTCTATCTTCCATTGCTATTTGGACCACCATTTTATTAGTTTGCTTACCGATTTATCTTCTCTGCTGTGCTGTTTCCTGTCTGAGCAGTGTTATGATAAATATTTAATGAAGAGCTTAAAGGAGGCTGCAGAGGTAAGAGAGCACAGCTTTTGGGTGCAGAGGACCTGATAACACAGAGTCTTATAACTCAACACCACATGGGACTGGATTATTCGCAATGGAGGCGAACTATGACAGCTAGGATGGTAGATTCTTTCTTAAGTGGTAATCAAGAGTTCTGATTGACCATGGTGATCGTGTTCTTGCTGTGGAAAATTTGGCTTTCGAAGGAAATTGCATCGCTGCAAAGGTAAATTAAGCTCTATTGGTGGGGCAACTGTACCATATCTTTTTCTGGCTGATGCTAATAGAATCATTCCGTGTTCTATTTTTGGAGATCAGCTCTCAGGTATACATTGGTGGTGTAAAACAGCTAGTCATGCTGCTGAACTCACTGCTGGCTTCTACAACTCTTCAAACCGTGATGGCTACGGTCGTGTAGCTGCAATGCTGAAGAAGCATGATGCTGCTCTCAACTTCACATGCGTGGAGTTACGATCACTTGCTCAACATGAGGATTTTCCAGAGGCACTAGCAGATCCAGAAGGTCTAGTTTGGCAGGTAAAAACTTCTTTAACTTACAGAAGTGATTGACTTTTACTGGTTTCGGCTAAAATCTTAAACTTGTCAGTTTTTGCTTTCATGTTAATTTTTTCAGGTGCTGAATGCTGCTTGGGATGTTAGTATACCTGTTGCTCGTGAGAATGCTCTTCCTTGTTATGACAGAGAAGGTTACAACAAGATATTTGAAAATGCAAAGCCCCTTAACGATCCTGATGGTCGCCCCCTATCTTGTTTCACTTACTTGAGGCTTAACCCAACTCTCATGGAGTCTCAAAACTTCAAAGAATTCGAAAGATTCGTCAAACGAATGCATGATATAGCTTTCGTTTCATATTCTCCTAGTGGAATTTAAGTGTCTCCCGAAGGTTTTATAACGTGGTGTTACTTTCACTTGCAGGTGAGGCTATTCCAGATCTTGGTTTGGCTCCAAGGACACCAGAGACCAAATCCTGAGTAAATGTATACCAAAAAAACAACGTCATGGGTTGGCTTACCAGTTCAGCATAGAAAGGTTGGATGGAGTCAAAACCAAGATTGTAGTTGTAGCTAAAAACAAGTGAGCTTGTAACATGAATAGTGTATATAACAATATAAGTGTTATGTCCATTGAGATTTCAGAAGAAATTGCTAGCAACAGCACATGCTGTGACACAAAAAGAGCTGGAACATTACATCCCGAATTAAATGAACCTCAAAATAAAGAATTTTCATCTACTTTACTTCTCCGCTTCTATATCCTAGCTTCTACATGTACGCCTACAACAAGTTTTTCATGTTTCTTGACCACACAACAAAGCTTGAGATTCCTTTTTCTTGAAGATCATATGTTCACTGTCATCACTTACAGGAAAATGACGATCTATGAACTGATTCCATTTTCTTCTCATTCCGTTGAAGGACCACGAAGATGAGGATCCTTCTATGCTTGATTCTGCAGAGCTTTCTCCTTCTTCTGTATCATGGAAAGTTCCATAAGACGGTGACGGAGACATGAGGATGTTCAGAGAAGCTGCATTCATTATAGCCGCTCTGTATTCTTCGTCATGATCCTCAACAATTGATTTCTGGCGCACAATTTTCTGCTCCACCGGAATCTGCATAACTTGGTCCTCTTCCAGCAATAACTGAAATGTTCACCACAGAGCAAGTAGTTTTTCAGAACTCAGCATCTCCAAAAGCTGAGGCAGTCCCAATAAGAAAAACAGATTTCAAGGTACTCACATCGAGAGCTCTCTGCGATTCCCTTTCAATCCAGATGATGGCGTGATCCGCTGTTGCATTGCAGAGAATAATCTGCTCAAATCTCCCATCAACTGGGACAGCTGTTCTCACAACGGTGGATATCTTCCCAATCTGCACCCAGACCATTGGTTTCAGTTTGAAACCTGTTTTCGAGTTGAAGAAGCGATTCTGAAGCACACAAGTATAAAGTATAAAATACCTCAAGGGCTTGCGCCGATGATGTGTATAACCTACCAGGAGCATATAGACCCTTGTATCTTTGAGTTTTTTCTCCTCAAATGTGAATGTATCTTTCAAACATGTGAGACACAGCAAGCATGGCAAGCTGATGGTAAAAGATATAAACAAGAGCATGAGATTTTTCTTCTTCTAAACTTTAATAATTTAATAACAAGTTTTGGTATTCATACTGTTTCCTTACCAGATAATTGACTTGAAGACATCTTCTAGAGCTGTGGTAGTCCGAGGTAAGAAATCATCCTGGTTTATTCAAAATGGATCAGAAGAGGTCCACCTAAGCGAGTCAATGGAAGCCAATTTATACAATCATCATACCTGTAGAACAACAGAGTTGATGACATCTGCATATGTCACTGCTAAATGGAGAGACATACATCTTGGAGGAGCAATAGCAAAGCATCTAATCCTCTTTCTCTCTATGTTCCCCAATCTAGCCCGGTTCTGAATCACGAACAAGACAAGCAAAGAAACAACCCCTGCGCCAAGCGAATGCCCAACAAACGACAAGGAATAGCTCGGGTTTGCCTCAAGTAATTCCCTTAAAACCACATGTTCCTCCTCAAAAACCCATATAGCCGCCTTTAACAACCCGTTGTGTGCATAACCTCCATCAAACTTAGTCTGTCCAAGTTTATTATCAAGCAGAACAGCGTCATCACTCTCCTTAGCTAAGTTAAGCCCTCTTACGGCCAAGACTACATCACCATTGTCATGATCCAAGTAGATCATGTAAGGCGTGACACGACCTTCAGTCTGTTCATAGTCTTTTTTAAGAATAACATGATGTGGGTCAATCCCATAACCACCAGGAGGTGCCCACATAGGGTCATGGAGATCTTCCCCATAGACGGCTAAGATCAAGCGGCAAAGCCTAGGGATTGGCTCAGACTCATCAGATGCAGCTAATCTCCAGTGCTCGCTCTCGTGACCTTCTGTGTATAAACATTTCTTCCACAACCAATGAGCACAACCCAAGCAATATACACATTCAAGTACAAGAACACAACAGAGTATCGACATAGGAACCTATGAAGCTTGCAAGCATCCTATATATTCCACGGAAATTAAGAGATCCAAGATAAGCGAAAGAATAGCATATTATACAATTGAACTGGGATCGAATTTTGCATCAGAACCCACTGAAAAAAACAAAATTTGAACATCAAGTTGAAGAAGACTGAAGACACAAAATAGAGAGAGAAGGCAAGTTGAATTAGTTAACTAGGAAAAGTCAAGTCAAACCCAGTTCGTAAGAGAGTAGGAAGAATCTACTCAACATAGATGCTCGGAAGATTCCATTAGCATCTTCGCCAACAACGGAGAGTTTGGAAATTAAGAAAGACGTGCATTTTCGTCTTCTTCGGAAAGTGACGAGGACGGGTCGGGTCAGCTCTGGCCCAGCTGAAGAAACTTTATACATCGAATTGGGTCCCTCAAGCCGAATGAAAATTAGTTGGGCTTTAAGCTTTAAGCCCATTGAATTTGTCTTTTTCGTAGTATGATTAACACGTTTTTCTATATACAATTCGTATTTACTGCATCAGCTATGTGTCAATAGAATCTCCAACTCCCAGGATAATTAGCTTACGTCACCAACTCCACAGAACCACAGGTTGAATGATTGACTTTGCAAACCAATTTTTTTAACGTTAAACGTGTTTCTAATGAACACTGAATCAGGTACTCCGAGATCTTATTGGTTTGTTCAATCTCCGGAGTAATCAATGAGAGTTTTTGCACGATTCGGATGATTTCATTTGATTGCTTTGGTTTTGCAGTTGTGGAGTTCCTTGGGAATGTGCCCTTGTTGCAGCGTCTACCTAGTTCTTCTCTCAAGAGAATTGCCCAAGTCGTTATGCTTAAGCGTTATGGTCCGTGATATCTTAAGATTCTGGGCCTCATCGAGTCTTATTGGGAATTTCGTAATCTTCTTTGAATATGTGTTCTACAGACAGAGGTGATTATGTGGTTCGTGAAGATCAGGCTGTGGATGGATTTTATTTTGTCTTGGGAGGACAGGTGCGTTGTCTGAAGATAGACCAAGGCTAATGCAACGGGTTATTTGAATTACATTTGTCTTTTTTTTGTTTGCAGGCTCAGGTTCTGGGATCAGCTGGAGAGGAAAGCTCTCAGGAGTTTCTTTTGAAACGATTTGATTTCTTTGGCTATGGTGAGAGGAGGATGTTTCTTTCAATACTGGCCATTCTTCAATCTCACTGTGTTTATGTTGTTTGTTGAAAGTTTTGGCTTGGTGATTGAATTAGCTTCAATTTGTTCCTACGCAGGTATTTTTGGGAATGTTTACACAGCAGATGTTGTTGCTGTGTCAGAGGTCTTTTGCATATCTTCTTTCCTTAGACGGCATTGGTTTCCTTGCGCTAATGATACGCTAATGGTGATAGCATACTGAGTACTGTTTTTATGCCTGTTTTTGCAGCTTACCTGCTTACTGTTGATGTCTGATCATTGTGCTTTGCTTGAGACAAAGTCAATAGGGGATTCAGATAAGGAACTTGAGACCACTGTCTTGTGGAACACATTTTGTATCTGGAACCATTAGATGTATGGATCTCCCTCAACTGCCCTTCATTCTGTTCAATTTCAGATCTTGTGCTTAGAATTCTAGCCACTCACTTTTACTAGCAGTGTTTCTATCAAATTTCGACATATTTTCGGGGAATCTCTTATTTTGTGTGCTTCTTTCTTGTAGTTGAATGTATTCCGGGGGTTCACTCCACCTAAAGCTCCAACCTTTGGAAAGGTTTTTGGAGGGCAATTAGTTGGACAGGTATGATTTATTACCCCTGCTGATCTGATTCATTTGCATACCTAGCTTTTATGTGCTCTATCAGGCAATGAAAATAACTAGTAATCACTGTGACACAACCGCCTACACTTCGCAGGCACTTGCCTCAGCATCAAAAACTGTTGAATTTGTGAAGATAGTCCATAATTTGCATTCCTATTTCCTTCTTGTTGGAGACTTAAATAGTAAGGATATAATTTTAATGTGCTTTTGCAAGCAAGCAATTGATTTTCCTCACTAAAAACCATGCCCTGCTGTTTTCTGGACCTCAAACATCTGTTACACTTTGCACATTATCATAGTTTGTAACTCTTGCAGTTCCCATCATATATGAAGTTGACTGCTTACGTGATGGCAAGAATTTTGCCACCTGAAGAGTAGATGCAAGACAGAAAAGGAAAACCATATTCACCCTGTTTGCGTCATTCCAGGTTTCATGTTATATTCATGAAATATTTCATTAAGAATCTATATGCTTCTCTTACTATATGCTAGCATGAGAGAATAGCCTTTCATGCTTTAAGACAACAGTGAAAACACCTTGTAACTTATTTTTTTCCTTGGTTTTACAGAGAGCGAAACACGGTTTTATTCACCAGGACTCGACCATGTCTCGTGTGCCAGCTCCTGAAACGGTAAATCATTTCTCCTACTTTGAGGCTTATAATGAATTTTTGATGATTGTCATATTTATCTGCAGCGTCTATCAAGGGACGAGATGCTTGAACGGCGTATAACTGACCCTTTGCTACCTAGGTAAGCAGAAGTGTTGTGCCAAAACAATTATTACAAGAGGTCAGTGTGATGCACTTTTCAAATGTTTCTTAATTTCAGGGACTATCGAAACAAAGTTGCAACTCAAAATAATGCTCCATGGCCTATAGATATTCGATTTTGTGAGCCAAATTATTCTACAGAACAGACAAAGTCTTCTCCAAGGTTAACCTAGTTGTCTTGTCGAAATCCTGAATAAGTCAATTATATTGTTTCTACTACTGAGCGAGATTTAATTCGTCACTCTTAACCGCAGTACTCATAGAAACTAACCACTTCTTTCTTGAAGTCATCTGGCAGAATGAAATATTGGTTTAGAGCGAAGGGAAAACTTTCTGATGACCCAGCTTTGCACCGGTGAGCAACTCTATATAAAACTGAAAATCGCCTAAACAAATTGGTATTTATTTATTCATATGATTTTGACGATTTGAATTGTTGTGCTCACCTTTAAACATTCTAGAACAGTTCACTGATCGACCGTATTTTAGTATCACCAATCATTCTGGATATCTGATGATCATACTAGGAAACTGATTGTCTTGCCCACATCATTGTTACACAGATGTATGGTTGCATATGCTTCAGATTTGATATTCGCATGTATCATTTTAAACCCTCACCGAAGAAAGGGCATGAGTGTAGCTGCTCTTAGCCTGGACCACTCGTAAGTTTTTTTCTTTTCTTTTAGCCAAGTGTGAGTTTTGTATTATTCTCCATAACACATATACAAACCACGTAATTCTCTCGTATATGTAATGTAAATATCACAAAATCTACATTTTTACCATCTCCAAAAAAATTGCATCAAGTATTCTTATATCCCTTTCCAGGATGTGGTTCCACAGACCTCTAAGAGCTGGTGATTGGTTGCTGTTTGTGGTAAGAACAAATTTATTACGGTTTGGGTAAACCGTAACTCAAATTGGCGAAAACACTTAATGCCGATTTGAGTTGTTTTTTAAGAGCCATAAACCGTATATTAATTTGGTGTCTTTCATCCGAAGACGCCCTGTCATGCAGGGTATCAAACACGCTTAATAGACAGGAACATTAACAACTATAGATTAGAAATTGTTGCTCGTGTTTGATAGATGTACCACTTAGGAATTGTTTTGTTTGTGTTTACATTTACATGTTATATAATAAGTAAACCACAACAGTTTAGTATTATTGTCAAAGATCTGAATTGATGCTTTAGAAATGAGAACTCTGAACGAGGCAAATATGCTTATAGAACATTGGCCTTATGTTGATGGTGGTCCAACCGCATCCCAGAATCACGGTTTAACCAGTGCCGAAATGTTCAACAGAAAGGGAGAGGTATGTTGCTGCATCATTTAAACCCAAATCAAATACAAACTAGAGACCACTGAAGAATCTAATGTAGTTCTCAATCTCCCATTAAACGTCTGAAGATGTTTTTTTCTAGTTGAATACAAAATCTGCATAATCAAGCTTTCATTTGCAGCTGGTGGTAGGTATCATTGACGCAAGAAGCTTTGCTAAAAGAAGCTGTGACTATTAAGGTTTCATTTGGCGCCAAGCTCTGAAGTCATTGGGATTGAGATAGTGAGAGAGTTCATTTGCATATGGTTTTCAATTCACAATTATTTTTTCCCTCAAAAAGGGTTTATACAAATATGTTTGTTTGTTGTAAAACTGTGATATTCGTTCGACAATAATGAAATTTTCAAACTGGGATTCATTTTTGGGTAATAAATTTTTTTAAAAAGATTTAAGGTGAGAGCAACGACGCCGTTTGGTGGAGAAATTCTTATAACGTTATTATCGCATTCTAGGAAAAAAAGAAAAACCTCTCCGTAGTCTCTCTCTACTGAACCTCCTTAGGGATTTGAAAGTGAATGGAATCAATGGCTCTAGATCCAGAATTGGGGCTAGATGAAGGAGATTTGGAGAAATTGGAGTTAGATGTGAGTCAGATGGCCCAGAAGATCTCCGAGTACAGGCAAACCCTACCGGATAATCTCAGGAACACCCTTGATTACATACCCGTTTTGCCCAACTTCGATTCCGGGTCGGATCCTCTGCCGCCATCCTGCCTCACTATCGCAGGTTCATTCGAAATCTAGGGCTTGTTCTTGAAAATTGAGTGTATTTTTGGTTCATGAGATAAGTCTTATTGAGCATATCTCATGGGCGCGTTTTGGGTTCTGTTACCTTTTGATTATATTTTTTTACCTGATTACATATCTTTAGATTCTGTACCTTGTTGCTCAAAATGGATCATCTTTTACAGAGTCAAGTATGAGTTTTAGCTAATTGATGATGAATCAATACTCACAAGAACTTGATTTGTGAAGTTTTAGCTAAAAGCTAGAGTCCTTTCCTTGTTTGTGTCTCCCGTTGTATAGCATAAGACTGTTTTGAGAAGGGTTCCACAGTATTGTAGAGAAAACACAAGAGCCTTCTCTTCTTCTTCTCTTGTCAGTATTCAGTAATGCTATATCAACCAATTTGCGGTGTTTCTATTTTAATGCAGAAACACAGGTAGTACCTGTTGTGTTGGGACCTGAAGAGCAAGACCCTAGAGAGAAAATGATTCAGCTCAAGGAAAGAATGTCAAGGAACGCTGCAAATGTACCCAAAGTTGTAAAGATAGTGCGAGAGTGTATAGAGAGTATCGACAAACTCAATTCTTTGGACGTAAACATTCACCCAGCTGTCAGGAGGCTAAGAATTAACTGACCAGTAGATCTATTTCTCATTCATGTTTAGCCTCATTTGGCTTGTAACTGGGTTTGATTGAATATTCACAAGTCATAACTTTGCTATAAAGATATACTGTGTAAGTACTATGGAGATTAAAAACCTTGACAAAAGTTTGAAAACACCTTAGTTGATAACAAATGTGGATCTAAATTTAGTAGCTACATGTTCATTTTCCATTGTCAGATTGTTCTTATCCAGATGGTTCTCCCTTTGTCCGAAAGATGAATTGCTTGAGAGAATCTTGCGCTGATAGTATTTCCTTTTGATATGCAAATATGCAAATACCATTCAATTTAGTAAGCATCTCAAGACTCAAATGGGTGAGAAAACTCAATGTTCATGTCAAATGTTCTATGTCAAGAACATATCATATAGCTTTTGTGATCATGTAACATACCCACCGAAAATAACTCATCTCGAATCATACATACAAAGGATAAAGCAAGTGTTTCCATATTCGGATCACCAAAATCTCAACCATAACGCTCATCATATGCTCTAAGAATCACCCAAATTCGACCATCTCTACAAAAAGTAATGGAGAAACGAGTTCTCATCCAAAATCTCAACCATAACGTTCATCATATGCTCTAAGAACCACCCAAATTCTATCATCTCTACAAAAAGTAATGGAGAAACGAGTTCTCATCCATATTTTCACGAAAACGAAATCAAATTAGCAGACGAGAGACTTTAATTTAAAGGAGAAATCGGAAATATTGGGATCAAGAACGTTGGGTTCGGGACCGTAATCGCCTGTTAAGAGAAAGTACGAAGCAACCGCCGTCGCCACCATCGTTGTTTTTCTCACGACTTTATCGGTTTGAGGATTCATCTCTTCTGAGCAAAGAAAGCAGCAAGAGAAAATACTCATATGGCTCATCCCCCTAATGTAGGCGAAGATGACAGTTTCGGTGCCGTTTTAGTGTTTAGCTCAGAGACTGCAATACATGTTTTCTCCACTTAAACGACACAGCGTATGACAAAACTAACCACAAACGACACATCAATCCTCAGTCCATCACTTCAGGCCGTTTTAGCTTTTAACTGTTTTATAGATGAACTGTCTAGCGTTTCTACTCCACATAAACGACACACGGATAATTATGGATCAAATGTTTTTAGGGTATAATAGCAATAGATGACCTTGAAACAAAAATTAATTAAGGAAATAACCATCGATCTCCGCCATTGGTGTCGGCGAAAGCTTGAAGCAGATGCTGACCCAAGTATCCCATACCTCCCACAATCAATACTTTTGTGTTCATAGTTTCCCCTAATTCTCCGATGTTCCAATTATTTAAATTTTACTTTCTTTTATTTCTCTTCTTTCACCAACTTTAATTTAATAAATCGAGATCCAGAGGATTAAGAACAATAATGGTAAATCAGATTCAAAGCAATGTGGAAAAAGCTTAGAAAATACCGTTATTTCCGAAAAATTATAATAAAGTTTTGATCTTTTAGATGTGATGTAATCGTAACAAGTTTGGGAAAATGTCAAAAAAAAGGACAAGTACAGGTGACCTAGAACTAACCCTGTTCTTGTTCTTAAGCCCTCTTTTGGCATTGTTTTTTAAACATATCACATTTTGAAATAAAGAATGTTGATCACAAGGCAAAAAAGATTGTCTTTTGCCTTTCTTTGAAACCTGAGAGACAGTTATAAAAGAGTTGCTGTTGTCTATTTCTCGTGAACGAGAGGGCTGTAGATTGGGAACCACATGTTGCGTGTGATGTAATTCACTGTATCCTCCTGTTGGCATCAGAAGATGTAATTAGATTTCATTTTCTACTACCTTAAACATGTTTTTGATACAAATTTCAGTTACTTGATACCTTAGACATGTGGCTGAGATCTTTGGGACCAACATCCCCATGTCCCTCTGCAATGTCATCAGAAACCGCAGCTCGTAGAACAGCAGCCCCGACTTCAGTTGTTATGTGTCGAATGCTGCATTTTTGTTCAAAACCAATCACTTAATAAAAGCCGTTTAGAGTGTTGATTTGACGGATAAAAAACACAAGAAACTAGAGGAAGTACTTGTTGATAGACGGGAAAAGGATGCCTTTTTGAACTTCTTCGTCGGTCATGTAGGACGCAAGGCTGTGTATATTTGAAAATATAAAACATTATAAGCTCAATTTTGCTCTTTTTAATGGTTGAGAAATATAAGAGAACCAAAACGCAATCATTACCATTCAGCAGCTGCTTGCAGCATTCCATCAGTTACAATACGTGCACCAGAGAGAAGAGTCCCTAAGCCGATCCTGGAAACAAGAATGAGCGCATTGATTCTGTTAACAATTTATGAATTGAAACGTGTATAGTGAAATAGTTTTCATCAAGAAAGAAACGAACCCAGGGAATAGGTACATGTTGTTGGCCTGATTCACATGTCCTACTTTACCATTTTCTACAAGTTGGAAAGCAAAATGATATTATACTTAGATTTTAGTAAATTAGATACAGAAGCCATTCATCATTCCCACCAAAACATACCAAGTTCAACGTTCTCAAATGGGCTTCCACTTGCAAAGACTATGTTTCCTCCGGCGTGCTTAAAAGCATCAACAGCAGTACACTCGGCTGTAACACGGAATTTATTCAGAGCAGATTGTTCAAAGGAAATGTTGCATTATTTTGCAAATATTAAAACACATACCATTCAAGGTGGGATTCGACATAGCAAAAATGGCGGGCTTGCATGAGTCAGATTCTCGCATAGCCTTGAGAACCTTTGATAATTGAAACCAGTAAACCATATAAGTAAAACTATTAAATTAATATGTCATGAAAGTATTTGTTGTCTAAGAAAGTCACACACTTCTTCATGGAAGATTCCACCAACTCCAGATAAACCAAGAAGAACATGTGGCCTCACCTTCTTCACCTGAACAAATTTCGTATTTAAACGGAAACAAGACAATATGATTATGTCTAACTTCGGGGACAGTAATATTATGGAAGATCCTGTGTTGCTTTAAGATACTAGAAAAAGAGTATTAAGTCAAATTATTGGGCAAGCCAAGAACGCAATAAGGCTTACCACTTCAACAATACTTGCTCCCTCACGTATCTCAATTGGATCTTTAGCAAAAGGTACAGCTGCTGGGTCAAGTTTTGTCCTCTCCGTGGTGACAAGACCCTGAAGCCCAATTAGTCGTTTTCATTAGATTATTCAAAGGAGCACGATCTTATGAGGCAAGCAGATGAAGAAAACAATATGTTGACCAATGCAAAAAAGAATGGCTAATGGATAACTTTTAAAACGTTTTTTGACTTTGTCTAGATAAGCTCTTAGTAGATAGCTTAAAACAGCATCCAAAAGCAAGCTCCAAAAATGAAAATCATATGACAGCTTCCAAAGTCAACTAACCCATGGAACTACGAGCTTAATTATTTATTATCAAGCAAGACAAACCCATTCAGATAAAGTCAAGCAGGGGAAAACAGAAACTTACATCTTTATCTATCAGGTAAAAGTTTTTCATTGCAGAAATCTCACTGATGCCTGCCATTCTCGCAACTGCCTGTACTGCCATCTTAGTAACACCGAGCCCGGCACTGAAAGTAATTAAAAGACATACATTACAAAAATGAGAAGAAAGTTATTGCAAAAATATAAATACATTAGTAAAAGATTTCAAGTGAATATCCAAGTACCTTCCTGCTCCCACCACAACAATCTTTTGGTTCACAAAGTCGGATAATGGCCGACCTTGGGCTCTTACAGTTCCCAATAGTCCAGCCAGTGCAACACCAGCAGTTCCCTGAGAAATCATACAGAAACCTTATTATTAAATAAAGATCATTACGTAAAGAGTAGCTATAATGTAAAGCAGCTGGATTGAACTGATAAGAACACACCTGGACATCATCATTGAACATGCAAAACTTCTTTCGATATCTTTCCAATGTTTCAAAAGCCCATTTCGCTTGGAAATCTTCAAACTAATATGATGGAAAGAACCATTTAGTCATCCTTCCCACCAAAAGGTAAATCTAAAGAAGAAACTAAGAGATATATACTTGTACGACGGCCTTTGGCCAACGTGTAAATGCAGCTTCCATAAATTCGTCAATAATCTCAAGGTACTCCTCTCCTTCCAACCTAGGTCGTCTGACTCCTAAATCTGTAAAATGGGAAAGATACATGAATAACATAGTAAGGAAACACATCTACACCACATCGACCGATTAAAATCAGCTTACAGAGAGGATTCTGTAGGAGCTTTTCATTATTCGTGCCCACATCCAACATAACTGGCAAAACCTGCACGGTATAATTTTGAATAAGGAGATGAAACCATTGTTACGTACAGCACAAAAACACAACCAAATCATGTTGAGATTAACGTACTCTCTGTGGATTGATTCCTGCTGCCGACACATACATGTCGAGTTTTCCAATAGGAATCCCAATTCCCTGAACCCCAAGGTCTCCTAAGCCAAGAATACGGCTACCATCTGTGATCACAATCATATCCACTTGCTGTGCTGGCCAGTTATAAATCATAGACATCATCTCTCCCTTGTCTTTGGCACTGAAGTACATTCCTCGCGGTCTTCTATACAAACCCGAATAGTTCTGACAAACAAGTCCCACTGTGGGAGTGTATATAATAGGGGCAAAATCTTTGATGTTATCGATAAGGACCTGCAGGAAACAAGAGCTATGTCTCAGGGATGGGATGATAATAAAAAAAGACACTTTGACCAAAGGCGGTAGAGCCAAACTAACTCGGTAGTACAAAGTCTCGTTTCGGTCATGCAGCCTATTCAAAATCCTCCATTTTGCTAATGACACAACGTTTTCAGGCTGGCCTTGTGTATTCCTCTCTAGCGACCGAAAAGACTCAACTGCCAATTTTGTTTAATACCAAAGTCTCAGAAAGCCAGACATACATAATCATTTCTGAAACATAACATCTTTCGCAAATGGATCCAAAGGTCACATCACTTACTGAAACGGTCATATTGTTGTTCAAAGGAGATAACACGAGGAGGAAGCAAGCCTCTTAGCCCCAATCTATCTCTCTCAGTCAAAGGAAAGCCAGTGTCCTGCAAGTAGAAACCCCAACAGACGAAGAAACTTTATCGTCTAATCAACAAAAAGCACCAAAGAGAGCATAATCGGTAGACTTGTGAAGATTTTACAGAGTTCCCTGACGTTTCAATCATCAGCATTATGACTTAATCAAAGGAATCATTTAGAACCCTAAAATCAGAGAACTGGAAATAGATTAGAGAACCTTATTGAACCATGGATCGTGAAGAATATCAGCACCACGCTTGTGGACGATGCAAGGACCAGGAATCGCCGTGGACAAGCAGCGCCGAGATCCGTGGGTTCTTGCGGCTGCAGCCGCCTTGGAGAACCCAGAAATGTTCCTCCACATCATTGGTACTCAAGATCCGACCCAACACTACAGAATTGCAAACCGCAATTCAGTGATATGACAGTTCAACAACAAGAAACTGAAAGAATAATGATAGGAAAATCTCAGAGGTTAATGGAGTAATTTTAGTCAAAATTTTATAGATTTTAAGCTTTGATATCTTCTCCTTACGTTTCCAGTATGATGAATTGGATGTTTCTCCAGTCCAGTTTTGAGAGTATATAGAAGACGATGCTGTCAGAGAGAGAGCTGCCCGAAGATTAGTAAGCGAGCGAAAGGGTCAGACAATCAATGAGGTATCTCTCTATTTCCAATTTTCTTTTCACAATTTCCCATTTTTCATTTTAAATTCTAAGGAATTAATTCTTTTTTTGAAACAAATTGAAGTTGCCCGGAAGGAAAACGGGCAAGAGGGTATACAGGGAATTGTCATTTTACTGATCCATATTGGATATGAAGATCACAGGTGAAAGGACATTAACACGTGTATCCGCGTTGACGTTTTTCCCTTTTTACCCATGCGTGTGCCTCTGGTAAAAAATATTACGTCTTTGCTAAAACAAAAAATGTCAAGAAATTAAAGAAAAGGACAGGAAGAATAAATTTTAGATGAGTATTTTAAGTGAAAACCATCCTTTTAAATTTATTCGCTGCGGCGACTTGAGATCGATCGTCAGCTTTTAACTCTAACCACTACTCTTTTTTTTCTACCGTTTATGTCTAAGATAAATGTCCTTTTCACTAAGCAAAAATAATAATAATAAAAATCTAAGCGCCGACAAAAAAAAAAACATTGCTTCCAAAATATTCACAATCAAACAAGAATAACCTTGATTTAAAATTTGTGTAAAATAGCCCAAAATTATGTAGTCTGATTCATTTTTTATAGGTCATCCATTTACATGACTGTAGAACGAAATATGACAAAGAGAGCAAGAATTTTCGTTGAAGACTAAATGCTTTTTTTAGCTATCGTAGTCAATAGTCATATAATCAAGATATATTCTGCATCAATTCAGTCGCACATACTTTTTTTTGTTCAACAGTCACACATATGTACCTTTAAATGCAACATTCCTAAAGCAGTAATTCGAAGGCAGGTCAATGTAACATCGTATAATAATGATTCAAAACGCAGATCAGATCGATTCTGCCTTGCATAAAACCCACCCCTAGGATTATTCACCCACAACAAGGTTTTGGTAAAAACATGAAATTTCTTGATTTGAGAAGATTCCATGTGTTCTACATGGCAAGGTAAATACAGATTATTAAGGTCACAGTACTATGAAATTGAAAGACAACTCGAAGGGTTTTTTTTCTTATGCTCACACTATCTGCAAATAAGAGACCAATAATGGTTTTCTACAAACCAAGCAAAAATCTTTAATGCTCTTCTTCGTAATCGTCCTTGGTTCCAAAGTTTTTGCACCAGATCTGTGAAGGAATTGGGCGTACCGGCATGTGTGGCCTTTGCTGAAAAAAAGAAAAGGCTTTTCTCAAATTCTGATCATTAAACAAGAACGTGGAAACTATAGAATAGCATGGAGATACAAAAAAGATAGAAATTTTAAGTGCTGATTTTGTGTCACAAGGGACTCGAGCATTAGACTCTGAATAATAAAAGCAATGTATGTCCTCAATCATTTGTATCCAAACCATTCTTTACACCATATTTGGTGCGCTTAAGTTCCAGAAGATTAGAATTCAATGTTGAGCAGTAGATTCAGCTGAATTCTTCTAAAAGATGTAGCAGAAGAACAAAGAACCAAGAAAACTAGAAAAATAATCATAAAATCTGCCAGAGCTGTTACACAAACATACAACACAATATAACATTGTAATGAGAAACCAGGTTTGGAGAGCCAATAGATTCAATGGGTGCAAACCTAAATCAGGTCACCGACAAACATCACAATTCAAGAATAGGTTCCCATTATGCAATGATGCCAATGGCAATGACTGAGATTTGATGAGTTAACAAATGGAACTGCATAAAAGGATCTTAGTTTCACGGATTGCCTGCTCACGAAACATATTAACTAGTGCTATCTGTTAGAATAGCTTCACACACACTGTATGATCAGAAACATCCAAATTTGTAGGACACAGACAGCAACTAATTTGTACTGTGAAGCAATTAATAGGCAACAGAAAGTTATCAAAGATTACAAACGTTCCCTCAATCAAGCTAGACATTGAATTGGAAAGGGCGTATTCAAATATATTCCCACATACCTAATACTAATGATAAACACATACCACGAACAAAAGAAGCTGTGAGTGAAGATAAAATATAGTTTCCAATATCAAATTCCGAGCCAGTCCCTTACTCCACTGAATCAATGATCTTAAAATGATCTTATTCATACTAAGTGAAACATACTCTTATTCGTATTTTACAATCCAAATTTCTGTCAAACTACGAAAGAAATGAACAATACCTCGAGCTCAGCAGACTTCATGGCGATGGGGATGCACAAAAGGAAAACGCCGAACATAGCTATGGCGGTGTTCCGACGCCAATGCTTGGGCCTACAGTAAGGCCCACCAGACATACTCCAAACTTTGGCTCTGAAATCGCCACCTTCTCCTCCATGTCCATGCTCAACCCCTCCCATTTTTCCTAGATCGGATCGATTACTTCCACCAAACACCGATTCCTTTCCCTGAGATTAGATGGCTAGATCGATCAGTAACATGAATCATAAATGCAGTAAACTCAACAAACCCTAGCCTGCTATCATCTACATTACTACCGACATTGATGATATATTCTCCTAATTGAGGTTTCAAATAGCATGATTCCGATGGAGCGGTGATCAGAAATCGGCTTACCTTATCGAAATCAGAAGGATCGCAAAGAAAGAAGAAGGCGAAGAAACTTCTTCTTCTTGTTCTAAAGAGCAAGTTTAAGAGGGTGAACGAAACGAGTTATGGCATTTGTTTGTAATTTATCTGAATTCTCAGGGTCTTTTATGTCTCGAACAGTGATCTTTGTTTAGGCCTCATAACTCATTTACTTTCTCTTAAGCCCATTTAAAGTTTATGTTGTCCCAAAAACGACACGATGTTTGCGTCTTTAATTCAAGAAGGGTTTTTCCAAGGGGTTTTTGCCTGAAAACGATGGCTGGCGACGGAGCAGATCAAAGCCGGCGGTTTTTCGTGGCGGTTCACGTCGGTGCCGGATATCACGCGGCGTCTAATTAGAAAGCTCTGAGATCCGTCATGAGACGTGCTTGCCTCGCCGCCTCTTTCATTCTTCGCCAGGTCCTATTTCCACTTTCAATTTCTGAAGCCCAAATCTCTTAGAATCTCTTAAGTGCATAGCCTTAGGTGTGAACTTTGCTTTATCTGTTGAATTTAGGATTCTGGTGAGTGCATATTTGCTGTTTCAGCGGCCATTCAAGTCTTGGAGGTACTTGTTGAATAAAGAAGAAGTAACTCTGTAGATTTTGCCTGCAATGTCTAACGATTCCTATGTGAATCTTTTGTTAAAATAGGATGATCCAAGCACAAATGCTGGTAGAGGCTCTAATCTGACAGAAGATGGTCATGTGGAATGTGATGCTAGTCTTATGGATGGAGATTCAGGTATGTTTGGAGGAGTTGGAGCAGTTCCAGGTACTCATAAAGCTCTCATCTCAACCTTCTTCTTTTACTTGTGTATCAAATTACTCTACTTGTGGAATGGCTGAAGATTTTGGACGATGAAATTTAGATCAGGTGTCAGAAATGCTATCAAGATTGCTGCTTTGTTGCTCAAAGAGCAGATGAGTGGGTCAACTCTGTTAGGCCGTATACCTCCTATGTAACGAATCACTCTTCTTTTTCTGATACCAACCCAACTTTGAACTCTATTTCATTGAGCATTGAACTTTCTGGTCTGCCTCCCCAGGTTGTTGGTTGGTGAAGGAGCTCGACGATGGGCCATGTCCAAAGATGTTCTTTTGCCTGAAACTGTCATAGAAGCTGATCAGGTTTGAGATGTCCACATTCTCTTTGCTTTACTTTTCAAACACTTGGTTGTTTTATTCCTTGAAAATGATTTTTGTTTCCTAAATATTGTATGTTTAAACAGTGGCTGGTTACAGAGAGAGCAAGAAATCAGTGGAGAAGGTTCAAGACCATGCTTCTGAGGTAGAGGTAAAGAGTACCCTTTCTGCTGATGAACAGCCGAGAGAAACCATGAAAGATGAAACATGTGAGGACAAACCATCACCCTACGCAGCAGTAGATGAGGATAAGATTATGGACACTGTTGGCATAATTTGTGTTGACGGTGAAGGACACATTGCTTGCGGGTCCTCAAGTGGCGGTATTGCAATGATGGTAATATCAATTAAGTATTAGTTGCTCTTTGAGCTGAAAGAAAAACTGATCCTCTGTTTCTGATTCAGATTAGCGGCCGTGTAGGTTTAGCGGCAATGTATGGTTCTGGTTGCTGGGCATCCTCTAAAGGACAATTTGAAGCTCCATTTCTAGTTGGCTGTTGTGTTTCTGGAGCTGGAAAGTATCTTATGAGAGGATTTGCAGCAAGGGAATGTTGTACATCATTGGCAGTGTATATTTCCTTATCCTTCTTAATGGTTGTGGTAAATTTTGGTGTGGCTTGTTCCTCTGTTACAAAGCTAAGAAGGGATTTCTTATGCTCTTAGTTCACAGGCTGATCCAGCATCTGCAGCCATGAAGGTTTTAATAATGCAACAAGAGGGTTCAAATAATGGAATTGCTGATAAAACTGCTAGAATTATAGTAGTTCAGGCGGATGAATCTGTGGCAGTAAGCCAAGTTTTTGAAGAACCTATTTGGTTTTTTGCTTTTTTTTTAAATTCTGAATCTTACCTACTCTGATTGTTCTGATTTCACTCTAAAGGTGACTGGAAAAAAGCCAGAGCTGAATGCTGTTGAGATAGCTGCTGCTTACTCATCACTGTCTTTTGGAGTGGGATATTATGGGAACTCTATTGAGAAGCCAAAGGTATAGCCTTTACCTTAGATTCACAAAGAAAAACTTGTCATGGTTAATGCTGGAGTTTGAGAACTAAGTTTAGGATGAATGGGTCTCTTGAACAGATTTCGATTCTCAGGACGAGGAAACAGATGAGTAAGGGTGGGGTAGATCGTTTTGAAACCCGGATTGATCTCCGCTTAACCTGTTGGTGATTGATTTCTACTCTCTTGAATCTGTGCACCCTTTCAATATGTATACAAAACTAGTTCTAGATGAGTAACAAGAACAGACAAGAAATAAATAAATGTCAAATAACAGGTCTGAATCAAATAACAAGAACAGACTGAAAAGAAATGAGTGATGTTGAAAGACCTTTAACGGTTAGTGCAGCCTCGGCCAGACGCAGTGTTCCGTAACCGGAGTTGGCCAATGCACCGTCGGGAAGAGAAGCACCGTTGCGGCGGTAGACTTGTAGAGAAAAATATGAACTTATCCTAAGCCCATTAGGACTTTATCTTCTACACTTAACATACTTCTATATCATATATTAATTCTAGGCAACGAGAACAGTAGTCGTGGATTCTAAGTTAGGGTTTAACAAAAATAAAGTAGACAAGTAATTTCCACCAAGGGAACGACCAATTGCTCCTCTATCACCGTTAGAGATGAAATTTTGGGTGTAAAATGAGACAAACTAAAGCTGTTCAGACACATTGGTCAGCTTAAGAACTTGTCATCATTGATGGAATAAGTCTTGAACAGATTTTGATTCTCAGGCCGAAGAGACAGATATGTGAGGCTGGGATATATCATTTTGAAGCCTGGATTGATCTCCGCCGAACCTGTTGCTTGTTGATTTTTGCTCATTTGAATCTGAATTTGTAGGAAATTTTAAAATTTTAAGCAGTGTGGAGAAAAGTTTCACTTTTTCAATATGAATTCCATATGTGGATTAGTTAAAACTAGTTCTGGAGCAAATAACAAAACCAGATAGACAATATGTCAAAGAACTGTTAAAGATAATTTTGTTGACTTAAAATTACATGTTTGGTTTCATAGAGCAACAAAAAGGGAAAATTTTAAAGACCAAAAGCAAACCATTCGCTTCAAATAACAGAGTAAAAATTGTTAATTCCCAAAAGGCCAGTAGTCTTCTTTTTAGGTCACTGGAAGTTGTGAATTCTCTTAGCTGATGTTAAAGTGTTGGATAGAAGCATGACTATATTCATTGGTCCTACACCACCAGGAACAGGCGTGATGGCTGATGCAACTTTGCAAGCCTCCTCATAGCAAATGTCTCCGACCAATCGATAGCCGCGAGGAGCACTTGAATCCTGAGGTTCATATTATTTAAATACTGGATTGGTTTGCATTCAATATATAACTTAATTACTCCATTACCATATGTCTAAATTTGCCCACTCACCTCAACAGGATTAATCCCAACATCGATGATGATTGTGCCCGGTTTTATCCAGCTTCCTCTGACCATGTTTGGTTGCCCAACAGCTGATATTATGATATCAGCTTCTCTAGTGATTTCTTCAGGATTCTTGGTTCTTGAATGGGTAATGCTAACGGTTGCATCCTCCCTCTACATTTACAAAAATACCTCGACAAAGACCCAAAGAACCAGGGTTCTTCTTTTGAATTTCGCGCGATTAAGGGTTTAAGCACAAAACCCAAAAATAAAACCGGTTCATTGATTTTACCTGAATTTGCAGTTTTAGACCAGTCAGGACGGTTTGTTTTTTTTTAAATCTAACGGGACTGGTTCATTAGCTTCCGATATTGTGGATTGTGCTTTCTTATTTACTTGATTTGTCTTTTCTTCCTTCTCAAATTTGGTGTCTTAGAATCTGCAAAGATGAGTTTAATCTATTTCCTTCTAGTAAACTGGTAAAATCTGTTTTTAACCGAACTCCTTAGTAGTCCTACAACTACATTGTACAGACAAATAGAGTCGGATTAATATGAAAATGAGGGATAGATTCACATATTAGACAAATGTTGAATACAATATTATTTGTTTTTGTCCCCCAGAGGAAAGAAACTAGAGAGATTTCAACACATCATCCCATCAAAATTTGAGAGTTTGTTACTTTCTCCATTACGATTCTTCAAAATAAGGATTTGGGTTCTGTACAGTTTGAAGCAAAAGAAGTTGAAATGCGGTCTTACCAGACACGAAAAAAGGTCAGATAGCGAGTGTGCCTTCAATAATCTGGTTATCTTCAGACGTATCAGATGGTGATGGTGATTTTGGTTTGCTCGTACTTCTAGAAAACCCGTAACCTAGAGAGCTTCCGCTTGCCTCACAAAGCTGTACCATCATGGGATCCATTAAACTAGACTATAAGAAGAATTAAAAAAAAATTATAGATAATATACCTCTGTTAGTTCAGACAAGTGACGAGATCTGAACTCGTTGATTGTTGTTGCTATCTCTGACGTCGGTAATTTGGCCTGAAAAAGTTGGGAAGGTTAACAACTGATATAATCTTTGATGGCTTATTTGTTACAAGAAAAAAATCTCTTGTACCTGTGCAAGAACAGCAGCTGCCAACTGTAAACTTGGTTCCAGCGTCTCGGGAACAACCTAATGAGTTTTTGGGTCCAGCTTAATCAGTCTACGATGAAATTGTGTATAACAGAAGGGAAAGAGAAAGGTTGTGAAGATATTACAGCAGTAGCGCCGGCTTTTTCAAGATTGAGGCCATGATCAACGTCATGTGCACGGACAAAGGTTTTGACATTGGGGAAATATTTGCTGAGAGCCCAGACACATCTGTAATTTGCTCCAGGTGTGTCTAAAGCAATAGCCGCTGCACATGCTCGCTCTGCCCCAATTTTGTGGAGAACCTGCACATATAAGTAAAGCAATGTCAACAATTTTGGATGATGTGTGCTTTTACTTTTGATTTGTTTTATCGGCTTTTTAGTCGTACCTCTCTACTACCAGCATCTCCAAAATAAACCGGCAGATCAAGGGAACGACCAATTGCTACTCTATCACTGTAAATAGTTGATTTTGGTTGCAAGATTAAACAAATTGAAAGCTGTTCAGACATTGAGCAACACAATGAAAAGGATATTATGTTACCTGCTGACATCGAGGGCAACAAAAGGGATAAGTCTTTCTGACAGAAGCTGAGCAATTATCTACACGTACGTAGCATTTACAAAGCAGCAGTCAAGAAAAATATTAATTCTATAACACCAAGCTATCCTCTGTTTTCTAGAGGAGCTTTGCTTTCTCAATAAGATTATAGATAACAATACCGAACCTGACCAACTCGTCCAAATCCGCAAATAATGATGTGATCCTGTAAATCATCCGTCTGCCAATAGATTAAGACAAGAGAATAGGATCAGTCATCCTTACTAGCCTTGTAATGGTTTTCTCAACCCAAAAATGCATGAACTTCAGAATGATACTGAGGTCAAGCATGGCCTTGTTGTTTTAATTGTACTCCTGATGCTGAAAATGGTTATAAATGATTTTTTATAAAAAGTTTTGTGAAGGAATACCTCGCTTTCAACTGGTAATAAACTTCGAACATCTTGTAATTCAAATCGAGATGCAATTAATTGGCCCCCGGCAGCTAACCAAGGAGTAACAGCCATTGATATTCCCACGACGAGAAATAGCAACGAAGATAGCTGCGGAGTCATTATACCCTGGAGAAACACAAATTCGGCCTTAGAGGAAACATGGGAATATAGTAGAACGGAAACCAGAGCTGTATAATCCATAAAACATGACAGTTTCCATCTAAATGACTGATTATAAACTAATAGAACTGCTTGCATGATGGGATCATGGAAAGCATCAAAAATCAACCCATCGAGTTTCTAAGAAACATTGCAGTTACTACCTGATTGAGAAAAGACAAAAAAAAGACATCATCATTTATATAACAAACCTGATTAACAGCTTCTCCAAAAGCAACAAATGCGAATTCTCCACCTGGAGCCAGAAGAAGACCAACCCTCACCGCAGATATGATCGAAATGCCAAACAATTTGCCCACAATCGCCACTAAGATAGTCTTGCCAACTAATAAGAGTCCTAAGGTCCCCATTATGACAGGGAAGTTGGAGAGAAGAAGTTTTGGATCAATGGACATGCCAACCTGAATTTTACGCAGCCCATCCAATTAATTTCATGCACGAGAATAACTGTACTTAACAGCTGAAAACAAAATCAGAATCTTACAAGAGCATATAAGCAGGTCATAATATGTTATATATCGTATATTTCCCTGATATCCTATTTATCGTCCTTGATAACTTATGAAAATCTCTTATCGATCAGCTATATTCAAGACCTAGTTCAAAAATTACCGTCATGAAGAAGAGTCCCAACAGAAGACCACGGTAAGGAGCAATATCTGATTCAACTTGTAAGGAAAATTCAGTCTCTGCAAGGAGTAGACCAGCCAAAAATGCTCCTAATGCCATGGAAAGTCCCGCCTAATTTAAGGAAAGGAAAAAGTTACATTAACGAAACAAAATACATGGCAGCATATACGAGAATGCCAGCACCAACAAGGAAGATCAAGGTCATACCCTAGCTGTCAGTAAACTAGTCCCAAGAATAACGAGAAGTGTATTGGCAGAGAATATCTCGGCATTTCGGTTTTCCGCAATTTGTTTGTAGATCGGCCGCAGAAGCTGTGTGTGCCACAAAAGGGGTTAATGCATTGTACAAATATGATTCAGCACCGTATCAGTAGAGTTAGCTATAGAGATTCAGTTTAAGTTTTTGGAGACCCATACAGCAAATCTAATGTCTTTTTCATCACTTATCTGGATCTCTTTTTTTGTTTAATTTATTCAGATCTCTAGATTCTCAAAAGAGAAACAGGAAAGCCATCGAGACTTACAAGACGACCACCAGCAATTATGGCAGTAATAGCAGCAGCTGCTTTGATTGCAGCAAGTCCAAGAGCTTCAGCAATGGCTTGAAATCCAATCTGAGAAAAGCAGTTAGCAACTTAGCATTCTCCTCTTACTGATAATTTCTAGGCTTCCTTGAGAATTATGTAACACAATAACATTTTGCAGCAAATACTAACAACACATGACCATGAATATCTCCTTAAAAGCAGAGAGCATGTTGAACTTAAGCTATTTGCCATTACATCACAAGAAAAACAACTAAAAGGGAAATATAAGATAAACAAAAAAGGGAAACGCAAAAGCTAAGCTTACCCCTCCTTTGGATGAATTAGGTGAAATAAGTGGGATGAGAATCAGTAACACAACCACAGCCAGATCCTGCGAAGACCAAAAGATTGACCAGAGCTACCCAGTATAATACCAATTATACATACGCAGTAAAAACTTTGTGTTCTGAACAAACCTGAAAAAGCAAGACTGAAAATGTAGCTCGTCCATGTCTTGAGGTGCTCTCACCCCGTTCTTGTAGAACCTGAAAACCGAATACACTGTCTCAGTTGAACCAATTGGTAGCTAAATCACATAAAAAGCTAAACGGGGCTATCACAAAAAAAAATCCTCAAAAAACGTTATTCAAGAGAAAAATAGTAGCAGTGGCAATTTCTGGATATCTTCCCTAAAACAGTAACAGGTTCAACTATAATCAATTGCTGCAAATTTGGAAGAATGCTACTAAATTTTACCTGAAGGACAACAGCAGTGGAAGACAATGCCAGGCCATTTCCAATTACTATTGCTGCTGGACCAGCCTGACCAGCAACATAGTGAGCGATCAAACCAACTACTGCTGCTGTTACCAGAACCTGATTACAACAATGAAAAAAAAAAACAGATTAAAAGACTAGAACAAAGCAATATACACACAAAAAAAGAGGTATGCATTGTAGTTAAAAAAAATACAGTGACGTAGAGTCCCAAAAATCACCTGTGCAGAGCCTAATCCAAAAACATATTTCTTCATGGAACTTAGTCTTTCAACAGAGAGCTGTCAAAAAAAGAAAATCGAAAGAATTGGCTCTTCCTTCCTCTAAGCACTAATCAAAGGAAAAAGGTACAACATAAAAATAGCAAATACTGAATTTCACCTCAAGGCCAATGTTGAAAAGCAAGAAGACAACTCCAAATTCTGCAATGGCCTTGGTTCCATGCACATTACGAATTATTGAGAGGCCATAAGGACCAATCAAAATTCCCGCCGCCAAATACCCCAGAACAGGGCTGCCTATAGATTGCAGCAGATGAAACCAACAAGACAGCATATAAATCTCTATGCATCATGATTACGGCAGCAGAACTGAAATTGTTTGTCTGATGATAAAAATGAATAGTACGAGTCCAATGAATGATGAAACAAAGAGGTCAAAATATGGGCATTCAGATACAATGATTGAAATAATTCATGATTATATTACGTTACCTCCAGGAAGTTTCTGAAATAGAGGCACGAATATGACGCTTGCAAGCAATAACCACAGCACATCAAGAAGAGAAGCTTCCTCCTCATTAACCTAAGAGTTATAGAAGTTCAAGGAAGCAAGTTAAATTCCACAAGGTTTGTATGGGACTCAGTGAAAGAGTATATATCCAGTATGACCACTCATACCTCTTGCTGAGGGAGCATCTCAAGTAGTTTCTTTATTCTCTTTGGAAGTTTCTGCACCTGCCGGATCAGAGGCTTTGTGCTAGAGGAAACCTCGTCTGTACTAGTGCTGACAATATTTGGCAGTTGTGGCAGCTGATTGTTCCTTCCTACTCTATTGGAATAGATTGTCACTCTGAAATGAATCAGAAAACTTGCAATCAACAAAACAGACAAGAGTTTATGGTTTAACACAATCCTCAAAACAATGAGTAAATTTTCAACTAACCCTGCCCCAAGAAGTGCAAATCCCAGAATTAGTTTGGGCCACTGCTGTTTCACAGAGTCAACCAGACTGTCAAAAACTGTCTCAGTTCCATCCCCATTGGAAGAGAAGAAAGATGCAGGAAAGAAACGAGAGGATTTCTTCAATGATGCCTTGGTACCAGATGAACTCTCCCTTGGCAGATCTTTCTGCACTTCCTGTTTTTTTGTCTGAACAACATTCTTCAACTTCTCTGCTTCTGCTTCAACCTCTTTAGCGAAATCTGCAGTAGGCTTTCCATTCTCATTATCGCTTGACTCGTAAGACTGAGTTAGTTGTTGAGAGCTCTGGCCAACTTTACCAGGCACAACTTCTGATGAATCTCCCTCTACTGATAACTCTCTTTCAGCCTGATGGCTTACATCAACGATATCACTCAAGACTTCATCCCCATCAAGAACAGTAGTTTTGCCATCTAACATCTTGCCCTGGGTTGATTCTTGGGATTGAGAACCAAAAAGAGACTTCTCTGCTCTCTGCAAAGCAATTTCTGCATCATTCACACGTTGAGTAGCCTCAAGCTCCAATGCCACAGCTTGTTCGGCCAATATCATAATATTTGCCACATCCTCCTCGGCTTTCAATGCGTTGATCTGTGCTCTCTCAGCAGCCTCGTTCAATCTGTCTACTTCCTTCTGCAGCTTGTCCTTTTTAATTTGCAAACGCCTGAGTTGGTCCTCGCAACTTGCTAAATTTTCTTGGCATTCTTTTATGTCTTCCTTAGCAGATAAAAGGGCTTCTTCTTTATCTTTTACACTGTCTATAGTCTCACTCTCTTCAGAAACTTCTGACATATCATGGCCCGCTGCTTCTAGTGATCCCAGTGCAACTTGCAGCCTTGCTTCAGCAAGAGATAATGCCATAGTAGCCTTTTGAACAGCTTCTTTAGCAACACATTCTTCATCAACCGTCTCTTGAACCACATTAAGGGTTTGGTTTACATCGTGCCACGCACTGGCAGCTTCATCCTTAAGTGCTATCGCTACTTCTGATATTCTCTGAGCCTTTTCCTCGAACATGGTACTGTTGAGACTAGCAGCTTCCAATTCTTTAGTTGCCTTATACAGAAGATCCCTGAGTTCCTCCAAACTAGGTGTAGAATCCTGCTCTCTCGTTTCTTTTTCTTCTTTAGAAAACGTAATCTCGCTGTCATCACTAGCTTCTGCAAATTCCAAATTCCGGTCATTCCCATCCAAATCTCCTACAGAATCATTACCTTGGCAAAGTAACCTAAATCCCAAGGGGAAAAAATTCGGTTTTGTAGGAAGCAAATGACCATAGAATCTTCCAGTGAAACCAGCATTCAAAGTCAAAGAACCACGATACTGTACACTTCTTTTCAATCTACTAGCCGAACGAACATTAGAATCAATCTTGGGATCGAAAAATCTACTGCCGAGTCCTTTGGGACACAGTCTCGCACTTATCATTCGATTTGGCAAGCAGTAACTCGCACAATCCGCACCATGAAACATACTCTGCCGCTGAACGTTACACGCGAAATCCATATCTCAAATGGAGCTGGTCAAATCAATCTACCAAAGACTTACTTCTCTCCTCGAAAACTTATCGAGCACCTGCGGAGCAAAAGGTGCCTCAATATTACACTCGAGTTTACAAAAAAAAGTCAAATAACACCAAATGTGCTCAATAATCTAAGATGAAAGCGTAAACCTAGAGTGTAGAATCATCAAAATCAGTAGAGATACAGAGACAAATCGAGAAATCTTACTGAACAAAGACGGAGAGAACGAGAGACTGACAGATCATGAGAAGAGAGCGTCGAGGCTAAGCTGAGGAGCAAATAAATGGCGGCGCGAGAGAGAGAAAGATTTGGAGAATCGAAGATTGATTGAAAACGTCTCTCAGGAGAAAGTTTCCGTTTCAACAGTATTTCTCGGCGGTCTTTAGATGTCCCGTCCAACTCTCTCCCTCTTTCCTTTTAAGTTTTTTGCTAACGTCGTGCTACGATTTTTTAAGTGAAGTTACGAAAACGCCCTCTCATGCGTAGAGAGATTCAATTCGTACACATATAATATGCTGTGAATATACCACCTACTCTCTTACTCCTACTCGCATAAAGGCGCGTATCATATACATGCGGTTCGAATTAACGACTACGATCCGGTTTGAGCCCACGCACAATATCACTTATTTTAACATTTGTTTTGCATGGAAACAATTGCATCCCAATCAAATCATTGATATAATATTATATCTGCGTTAGTAAGTATTAGGTAATAATAGAGGCGCTTTAATAGTCTGCTAAAACCGGCCGACTTAATTAGTTTAGGTGTTTGGTTTAGTTTCGCACTGCCTTTCATCGGCGCGTGTGACGAAGTCCTTTTCACAGTGTTTTTTAATATTTGAGAAAAGATTTTGGATTTTATTAAATTGTTTTTCTTTTTAAGCTAGCGACGTTGCTCTTTGAACGATGAAACGACCGTACGCTTGGCGACCTTCTCAGATTGCGTAGAGTCGTTTTGCCTTATTGGGCTTACTCAGTCTCCTCGGCCCACAACGTTTTATTTTTCTTTCCCGTCCGTTATTAACTTATTATTATCTTTTCCACCTGTGTACCACGTACAAAGATTTGAGCATGGGATTATCGTGGTTTAAAACTAAAGAGCCATTAAATAATTAAATACATCAACAGGGCTCGTCCGAAAACATTTCATGCCTAAAGCAAAATAATTTTGTGAATTCACCAACAAACACAAATGTCATGAAATTTGCAAATTCGAAGATTGTACCTTGTACCAAAGAACCATCATGACATTTGTGTTTTATTGTGATTTATTTTCTATAAAGATTTGTATAGATGTGGCTTTACATTGAGACGTATAAACTTAACTTTTTTGGTCGGTCAATTCGTTGGATTAAGTTAGAGACTTTAATCCTTCATGGATACAATCATATCAAATGAGGTGCATATAAATCCAGTATAGAGTAAAAAAAAACTTAAAATAAGAGGTAACAATCACCATCTAAGTCTTCAGAAGAGTGAGACTGATTGTGTAACACAAAATATAACCTGTTAAGTTAGTAAATCTAGTTATAGAAAAGAAGAAATGGGTGAATCTGTAAAAATAAGTAATGGGTTGTGGAAAAAAAAAACAGAAAAGCCATTTTAAACCCAAAGCCCAAGGCCAGCCCAGACCGTATATGCCTACGAAGTTCGACCAATTCACAAACAATTATAATATTACATACACAAACTTCTCTCTGCTCTTTTGTCTCTCTGTTTCACGCGTCTCTAAACTCATTATTTTTTTACCCTTTCGATTTCTCTCTCGTTCGTCGCGTCGACCTCTTTCAAAAATTGTTCACTATTTATCAATCCTCGAATTTCGCTTGATTCTGGTCTTTTAATTCCAGATGTGCTACTATTTATCTCCGATATCCTGATTTTACAAACCCTAAATTTCTCCGGAAGAGATTTATTTTCCTTTTTTTTTGTAATTAAAATCGCGATTATTCTCAATATCTCAACATTACCCTAGGTTTTGTATTACCATAGGAAACCCTAGTTTCTGTACACGCTGTTGTTTCTGTTGTACAGATCCTTCCTTAGGCAGAGTTTGATTATCAGGGGTTTAGAGATCGAGAAAAAGGTTTTGAGATGAACAACAATCGAGGAAGATATCCTCCTGGGATTGGCGCTGGCCGTGGAGCCATGAACCCTAACCCTAATTTCCAATCACGGCCTGGTTATCAACAGCAGCCGCCGCCACCATACGTTCAGCGCGGTGCTTACGCTCAGAATCACCAACAACAGTATCAACAAGCGCCGTCGCAGCCGCATCCACAACATCAATACCAACAGCAACAGCAGCAACAACAACAATGGCTTCGTAGAGCTCAGATCTCTGGCGGTAACAGTAACGGTGACGCTGTTGTAGAAGTTGAGAAAACTGTTCAGTCTGAAGCTATTGACACAAAGTGAGTTCTTTTTTTTCGATTATATCTTTGATATGAAGCGAATTCTGCTTTTCATCTTTCTCGTATAGTGTTTTTTCAAGTGACTAAAACCCTTGTTTCTTACGCTACTATGTCATTGAATTGTTTTCATTTCTCTTCAGTTCGGAAGATTGGAAAGCGAGGCTAAAATTACCCGCACCTGATACTCGCTACAGAACAGAGGTGAGGTTCCATATTTTGACGAAATTAGGATTTTGTTTTCTTACAAGTAAATGATGTTGGATACATTGTTTATATCCGCTGTCTCAAGTGCTACTGTGGTGTGTCACAAGAGTGTATTTACTTATTTGATAGCTTAATACATAAATCAGTACTTGTTGATGATAATTTTTCAGGATGTGACAGCCACAAAGGGAAATGAGTTTGAAGATTATTTTTTGAAACGAGAGCTTCTCATGGGAATATACGAGAAGGGTTTTGAGAGACCTTCTCCTATTCAGGAAGAGAGTATTCCAATTGCCTTAACTGGTAGAGATATTCTTGCCAGGGCAAAGAATGGGACTGGGAAGACAGCCGCCTTTTGTATTCCTGTCTTGGAAAAAATTGACCAAGATAACAACGTTATCCAAGGTAACTGTCTCTTATACCACGTTTTCAGTTGATTTTTTCATGTGATAGGTTGCGAGAATCTAATTTGAAATTCTGGCATGTACTAACACAATAAACCCTAGTTACTTTATAACACTTGGTGATGCATGTCTTGTACGCAGCTGTGATAATTGTTCCAACTCGAGAGTTAGCCCTTCAGACTTCACAGGTGTGTAAGGAGTTGGGTAAGCATTTGAAGATTCAAGTCATGGTGACCACTGGAGGCACCAGTCTGAAAGATGATATCATGCGTTTGTATCAGCCTGTCCATTTACTGGTAGGAACTCCTGGAAGAATTCTTGATCTTGCCAAGAAAGGTGTTTGTGTTTTGAAAGATTGTTCGGTGCTCGTTATGGATGAGGTAAATGTTGGACTTGCTTTGTAATTTTACTCTTAAATTTCTTTAACTATTTGCAAGCTGTAGCAGAACTGTTCATGTTACTCCTGCTTCTAATTTGAATATGTATATATTCATCAGGCTGATAAGCTTTTATCTCAAGAGTTCCAACCTTCAGTGGAACACTTGATTAGCTTTCTCCCAGAAAATCGACAGATTTTGATGTTCTCAGCCACGTTTCCTGTCACTGTCAAGGATTTTAAGGATAGATTTCTGACAAATCCTTACATCATCAATCTGATGGATGAACTTACGCTCAAGGGTATTACCCAATTCTATGCCTTCGTTGAAGAACGGCAGAAAATTCATTGCTTGAATACTCTATTCTCCAAGGTTAGATCTGAAGTAAGCATTGATTGTTTTGGTTTCTTTCCATAGCTGGCATTTACTCTCTTCTTCTTCTGCAGCTGCAAATTAACCAATCGATCATATTCTGCAATTCTGTAAACCGTGTGGAGCTCTTAGCTAAGAAAATTACAGAACTTGGGTATTCATGCTTTTACATCCATGCAAAGATGCTTCAAGATCACCGAAACAGAGTGTTCCATGACTTTCGCAATGGTGCATGTCGGAATCTCGTATGTACGGGTATGTCTAATTGGTGTTCTGTTGTTAATGTAGGAGCACAATGAATAAAGTACTCAATTATCTACTTCTTAGAACCCAAGAGTTACTTTAGTCAAGGCCTTAGAGGAACAAGTTACACTGGTTGTACTATTTTGACTTACTGAAATGAGCTAAGTCCTTCACCTGAATAATTTATGATTGATGATGGTTGCTGCAGACTTGTTCACACGTGGAATTGACATTCAAGCAGTCAATGTGGTGATAAACTTTGATTTCCCAAAGAATGCAGAAACTTATCTGCACAGGGTAAGCTGAAAACCAAATGTCCAAAGTGTATTAGATTCCTACATATTGATTGATGGTTATTTGATTTTGATACCCGATTGCTGTTCAGGTTGGTCGATCAGGAAGGTTTGGCCATCTTGGTTTAGCTGTGAATCTTATAACCTATGAGGACCGCTTTAACCTGTATGTCTTTCTCTCTTGACTGGTTTGTACTCCTGTTTTCTGCAGCATAGTTTAACCTTCTTAGATTTTTGTAGTTACCGAATTGAGCAAGAGCTTGGAACGGAGATCAAGCAAATTCCTCCACACATCGATCAGGCAATTTATTGCCAATAACTAAGGTGGCTTGGTCTTCTGTTAGGTGTATCAGTAATAAGTGGTAAGTAATATCTACTTAAGGACCTGAATTGCTCTTACTTCCAGAGTTGTTTACTTCATGTAAACTCAAGATTCTCTAGGAGAATATTGTTTACTGTATACAATAGATAGTCTTGTTGGGATGATCAAAGATGGAGTCCAACTATCGTTCTTATAACATCACGTTACATCATTGGGACCATATTTAAAGTTCATACAGCTCATGCATATAGGCTGACTTGTTGATGTTGTCCTTTTACGCTTTTGATTTAGGTTTGCTCCCCATTACGAAGATCCCTAAAAGATTTTTTGGATTTTTGTGATGTTTCAGGTTGGTTGAAACAATGGATAGACAGTTCTCTTTTCTAGCCATGCAAGACAGCACAACCCAAAAACTCTTCACATTCTGCCTCTACCTCTGAAATGTTTCTTTGTGCGTCTTTGGGTCTCCTTTATCCCTAAAGATCGACTATATGTAGACAAGGCCTAGAAGGTTTGAATTGCTGGGTAGTATTGGAAGTGAAAACTTTTATTTAGTTTTAACAAGACGATTGATACTATGTTTCTTGACTGATCAGTGGTTTCAGTGTTGTGATTCGTCTTTAAGAAGCTGTGGTTTCGTGACTTTTTTATGTCCTGTTTCCAGCTTTCCAACTTCAATAATTAAGTCTTTGAGACCTCATAGATTATATTTTCCTTTTACATTCACCCAGGTTGTCACTAGGTTGATTAGTTCAGGGATATGGCCTTTGGACAATAATTTTAGCACATTTGTTCCATAACTAAGACAAGTAAAAACACAACATGTAGTTGATACAAGTATGAACATAGGAGAGGATATAGGTTATAACCTGTATCACAGGTTAGTTCTGATCTTAGAAGCAGCTGAAAAATGGCTTCTTGGGAATCTGTCCCATGGTTTGAAACCTAGCAGCTTCTTCTTCCGCATCAAGGATTTCTTGAGCGCGTCTGGTTTGAACCTTCGCCTTCTTCTCTTGTGCTTTTGCATGAACTGCTGCTTTCTTGTTCCTTAGTTTTTCTGTTTTTTCCAGTTTTTTACTGTCCATCTTCAGCTGTAGAAAACAACAATCTTTTTGTTTGTTTGGTTGTTCTCTGATAACATGAAATATCTTGTTTTCTAGACGCAGCAGTCTTTCACCATTTGATTTGTTTATTGTTGTGATAGATTCGTGTTTTTTATCGTATTACTTAGCAATAGAACAGTGTAAAGCATAAAATAGGACATGAGTCTGGAATTAGAGATCTTATATCTGGAGTTGGTGGTAGATGCTTTTTGTGGACTCACCTGCATTCTTTGGAGTTGAGATTCGATCTTTGTTGTTTTCTTATTCTCCCATCCTGAAATCTCAAGGAGTTTTTTCTTATTCCTGTGATTAGAAAATGGTCGCAGCTGTATTGAAACCATGAGAATGGAAACGCTGAATGCTGAAAAGAGTTTATGTTGTTTCTTACTTGTTGATGACCTTTGTTATCTTCTGTTCCTTCCATGCCTTGATGACTGATGACTGCTCTTGCCCTACTTCGCAAGTGTTATGTTAATAAAAGTTGCTTAATTCATAAGATCACATAAAATTAAGCAATACCGAAACTTTGTGATAGGATTACCTCTTTGGATCGGAATACTCGGCTCCATTTGATAGAATAAGGCTGAGCTTCAAGCTTAAGTTTAAATTGCGCATTTAGTCTATTTATAAAAGATACAGATATGTTCGAATGCAAAATTGGAATGGTCGGTCTCGATTATTGTTGTGTTGGTGTCGTTTTCTCTTGTGCGAATATTTGAAAACCATTATCGTTTTTATTGGTTGCCTTGTGTGTTTGTCTTTTCAACTGTTTATTTTTATTTATTCGATATATGTCACAAGGAATATTTATTACAGCTTGCAAAATAGCCGAATCTTGAGAAAATTGGCGAGCACTTGGTTCTTCCTATTGCTATTATTTTTTATTTCGGTAACTTGTGAAGCTCTGAAAAGAGTAGTTTGTGTGTTTTATAAAAAAAGGGAAATCGATGTATGTTTTGGTCCTTTGGATGTCCATATAACATACATAAATATAATTTTGTTATTTGACAAAATTATAACCCCGAAATTTAGAATTATACAACTAGAAAAACATTTAAAAATCATTATTGTAGCAAATTAGTTACAAATGTAACTCAATTCTTGATGACAAAAAAAAATATATAACTCAATTCTTTTAATTGGAAATTAAAGATTCTCCTAATGGTTTAATGAAAACTTTTAAAGTGCAAAGGTCTTGTCAATATCTTGTCATTGCCTTTATTTTTTGCGATGAAAAATATCATATTATAAAAATAAAATAAAAAAAGATAAAAGCATTCCATACTAAGTCCACTAGGGAGTTCAGCCGTTGGCTATCTATCTTTGCAGGGGATTGTTGTATTCCATATTTTAATACTAAGCATTTGATACGATGTTATACGTATTTTTCAGAGTTAGTAGCCGAAGAAAGCTTGGTGGCCTCATCAGACGTTTTTGTTCACCTCCACAGCCATATAATGATGATCAATAAACTCAGTCTGCAAGCAAGAATTATAAGGAAAAAAAGGAAAAATGAAGCCAATTATACATAAGAAATAACACAAAGACAGTATGTATGTAGCAGTTTTCGACCAATATATCATCAACATTTCCATTGACGGATCCTCATAATAATCTATTCCAGCTTGTAAAAGAAATCCCATATGAAAATAAGCTTGAGCTTGACAAAAGAATTGGTAAGTGGACTTTTATTGGGTTGGCCCATGTAGTAAAGATTATTTGCTCCTCTGCAGTTCAATAACAGGACACGTGGCTTGTAGTACTCTAACCCTCTAAATGCGTCAGCCGATCACCATTTCTAACGATTCTCATTCCGAAGAAAAGCTTTAGCGAGGTTCGTTGCAGTAAGGCCTAAATGCATCATATCCATTGGTTCTAGTCGATTGTTGTATAACTGAATATGAAGAGATCGAAAATTCAATCCCTCATAATGGCATTGGTATACATAATCTACGAGTATTCCTTGTGCGAGAATCAGACTTGGTTTGCTTAGAATGATGAGTAGGAAGGCCAAGTCCATACCCATGAATACAGATTCCTCAAGACTAATATATATATATATATATATATATGTCATGACAACAATTGGTGAAGGTGAACATGGATTCTGCTAGTTTCCCACTCTTCATTGTGCTTCTAAAACCACATTTGGGTACCTTGATTCTTGAATCATCTGGATGGATCAGTCCTGCTGTATTTTCTTCTGTTTTCTACCTATATGCTTTGGTTTCTCTTATAGAACAAGCTCCATCATCAACTCATTATCCTCAACTACTTTTATCACTTCATTTTACCGAATTAAACTATCTTTATTATTCTGCTGTGAACATCAAAACCATTTTAGACATTGAATCCACACAATATACAACAAAATCTGGACAATCAAAAGCAGAAATATCCAGGAAAATGAATAGGGAATGCAGTTGTTCATAAGAATGTTTGTTTAGAGAGCTCGTCCTTTGATGATGTCGATGCTCATCTCGCTAGGATCAGTTGCTTGCAATTCAACTTGAATTCCATCCATTTCTCTCTTAAACCTGTCTTTTGAGCTTGCATACAACATCTTACTCCGCACTCTTGATATATCAGGAGACCTGATGAATACAAGGTCATCATCAATATATAGAGAGGTACACAAAGCTTTATAATCACCTGGAAAACTATGTAGAGAAATGGAGCAATGTGCTTACCACGCGATGAAAAAGATCTTGCTCTTCCTCGGTGGTGAAATCAAAATCATAGACATTCGTCCTCGGGGATAGAGCTGGTAAAATCATCGTAAGTTTCTTCTGGGTTCCCAAGCTTTTCTATTTTAACTTGCTGAGCCTTCTCATCAATCTTGAACACAATGAACCTGTAAGTCCTCTTTGCTTTTAACTCCAAGAACTTGAACTTGCATTCACCACTCACGTGCATCCCAGATGCTGAATTAGCCTGCCCAACATACACACGCATTCATTCATTTATACATGAACCTTCTTCATGGTATTAATTATCATCCTAACCAAATACCATAAAAACTTAGATTTTGATTTGGAATCATAGCATATAAACCATATGTTCACAACACCGTCCACACCAAGTAAATTCATACATATGAACTCTTTTCATCTTATATACTTCCAACCCAAATACTACAAAACTTAGTTTCTGATATGGGATCATAACATCTTATATATTCAACAACACCATCCACAAGGGATCTCATATCCGGTGGGTGTAAAATCAGAACATAAACATACTCAATAATCAATAATCTACATTAGTATATTAATTGTAGGGAGTTACCATGTTTTCTTTTGAGAAATGGAACTATGATTGGAAAAATGAAGGGGATGTGGAAGACCAAGGGGGTGGGGTTTAGGGGTTGTTTGTGGTTTGAGGAAAAACACAAAGTTGGGTATTTTGGTATCTTCTTTGGTCTTTAAGCTGATCACGTCTTGAATTAGACGACTTTGATGCTGTCACGTTGTGCCCATATTTTCCAAAATATATATAGTTTTACTCTTTCATATACATCTATATCAATATTTATTTGATGTTTGCATATGAGCTTAACTTTGGTAGGGAGATCATTGTAGCATAATTAAGGATGGGCTAAAAACTTGTACCCGAACATCCAATCCGAACCTGATCCGAAAACTTGTAACCGAATTCTAACCCAATAAATTATTCCGTTAGGTTGTAAATCATTAAATCTGAAAATCCGTACTCGAATCCGATCTGAATCCAAAATTTGAAAATCCGATCCGAAAATCCGAAAATACATAACTACCCATAGAAAATACATAATTTGAAGACCATATTGAGTTTTTTATGTGTAATATACACAAATCTGATCCGAATGCGAACAGAAAAATCCAAAAAATCCAAAAAAATAACCGAAAACCCCGAAAAAAACCCGTAAACCCAAAAAATTCCAAATTTTTTTTTAAAAAAAACTCAAATCCGAACCGGATCAAAAACCGAATCCAAAAAGTTTTATCCGAACTGAATTCGAATCTGATAAAATATTCTATTGGATTGTAAATCTTTAGACTGTAAACCCAAACCCAATAGAGTTTTACCAAAACCCAAAATCCGAATGTCCATCCCTAGTAGCATTGAAGCTTTTCGCGATGAACTTGTTATAAATTTTGTTTTGGTTTTTCTCTTTTCAGTTTTGACCCTCTCTAGTCTCTTCGGTCATTCATGATTGGTCTTAGGCAGCTAGGTTTCATTTCTTTAAGTGGATCCTAGCCTCTATGCTGTATTGCTACATATAACATATTGTTTAATGCGGCCCAAACGTGCCTTTGAATCCATGAATTCACTGGGTCGTAAAAGAGGGAGGCCCAACTCCAATTGTTGATTTTGGATTTTGGACTTGTGTTACGACAACTGTAAGCATCTTCGTTTTTCTTTTTGGTTTTTAAGTAATCTTTGGTTGTTAGCGAACAGTTCTTCTTCCTTGTTATTAATCATGAATATGTAATCATACACATAAAAATATCTAATGAGTGCAATTTTAATGTATTAGCGAGTGTTTTACATTTGACGGCATGAACTTAATAAGTAAAACCATCTTAAATTAAAAGATAAATGTTTATACGTACGCCTATTAGAGACGTGTTGCGAAAGTGATGCGTCTCCTAAAGAGAAAACGAGATTTAATTGTTATTACTTATTAAGAAGAAGCTTCATAGTCTTTCTTAGATTTTTTAAACTTTAAAAATAGACGCTTTGTCTTTTCTGTACGTATATATATACGTACTTATTATGACTTTTATTTGGCGTTTTTTCGAAACTCGTTTTATAAATTCCACAGGTACCTAACTTTTGGCACTTGCCCATAGCTAGCTGTTCAAGAATAATTCATCTGTTACTAAACTAAAAAAGTTATAATATATGTACTCAGATTTGATAATAACTTATAAAGAAAACAGGGATACTCCGGTTTTTATTTATATAAACCCAAATACTTTAGCTTACATTAATAATTGCCTAACAAACGATTAGGCTCGAACCAAAAGAAAATGTTTCAACTTTGGCTTGGGGTCAACGCTTCATATAGTTGGTCCTGAGATGTTCCGAATGGATTGTGGGCCCGAATAAGATTGATTCATCCTGTAAAGGACACGTGTCAAGATCTCCAGATCGGACGGCGGTTCTCAAAGCAACCCGGCAATTTCGATGAAAATAGAGGTACGACCAACATAGTAAAGACCGTAGAGTAAAACAGAACACGAACTCGCAGAGCAAGTCATTAACATTTGGATTTTTCTAACACTTGTTTTTCTTTGCCGTATTTTCTATGGAACTAAGATTGTTTATTCGTTTACTGGTTTGATAAAGACAGGTGGCTGATCTTTAAAGGCGTGTTATGTCGTTTTGGTTCTTGTCCTCTGTTTTGAAAGACGAGAAAAACTTGTATGGTTGAAAAGGTAACTTCTCTTTTCCTCCCCTTTGCTTACTCTTTCTTGTTCTTGTATAACTATTTCTTCACCTTTCCTTGTAGAAATCCATGGTTTTGGTTTCATGCTTCAGAGTTTTCTCTAAATTCACACTCTGTGTCTTGGTTGATCTTTGGCTCAAAACTCTGTAGGTGTCCCGTCTTCCCTTCTGTTGCTGATAAAGTGTTTAAGAAAAGAAAAGAAAACCGCAAATGAACAATATAAAGCTAGGCGTTGAAGTGATAGGCGCAAATGGTTTGTTTCAAAGAGACAAGCAAAACTCATGTAGCCCTTTCGTGGAGCTCAAGTTCGACAACCAGATATTCCGCACAACGACCAAACCCAACGACCCAAATCCTGTCTGGAACGAGTGTTTCTACTTCGTTGTCTCTGATCCTTCCGCCCTCTCCAACCGTTCACTTGAAGCCCACGTCTACAGTTACCAGAATGAATTCGATGCTAAGCCCTTTCTTGGCAAAGTTCGAGTCAATGGAACATCCTTTGTTCCTCGCTCTGAAGCAGCTCCTTTCAATTACCCTTTAGAGAAACGCAGTGTTTTCTCTCGAGCCCGTGGAGAGCTTGGCTTGAGAGTTTTCATCACAGACGATCCTTCTATTACACCTTTTGTCCCAACCTTGGTTCCAGAGACTCCTCGAGCTTATAGCCCAAATCCGCGTAAAGAGCCTGTAAAGTCCATAATCACAGCTGATTCAAGTATGGCTACTGATGAGAGAATAGAGCTGAAGCCTAAAACACGTACTTTTCATAATGTTGCCCCTCCAGTGAGACAACAGCCAATGATGAACGATGGCATTCACGAGATGAGAGCGGCACCACCGATGCCTCCAAGAGTAGTTCAAGTCAACGGTCCAGGTCCATCTTCTCACCAGCTGCCACCAGATTTCTCTGTCAAAGAGACGAGCCCTTTTCTCGGAAGTGGACAGTTCGTCCGCGGTAGAGTTGTTCGTGGTACAGAGAGGCGAGGAAGAGGAACATATGATCTTGTTGAAGAGATGAAATTCCTCTTTGTGAGAGTCGTGAAGGCGCGTGATCTCCCCACCAAAGACCTTACGGGAAGCCTAGACCCATATGTGGTAGTAAAAATCGGAAACTTCAAAGGTTTTACCCCACATTTAAGCATGAATTCAGATCCGGAGTGGAACAAAGTCTTTGCCTTTCCTAATGATAATCTTCAGTCGAACTTTGTTGAAGTTGTGGTGAAGGATAAAGACATCGTCCTTGATGATGTTGTTGGGACTGTTCGATTCGATCTTCATGAGGTTCAGTTTCGTGCTCCCCCGGATAGTCCTTTAGCTCCCGAGTGGTACAGATTGAAGAAAAAGGATGGCGAGAATAGGAAATCTGAGATAATGCTTGCTGTTTGGTTTGGAACTCAGGCTGATGAAGCTTTTGGGGATGCGACTTTCTCAGACTCAGCGTCATCTCCAGACAGCTCGAACATTATATATGCTAACCTGCGCTCAAAAGTGTACCATTCGCCTCGGCTATGGTACCTAAGGGTGAAAATATTAGAGGCTCAGGACGTCATCATCGTGTCTGACAAATCCCGTCTTCCTGAGGTCTTTGTGAGAATCAGGGTCGGTAACCAGATGGAACATACTAAAGTTTCTCATAGAAGCATCAATCCGAAGTGGGGCGAAGATTTCATGTTTGTAGTTGCAGAGCCGTTTGATGAACCCATGGTCCTCTCAGTCGAAGATCACGTTTCTACTAACAAAGACGAGCCAATAGGAAAAGTTGTGATTCCGCTGGATAAAATTGACAAGCGTACAGATGACAGAACTATCCGTGGCAGCTGGTTTCATCTTGAAGACTCCATCTCAGATGCTATGGATGCTGATAAAGCCAGGAAAGTGAAATTTGCTAGTAGGCTTCATTTGGAGGCGGTTCTTGATGGAGGCTACCACGTTTTCGATGATTCCATGTATTACAGCAGCGATCTCAGACCATCGGCCAGACAGCTCTGGAAATCAGCAATCGGAGTCTTGGAGCTCGGGATACTTAACGCTAATGTGTTTCATACGACGAAAACTCGGGATGGGAAAGCTAGTTCGGACACATTCGTTGTTGCTAAATACGGTCACAAATGGGTTCGATCAAGAACTGTACTCAACAGCTTGAATCCAAAGTACAATGAGCAGTACACATGGGATGTTTTTGATCCCGCAACGGTTATAACCATCTGCGTCTTTGAAAACGCTCATTTCACAGTTGGAAATGGCGGAAACAACAGAGATCAGCAGATTGGGAAAGTCCGCATTAGACTCTCGACTCTTCAGACGGGCCGTGTCTACACGCACGCTTACCCTTTGCTTGTTCTACTACCTTCCGGTCTTAAGAAAAGAGGGGAGCTTCACTTAGCCGTGAGATTCACCTGCACATCGGTCTCCAATATGCTGATGAAATACACCAAACCTCTCTTGCCTAAAATGCATTACATTCAACCATTACTCAAAAATCAGGACATAAAGCTTAAGAGGGAGGTTTTCAACATAATTGCTGCTCGTTTAAGCCGGTCCGAGCCACCGCTGAGACGGGAAGTGGTTGATTATATGACAGATCAGAAAATTGATCTGTTCAGCATAAGGCGAAGCAAAGCCAACCTTAATAGGTTGACGAGGATGTTATCGGGTGTGCTGTCGGTCTGGAAATGGTTGGAACAAGTGTGCACGTGGAGCACTCCGGTGACGACGGCTCTGGTGCACGTGTTGTACACGATGCTTGTGATGTTCCCGGAGATGATTTTGCCGACTGTGTTTCTGTATATGGCTGTGATTGGGATGTGGAATTACAGGTTTAAGCCTAGATTTCCTCCGCATATGGACGCCAAACTATCTTGTGCAGAGAATCTGACTGCTGATGAGCTCGACGAAGAGTTTGATACCTTCCCTACCACAAAGGCTCCAGACATTGTGAAAATGAGGTAAGAAATTATGACGATCAAAGATATTCGAAAACGAAGAAAGATTTGTTCATTGGTTGACTGTTTTCCTCCTTGTGTGCAGGTACGACCGGCTGAGAATTGTGTCTGGGAATGTACAGTCGTTTGCTGGAGACATAGCCGGACAGGGAGAGCGAGTGCAGGCGCTGCTGAGCTGGCGTGATCCACGCGCCACTGCAATTTTTATAACATTCTGTTTCCTCATTGCCATGGCTCTCTACATTATCCCTTTTAAACTCGTCGCTCTTCTCTCCGGCTACTACTTCATGCGACACCCTAAGCTCCGACACCGCACTCCCTCCGTTCCTTTCAACTTTTTCCGGCGACTTCCAGCAATGACCGACTCTATGCTGTGAATCTTCTTAAAGAGAATTCAACAAACATGTATATGCATATAAGTCTTCATCTTCTTCTTTGAATTTGTAATCTATATACATCCATATGTATAATATATTATGTTTAAAATCGTGCATTCATGAACTCGTTACTTGCTTTCACACTCGTAATATTGAAACAGAATATATAGAAGCTCAAAATACCATACGATCGAGCTTTAAAACAGAGAGGAAGACGGTGAGAAACAGAGTCGGTTAGATCCTAACAAACTCAAGCTGTAACAAAGCCCAATGGGTCTTTTCTATATTGTAATAAGGCCTTAAACAAAACGACGTCACATAGCTAATTAATACAGTTTTAGTGCTTCATTAGTTCCCTCCTTAACGAATCAGTTAGATTATAAAAGTCCGTTAGGGATTACGAGATGGAGCCAACGGGAAAGAAAAAAGCATTTCTCTATGAACAGAGAGACGGAGCACTTGCTTTAACAGCCGGTGCTGTTTTTTCAGAAAGAAATTAAAAAAAAAAAACCAGAAAAATCAGTACGACAACAATTTATTAATAAATTTAAAGGTTATTTTGGTATAGTAATGGCCAGATTCTTTGTTGCCTTCTCTCATCATTAAAATATTTCATCAACTTGTCGGTAAAATTATTTTTGGCTTATTCAGTCTTTCTTTCTATGTCTTGTTGTTTGAATTTAAAAAAAAAGACAAATATCTGCGTATATACTTGACTGAGAGTGTATATATATATAAATATATAAATATAAACTTGTGATCTGATCTACTTATTATCTAAATAATAATCCTAGGGGTTTCGACAATTTCGGATAGTTTATGCTACTTCACATACGTTCATGTCGATTCGCGATGAGATACTGTCTCGATTTCGTTTTTCTTTTATTTAAATCTAATTTATAATTTAATGGAAGCACGTGGATTTGCTTGTCCTGGTTTTGTTTGTTTCCTTACTCCTCGAGCGTTTTGATGAAATCGAGGAACCTAAAATACAAAGTTCGTGGATCCAAAAACGTTGTGGCTTTTTGAATCGTAGTAAGCTAGTGGTGAGGAATACGTTTCTGCTTTTTTATCCATTTTTATTACCTCCAGATGTGCACACATTTGGCTTCTTTTTTTTTATTTCCTGCTTCGATTCCCAAATTTTTTTCCTTTGGATTTTGAGTTTTCTTCTGTATTGCTGTAACTAGTCGAGTTGACTCAATAGAGACGCAGCGAGTTGACAAGGTACGGCCTTTTTCTTTACCAAATCAAGTCCTTCTCAACTTTTTTTATTTGTTCTTTGTGTTAGTCACACTACTTCACTGATTCAACAAAAAAAAACGGATTTTTGGATTCGATTTACTAAGATCATTGCCTGTATAATCCTATTGCAGCTCCTGGGTTTACGAAGAGACATTTCCTAATTGAAACATTGAAAAAAGCAAGAGTCTTGGAAGATTTTGGAGCGTTTGTGGTTTAGATGGGAGGTCAATGCTCTAACCTGAGTCGGTGTTGCCGGAATCCATCTCACAAGACAGCTGTTCTTGAAGCTCCTGTTGTTGGTTAGTTGACCGTATTAATTTTTTTTTTAAAGACAATAATTAGTGTTTGTTTCTTCTACTTGGATCTAAGAAGCTAAGGCAATGTCTGATTGGTGTTTTTGTATATGGAGTTGATGCAGAAAATGGAGAGAGTAGTGAGACTACTGATGTTCCTGGTTTCCGGGAATACACATTAGAACAGCTTAAGTCGGCTACTTCTGGATTTGCTGTGGAGTATATTGTATCTGAACATGGAGAAAAGGCTCCAAATGTTGTCTATAAAGGGAAATTGGAGAATCAAATGAAGATTGCTGTCAAGCGTTTCACAAGAATGGCCTGGCCTGATGCACGACAATTCCTGGTATGACCTTATCTCGTTGCAAATTCTACTTTGTTTTAAAGTCTCATTTTATCTCAATATTGAGAATGTTTTCTTCTTTATGCAGGAGGAAGCGAGGTCGGTTGGTCAGCTGCGGAGTGAGAGAATGGCCAATTTACTTGGATGCTGTTGCGAAGGTGACGAAAGGTTACTTGTGGCAGAATTTATGCCCAATGAAACACTCGCCAAACACCTTTTTCATTGTAAGACTCATTTCTTTACTACATATATATAGCCTTTGATTTAATAATCTCTTGGAAGTTATACCCCAAGAATAGACTTAAGTGTATTTTTATGGAACCAGGGGAAACACAACCTATGAAATGGACAATGAGGCTACGAGTTGTTTTATATCTAGCACAAGCTCTTGAATACTGCACCAACAAAGGCCGTATTCTTTATCACGACCTCAATGCTTACCGGGTTTTGTTTGATGAGGTATTAATATTATTGTACTATAGTTTTTCTGGAAAATGTGTCTATATATATCTTTGCTATTCGTTCATTCTCTGACTTCCTTAAGGGCCTTTGAAGGAATGCAATCCAAGACTTTCTACTTTTGGCTTGATGAAGAATAGTCGGGACGGAAAAAGTTACAGCACTAATCTTGCTTTCACTCCTCCTGAATATCTACGAACTGGTACATCATCTACTTTTCTTTGTCCAAGATTCATATGGTTGAGATTAAGTTGCACGTTCTGTTTTCGTGTGTATTTATTTACAGGGAGAATTACTCCAGAGAGTGTGATATACAGCTTTGGCACTCTTCTGCTTGATCTTCTCAGCGGAAAACATATACCTCCTAGCCATGTAAGTATTTTAGCCACAATACGTTTGTTTTCCTATGAGATTGCAGCTTTTACTTGGAGGTGAAGACTGATTCTTTCAATCTGTTTTATGTAGGCCCTTGATCTGATTAGAGACAGAAATCTTCAGACGCTAACTGATTCTTGCCTAGATGGGCAATTTTCTGATAGCGATGGCACAGAGCTAGTACGCCTGGCATCTCGCTGTCTTCAGTATGAAGCTCGTGAACGGCCAAACCCAAAATCTTTGGTGACTGCCTTGACACCTCTTCAGAAGGATACAGAGGTTCCATTTGATTTTTCGAGCCATTAGAAAAACCGGGACCAAATTTCTGTTTGTTGACTCAAGATAAATTTTTCCCTGTATTGAGAACTGCAGGTCCCGTCTCATGTTTTAATGGGTCTACCTCACAGTGGTTTGGTCTCTCCTCTGTCCCCTCTTGGTGAGGCTTGTTCAAGAAGGGACCTGACTGCTATGCTTGAGATCTTGGATAAACTTGGATACAAAGACGATGAGGGTGTCACCAATGAGGTACCTTTTAAATTAAGTTGGAAAAATCAGTTAATAGTGTCCGGTAATAATTGATGTTGTCCGTAAGGTTTGTATAGATCTAGTGATTTTCTTGGTTCTTCATGGTGTTGCATTACAATGTTTTGGCAATGCAGCTATCGTTTCAAATGTGGACAGACCAGATGCAAGAGTCTTTGAACTCGAAGAAGAAGGGTGATGTTGCTTTCAGGCAAAAAGACTTCAGAGAGGCCATTGAGTGTTACACGCAGGTCAGTGTTTTTTTTTTTGCACTTAAACGAAGTATACAAACGCATAGCAGTAACCTGATTGGTTTCTTGAAACTTTTGACAGTTTATTGATGGAGGAATGATCTCTCCAACAGTGTGTGCTCGGCGTAGTCTGTGTTACCTGATGAGTGACATGCCGAAAGAAGCTTTAGATGATGCAATACAGGCTCAAGTGATATCTCCCGTGTGGCACGTCGCATCTTATCTCCAATCTGCTGCCCTTGCTTTCCTGGGAATGGAGAAGGAATCTCAAATCGCGCTCAAAGAGGGCTCGAACCTTGAAGCAAAGAGGAATTCAAGTTCCCAAGTAAAGTAAAGAGATATAGCATTTAAAAATTATCTTTTGGGAAAGATGAAAGAACATCTTACCAAGTTTAAGTAAAGGGTTGAAATCTGTTGAGCACAATGATGGGAAAAAAAACTCAAGAGCGATGCAAAACTAGAGAACCTCTTCTTCTGCAGAGATAGATTGGGTTTGTAGTGTTTTGCACTTGTTGTGCCTCTTTTTATGGGCATTGAATTGAAGGAGGAGTCACTTCGTTTATTGGCATTTGCAATCACTTTCATGAAGTTTATGTACTAAAAACAACAAAACACATTATTGCAGAAACCAAAACAGGTTTTGTTTATTTTGATCCGTAGATCACACTTCTGACATTCCCATGTATGAACTCTCTATCTTGAGTAGAGACATTGAACACTAAATGGCTCTCAGTTACATTTTGTGCCAATTATTTGACGGGTTTTTTTTCAAATTCTCCTCATCTTTGTAAGCCCTTTTAGATTCAATGCTTGAATATATACATTGCTATGATTCTTTGTAGAGCTTTATATTTACTATGCAGCCTTGTCTCCTTTTTATCAAAGTAAAACGAAACCCTCTCCTCTCTCTCTCAATCTCAATCTCATTCTCATTCTTGTGTAACAAATCATCGATAGATAGGAACAGGAAACTGAATCTTATTTGAAAACAACCTTGCGATATTAGGGCAAGGGACCTGATCGTGATGCATTACAACCATAAAAAATAAATATACACCAAACAAACATATAAGAGGGGTCAGATTTGTGAGAAAGAAACAAAAAATGAAAGTGGAGGTGAAAAAGAAAACAAGAAAGGAGAGCAATTGAGAGAAAAAGCCAGTCGGAAGAAGAAACTCCATGAACCCAGTTATTTCACATCTCCTCGGGTCCCGGCGTCCAGATTTCTAGACGCTCCTCCACCGACAAACCTTGGAAGCACAAGTGGTTCAAAATTGATGTACACACTGCAGTAGATAGAGGGAGATGGAGAAAGAAAGCTGGATTTGGACACACTATGAATGATCCTAAGAGCTACTTCCTGTTCCTTGCCAATGCGATGGAATTAGACGCTGTCGCAGCTCTGTTGATGCTCCCGCAAGTTCTGAACAGTCAAATACATGGGAACAAATTAATGAGATAGAACCAAATGTAGACCCCATCCATCAAACGTTTATTTGATTCTACTCCCGTTTCTATTCATTCACATATGATGGTGATTCTCAACAGAGTTGGCTAATGATTACTTCAAAAAAATTGTAAGGACTAAGACAAGGTAAAGATAATTTATGGCTAACCTTGGGCAGTGAAGTTAAACAATGGAGGCAGTGCTCTTCCATTTGGCAGTGAAACATTCGGATCCCGTAAGTCATCGAAGAAGGGGTGTGCACAAGCTTCCAACTACACATATGGACACAAGTGTTAATTTGAGTTAGACAATTCCAAATCAGCCAAGGAGGTTATATAGGTGATGTCCAAAAGCATTTAGTCATACAGCAGTGCAACGAAGGTTTGGTGAATACTGGAGGAGTCTTGAGACGAGGTCAACTGCTTCAGGTGGCATTTGCTTGTGGAAAATCTGAAGATTTTTGTGCTACATTAGATTTCATTTGAACATACACATGCACCCAAGAGGCACCAGCGATTATTTAACAAACCTTGTGCCACGGGTGAGCTTTGATTTGAGGAAACTTGAACTCAGTGTAATTGGGATTCATACACCGTATTTCTTCTCTCGTAGGCGTCCCAAGAATCTGGTGGGTGTACAAATGAATAAGATAGGAAACATGAATTATGGTTAAGAGATGAAAGAACACGAGGGATCATAATAAGTACCTTAATAATCTCCACCAGCTGATCAATCCCACTTTCCCCAGGAAACAGTGGCTGCAGGCAGAATATCAACAGTTCAAGTAGGATTAAATAATGATATCGAAGTTACATTGAACTAATTAATCAAAAATAAAAATTTGGTTCACCATAACCTAAACTTTGCAGTATATAATACTTACTTGGCCGAGTAAAAGCTCTGCCATAACACAACCACTGGACCACATGTCAATGGCATTGGTATACTCTGTTGCCCCAAATATAAGTTCTGGGGCCCTGTAGTACCGGGAGCATATGTAGGATATGTTAGGTTCACCTGGCACCTGAAGACGCACAAGAGTGTTAGCCATCATCATTTCAAATGTTAACCCATCTCCCAGAACAATTCAACAAAACAAATGAACATACCAACATCTTTGCGCTTCCAAAATCACAAATTTTTAGTTGATGAGTTTGGGGATTGACCTATGAAAGCCACATCATAAGAGAATCAATGTACTATCCTGCCATACGGTTTAACCTTAGGTAGAAAAAGTTCACACCATACCAGTAGATTTTGTGGCTTGATGTCACGGTGACACACCCCAACCACACGATGTAAGTAGTTCAGCGCACGGCAAATCTGATATGTCACCAAGCAACAGGAAGGACAAATTAAACATATGCGAAATTATACTTTCCATACATCTGAAGCTTTATGCTATACAGATTACTAGAAATGATTAACTGGAGAGATTATAGAACTCACCTGATAAGTGTAGAGCTGAACAAAGATAATAGGCATATGCTGATTCATTTTGGTATAGTGCTTTGACGCTTTGTATACAGTTTCGGGAACATACTCAAGGACAAGGTTGAGATACAACTCATCCTTGTCAGTTGTTGAAAAGAAAGAATGCCTCAGTCGCACAACGTTGGGATGGTCTTGCAAGCGCATTATCTGAAGTTCCCTGTTTTTGTATCTTTTATCCTGCAGAACCTTCTTAATTGCAACTTGTTCACCCGTTTCCAGGCACTTGGCCTATCCCAAAATCAGACAGTAAGTCAAATTCTAGAAACCGACAAAAAGTTAGAAAGTATTACGTTTGTTCCTGCTTTGAATTTCCACCTACCTGGAACACAACTCCGAATGAGCCATTTCCAACCACACGCTGAGCCATGTATGAGATTGTCTGAAACAAGTAACTACAAAATTAAGGATACACCCAACTGAATGTAGAGAGGAGAATAAAAATGAATAGAGAAACCATTTTTCATATAAGAAATGAGTAGCATGATTAAGAGCTTTTCTCAAACACAATGGTAATGAGCAAAAGTTAGTTGAATCACCTGCTTTGGCTTTCCATCTCTACCCCCGACTGTTGTTGTAATAACTTGTCCTGTTTCGGTCCCACTGCCGTTTACAATAGTTTTTTCCATTTCCTGCACAAGCAATGGTGATATGAGCGACTACTATTGGAGATAACAAGCAGAGGCTACTGGGTGTCAGGATGACATATATAATAATCAGAAGCCAAATAATAAAATTTGACAAAGCAACTCACCTTCTCCTGGCGGTTGGCATTTCGCTCGTCTCTAATTTTCATTTCAATCATAACTTCCGGAAGCTGATCATCCATGGTTTTATCTGATACATAAGGCACATTTGACGTTCCAGCAACAGATTGATGTGAGAAAACGTCTGCATTCATCTCAAGACAAGTACTATTTTGGTCAACCTGCATTGGATCAGCACACAAGTTTTCGTTCTCTTGATCCAGCTTCGCTCTCTTCAACCCATACTCCCCACCCTAAAAATTCATAAAATTAGTCAGGTCAACATATGTGATGCTATCATTAATCTCACAGTATTCATCCACATCTGCATCTACTTCTCCACCACCACCAGCATTAGAATATCTAAACTAAGATCTAAAAGCCTCGGAAACTTAATTTTGACTTGTAACATTCTATAAACGACATCAAATCCGTAATTTGAGGTTGAAAATGAGAAAGATATTTTTCTTCAAATTCAGATATATGAATCTATCTGATCTTGAAATGGAAATGCCTACTTACAGGATCCGAAGAAATCGAGGTCCGACCCGAAGCAATGCTCTTGAGACGACGCATCACGTTCATCTTCGCTTCGTCACCAACCAAAACCAGGAACAACTCCAAAACCCAAAATCTCGGAAAATCTTCAGCAGAGCTTCATGTGGAGAGAGAAAGCAAAAAGGGCAAAAACAGATTCAGATATTTAAATTCGCATACTCCTGAAGATTCGATTCGATTCTTCTTCAAACGAAAACTCTGGGAAGAAAGAATCTGTCGTCCCTCTTCGATCACTCCTCTCTCTCTCTCTCTCCCTCTCCAGCCCAACCAGTTGGAATCTTTGCCCTTTCTCTCTCGTGGCCAAACCCAATCATGCCAGCCTCGTTCTCTATCTCTCTACTCTTTGGTCAAATCTTGACTCCTCACCGTTGATTCATCGCAGCTACTCATCCGACGGGTTAGGATAAATCCGCCTCTTTTTCTACTTCTTTTAATTATCAAAATACCCCTGGATAGTTGTCTTATTTACGGATCCGGGATCAGGAGGATCGGGCATGAATGATTGCATCTAGCCACGCGGAATATGCGGGGGTGGATCATTTGACCAACTTTGACCACTTCCCTCTTTTACACTTGGAGATACATTATTATTGTTACTATTTTTAGATATATAATAATGTGTTCAAAATTTAAACAATTAACTCAACTCTAAACTTCATCTTTGGGATTGAGGCATTTCGGGATTAAAATCTAATATATCTTTCTACTCGTCAAATTAATTTTTATATCTTTCATCAATCTAATTTATCTTTTAACTAATTGAAAATAATCTTGCTACTCCTCACTTAGTTTTAAAATTAAAATTTAAACATAATTGTACCTAGTATTATACAGTTGTACCAAAAATGAGATTCGAACTATATAAGGGTTGTTACTATCTGAGTTATCGTATTTTTTTTAATATCATTTACAATTACAACTATATGTACTTAGATTTCTCAAATAGTTATACAAAGTTGTACCTAATTGTACATAGTTACAACTATATGACTAGTTGTACCAGATATATCATAGTTGTACCCAATTACAACTATATGCTCGATAATCATATAGTTGTACCCAGTTGTACTAGTTGTATCAGATATGTCGTAGTTGTACTCAGTTGTACTAGTTGTACCAGTTATGTCATACTTGTACTAATTAAAAAACCAGTTGTACCACAAATAGCAAATTCGAACTCTGGGCGCGCGTTACTGGTTTAAACCATCTGAGCTACCGAGTTTTTCTTGATATCACTTGCAATTACAAGTATCTGATCCGATTTGTTCGACAAGCATATTTCATTAAAAGTAAAATCGTAATTTTTTTATTTTTTAATTAAAAAATAGAAGAGGGGTATACTAAAACTTTTTTTCATCTAGAAAGGTATTTCAGATTTTGGTCCGGCATTTTAGTTTGAATTGGAGAAAATGTTGAGGCTTAAACATATCAAATTATTATTATTCAAAGGGGACTTTAAATATAAAATAAGCTTACTCTTCGATTAAGAACACAATAAATTAAAATATAGGGTTTTATGATCTAAGCAATGAGGAAATTCTTCTAGTTGTTTGCATGCCAAAACTTGAAAGTTCATTAACTGCTTGAGACGATGCCTTATGGCCTTATATTTTTTACAACCGTATCAACTTACTAAGCCTTGGATAAATGAATAAAATAAATAATGGGCCCAAATACGAAACAGTATGGTCCCGCCAAATAGATTATTAAAGGCCCAATGAATAGATAATTTGATTTGGAAAAAAGTAGCCATAACGAACCAGCCCATAATATGTTGGTAGGCTTGAAAATTAGACCCACCATTGGTCAGCAGTCCACGCTGCTAAACTTTCTACCGTCTATTAGAATTTACTTGTGTTTACGTGTTTTTTTTCCGTCGCTACACTTAAAAACAACTTAACAATTAGAAAAACAGGGAAATTAAAACAAACAGAACGGAAAACGACGCCGTAACGCCTGGTTATCGCACCAGTCTGTCATGGTATTACGTGGCGCAACGTAAATGGCGGAATACGTAAGGCCCATCATGCAAAGGAAAGAGCCAGGGATTGCATTAAATGAATAAGCCTGCAAATACATTTAATGCTCCACGAGACAGCTTTTAGCTTGAAACGAAACAGATCTATCCAAGTCCCAACCACAAAAAGTAACATCCTCACTTCGCCTTTCGTAACCACAACACAACCAGCGCGTGTGGCTCACTAACGCTACATGAGTTTACATTATAATAATACTCAAAAATACAAACACACCAAAGGATAAGGGGGTTTCCAACCCCAGTCAATACCCGAACCACCAACACCTCCACCGTCATCGGACCCAAAGCCTTTTCAGGACGTGATCCCATCACGGTGACAAAGGAGTTGGATTTCGCCACTCGCGTGGTTCGTTCTTGACTCGACACCCCCTTTCAAAGTACAACACTACCATAAACTTATAAATTCACAATTCAATAAAAAGAGAAACACACGCGCCGTCGTAACGCTTTAGCTTTCGCATTGTAAAGCAGCTCGGATCTTCTGAACGGTGCATGATATTAAGTTGTTAACAGTCTCCACCGACTCAACCGTGAGTTTTGCGGTAGGGAGGTTGTTAACAAGGATTTGAAACGCGACTGTCAAAAGGGACCCACCACCAACAGGTCGCTGTTCCCCGTCGCTGGAGCCACCGTCAGGGAGAACAGCAAAACCTGACGGAAGGAGAGCCACGTAGGATGAATCTCCACCGTGCATCACCACATGCATGGCTGGAATGTCAACAGGCGCGTAGACTATAAGCGCTCCAGATGCGTCTATGCATGTCTCTTGAAGAATTAACATACTGCTCTGATTTGCGTTCATTGCCTGTAGAGAGTTAAGCAAATAACCCTTAGCTCAAGTGTTTACTTACTAAAATTGCCATACTGACCAAACAGTGACGCTTCAGGGTGAAATGGAACAAGTCAAAATAACTTTTCAATAACCAACAAAAAAGAAGAAGAAGAAGTGAAAAGTCAAAAATTACAGAAGCAAAGCTCGAAACTGTCCGATTAATTTTGACTTTTGAATCCCTTACAAAAGCTGTGACACTTTTGTTTTCTACTCCTGACTAAAACAACTATTAAAATTAAAAATTATTGTGACATCTTTTCATACCCGCCCAAATTCCTAAATTGTCCTTTCCCAATCCACTATTTTGTCCGTCATACAACCATCAACCCCAGGGACAAAAACGTCACAATCACCTAATCCATCTTTCCCCACACATACCGGACCAATCACACACACACCCACCCACACACCATTTAGTCATACCGGGAACCCTTTTCTATTTTCTAATAAACCATCAGATAAAACTGGTGTTACTGAACAAAAATCAACTAACCGGTCAAAATAGCAACGTTAAACCCGAAGTGCGTAATATGTAAACCTTACATTGGAGCGGAGCAGAGAGACGCCTTGATCTTGACCTTTGGCGATGTGGGCCATCTCCAGCATGGGACCACCGTTAGATAGAATATCCCATTCGCATCTCATCCGCTCGTTCCGCAAGAAATCAAACAGAAGCTGAGGTGAAGCTGGGAGCCACACAGACGTGGATGCACTCAGAACAATCCCCGGAGGCTCCCCTGGATTGTCCACACTCTTACGGGTCATAACTCGAACGTCCGGGTCCACTGTTCCGACAGTGAGCTTGCTCCAACTATGAACCGACGGTACCGAGATACCCGAGCAGAAGTTGAACGTCATACGTTGAGCTAACTTCAGCATACTTTTACGACCACCAGGCGTTATAGCTGATTTTCCATATAAGATCGTTACATGTTTGTAACCAGAGATTATACAAGCATACTTATTGAGAAGTGTAAGAAACGTACATGTGTTGTCTTGAGATGTAACGGAGGAGGACATGAGGATGGCGAGACATTCGCACTGTCTCTGAAGTGTAGATAGCCATCTTTGCGAGCCAAAACCAAGGCCTGACCGTAGCAATGGCCGGTACAGCAGGTGGATTTGATTCTCGTCGTATTCTGCATGCTCCACCCACGTGACCTGCACAAACCGGAAAACAAATCCTTGATTTAGCATATCCACAACCAAAACCGATCTGCTTTTTGTTATTATACGATAACATAACCTAGTAAGCGTAACTACTTGCACGATGAGATAAAATGTTACTTTCTCCGTTTCTGAAAGAGTATCATTCTGGTACCAAAATTTTGTTACAAAATAAATGTTATTTTAGAATACCAATACAAATTTTAATTAAAAAATATAATTTTTAACCTCAAGTAAGATAATAAAATAGGTTTTAAAAAATTAAACATATAACAAAACCCCAAGAGTCATTAGAGACTACCCATTAATATTGTGTATTCTTCCCAATTACAACTAAGCAGATGTATGATATACATAACCTCTATAAATATCATTTATTCTGCTAACTGGTTATGAACACAAATACGAGTAAACGATCTATATAAATATTGCAGGTGGAAGGCAAGAAAAAGTTAAAGCATAAGATGGTGTATGCTTTTGATTAAAATGAATTGTCTTGCGAAGAAGAACTTCATGCTAATCAAGAGATTCAACGTGTGGATGAAAAAAAAGTTTAAGGATCAGAAGCAAATATATGTTACTGATGTTAAAGTGGTTCATGCTTTTGATCTTAATATAATCTCGTCCGAAGAAGGAGAAATTTATTCAAGGTGTGATCAAAGATAAGATAAAAATTCTACTTCCAAAATATTTTCAATGATGAATCCAACAATAAGGTGTTTGTCATTTTACTTATCACTATGCTTATGAAAAAGATGCTAAAAATTCTCTTTGGGATTATTGTTTTTTAATGATCATCAATAAAATTCTCCTATCGTTTACGTTTGTTAACATTTCTTCTTCCGTTTGTTACGATTTCTTCTTCCGTTAGATGGTTTTTTATTATTTAGAAATTCATGGTTGATATAATATATACACTCTCAAAATTTTCAAATATTTGTTGTTTACCTCCACTATAAATATTTGGCTCTATTATTTTTGTGTTTGTTACCTAACGTCAGTTATGAAAACATTTTGTAGAAACAAATTTGCCTCCAAAATTGTTTTTTTGATTGCAGAATTGCTTTGATCAAATCAACTATGAGTATTGACTCATTAATGGAAAAATATTAAAAAAAGAAATGATGAATGATAATATTAATAATTACACTAAAATAAATAAAAATAAATAATTATAATTAAATAAAGAGTTAAGGGGTAAAATAGAATTTTAATCTTATTTCTTAATTTGTGAGAAGAGAATGACATTCTTTTAGAAATGGATAGGAGTAATTTTTAGTGGAAGATAATAGGACAAGAAATAAATATATTACTATATTATTTGTTTAGATGATAGAGACGGGATATACGAGGCAGCATGGAAGATCGGAATAGAAATAGGAAAAATTATTTATTTAAACGATGATTAGAAGCTTTTTTTTCTGTACATTACTATATTAATGTGTTCTTTCCAAAATGCGCACGAATAATTTTGGGCAGATGCTTCATGGAATAGAGAGCAAAAAATAAATAAATTTTTTAGGATTTCGATTTTGGAGACAGACCCAGTTGTCGAAAACTTGAAATCTAATCCAGAGAATCCGACAGAGAGAGAAGCATCCGGATCCATAAAATTTCAGCAAACTCGGAAGGTTCGGGGATCAATGCCTATTCTACAATCCTACTTTTTTCTTTTCTGACATAAAAAAATCACATTAAATTATATAAAAATAATAACGTTCAAACAATTAAAATATGTATGAGAAAAATTGGAAATAAAAGGACGCCAAAAAAAAAAAAATAAGACTGGTCCGAAAGATCAAATTTGTATAAAAAAGATTTGGAAAGGTAAGATTAAAAGAAATGAGAGTGAGAGTGAAGTGGGTGCAGCGAGTAATGGCTGAAAAACAAGACTCATAGATGCTTGAGCTTCTTCGTCTAGTGATCACCCAATTAAAAACCTAGAGATTCTAATTTCCTCATTTTTATCGAATTTTTCAAAAACAATAATAAACATTTTTAGAATAAAGATTCCATCGTGCTTGTGTAGTTAATTAGTATTATCAATTATGTAACGCTTATAGTTGAAAATGTTTACCTTAGAGTATCCATTGGACATATCCTGCACTACACAGCCCGAGGGTAGTCGCCGGATTGTAACCGGAGAGCCACCGGAGTTTTCCCGGACTGGATCAATTGATACATCCACCACCGCCCACACGCCCTCCGCGTGCTGTTTGCAAAACCGGAGGAAATTAACGTTTCTAACCGGAACCAACGGAGACAAAACTTGTAACTCCGCATTCATCTGCACGTTGATATACTCAACCGGTTTAGTATATGAGAACCAAATATTAAACCGGAATGTATTGAATGAGAGAGTCACTAGTTTACCAATTGAAGTGCACCGTTAATTGTTCCGGCCATTCCGCTGGAGATAACGTCAATGGTCGTGGCTCTTGCGACGTTACACGGAAACATCTCCGTCCATCGATTCTGATAAAAAAAAATACAATCAGAAAATAAAATCGTAGGAAATAAATAAATAAAACGTAAAAAAATTGAAAACTTACGGAGTCCATTAAAGTCTCGACGAGAGCTAAGCTATTGATGATGACCATACCGGAGGTTCTAGAAGCTTCAGTAGCTAAACCGGTTAGTTTAGTGGAGGAAAATGTTCTCATGTACTCTTCATGGTTAAGCTCATCTCTCTCGCCGTCTAAGCTTTTAACCCATAACGGTCCCTCACTATGAGCGAGCTTCACTAACTCATCCATGGCGGTTAAAGCCAGCTCCAGAAAAACTGACTTCTGGTCAATCCCGTTAATCCCCGTTGACTGCGGCGGAGGTAAGCAACCTCCACCGCCAAAATCAGGAGGGAAAGAGAAATTTCCGCCATTGTTGTTACCGACAGCGAGCTCTAAGGAGGAGTTGTAGTGGTTGTGGTGGTGGTGGCCGAGGAATTTACCGGTGAGATTACAGACACGATCGAGCTCGTCTTTTAAACGAGCGTTTTCGATACGGAGATGGTGTTCCTCAAGAGAGACATCACCGAGCATGGCTGGTCCACCACAACTGGTGCAGATTGGATTCCTCATTGCTTCACGAATTGACATGTTCTCAGCTCTTAACTTATCGTTCTCTTGTCTCAATAATGCGTTCTCATGCCTCTCTAATTGAGTCTGTAATTGAATTAACAAGATTTTATTACAAAAAGCTTTTATTTTGATGTTGATTTTTGGAGAATCACAAAACAAACCTTCATCTGAGTCCGGCGATTCTGGAACCAAAACTTGACTTGTCTAGTCTCCAAGGAAAGTCTCTTACTTAGTTCCAATCGTTGTTTCTCGTCTGGATGTGGACACTCTTTGAACATACTGAAACCCACAAAAATACTCAGAAACTAATTAGATCGAATGAAAGAGATGATAACAATAATAGAGATAATAGTAAGATTACGATTCGAGTTCTTGGATTTGCTGAGGCGTGTGTCGGTGATAACGTTTTTTTCTAGGAGGCTTATCAGCTGCGTCTTGATCTTCACCGGAGATACCTTCAACGTTATCACTACCAGATCTGCTCTCATGTTCCTCTTCACGGCTTCTTCTGTTGGAACTCCCATCGAAATTATCGCCTCCTCCGTTATTATTCCTCATCGATGCTTCTCCACGGTTTGTTCCTCTCTCCGATTGCTCCTGTCCCAACATAAACAATAAAATTAGGGTTTCTTTTCTTTTTTGGATGTAAGAACATATTATAAGTAGAGGAGACGACGTCGTACGAGTGCTAGAGAGAGGCCAGAAGAAGCGTAAACAGATTTGGTTAGAGGAGGAGCGAAGAGGCTCGCCGCTTGAGCCATAGCACCGCCGGGTATGACGTTGGTTGCAGCGGTGTGGTTTCCATAACTTAAACCGGCGAGGAGCCTTACTCCGGTGGATCCACCACCGGTTGTATTATCGAAGAGACCACCGAAGTTCATCAAATATATCAAAAACAGAAATCAACCAGATTTAATTATTACAAAGATCCGAGACTTTTCACGAAAAAAAGGAATGGGTGGATCGAGAAGTGAATCACATGAACTCAAAAGAAGAAACAAATTAAAATAACTAAAAAGGAAGAGTAAAAGAGAAGAAGAAACCCAGAAAACTTATTACTGAAATGGAGGAGAGAGAAAGAGAACGAAAGCGGAAATTTTTTCAAACTTCTCTCTTCTTTGCTCTTCGTTCTCAGTCTCTCTCTCTTAGAAGTTACTGGTTTCTTTGTTGTTTCTCTCTATTCTTTTCTTTCAGATAGTGATGGGGAAGATGAAGATGCAAAACCCTAGTTTTGGGGTAACTGACAGAAGAAGAAGAGACTCTTTCTCTATTCACACTTGCATGTTGATTTATTGACTCTCTTTTTCCCTTATATTTATTTTGTTTTTTTTAAAGACAATGAGAAGGACGGTCTTGGCTCTGTAGATTTTGTTTTCTTCCTTTAATGCATTTTGACAATTTTAGTTCTAAAGTATTCAATTTGAATAAAGTGAATTTATTAAATCTAATTCAAATCCAAAACACCCAAATCATTTCTATAAACTTTTTATTATTGTCTTTATATATACATACATGTTTATGATATATATTAAAAGCAAAATCTGAACCAACTTAAGAACAAACCAATGAGATTTTGTCTAGTTAAAAGCTTTCAAATTAGTTATAGATTTTTTTTATATAAAGGTGAAACTTATACCAAAACTGAATTAAAGTTAAATCTACTAGATCTGGTTTCAAATCCAATTTAAGTATTACTATTTTCTTAAATAATATATTAGCTAATAAAGTCACCTTTGTAAGTATTACTCTTTTAAAACAGAAAAATTCGAAATAGAAGAGAGCCAAACCATATATTGAACACTCTTACTCCCATTAACCTTAATTATCTGTAGATTATTTCTATAAAATGAAACTATATATGGGGAAATCGTTTTATAAATGGAATGAATTATAAGAAGTAAAAAGTGAGATAAACGTTAGGATGAGATATGTGGACCATTGAAAACCTTACGAATGCACGAGACTCTCTTACCATAAGAAGTCGGTTGACTTTTTCTTCTTTTTTATTTAACATTTTTGTATCTCACGCGCTTCATCTCTATACTCGCCCTCTGTCAAAGATTTTTTTTTTGTTTAAAAATAAATAAAACTAAAATATACCAAAGATTTTTGTCTAGCAAGGCACAAATCTTTACCAATTTTTATTTTATACTTTGATACACTATACTCCTAGATTGTGATCGAATAGGCTATAGAATCTTTGAGTTGTGAAAGAATCTAAAATTTTTAAAGTAACGACATGAAGAAGTGAGCTTGTGTCAACCAAAAGGCATTCCATAATTAGTCTTTCTAAGCTCCATTATTGAGCAAAACTGTATGCCCTAAATGGTGGAAAATTTAATTACAATTATTAGATTCATAATGGAGAAACTTTAGCGCTGATCAAATGTACTTTCTTGTAGTATGCACATATAGCATTCAAGGAGATATAGAGGTCATACTAATGTGTGTTTAGCCATAGTAAATTTAGGATTTTATTTTTCCTTGGTTCCATTTGGTAACAGAAGACCCAGTTAATTAGGGATTGGTTTATAGATCAATTATACATGTTCCGAGTTTTAGTAACAAAAGATATTCATTCAAGAAGAGGTGATGATTTCTATGAAAAATACATGTTATTGGTCTTGTGACTAAGTTTTCATTATAGTCGACTAGGATTCTTCTAATCATAGTGATAGGAGCGTGCTTATGAGCAGTTGAGATAGATACAACCTTCTTTTACATAAGCATTTATGGAATCGTCGTGATTGTAGTTTGCGGAATCCCTCACTTGTAGACAAAACGCTGATCCGTTACATGAAACTTTCTCACGAGGCCGGATAATTTGTCGATTTTTCTGTAAATAGCATTGATGAAACGATATCCACATGCCACGTTTTGCGTGATATTCATATGTAATTATTTTAACAATATATTAGGTAAGATTATATTTATATGTGATAGGAATGAAAATGACGCTGTTATCAATAATCATATGTACCATATTATATAATTATATATATATATATATATATATTAGATTAATGTATTATAAATTTTTAATATGTTGAGTGTGTTGAGAAAGTCAGATTAATTGAACCGGATATATAGATAGTCGCATTCCAAAATAATGAAAATAACAAAATCACAACAACAAAAAATTAAAGGTAGGGAAGCGGCGGTGGATCATATTGGTTTGGTTCGGTTCGGTTCGGTTTGGTTCGGTTTGAAGCACATGGGAATGTCAGGTCCGCAGAATAACCGACCTAACAGGCACTCAATACAACACACTCAACTTCTTCTATTATCATTTCAGGTTTTGTTGCCTTGAGACTTTTTCTTTCATTTTTTTCAACCAAATTTTCTTAGAAACCAAAATATGATAGCTGCAACTATTTACACATAAGACTTGTCACATAAATAAAAAGTCCTCTGCCTTCTCTTATTGCTGTGACAGAGTCATGAAGAAATTTGGTTTGGTTGGGTTAAACTTGGTAATTACCGTAAACCATTCAACTCCAATTAGCAGAATTAGATCAAAAAATCTACCATAGCTCGACTAGAATCCGACTCCACAAAGCAATATTATATAGTAAAATAGAGCTTACAGAAAGAAAAAAAAACATGAAACCCTTATTGCCAGAGCCGACAAAAGCAAAAACAGAGATTCAAATTTTGAAGTGTTATATAAATGCTAAGATCAGAAAAACCAGACTCCCGACCATGTCCATGTGGATTGTTCAACCTTAAAAATAAAATTTGAAAACAGTAACAATGAACTCATATATAACATTATTGAACATAGAAACAAACCAAAGACATTTAGAAACATAGCAAGGACTTAAGACTTTTCTACAAGAAAATCCCATCAAGAGTCACATCTAATTGAATCATCTAGTGTATGGATGATGTTACGTTCAAACAGAAGAAAAAAACGATCAGATTGTATTAGACGTTATAGCATAAGATCATTTATTGAGACAGCAAATATGGTTCAAAGAGGACGACAATACCTTTGTTGCCTTCTTTCCAACCCAACTGGAGCCTTCTTTCTCTCTCAGGTTTTTTAACCAAACATGAACACATGTACCGAAAAAGAGAAGTCTTCTATTGTGTCTGTTTCTCAACCCAAAATCAATAAAACTACAACAATTTTTTTTGTTACTAACATTGAATCATAGGAATTTTCAGTAAGTTGGGGTTTTCAATCCATATAGATAATCCAGGATGTGCACCTACTACATGGTCTCCAGTACAAAAACTATATGCAGAGTCACATGCATACTTTTCTCATGTAGGTCACAAGTTGCTTCTATAAGGTAGACCCCGCACATAAATCACTGACACAACCAAGTGTGACCAAGAACTAACAATTTCAGGACATTATACGATTGTGATACATATAGAAGCAATGGCACGAACCACAAAAAACTGTATATCATCAGGATGGCGTTTTAAGGACAGACAGATGGGGGCTGGAGAGAAAGTGACAGTACCTACATGACTGAGAAGCGCTTCTTCCTCTCTTTTTTTTCTTGATTGTGGGTCTTCAGTGCGAGTTTGATGGCAATTTCCAGAGAGATTTGGTTGCAATAAGGATCTTCTCTCTTCCATGGGATTCGGGTTCTTTCTCGTGTATGGAAGAAGACCATCTTACAGCATGAGCCATTCGTGTGACTCTGTCTAGGACCTCAGGAGAGTCTCGGATCAAAACCTTTCCTTCTGGACGCAATATTCTGTCCATCTCTACCATTAGATCTACTAGGCTACACCTGTACGCATATTCGACAACTCAATTTAGATAAATTGGATAAGACAGGGACCTGTGCCTGCAACCGAGAATGGTTTAACATTTGTTATACCTGGATTTGCTCGAGTCTGGTCGTTTTATCAGTGATTCAATTCCTGACACATGGATGAAATCATACGTACGGGGATATGTTGAAAAGGGTTCACACCTGCAACAACCAATAGAAAGTTTTTCTTTTACCCTAAAAGAATTTTGGAATAGAAGATAGTTCCATCCTGGATGCTGGCAACGGCTAAGATACAGAACAAGAGAGATAGCATATTTAAGTCTTTTCTTTGATCAAATATATAAACAACAGAAGTGACTAACCAATCATGGTAAACACCAATGAGACCTCTGTCGTAAATAACGTCAAGAGTTAATGGCTTCCGAGCTGGAATGGCATTCATAACCCACACAGGATCAGATGCAAGGGCTGCGGCAAAGCCTCCGAAGAATGAGTTCATGTCCATGACATTGCGGACAGCTGGAGGCTTCAGCTCCAAGTTCAGAGAATCCCTGTAATAAGCAACTCGTCTTGCCCACCTCCTAGCATCTGCTTCAAACACATCCAACCCATTTTTCATGACAATGGCCCTAGAAGGAACTTTAGTAAGCCTTTCCGGCCACTTGGAAATAGTTCCCAAAGCATATTCTCCTTTGACGGACGATGACCTAGTAACACACTTCTTCAGTTTATAATACCTGAGAGAAGGAGAAAAAACAAAGACTTCAATTTTGTCTTTTACAAGATTTTTAATACAGTTCAAAAGTCACATCCACAAAATTATACAACAAGAAGAACTCACCACGCATCACTTGGCGGAACAGACTCATCACACAACTCAAGCCCAAACTCATTCTGGCTGGGTAAACATGAATCTCCAACAGGCTTCTTCCAGATGACAGTGCTTCCATCAACCGCAATTAGCTCATAGCACAAAGCTCTAGCCACCGCCTGAAGATCAGCCCACTCTTTGTCTTGTTTAGCCCATTGTACAGGTGGGCCAGAGATTACAAGATATCCTCCAGGGCGCAGTAACCTATCAACTTCAATGAAGTAAGTTGCATCTGCAGACAAATCACCAAGCACGATAAGAATAAATCGCTGCTACAAATGGCAATACATAAGACATATGAAGATGTGTATCATCCAAGGGACTCACTGTAAGCCGTAAATGGAATCAAGCATCGGGAACAATGCATCAGGTCAAAGGAGAATGCAGGAAAGGGGAGTCTACGAGTGCCAAGCATGGCAACAAATGCAGGCACTCCTCTTTCCAAAGCGAATTGAATTTGCGATTTATGTGAATCTCTTGGAGCAAATGAGAGGGCTAGTATGCCTTGAGATAGTAGAGTGCCTCCAAAACTTGCTACCTACAAAGGTATTACAAAAGTATAGTAACAATACAAAGAAAAACGTGAATAAAAAAAGACTTATGATGATTCTTACCCCGCATCCCATGTCAAGTGCAGTTCTCAGAGTTCCACCATTAAGCGGAATATACTGAGCAAGTTTTTCAATGTATTGACCTGCTCCACCAGGAAACATGGTGCCACCGCCTGGGAAAGTGAAGTATTCCCCTTCCCTTTTCATCCATCCTTGGTGACCTTTCCGGTCAGCAATTTTATTATATGGCATGTTTGCATGCCAGATCTGCAAGTTTTAAACGCCCAGCTTTAACAGTCTAACAAACCTCAAGAGACAAAAATCGGACTAGCTCATAGCATTCCAAGAACAGAGCCAATAACTAAGGCTATGAATATGAATTCGAATCTAAGTTCTTTCGTAGTCAATGATCCAAACACAATATACTGAAATATAATCCAAGTACAAAACTATAGTTCGTTGCAGGTTGAATCCTATAAGAAAATCACCTTGTGGAGGCTCTCCGGCCACGGAACAGAAATTATATAACCAGAAGGTGGAGGAATCAAGCAGAGCGGAGTCTCCTCAGGCAAAGGACAATGTCTCTCCCTATAGAAATTCATCTCTCTACTAAGCTGACTATTCCTCCTAGGATCCTCACATGGCATATGAGCAACAGCTTCCGCCGGACAATACTCGATAGGCTGCAAATGCTGACCAGCCTCAACCAAAGTCACCAATCGCTGCCGTTGTCTCGGATCTGACGCCGTAGAGAGAAGCAGTGTTTGTCGACCAGACGCAGCCATGGAATCACCAAGAGGAGTAAAGAGAAGGATGAAGAAGAGAAGGACGATCCCGAAGAAGGCTGCGGTTACGATGTCGAGAAGACGCCATTGACGCGGATTACGCTTGGACGCAGGTAGATTTAGGAGTCCCATAGGTTCACCACTCGGATTTTGATCTTCGAAACCAGATCAGATGCAAATCTATAAGGGTTTTATAATTAAGATCAAATTTGGAGATCTACAGATTTGTAGGCGATTTAAATATTACTATTTTGTTAAATCAGTTGTGTAAGTGCGATGATTCCCATTTTTTCCTCAGTGCTTTAGTAACGACTGGCGTCTGGCGAAGCACGGTGAATTCGGCACTAGTGGGCCCTAATACAAAAATTGATTAAAGTATATTTAATGGAAATGTTTTTCTGGTCGTCGATTATATATTTCTGCGATATTGGGCTTCAAGCCTTAAATTATAGTTGGGCCCATCTGTGGGAGAGGTCACGTAAATTTATTAGCGGGTTGTATCGTACTTTGGAAATCATGAGACAATCTCGGCTTTTCAGAAGGAGAAGGTGATCTCCGATTTCGGGACTTGGGAAATTTTTAACCTTGGTTTGCTAAATTAAACAATTTTGGAAGATGATTATAGCCTCGAACTCTTGTATGTTTCGAGTATTTAGAAGAAGGTATTCCAAGCATTCTTGGTTATTATATATGGCGCCGGTAAAAAACCAAAAAACAATTTATGTTTTCAGGCTGCCACTATTCGCTTAAGGAAAATTTTGATAAGACAATATATAGAAGATGCAAGTGAATGGCATACGTAGCAATGTTAAAAATTAACCAACATTGACTCCTCGCTTATATGGTTCCCTCGAACGTAACATTATGCAGCAAGGAAAGAAGAATCGTGTACTTGTGGTATTGCTTGGATTCTTTGAAATAAGAAAGGGGGGTATCAGTGTTTGAAATTGGTGCAGAGAGACGATCTTGCGGTATGGCAGAACCAACCAATCATATTCACTGTAAACCCTCCGTTCTGCCACCGGACACAACCAGACCAAGCCTGGTATTTGATTACTAGACAAGAGATGGTCTAACTAGATAACAAGATTTGTATTTGATTAGATAATCATAGGTTTTGCTCTGTTTTGGGTTTTCAGGTACACTAAGCTTGAGGGGTGTTTGACTCCATTGCCGGAAGTAACAGGAACTATATTAAAGAATTAGCGGGTGGGAGGTTGGCAAGATGGCCTGAGAAATTGAACGCTGTTCCTCCGAGGATCAAAAGCGGAAGCTTGGAAGGGATCACTGAGGATGACTTTGTCAACAACACAGAGACATGGCAGAGAAGAGTGTCTTACTAACAAGAGATTTGACCAGCAGCTAGCGGAGACAGGAAGATACAGAAACTTACTTGACATGAACGCTCATCTTGGAGGTTTCGCCTCAGCCTTAGTCGATGATCCTGTCTGGGTCATGAACGTTGTCCCAGTGGAGGCTAGTCTCAACACCCTTGGAGTTATTTATGAGGGAGGGTTGATCGGAACGTATCAAAACTGGTAAGGTTCCTATTCCTAATAACCGAGTTAGCATTTTTTCGTGGGAAGCTTTCAATAATTCTTTTAACTCTCTAAACAGGTGTGAAGCAATGTCAACGTACCCAAGGACATACGATTTCATCCATGCTGATTCAGTGTTCAGTGTACACAAAAGAGAGATGTGACATGGAAGATATCTTGCTAGAAATGGACAGGATTCTAAGACCAAAAGGAAGCGTGATAATCAGAGACGACATTTATATGTTAACCAAAGTGAAGAAGATGACAGATGCGATGCAATGGGAAGGGAGAATAGGAGATCATGAGAATGGTCCTCTTAAAAGGGAGAACATTTTGTTTCTTGTAAAGGGAGTACTGGACCGCACCTGCGCCTGATCAGTAATCAGATCCTAGATCAAGCTGGGAATAAATCATATAACTTGTCGCTCCATTCTTTTTTCTTGAAATATTTTGTACACACTAAATGACTTTGGGGGGAATGAAGAAACAACAGATCAATTGTTATAAACCGGAGATTCATTGTGAGCAAATGAATGAGAGAGTTCACAACAACTATGCATTGGATGGATCTATTAGCCATGAAAGTGCTTAACATTGAACTCAACTAGTTTCTATCATCATCTCAGTTTAAATTGCTACATCAGAGTAGTTCCAAAAACAGCGCTTCCTGTTTGTTGGTGAGACTGAGTTCCTCAAAAGTTAAGGTACCGTCTTCAAGGCTGAAAGCACGTCGAGGATATGGTCTTACCTGTTTACCAACAACATTCACACCACTTGCAGTATAGAAAATATAAACCAACATGCAGGGGATGGCAATACTCGAATCCATAGAAGTTGCAGTGAAATATGCAGGAGAATATCTATCGTACATCACAGGGCTTACCATTCTATATGTGCCAGGTTTGACTAATCCAGCAGCATCTATGAAGTCAAAAAGGTACTGCAATTCAACAAACGACTGTTAGGTAAGTTTGAATACAAAAATTGTTTACCACACTAATCACTTGAGACTAGCGAACTTCACCTTAAGCTTGTCTGATTTGAGAAAGCGGCGACCATGGCGGCTGCTATCTGGCATTCTAACTAGTAGAGTGATGGCATCTTCATTTTCGACTGATGGCTCGATGGGAAGCGCTTCCTTTTTCCTAGTAGAAGAGCTCTCAGGTTCCTGCCACAAGTGAGGTACCCAAAACATTTGTGAAAACCCAGATTTCTAGTCATGAAATCAACGTTAACCACATTTGACAACCATTTTGCTTTAAGATTCACTATGATCATATATTGAGCTAGCATAAAAAATTCTTTGATATATGAAAATCTACAGGTTCACTCTGATTACAAGCCCTATTTTTGTAGGCTGAGTTCTACCTATGAATTTATGGCAGAGGAGTTGTTTACAGCATGGATTATGTTCATGTCAACTTTCACATTCCAACTAATGAAATGCCTCGCAAGAAATCAGATTACCTCTGCAATCTTATGGGGAGATTGGGACTCCATGTGAATCCCATGCTGATTATTATGTGAAGCATTCTCTTTAGCTACTCTACTAAAGAGTGCCTTTTCCAGCATTATTGCCTCCTGTAGCTCTTTTGACAGAATGCCACCCCACTAGTTACAGAACACAAGAACACAAGATCAACCAGAAGCTAGTCTCAATTAACCTCTGCTTAATTTGTTCTCGACTTGCTACTTTCACTGGTAAGAAAAATCAATTTTTTTTGAATAATTTACCTCTTCAGGATAAGAAGCTTCAACATTCTGGAGATCATGTCCGTACTGAGAGCTATTATCAATTAGATGCTTCATCTCTTCACGCTTGTCTTGCTCTGGAGAGTTCCTAGGCTTCAAGTACAAAGCTTTTAGTTAGCAAGATAGCTTAACGAGTTTCAACACGTTAAATCAAGGAGAAACTTAACAAAAGTGTGGTTAACTTCTTAGTATGTAACATGGATGTTCGCCAAATAAATTGGTGAAAACTGTAAAGGGAAGCAGTCCAAACTACACCAATGAGCATGCGTATACAACATATATTATTTGAAAGCTTATGAACCATAAGGCTGGAAGACTGAGGCTTATTAGAGGAAAAGAGAAATTCAGTTTCACACCTGATATCTGCTACTTTCATTTGTATTAGATGGACATGGGTCGTGATGCTCTACGGAGTGAGGCATAAATTCAGCTAGCTGCTCTCGAAACGAAATCTCTTGCTCTTCCAGCTGAAAGACATTTATGCTAAGGTTATACATCATCAAGTACATTGCAGATGCAATATCTATCAAATACCTCTAAAGACATCGAAATTGCACGGGCAATGTCCTCGTCTTCCCGGTTAATAACCTCGCTTTGAGATAAAACGCTAGATGGATCCTGCATCAATAACAAAAAGAAAAGAAAAGAAAAAACATGTGAGGCTAATGCAAAATAGGAGCTAGATAGGGTGAAGCTAGAATACTATTATACATTTTCCAAACTATAGTCTGTGTTGTGACGACCCCCTTGAAAATCCTTCTTCGAAACCTCAATGGCAGCTCTGATCATTTCTTCTTCTGCATCGTCGTTTGAGACAGGTGATTCTGCATCCCTATATGTCCCACCATGGACCTGGGATCCGTAGCTTGGTGAATGTATAAGTCCAGGAGGATGAATCTGATAAGCAGGGAACCCTGTGGCTTCTCCTGTATGAGATGATGGAGAAGGACTTCCAGAGAGAGAAGAGCCACTGAGTTGCCTAAGGATATTTCGTCTGTAATTGGGATCTAGAAGCAAAGACGGTCGAAAAGCCCGAGCAGCAGAGAGGATAGATGGAAGTGCCCCTGGGACTGGCCTAGACTCGTTACCATGAACCTGCCTGTTATCTTCCACAAGATTGTATTCTGAACGAATGTCTAAGCTTGGGCCATAACTGGAAGAACAACCCAAAAAATAAAGGCAACAATACACCATGAAAAAACAAAATCAAAGAAGAGAAACTCAAAAACTCTGAAAATTTTGAGAAACATACATGCTTCTTTCCACATCTCTAAAGTGGGAATTGACGGCTTCAGTGAGATTATTGCCATGTTCCTGCTCAAATTATACAGAAAATTTAACTTGTGGTAGTGCAAGAACGCAAAGATTCGTAGATCTACAGAGATATACAAACGAGTACGATGCTGCATGTGAATTAGCAGAAACCTAAAACCTTAACTTTCCCAATTCCATCACATTTCAAATCTATCAGCAGCATTAACACATTTGATCGCAGAACAAACCAAATCTTCACTAGATTACTAAATCAATCTTGGGTGAAGGAATTCCAGAAAAATGCCAGTGAAGTCCTATCGGAGAAAGAAAACAACAAACCTCAAGGCTTTGAATCGCGAGTGACTCGGACGCGCCAGTGATGCTCATATAAGACTGGATGGCGTCTCTCGTCGGTGCCACCATCTCCGCCGGAGAATTCGAACAAGAAACTCGCCGGGAATAATGGAAGCAAACGGCGTTCTAATATTTGCTTTGTAAAGCAAGATTGGTTCAACTGATTCGAACCGACGGTGATGAGTCTGCAGAACGGTGATGTAATCAATATATTTATAAAATTCTGAAACCTGTCAATTAATTACTTCTTTATTTAAATTTTATACTAAACAAAATTCCTTAACTTTTGTTTCTTATTTTCTCGCAAGCTTTTTATTTACTTTTTTTCCCTCAATAATTCATACAACTTTTTCTTCTTTTTCTCGTCCACAATTACTTTTTCATACTATTAGATAAAATTTAATTAATATATGTTTTTGGTTAAGATGCAACAGATCTTATTGGATACTCATTATCACTTTTGATCTTCTTCTTAGTGCTGGAATAATTATCAATTACATTACGTATTAAAATTATCTAAGTATCAAACGATTTGTTTCTCTTCTAATAAGTCTGGAATAATTCATCAAGGTATAATTTTCCAATTGCAAAGAAAGTATTAACTCACCATTAATTAAATTTGGGGAGTAAAGAAAAAGCGACTAAATCTTATTAAAGCGGTTTAAATGACAGAACTAACCTTGGTGTTTACGCTGTCGGTCCGTTGAATGCATCATCTTCTTCGAAGGTCCTCTCAAATCTATTATCACCCAAATCAATTCGCTAAGGTCACCATCGCTCTATCTGATTATCGCTAACAAATTAGGTAACAATTTTCTCCTTTTTCTTATTTTTGCTCATCGTCTTCTACATTCCGGCTATTGTATACATCCTCCGATTGCGTGTATTTCGCATCCTTCGTCGTTTCTTAATTTCATTACTGATGAACAGTATTAGTTTTCCATTCTCCGAAATCTTCGTTTTGATATATAGATTTGAGTTTCCCTCGTCCAATCTGAATCCACCGCTGATCCGTCGGAATTTTACCTAACTACTGTTCGTTTTGTGTCAATGCATCACTGGAAATGCAAACCCATTCTCCAAACATTAACAGCTGTTTAAGGTAAACAGAAGGTAAAATTCTAATCCACCATACTCAAGATTCAACAGAGAGAACTAAGATTAACAGATAATTACATTAAAACATTGAAGATAAATAACCATTAAAGAGGATTCTGAGCTTACCAAACTCTCGCCAGGAGCGTGAGACAGCACTAGCACGGACAATATCTGATGGATCATCTAGACACGAAAGAATTGATAGCGACGTGTCGGTATCAAGATTGTTTACGAAATCCATCCTGTTCGATCAAACTCAATTCACCTTACAAAAAAAGATTGAAACTTACAGTCTCTCCAAGACTCTATGCTTGAAGTTGTTCCATCAGCTATCTAATGTGGATCATATAATAGAGACAAGTAGTGATGGAAATGAAGAGTCCTCTGAAGCCGGGTCAAGCAGTCTCATGGATACAAGGCTACTAGAAAGAGAACACAGGGCTTATGCCTTATTGGCTAGAGGATGCACATCTTCCCCTATCAAAAGCTGTATTGCTGATGCCATTATAGCTTCTAGTACTGATAACTTCCCAGCTGAAAGCATCTTAAACACACTCAAAGAAAGAGATCAGATTGGTACAACTGCTTCATATTGGTCGAGTACAGGGCAACACAAAACTTCGGTGCCCGAAACACTTCTGTACAAGTTGAGGGGTGATTTGTGTGTCATTATTGAAATCAACATTCAGCCTTTCCAAGGTACCGATGTCATTCTTCTGTTAAATGTTTTTTTTTTGCGTTTCTAATTGATTTTTATTGCTTAATGGGTCCCCATTTTCTGCAGCTTATTTTCAGCGTGGTCGTCCAATATACTCTTCACATTATGTTCGTTTCTGGTTGGGTCACCACAAATACAATTCACAGGATAAAATAGGTGAGTTAGGAAAGAGTCCAGCTGAGAGCTACTATGTTTGGACTTACACTTCACAAGAGTTTCCAATGGCTCAGGTCTGTTACAAATCAGTCTTCTTTAGCATAATACAAAATCTTGTTCCTGAACTGTTGATAACCAATGATGGTTTCTATGAGTAGGAGAATCGATTGCAGAACTTTAAGCTTCCAGAACCCGTTCTTTGCATTGGTGGGTATATGCTAATCGAGTTTCTAGGTCGAGTTCAGACACAAGAAATGGATGGCCAATACTATATATGGTATACATCTTCTCGTCATATTGGTCTAGATTTCTTTAAAACATTACAACTTCCACAATGTGAAAGTAGTTTATGTTAACTGTTTTTGCAGCGTGTCGCATGTCCAAGTGATGGGAAGATCATTAGCAAAATCGTTTCGAGTGGAGAATCTGGATGAACGTGGAAAATTTGGATTGGAGGTTCTGAGTTATAGTGATCCAGAAGAAATGGATGAGACGGATGAAGAGGCGGGGCAAAGTCCGTTTAGGCCAATGAGAAACCTTGAACAGCTCTTGAATTTCTTGCACAGGCGACGTCGTCGACTATGTTTGGCCTGAATCTGACAACGAGGATACTGAATCAGACGACGACGAGATTAGTTACTGAATTACTACTCTTAGTTATTTTTCTTGTTTTTTTTTGGCTTTTTAAAAGAATCTTTAGGTGTTTAACAGCTTTTGTGAGGGGTTTCAAAAGCTTCTTCTCCAGCCATTTTGGCTCTGTTTTTTATTTATTATATCATCTTTATTAATAGTAAAACAGTGTGTTACAGGCATAAGTAGAAAGTTAACAGCAATTTTGGATCTCTCTCTTATCTTTCTGTGTTGTAAAAATTGTCAGTTTTCGGAAATAACTTAGGCTTGGTGACGATACTCTGTGTGTATTAAGAATCGGAAGAATGAAGGTTTCAAGTTTGTGCCGTTAACTAGTCATTCTAGAGAATTGAATCTATCAATGATTTGAACAACTAGCAAAGATAAAGAGTTTATTTGAAATTTTCAAGAAACCAGCAAAGCCAATTCAACTGAAGAAATATAAAAGACAACTGAAGAACAACACAAGTTCAAACATGTAACGACTTTAACACTAGAAACACAAACTAAAAACCAAAAACGAACAACTCATACTAAAGGAGACTGGCAGAGCAATAAAGATCTTTGTATTTTAAGGTTTGAGCACATTGGCCAGATCATTGTAGATCTCATCAAAACGCTCCTGAGTCTCTTCCTTCTCCATATCAGATGTAGAACTTTGTCCCTCCTGCAGATCATTTGCAAGGTCAGCGAGACTGATTCCATCCAACATCAGCGGTTCATCTGACAGTCCATGTGTCTGCATTTGTGGCTGAGCAGCAACATTCTTGTTTGAGGACTCTTGCGGACTCAATGGAATCTGACGAAGACCCAGAGGCTCCAAAGGCAGAAAATCTAGGTTGTCGAATTCATATTCTACTGCACAAGACCAAATTTGGTTACTTCCAAGTAAATACCACAACAGACGAAGACTGGGATTAAAAACAACAACAAGTTTCACATAATTAATACCATATCTCAAAGATTAGTTATGACAAAGCAGAACATAGTTAATATTACATCTCAAAAATCACCTATGATATTACAATCACTCCAATATTATTTAAGATCAGAGAGGCTCACCAAAAGCAGGAAAATCTTCTAGTTCTTCCATGATACGAACCAGTTCTGGCTCCTTTTCCTCACTACCTTCACCATTCTTCTTTATCTCTGTTGGTTCCTTCCTATCATTGTTGGCTTCTTCTGAATGCATCATAAGATTTTGTACATTGGTGGATATAGGTTACAAAAACAAAAAAAAGAGATACAGTAACTCACCCATATTTGGGACTGCGTCTAAAGTTTCGTTTTGCAGGTCATCTGCATGAATGAATTTTGACTTCTTTTGGTCCACATCATTAAAGCCACAGACCTTTTCTGTTTTTCTCCAGTATATGCATCCGCTCTTTCCTTTCTTTTATTATTTTGCCCCAGATCACCTGCATAAAAAAGTTTTGGTAAATCTCAATAGCTAACAAAAACGTAAGAGGAGATGAAATGGATATGTTCACCATCTGTTTATTTGAATTCCTTCTGCATTTCTGGGCACCTCAGCTCTGTCTTCTTCTGGTCACCCAACTCAAAATCCACACCTTCGTACTCATCAAGATCTTCTATTTTAGCTTCATTGTTCTTGTTGTTTATTGGGGATCTCTCTTTGGTATTTCCCATATGAGAATCCTCTTCTCTGTTCATGATTTTCAAAAACAATAAAACTAATGCTTAATAGTCAAAAGCCTTGTAGAAGTAGAGAAGATGAGAGAATCACATGAAAATACCCCCAAAGAGACTTTTATAATCGGGAAAAACAGAATTAGGGGAAAGGCAATCTAATTAAATTGGAAGATGAATTTTGCAAACATATCAAGAACTAAATCTGGACCTGGATACACTTAATATATGCAACAACAAGCCTCCACATATCACCATGCGATACGCTACAACAGATTCTAGTCAGCCTACATTTAAACAACTACCATACATAGAGATAGCCATTGAAATGCAAAGTGCCTCCACGTTTCACCATGTGATACGCTACAAAAGATTCTAGGCAGCCTACATTTAAGAGTTTACCATACATATTTGTTCAAATCACTCTTAAGAAACCATAAATTGAGTGCAGAGATGAAGAGATAATGCAACATAACTTCAAGCTTGCAAAAAATTTTCTTTTTGATTCTCACATTTGCTGACAATAACAATACACAGAGAGCATAACTATGAGTCTATGATTATGAGTCAAGCATAGTTAGCTTTTCGAACGGGCTCATGTCCAACCTGTTGTGAGCCAATTCTGAAAGCCAACTATTTTTGACACATTAGAGATTTTGCAGTGCAGTGTGTGTTCCCTTTGAGTAGTTATGCTGAAAAAATGCATTTGCAGAAATGGACTGGTATGATGAGTGTATACTGATGCGTTTTAAGAATTCATGCTCAAACTTATAACACATATATAGCAAAACAATAAACCAGCAAGCAAAGGTAGAATTACAGGGCCAAAAGGAGAAAAGGACTGAATAAAACCATACCTTTTCACAAAGTCATTGCTCAGCTTCACCTAAGAAGACAGATTGAAGAAATCCTATGCATTCATCTCATTCACAAGCTGTCAACATAGTCATCATGATCATGAACATAAGGTTCATTCGGTCCATTTAATGAATCAACAGTTTCTTTATTGTCAATCAGCCCATCTTGCTCCACACATGATTCTGCTGGCTGGCCATGGCTACCACAAAAGATTATGCCCATATCCAGTAGTCTGCACGAAATATCTCATCACATTTATGGATGCCTTGGACGGAATAAAGTTGTTTGGGAGAAACAACTGCAGTCAAATAAAATAAAAACGCATAAACACAAGCATCTGGATAAACCTTTCGAGTATCGATGATGGGAACCTGCGTACAAACAACGTACCCTTGATCACACACTTAGCCCCAAAGTGGAGGCATCCTGTCAGGAGTGAAAGAAGCATTCATATGGCCTTCACTGTTTAGCTGAGCATAGAACCAAAAACCAAAAATTTACTGAACATGCAGTGAGAAGGAAGGTAAAACAAAAAAGCTCTCGTTCATCTGCTTAATGTTTTAGGATTGTTGGTATATCCTAAAACAGCTTTTTACAGGTTTATCAACAAAAACAAAAAAAACGAAACCACATTTTTACCAATTGAGATAACTTTTAATAAATATTCATTAGTATCTACCAACTACAATAGATATCGCCAGGTCACTGGACCTTGTGACTAGACACAAGAACTGAATATAGCAAAGCTCCAACAAACCTTTTGAGTTTCGATTATAAAATTATTAACTATTGAAGTACATAAGCAGAAGCTCCAAATCTTGCAACACGTAGAGCGAAACATCCTAGGTCCCACATATTTTGTCTTATTATCTACCAACTAACTTAATTATACTAAGCAAAAACTCTGTTCCTTTCTTCATCATCTTGAGATCTCCATCAAGAAGCTGCCTATCTCTTTCCATAAACTTACATCAGCCACACATAAATACATCTCAACACTCCTAAACATTTCACTAGCACACTTCCCTCTTCAAGATATTTTCCTTTTTGTTTTAAGACACTTTCCTATCATCAGTTCAGTGTTTGTCAAATTCAGCTACGTACCTGAGCCAAAGAGAGTGTTTCACGATGGAACTAAGGCCGAGAATGCTCAAAGAATGCCTCTTGGAAGATTCCAATTCCTGTTCCTCAAATGGGTTCAAATCGATTCCTAGACGGCCTCCTGTCAACTCATTCTCAATGATATCAAAGAGGAAACAACCCAATGCATTGCAGGCTGTGATTAACGCCGTCAAGAACCTCCGTTCCACCGCCGCTCCATTGGGGATCTTACCAAGAAGCCTTTCTCGGCGGTTAACATCCCAGAACAAAGCAGAAAACCAAGCAAGAATCACCGTCGTTCAAGTAAAAGACATCCTACGGTGGAGCTCATCTAAGGACCTGCATGAGGACACAACACATTTCGAACCATCTCTGCCTCATCAGTACACAACCAAGACAATGACAACAACCACGGGATCCTCCACCACCACCAGTACATCCTCCAGCAGTTGGTGCGACTCAGATTTTACATCGGAGTTTTTACCATCATCATGGGGAAGTAACGTTGAGGAGTGCAGTGAAAAAGAGAGTGGTAAAAGCAACTTACAATGCGTCGGCGAAGATTCTTGCACAGCAGTAACAGTCGCCGACACTGAAGTGGGACCTGAGGTGAGAATACTATATTAATAGAAATAGAAGCTCGTACTTATAACATTAATTAATCACAGAGTGCATGCACATATAAAGAGAAAACATAATCAAATCAATATTTAGAAAGAAATAAAATGACAAGTGAATTGAGATCCTATGCGTTGACTTTGCTTCAACCGTAAGGTCGCCCATACTCTCTAAATGCACGTGTAGCTGTTCGTTAATTTAAATTCATATGTAGACAAAACAGAAGCTGTCGTTGTCCTTGGTGGATATATAGAATAGTATGTACAGTTCCCATTAATTCCTTTATGGCTACGAATCTAACAATTTATGGCATGGATCTTGTAAGAGTAGCTCTGCAGTAACAATTAATGAACTGAAATTGTAACGCTATGCACTTAAATAGTTTGATGATTTGGCCTTAATATGCAATGATCATGGTCAGGAGGACTTACAGTGTGAAAAAGACCACAACAGCCCCGTCTCAGTGTTTGAGATTCAACATGAGGAATATGACGAAGCATCAGACTCTTCTTTCAGTCAATGCCTTGACAATGTGGAAAGTGCGTATAGATTTCCTTCATTCCAATCAAAGCAAGTTATCTTCTTAGATTTTTTTATACTTCAAAGTTCTGAAACACACACTATGTAATGCTTTTGCAGGAACCAAACAAAAGCTTATGCAAACGATTCAGCGGTTTGAGACTTTGGCCAACATTAGTCCCTTCAATTTGGATGAATGGGTCTCAATGGATGAAGAATCTTGCACGGAAGGAGGAGAAGAGACAGATATCAAATTTGATGATGAGAATTGCGATACAGTTGATAGAGAGAGTGAAGGTGAAGACGCTAATGAGGTTGAGGAGAGGGCAGTGCAGCTATGCAACCGGGTCAAAGAAAGACATGCCCTTTGGATCCACGAAGAACATCTGATAATGGACTATTTCAGAGATGAATTGATGCAAAGAACAAACTCCTTCCATGAAACTTACAGAGATCAACACTTTGAGGACCAATTGGTGGGCGAGGCAAAAGGATGGTTACAGGGACAGAGAGAATCAGAGCTTGAACGCGGAACAAGTGAGCAGAGGAGACACGCATGTGCTAGAGAAATTGAAAGACGAGACTGGAATGAGAAACAGATGAAGGAAGAGCGCGAAGAGGTGGCTATGCAGATTGAGGATGGACTCTTCAGCATGTTAATGAATGAAATGTTAACTACGCTCTACCAAAGCTGATTGCAGTCACCTGAAAATCAAAGAAAAAAAACATAAATCCTTATGTTCTACTTGAGGCATCAGACACAACCTCAGATATGCTTTGTGAACCAGATTCTAAAGCATAAGTTGGTCAATAAAATGTAGCTATCAAACTCATTCAGGTGCATAGAAATTAGTAGGTAAAACAGTTTTGACAAGGGCTTGACTTAAAAGCTCATTTTTTTTTGCTATATCTTTGTAAGAATGAAGCAAACGAATAATACAATGTAGTAATGTACACTAACCTCTAAAACATATAAGCCTATGTTTCGCTCTAATTTGTATAAGAAACAAACAATGTACATTCATGTCTTTGCATAGAGATCATCAATTCCCAATCTAAGGCAGCTAAACCATAAACGAGTTTAAAAATATTGAATTCATGCTATACGAATGAGAACAAACAAAAAAGGTTCAAATGAAAAAGTATAATTTGAGTTCATCGCAGGAATTCAATAGAGAAGCGCTAAGCGTAGATTCGCGATTGTAGCCTTCCCAAATTAAAACCCTAAATTAAAGTCCCAAAATGTATAAGAATCACCGAGAAACAATGAAACGAGAATTGAATAAATCCGATCGTCAAAATTGAAGAAGAAGTTGAAAGAGAGAGAGAAAACGAGGGAAAAAAGTTGGAGAGTGACCGCTCTCTCTTCTGGGTCGGTGAAGCTCCGATAGGTTTCTAATTTTACGTCTGCACTCTAGAGTCACTGAATTTTATGATTAATGGGCCTATATGATAAAATCAGGAAGCCCATTATGTTTTGAACAATTTGCGTTATTTTGTTGTCAGAAATTGTTTTTTACATGATCGTCACCTTCTTTTTATTATTCCATGTTTGGAATTGAAAATCAAATTCAATGATGTAGTTCTTGATAAGCATACGCATAAGAAATTTGGAATCCTTGTTGCATGGTTTCAAGATGAGGACGGTTATACGAAAGTGAAATATGCCCAAAATATTGCTTATCAATCTCGAATCTTTCTTTGGCGTATAATCCACGAAAGATGTTTTTGTTCGTTTTGATAAATGTTGGAGCCAAAACAAAGACAGGAAACGTTCAATTGGGTCTTGGCTTTTGTCTATATATATAGCTATATACTTGAAGCCCCAACAAACATATAGTCTCCATTAAAGAACTTTATATTATTATTATCACTTTCAAATCATTCGCAGCGTGTTACAATGTCACGACCAATACCCATTGAAGGTAAAAAAAAAAAAACAACTTTATATATCATTAGACAGTTCCAAAGATTGAATATTTTCTTTTGTGGCAGAAATGGTGAGACTGTTCAAATTACGTCACAAAGAATCTCACTTGTTCAAGATAGATAACTTCTCTTTACTCACCAAGTATCAGATCGAAAGGGTCGAATCCTCTGTTTTCATTCTCGGTGGTCTCAAATGGTGAACTTTTTATTTATCTTGTTAAAAAAAAGAAAACAATGAACACTAGTGATAACAAAGCTCAATCACTTTTGTCCATGGTATAAAAACAGGAAACTCTTTGTGTACCCAAATGGGAATAAGAATGGAAATGGTCATGTCTCCATCTTCTTAGAGAATCAATCTTCAGTCATGAAGCAGCTACAATATCAGGTCTTTGTCGTCAGTCAGCTAGAGAAAATATGGCATCCCTCAAATGGTTTATTTCTCTCTCGATTTCTTTCATACAGATAATATAAATGTGGGGTGGATCGATATTGATGTGTTGTATGTGCAGTAATATGCGAGTTTGGACCATTATTAACATCCAAAAGGAAAGGGACTCCAAGATTGATATCACATGGTGATCTTGAGAAAAATGGGTACCTTATAGGAGATTGTTGTATGTTTGGTGTGAAGCTCCATGGGTTTGAACCTGGCACACAAGGAACAGCTGAATGCTTTAGCTTAATTGAGAAGCCTCTCAATCACAAAGTCACTTGGATGATGACCCAGTTCTCTTCTTTCGACCCTTTTCAGTCTCACCATTCTAATGAATTTGTCGTTGGAAACCGGAAATGGTAAATTAATTTTCCATTTCAAAAGAGAAACAAAAAAACACTTTTTACACAACTTATAATAATATAAAAATGCATCACGTTTGATCAGGAGAATTAAAGTACATCCAAGAGGGTTTATGGGAGGAAAAGACAAATCATTCTCAGTGTATCTATCTGGAGAAGGGTTTATCAACAATGCCCCCAAGATGAAAACTTTTGCCAAATTCAAGCTGAGGGTATTGGATCAATTTAACCGGAATCATATTGAGAAAACAGGTATGACCATTGACCCATCTTTCTTGAGAAAACCTTTTGGAAAGTCTTGTGATGCTAAAATGTTAATATTTTCTCTCTTTTGTCTGTGTAGATTCGTATTGGCTTGATGCAGAAACTGATGACCACCGTGGCTTTGCGAATTTCATGCCTCTGCAGAAACTTGATGAACCTTATTTGGTCAAGGATAAGCTTTATGTGGGAGTTGAGTTTGAAGTCATTTCTATCACAAACTATTGTTAGCTAATTTAGCTTCTTGGCTAAAATAGCAACAGGTTATATTATGTATGAATATATTATGTTGTATAACTAAAACAGAAAAAAGAAAAAAAAAAGCAACTGTATTTGCTATTTGGATAAATAAAATATTACTCGTGTAATTAACAAAGATAATTACATGAAAAGTGTATTCGCCCAAAAGGGCAAATAGATATCAAATTATCTATTGTCAGGAAACAAGGATAAGATTCTCGAAGACTACAGTATAAGAGATTATTCTAAGCTAGAAGATAAAAAGAACAATATATTTCAAAATGATTAAATCTGCAAAGCACATCTCAAAGGTTTTTTTTTTCTTTTTTCAATTTCTCAAGATGTTATTCAAATTACAGACATTATCAAACTTAGTAGAGATTCGATAACAAAAACAGAGCATTACAAAACACGCATTTTGATGACTTTCCTTTTTAGGAGCTCCTCTCTCTTACTCTCACTGTGAGTCTTGAGGATTGAACTTGACTGTTTCACGATATATAAGCTCCTTAATGTTCTCTTCTGTCAAAGAAAGTTGCTCGAAATCGAAGTTGAACGGCCTCACACACACCGGTTCTTCATTTATATCGTGCAGCGGCGCCAAATATGGATGGCACAACACCTCATCAACTACCCCAAAAAAGAAACTTGTTTAGAAAAAACCTGAAAAAAAACAGAGAAGAATCAGATATATAAATATAAATCACCTGTGATGCGTCTGCTTGGATCAAAGACAAGCATTTTCTCCAGCAAATCGACTGCACCAGCAGACATGTTTGGGAATCTAGCAGCAAAGTTCTGTCTCGGGTACTGCGGGAGCTGTCTAACATATCTTCTTGCGTTGTCACTCCTTAAGAACCCCAAGCTTGAGTCATCAGGCGATCCTATAAGCTGCTTTCTAAAGATTCATCAACAAATGCAGATGATGCCAACAAGAAACATTTAAGTAGTGATTCTAAGGATGAAACAAATTAGATTAGATTACCTCAGTGATGAGTCTAAGCTGATGAACATAATCTTTACCAGGAAACAACGGCTCTCGTGTCATTGTTTCACCAAGTATACAACCAACAGACCAAATATCAATTGCTGCTGTGTATTCTGAGCAATTAAGGAGCAACTCTGGAGCTCGGTACCAACGTGTAACAACATATTCAGTCATGAAGTCTGTCTCGGATTTGGTCCTCGCAAGCCCGAAATCCCCAAGCTTTAAATCACAATTTGCATTCAGGAGCAAATTGCTGGGTTTTAAATCTCGATGCATTACATTAGCTGAATGAACGTACTTGAGCCCACGCAACAACTGATACAGAAAGAACTGCACAAAATCATCAGAGTCTAACTGTTATTTTGATCAACCTTAATTCCTCAGATGCTCAAAGACAACAACAGATTTGGATTGCTCTAGCTTCCTGAACCAAGTAACTTGTAAACAAGATACAGAAGATTCATCTGCTACATACATATAAGAAACATGGAGGATGATGCATACCCGACAATGATCATCAGTTAACGGTTGGTTTGAGCGAATAATTTGGTGGAGATCAGTGTCCATTAGCTCATAAACAATGTAAACATCATTGAAGTTCTCTCTCTGCGGTGGTCTTATTATATCCTTTACAGCAATAACCTCCACAATAAAGATAGAAAACAATATAAAACTTCACAAGAAAATGATATAAAGGCAAAATGAGTGAAAAAAAAATCAATAGATCACTAGTCCCATACATTTTCATGATCCATATGCTTGAGAAGCTTAATCTCTCTCAAAGTTCTTTTAGCGTCGATAATGTTGTCAAAAGCATTACCGATCTTCTTGATAGCTACTTCCTCTCCAGTCTCTGAGTTTGTAGCAGCACTGATGAAAATATGAACATACATTACAGAATGAGAAAATGTTGCTTCCAAATTGTCAGATGATCAGTGAGATCCCAAAAACACTAATTCCACAGCTTCAAGAGATTGAAGACAAAAAAAGAGCAAAACTTGAAATCCTTTGGAACAATCTAGTGAATCAATTCATGAAGATCATCGACATATACAAGAAACCCAGACGTTCAAAGTAGAAGTTTCTTAGCACAAATCCAGAACGGATCTTTGAGAATAGAGTAAACCCTAAGTAACAAAATGTCATAAACCCAATTGAAAATTCAATCAAATTCCAATATTCAAGAACTCACCAGACGATTCCATAAGCGCCTCTACCAATAGGACGAAGAGGAGGAACATACTTTCTAGAAACTTCAAAGAGATTTCCATAGACATTATACTGAACATAGCTACCACCATGAGTAGGCAATCCTTTAGCACTTTGATCACCTGAACCACCGAAACAACTCTCCGCCGACATCTCTGACCTTAAAATCCAACAAAAAGAATGAAGAACCCTAAAGACACGCACTGAGATATTGAGGAAGAGAGAGGGCTAATGGAGGAGTTAGGTGAAGGGTGACATTTCGCCGAATACGTGTTAAAAAGTTTGGATCTTTTTTGAATGGCAAATGGGAAAGGCTCCTCTCGTGAACCTAAACAGGGTTTACGTCTTCTTCTTCAAGTCAATTTCATTCTTTAATATTTCATTTTTTAAATTGTAGGATGGAAGAAGTAAATGACTTCATGTGGGAATGTTCTTGATATCATTTAAAAACTTTTCTCCCATTAGTATTTGAGTGCGACTTGGTATTTAGGTATACAAGTCAATGCCTGCCAAACTATTTGACCAGAAAACTTTGGGCATTTTGATTCATTGACTCATCAGTTTTGGTTTTTCTTTCATCACAAAAATGTTATTTCATGGTTTAAGATTGCTTATAGTGTTCAATCCTGATTTTGTTTCAGTTTGAGTATAGTTTTTGGTTTCTTTATTTATTGGTTTATAAATATTAGTATCAAAAGTAAAGGTACATAATCTAATATGAAAATGTAATATATCTCGCCCCGAAATAAAATGTTGGTGCATTGGTTATTGATAATTTGATAGCTTGAATCGTTTTGGCCCTTGCGACAATTGGTTCTAATTATTGAATGAAAAGGATCCAACTTTCTAACCAAAAAGAACGATACTGATTCAATTGTATAGTGATTTAAAATAGGCCTCAAGCAAATGAAACCACATGACTTACCCATTTAGGCTTGTGATTATTCTGACTGCGCTAATCTTGGCAGCTCAACGAAAACACAATTCTAAGTAACTTGAAAATAGTTAAAAAAAGTAGTGAGTAATTTCTAAAATACAGATGCTCCAAGCGAAAGAAGAGTTGAGTTATCAATCTTTTTTTTTTAATCTGCATTTTGCTTTTACTGGACAACAACGAAAGCACCATAATTACATTTTTCTTCTATTCACATTTCACAAACAAGTCTTAACATTCTTAATTATTATCCTTGGCTTTGTAACTCCCAACTCTTCTGCATATTTCTTCCAGAGGCTCTCGAACAATGCGTCTCGAGAAGAGATCACTATCTTCGACAAGCAACGTGTTTCCTTGGAGACAATATCAAACCTTTCCGAAAGTTCTATCACTGACTTCTTTAATGGTTCCACCAACAAAGTAGGAACCAACCCTTCTTGTATCGCTGTGTAAAGCTTCTTCACACCGGATTCAATAACCTCAAGATCTTTTATAACCGTGAATCTGTCAGATAATAATGTGCTTTTGATCACCGGGTTAATCGCGTTCTGCAATTCCATGAAAGCTTGTCCCCATGGAATCTCTTCCATCTCTTTTGGAACGGTTATATAGAAGAGACTCTTGGAAGAACCCGAAAACGCAGCAGCAAGCACACCAAATATGTATAAAGTCTTGACCTTTACACCGTATAGAGCTCGCAAGAGGACATTTCCTTTCGCAGAGTGCTTCTTCTTCGCCTTCTTGGAGAGATGATCCATCGATTCAACAAGCTTGCTCAAAACCGCGCTGCAGTCTTCTATTCTCGGGTTCTTGGAAACCATGTGCTGATTCCAACTGTCAAGATATGATAACTGAAACTCCTCGACATAGTTGTTTGTCTCCAGTTTACCACAAGCAAACTTCAGTAATAAATTTCCATGGTTGAGACGGTCGAGCTCCGAAGTGAAGGCATTGCAGAGTTCAAGCAGCTTCAAGGTAACATCGGCGTAGTTATAAATCAAAATTTCCTCCAAGTCCGACATAGGAAGCTCTAGATCCGTCACGAGTGTCCTGATACTTTTGTGTGTCTCACAAAGAGATCCCATGGCTTGATTCATCCAAGAAACACTAATGATATCATTCTCACGCTTTGGTATAAGTTCTCTAATTGATACCGTCAAGTTTGTCTCGAAATCGTTCAACACTGAGAGAAGCTTTGGTGATAAATGTGCGTTGTTCTTGGAAAATAGAATCTTGAAAGGGTTTCTACAGCGGAAGAAGCGATGCGGAGAAACTTGTGTAAGGCGCATGTTAGCTGAAAAACACACAAAGCAGAACAATGTTAGAAATCTGAAACAATGAACATACCTATTATATTGTTCTGAATCACAATTAAAAATGCTCATTGAGGTAAGAAGAACATCTAATTAACATTACTTTCAGTAACCCAAACACAAAACCAGGTCTTAAAAATCCGAATTTGGGAGATTTCATATCTAAACTGACATTAAAAATACCAAACTCGCCGACGATTACCAAAAATTCACCTAGTGAGAGAGATTTTTCGGAAAAGTTACCGCTTATTTCCTCAATGTTGGGCTCAAAAAACTTAAAACAAAAAAAAAAACTAATTTAACTTCACCAAACCGCAAAGAAAGAATAAATAGGAGATGGGTCAGTGTTCTTACCAGGTATATTAATTATTAATTAGGGTTTCGAAATGTCGAGGAAACCCAAAATCTTCAAACGAGTTCTTATAGGAATCAAAGAAACTTGCCGTGTTCTGCAGATCAACGCAAACACAAATGAAACAACTTAAAGTCCCGCGGTTTTGCTCTTTGCTAGTTGTAAAGGAGTGTGGTTAATTTCAGCTACCGGGCAAATACGAAGAATAGGTCGGTTAGATGGACACGTGTACGTCTGTGATGTCTCAGTTATAGTAGATTTTTCACTCGATGGTCGTCACTTGTCAGTTTACTATGCACTAAAAAGAAAAGGTCCAACAATAACCGCCGGATTTTCTTCAATCCAAGGGCTAGAAAGAAAGTTCTGGTTTCTTCGTTATTTATTTCGGGGGTATATTTGTCATTCTGTCGTCTACTCGTCTTAAACCTCCAAGCCCATATCACTGGACCGTGTTGGGCTTTTTTGCGCGAAAATAACAGCTGAGGTTGTTGACAAAAATTTAAGCCGACATACAGACGCTTTAAATAATACTGAGCATTCTAACAACTTTTTGTCGACACAAATTTGAGATGTAAATTTGTATAATTTTTGGAACATAAATTGTGTGTAAATATTTTCTTTTATTTATGATTTACTCTTTCCTTCCTTTGTCTAAATATTGGAAAAATGATAATATTCAACAAAATACAGAGAAAATTAGACTTATCTTTAAGAAACTCAATAAAACAGAACCAAATAATGCTAATCGGTCCGATATAACCCGTCGTATCATCTCTATCACTGGATCAGTTGAATAACTGTGACCTCTTATGAGTCACGAAAGGATGAGAAGATAAAATCCTATTCAATATTTAAATATTTACGCAATAACGAAACAGATACATTCATGTAGATCCAATTTGGGCCCATACCATTCAAACTTGAAAGTGACCACGACGTCGATCGATCGAAATGACAAGTGTGAGTGTGTAACTCCGATCATCTTATGTGTCCACACATCATATAACCAAACCATGATTATTACGCGTTGACATATTCATATTTTTCAAAAAAACAACTAAAGAAAGCTTTCATTTTTTCTTTTGAGTCTTATTTTTCTTCTGTGTCTAAATGCATATATCTGTAGTACGTTGGCGATGTTTAGGACAGAAGAAATATAGACAGAGAATTCTTACTTAGACAGACGTAATGGATAAGCCTGACAAAAAGAATAAAATAATATTTAAGTCACATATAACAATTTAATATTGATTCAGACAAAAATTTTGAAAATCTAATGGTCGGAAAATTTTCAGTGAGTCTCTTCATACATCTTTTATGTTCGGTCTCTTGAACTGTCGCTTTCGGTTATCTCAGCCGTAGCCGCTGAAACCGCAGTCTGTTGCTGTTGCTGGTTATATTCGCGGCTTGCTTGCTCCCTTGTGGCTCGTCGTTCCTGCTAAAAATATAATGTGAGCAAATAAACGTTTTACTTCAAATGTTTATAGTGTTATAATACTTACGTCGCGATAGAACAAGTACTCAGCTTCAAGCATGTGTATAATATGACCCATTTTAGGTCTCTTATTCGCGTCCGGATCCACACATCGCAGCGCGACAAGCAGCACACGTTTAAGTGCTTTTGAAGATGGTGGTTCGAGTATTTTGGGATCAACTACTTCCTCTGACCTTCGGTTTCCAACCATAGATTTCAGCCATTCAACCAAATTCACCTAAAAGTAAACAATACAATCAAGAACCGATAAACGAAAAAGAAAAAACACAGTTTTGAAAGCGAGTTTGTTTTAAGTTTACCTCTCCTTGAAGTCGACTATAATCGACTGGGATTCTACCGGTGATTATCTCCATAATTAATATCCCAAAACTATAGATATCACTCTTTTCGTTTAGCATTCCAGTGCAAGCATATTCAGGCGCGACATAACTACATAACAAACCAATCAAGAAAAATTTAAATGTTTTTCAAGAATTTATACTCCTAAAGATTATCCAACAATACATATTACATGCAAACTAAACAACTTACCCGAAAGTTCCCATTACTCGGGTTGTCACGTAACTGCTCTCGGAAAACAACAGCTTAGCAAGTCCAAAATCCGATACCTTAGCATTCCATTGTCGATCAAGCAAGACATTACTCGATTTTATGTCCCGATGAACGACTTTCGGTTCAAGACCCTCATGTAGATACGCCAATCTACAGAAAGATCAACAAGGAAATTACATATAGAAAAAAAAAGATGACTTCACAAATGAAAGTTGTCAATCTCGGAAGTGTACCCTTTTGCCATGCCGAGTATTATGTTCATACGGATCTCCCAAGTCAGAGGACTTTTGTCACCAACATCACCATGAATCCATTGCTCCAAGTTGCCATTATCAACATAGTCATACACTAGCATCCTAGTTTCGCAAGACACAATCCAAAAACATTAGTTATCGCTACATGTATTGAATCAAGTCCATATCAAGCGTGCAGGTTTCTGTTTTTACCTGTATGCACCTTCGACGCAATACCCTAAAAGCCTAACGAGGTTCTTATGCCGTACACGCCCAATCGCTTCCACTTCCACTCTAAACTCCTTCTCGGCTTGACCTCTGAAACCATAATTAAAGACTAATAATGATCAGCAAAGAAGTTAGTCAATTAAATCACGAGGGACCCATGAATGACACGACAAACACTCCCCAGGACCACATTCTTCCCTCAAATTCAGAGCCCATTCAAGGACAAAGAAAAGCTAATCATTCCCATTCCTAAATTGAAAGGTCTCATCTTTAACAGATAGCAACCAAATTGAATAATCAAACACAATCTTCTAAATCCCAAAAATTACATAAAACCCAATTTAATAAGTTTCTGAAACCCTTGTCCAAATTACGAGTAAGAGGATCAATTTCGAGAATGAATATTTCCAGAATTGTAAAGATAAAAATAAAAACTTTATCAAGTAACCTGTTGTTAAGTAGATTCTTGACAGCGACTTTAGTTCCATCAGTTAAAACCCCACGATAAACAATCCCATAACCTCCTTCTCCAATCACATTCTCTTCACATAATCCATTAGTCGCAGCTTCGAGCTCTCTAAGAGTATACCATCTTCCCCATCCAAGATGGGGAACCTCAGGTCCAACGCAACCACTCCCTGAAAAAGACGCCGTTTCACTAGCACTCACTGTTCCTCTGCTTTCACCACTCGAAACTCGATCCGAGAACACCACACGGTGATCGATCTTCCCTATATCGACTTGGATCTCCGCCGCAACGGGCTGCGTCGAATGGTAATGGTCTTTCGCCGGAGGTCGAACGATCTCCTGAATCTCCTTTGAAATCGGCGGCGTTGGTACGACGGCGGATGCGAAATCGGCGTGACGTGACTTGCGATTTCTCCGGCGAGTGGTTAAACAAAGGGAGAGAAAGAAGAGAGCGATGACTATAAGAGATCCTAGTAAAATTCCGATGACGACCCAAAGCTTTAAACCAAAGATCGATGTTGGTTTCGATAGCTCGTTATTGATGACATCAGGATTGGAAATAGATATCGTCATTGATTGACTGATCAACTTTTTGAGTCTTTCGCATTAATCGCCGGAAAAGAAGGATATTTCTGGCGAATCAATTGGATTGGATAATCAGTTAACCACCGTTGCATGTGGCTTGAGGCAAAATGACGAAAAACAGAGAGAGAGAGAGAGAAGAATCGAACAGAACCGAAAACAAGGAATTGAGTAGAAACAAAGAGTCGAATAAACAAATCAATCGAATAATTATTAAATTAATAGATAAAAAAAATCGAAGGAATTTAAAGAAAGGTTCTCAGTGTCTCTGTATCTGATAGAGAGAGAGAGTGTGTGTGTTTGGATGAGCTGTCTGAATTCCTCTCGCTCCGTGTATAATCTGCATGTTGGTGACGGCGAGAGGTGTTTCGATGTCGATTAAATGACGATTTTACCCTTTTCAGTTAGACGAAACATAACAGAGTAACTTTGGAGGGGGTTTGTATGTAATAAAAACAAACGACGAGATGACGGATAGATATCAACCGTTGGGGGTGATGATACAGTAAGCAATGGTGCAGCCTACGCTCTCATGGACTCTACTTCAAACGCCGTTGTTACTATTTTTATAGAGCCGAATTTTCTTATTTAACTTTACTCGTCAAAATTAAAATAATGTAACTCTGTTATGTTTGTTTCTTATATTAATTTGTATATCTATATATATCTTTTGTAATTAAATCATGCTTTGAAAAAAGCATTCTTGTATGTACACAACTTATTAAATTTGCTTTTAAGGAATCTACATTTTTTTGTATTGCTATTTAAGAGCATTAATAGTTTAATACAGATATATATAGTTTTCGAGAAAAGGAATCACTTTTATTATAGCATCGTTTGTTAATGCATTAATAGCATCGTTTGTTAATATATTATTCCGAATTAGGATTTTACTCTCTTGTTGTTCGAATCCGTTTAGGTTTTGATATGGTATAATTGTTGCAATTGTACATCTAGATAAGGATGAGAAGGATATATATGAAGGTGCGTGGCAGATCAGCATTCCATTTGACAAAAAAAAAAACAAAGAGAATTTTAGTTTTATTTTTATTTTATTCTTTAATTACACAAAATAAAATATTAAAAGGTCATTCATAATAATTACTTATTAGTACTAGTTGGTGGATCAAAGACCCATAACCGTTAGGGTTGGGAATTTAGATTACAGTTTGTAGGTTCGGTGGGTTTTGATCCGTGTAGGATGGATATAGTTTTTTATTTTTAAGTTTATATTTTAGCGGGTTTTGCAGAAGTGGTTGAGATTTTTAGCGAGTTTAGCGGATATCTGTGTAAAACAAAATGTTGGTTGTTTAGGTTTTTAAGTAGATTTGGGTTTTATGCGGATTGTTATGCGAATTTTAAGCGAATTTAGATTTTATACAGAACATAACGGGTTATGTGGGGATATTTTTTGAGGATAAATTGTAAAGGCCACGATTAATTGCGAATTTAGATTGTAAAGTTCGTTTTAAAAACCAATTTTTTCGCGGAACAGATTCAGATTTCGTAAATTTTGACTAATATCCATAAGTTTTTTGTGGGCGCAGCGGGTTGACCCGTCAATCTCAATCGGAAGCTGATGACCGTAAGGGTTTTACTCGTTTTTTTAATGTAACTTTTGAAATCCCGTGTCCATACTCCATATACTAAGACGAAGAGATACAACTATAAGCTAAATTTCAAATTAATGGTTGGAACCATATGAATCATCTTTTCATAAGAACAACATTTTGATGTTTAAAATGTTCTGATTTTTTTTCTAACCGATGAACTAATGGTATATTCTAGATTAATCCAAATCTAAGAAGGGGTGCTTTAAAGGTTAATGGAATCATGAGAATAGAATAAAGAAAAAAATAAGGTTGGGGCGAAAAGAGAGACGCATTATCGCACCATCATAGCAAGAAATGTAACATTTTCAACAATAAAATAACAATTCTTTCATACATTAGTCGAATGCTTCTTACCATCTTTTGATAACCAAAAAACTGTATGAATTGTTAATTATAGCATACCTAACTTACAAAAATACAAAATGGTTTAAAAAAATTCAAAATGGTTTTCAATTCAACAGTCTTCTTACCAACTATCTAATTATTTTACAGTAGATTTCTAAAAAATTATTTATTCAGAAACCATAGTTTCAATAGCAAATAAATAATTTTTTGTTTTGTCATTTTGCAATTGTTTTACTGAATCTCTTGCTTAAGATTCCGACATTACATTTTGTTGATTTTATTTAATAGCGAATAAAAATGTACTATATATACTATAAGGGTGATGTTCAGAAGAAAAAAAATACTATAAGGGTAAATCATTTTGTAATTTTTTACGTAGAATTTTGTTTAAACTAATTCTGTCTTGCTCAGTGATGCTGTTTTACTGATATCGATGATCCAATAAAGTAGATTTGATATATTTACACGATCTTCTTTCGTTTGGTACACCAAGTCACCCACCAATCATAAGATTCATATAACCTATATCACTTACTTACAGAACAAGAGTGATTCATATATCTTACCAATTTGATGATGAAGATCAGAAATGGTCATATCAAATTGTGAGTGATTCCACTTTTAGAAACACAAAACTAGTAGTAAGTTTAGTAACTAAGCAAAACCCACTGTTAAGGTAAAAAAACAAACAAGAGAGGCCTGTGTGTGCCTATATGGTTTTTCACTTTTTGTTTTAACTTTTCACCTAACAGTCAAAAAAGTCATCAATCCGATACAACCCACAAGCTTAAAGGACTTAATCTGTCTTCTTGTCTTCTCCAACAATTGCTCGAAGCCTTTCAACAAGAGGAGGATGTGAGTAGTGATAAGCTGAGTACAATGGATCAGTGTTCATGGCCGATAAGTTCTCTTCCTGCAAATTTCCAACAGAAAAAACTATTACAGTGTGACACCAATTTGAGAAAACAGTCTTGTGTTTCTGTTGTTCTCTTCTCTGACCTGTAGCTTCACTAGAGCAGGACGAAGATCTTTTGCATAACCAAGCTTCACAGCAAAAGCATCAGCCTGCAAAAAGAACATTAACTCAGATTAGTGCTGAGGCAGGTATTGAAAAAGAAAATTTAGTTGGATATTGAGGGATAGTAAGATTTTACCTGAAACTCAAATGCTCGACTAACGAGGTTGAGTCCAAAGCTTACTAGATGTTGAAGTGGTATTACAGTGTGCTGTGAGAATCAGACAGGAGATATAATAAAGGTTTGGAGTTTTTTTTTTTGCTCCTTGATTGGTGAGTCTAATAGTGTCCAAAACCAAAAATTACAAACCTGAAATATGATCAAACCAATGAGAACCGGCTGTGTATCAAATCCAAAACTCCTGAAGAGATCAGTGGAGTTTCTGACAAGAGTGTATCCTCCAAATTGCAAGAAGGCAAGGATCTGCAATAAAAAACATTGAGAGAGATCATAAGACATTATTTCTTTGGTGACATGAAGATATGAGTAAATAAGATTTTGAACTATCGGTTGAGGCTCACTTGAACTGCAATGAACGAGTAGGTAGTGTGATTCAGCTTCCAGTGTCCAAGCTCGTGTGCAATAACTGCCACAATCTCATCCTCATTTTTGCACTGCACAAAAGAATATAATGTTATGTTTTCGAACCGGAAATCTGAACGCGAGAATAGCTCACTTAAAAGTATCGAGAGTCACAGTACCTGCTGAATCAATGTATCATAAAGAACGATCCTTTTGTTCTTGAAGAAGCCATACATGTAAGCCTGTAAGATGTAACATGAGCTTCTTATGGTAACTTCAGAAATGTAGGCATGAAGAAATCTCAAGCCCTTAAGATCCTCACATTACTATGGGTTGACCTTGTAGATCCATCGACAACAAACAGCTTCTTCAGAGGAAACTTCAGTGAAGAAGCAAGTTTCTCAATTTTCTCCCTGAGGTCTCCATCCGGAAGCTATATCCAAATATAATGGAAGATTAAGTTGTCTGATGATAACAGTGCAAAAAATGGCTGATTTGTAAAATGGCCATGACAGAAATACTCACAGGAGTGAATTTGTTGAAAAACGGTGCAATCAAAACCGGGTATATAGTCATCATCACTAGAGAAAGGATAAACATGAATGCCCACAGATAGATGGCAAGGTAAGGACCTCCTTTCTGGAAAAAAAAGATTAAAACTTCACGAAGTTATTATAAACTTTTAACACCAAAACAGAAAACTTTCAAGCTCACACTCATTAGAAAATAGTCATCTAGGTGAAAAACACAGAAATGAGATGAATCCAGAATCACCAGACCTGGACTATAAAAATTATCGCAGCAACAATGGGTGGGCCTAGTATGACAGAGAGAAATATTCCTTTGATCATGTCCCTAATGAACATCCATATTGTTTGCTGCAAACAGAATTTCGAAGCAAATTTAATCCACATCTCTAATAAAGAAACACTAAGACACAAATTAGTGTTGGGAATACGACATACTTTGTTGAATCCATGCCGAGACTCGATCACGAAAGTTGAGTACAAAGAAAATGGCAAATCAGTGATCTGCATCAGAATATTAAAGAAATATTATTATCTTCAGAATAGATATTTTAATCCTAAACGTATAAGACTATCTGAAGGGGTTAATTTCAAAAACCTGTGACCATGTCATAACACCAGCCAAGAATGAAAGAGTATGCAGTATTTCGTTCTCTGGATCGAGGCCCACCATCGGTAGAACAGCTCCAGATATCTAAGGTAATAATGAATATTTACAATTTTAATATAAGAACTCTATATTCAAAAGGAGATACTATATACTGAACCTAGATATGTACCTTCCAAAACCAAGGCAAGATCCCAAAGAACAAAATCGCAGAGTCCATAAGTATAGTCACAAACTCATGAACAAAGTGAAAATAGCTGAAAAAATGAATCATCCTCAGTGATAATAGCCTAGGCAATTATAAGAAGCTAGCACCATATATAAATAAGGTTAAGACGAAACCTTTTGTCAAGACTGTATGCTCGTGATCTCTCAAACTTCTCTTGGCTAATCACTCCAACCAATGTTTTCGGGAGAGTTGGAAGTTTGAGAGCAGTGAGTTGCCTCAGATCCAAATATGTCTCAAAAATGTACATCACTATCATAAAACCTGAAAGAAAAATAACAGAAGATGAGTAATGAATGTGATATATATGCCACAAGAACAGATACTCCATCACTTAAATTTCAATAACAACTTCTACTTTCCGATCAACCAGATATAAAAGGATCAAATGCTATTCATATGTTTTAGCTACGTTTTGAACACAGCGCCCAATGAAAGAGTTTTAATGCGCCTAGCCTCATACACAGCACAAAACACATTTCAAAACAACTTTATAAAATCCCAGTTGCTTTGAGAAACACAATACCCTACAAAAAAACAAAAGATGTGCCAAAATCTCTTAGCTGTATGAATTCGACAGTGAAAAAGTCCAAGATTCTGACTTTTCTTCCCAAACCCTAAATTTTGTTGAACAGAGAAGCAAATAAGGCTCTCTAGACTCTACAACGACGACAAGATGACATCATGAGACCTCAGATCAAACGCACGAGTAAGACGAGAAACAAGTTGGATTTATTAAAACTCAGATCAAGACACGCAATATTTGAAAAGAACCAAATTTAGAAATGAGAAGCAAGGACGATGAGGTACGAACCAGTCATTGAATCTCAACACACACAAACAACAAAGAAAGCAAAACCCAAACAAAAAGGAGAAAAACGACGAGTGAAACAGGAAAATAGAATGTCTCCAAGAAGGTTTTGAAGCTTACCCACGACGGTTTCCATGAAAGGAATCGCCATGGCTGACAAACGAGTGACCTGAGCCGCGAGAAAGAGAAGGAAATCGAAGGAAGAAAGGAATTGCAGCGACAGAGAGGTTTTTTGGCTCATGCTCGGGTACGGGTTATAACCCGAATAGTACAAATTGTTATGGGCTAGGCTTTGGGCCCATATTAAACAAGCCCCTCTACTTAATTTAAAAACTCTTTTAACCCCATGAAATATTATGATTGTAAGATCTCCCCCATTGAACAAAAATCCATTTCAAATTATAAATATGAGTGCCTAAACAGAAATATTATTTTTTCTGTGGGCTAAACGAGAAAATCCTTAACCTCAAGACACAACAATTCGATAGAAATTACAAATGGTACCATTGGTTATTCACAGTAACGAACGCCGAGAGCTCACTTCTCCTTCAACTTTATCCACTTGGAGCCTCGACCATGGCGTCTCCTTCGCTTCTGCAGTCTTCTGCTTCTTCGTTTCACGGAAATTTTCCATCTTTAGCGGCTACATCCTCCGCACGGGTGCTCCCTCCGCCGCTCAGAAACGTGGTGAAAGTCTCGGCGTCCGGAACTGTGTTGGTCGAGAAATCTGAGGCCGAGAAAACTCATCGGCTCAAAACCGCTTACCTTGAGAGAATCATTCCTGCGCTCAAAGAAGAGTTCAAATACGTTAATATTCACCAGGTAACCCCAAATCCTTCCCTCTGAGCCCAAACCGAGTTTTTCTTCCGTTGCGATTCATGATGTTGTTGAAGTCATAATGTAGTAAAGTAGTCTAAATTTTCTTTTTTTTCCTGGAATTTTTTTGGGGTTTTGGATTGATTTCTTCTGGGAATGTAGTGAAGCAGCCTAGATTTAAGTTTTTTGTGCTGATAAAATGGTACTTCTTGATAGATTCCGGTTGAAATTTTGGGTCTTGTTTCCATATTTCAACTTGAAGTCTGATCGTTTACATTGGTGCAAATCCAATCAATAATCATATTGTGCTGTTTTCAAATGGGAACAGCACAATGGGAATCATATTGTGCTGTTTTCAAGTGCCATTTTCAAATGTAAATGGGAATCGTCATTCTTATCTGCTTGGACTACCAGGTTCCCAAGGTTCAGAAGATAGTAGTGAATTGTGGCATTGGAGATGCAGCGCAGAATGATAAGGGTTTGGAGGCTGCAGTGAAAGATATTGCGCTTATTACAGGGCAGAAACCTGTGAAGACACGAGCTAAAGCGTCCATTGCTACTTTCAAGATCAGGGAAGATCAACCGCTTGGTATTGCCGTCACTCTCAGAGGAGATGTGAGCTCCTTTGCTCTTGCTCATTCTTGAATCAAACTTTCCTGTTGAGTTCTTTATGTATTGGACATTTGTGATTTTGACTGTTGTGACAGGTAATGTACTCGTTCTTGGATCGTCTTATCAATTTAGCCCTTCCAAGAACTCGAGATTTCCAAGGTGTGAGTCCCAGTAGCTTTGATGGGAACGGAAACTACAGCATTGGTGTGAAAGACCAAAGTGTATTCCCTGAAATCAGGTTAGTTCTATTGTATCCACTCTCAAAAGCAATACTACTGATAAATGCATGACCACTGGTCCATTTAGGTCAACCGTGGTTCCCTTTAGGCCTGGTCTTTGGTTACAACTGAACACCTAAACTCTATGTTGGTTGGTTATTGAATTAGATTTGATGCCATTGGAAAGGCGAGAGGAATGGATGTATGCATCAGCACGACGGCTAAAAGCGATGAAGAAGGACAGAAACTATTGGCTCTGATGGGAATGCCTTTCAGGGAAGGAGGTGGTGGCAACACAGGACTTCCACAGCGAAAGAAGAAATTAAAGTCTCATCATTTTGATGCTAAAGGAAAAGGAAAGGGGAAGAGATGAACATAGCTACCCAATGAAGAAGAGATCGTTTATTGTATGTATTGTCTTCTGCAACCATTTCATATGTTTCAGAAAAAACCCTCCTTTGTAATGTTTTTGTTGCTTGATCTATGATAAAAACATGAGTTAATTTGATAATGTCAGGGATCTTGTCTTGTATTTGAAATTTGGCATATTGGTGTAGTTGGTCTTCTTTCAAGGGTAAAGTACTGAGGTAAAATATATTAAGGTTCTTTCTGTAGTTTTTGAAAAGTTTTGGGTACAGTTGGAATTATACAACGCATTAAGCGCGTGAAATTACGTGAAAAGGTAGCGCGTGGATTGTCAATTTTACCTTCCTCTTTGAGAGAAATCCTCCGTCTCTCTCTCTCTTCTCGAAGGCTTCGTTTACTCTCATCGATCTTCTCTTTCGATCAAAACACAGGAAAAGCAAAATTTCTTTCTTCAGATCGGAACCCTAATTGTTTTCTTCCTACTCCTTCTTTCTACAATCCGCGACTTTTTTTTTTCTTACTATTTATCATTTCTGATGGATTCTGGAATCCTTGTTATCCCCACGTAGCGCTAAAAACCCTAGCTCTCGAAGACCTTGGATTATTGCAGAAAACTATAATCCGTTCCATTCTATCTCGATTTGAGGTTTTCCGATTCGAAGTTTTGATTAGTTGGGTGAGAATTGGGGGTTTCCTAAGAATCCGATGCGAGATTAGCATTCTGACTTTAGGATGAGCTAGTTTTTTTTGGTTTTTAGCTGCAATTTATCTGGAGGTTTTATCAGTTCTGGGAAAAAATCTTAGAAAAGCAACTTAGATTTTCCGTCTCTGAAATCTTACTGTACATATAGCTAGATCGTGACGACCTGATGAAGTTGCTGGTGGTGAATCGTGAGGTTCATTGTTAAGTTTGGCTAGTTTGGGATCCCAAAATTTTAGGCTGTTATATCGAATATCAAATTTCACGGTTTAACCAAATTGTAAGAAGATTTGCGTTTTGGGATATGTACCATAGACAACTACTGTAGAGTTATTTGTTTAAGGCGTTGAGATTAGCTAAGATAGTGTGTATCGCCTGCCTTGCATAATGAGTATCGCAAATGAACAACAATTTGCCATGGATCAACTTGTCGAAACCAATGATGATTCGAAAAAGTAAGTTTATCTGTTTGGTAAATCATGTCTTTGTTTTGCTTCTCATTGTACATTTCAGCCACGGTTGTGATTGCTTTTTCGCGTTGAATCAGGAAACCAAGAATTTCATACACGAGAAAGTTTCTTTTATCCCTGAGCGAGAAAGACCTTTCCAAGAAGCTGCCAAATCTGCCCACTGAATTTGATGAAGCACTGTTGCTGTGAGACTCTATTTGATATCAATTTTTAGTTTGTATTTCTAGACACTGTATAAATGTGTTAAATCATTTACGTTCTTTATCTGAGCAGTGACTCCGAAGATCCTTCACCGGAGCGAGCGAGAATTTCTGGCGATTTTTCGTCTCATGGTTTCAGACGTAATGACTATAGTTCATCACCTCCCACCAGGGGTGAATTAGGTAGTAATTCTCGAGGCATCCATGGAAGATGGGAAGGGCGCTCAGGCGGATGGAGTGATAAAGATAGTGATTCACAGTCAGACCGGGACTCAGGTAGCCTGGGCTTACTCATATCCATTCTTTACATGTTGTATGATGATGTTACTATAGTAACAAGATGGACTAGTACTCTGACACAGTACCTTGTTGTCATATTTGCTTAAAATACTCTTTAGGAATTATTATTTTCAGCAAAAAAGTGTTCATTATATGATTCCATTTCTATCCAGCTGGCTGTTCACTATGTGTAAATGTAGATTTCCAAATTTTTACTAAAGCGAATGGCGTGAAGACTGCTTGCTAGTGACCATGAAAAGGAGGCCATATAGAAAAATTCTGGAATTTGTGTGTATTATAGTTGATATTGAACTGTATATTTTGTTAGGAGAGCCTGGAAGGCGTTCTGGTATGCCATCTCGGAGGCCTTGGCAAGCACCTGAGCATGATGGCCTGCTGGGAAAAGGTTCTTTTCCTAAGCCTTCTGGATTTGGCGCTGGAACATCTGGCCCCAGACCTCAATCTAATGATTCGTATCAGCTGAGTAGAACCAATGAACCTTACCATCCTCCTCGCCCATACAAGGTTAAGTACACACTAATCTGTTGTGGTCATCTTGAATAGTCTCTAGTATTATTGATTGTTGAATGCTGCTCCATCATGTTGCTGGGTGTCAGCTGGTTCGTGAGGTATACTTGAGTAACTTTCAATTAGTTAACAGCACAGATTCCTAAATCTCTCCTGTACATTTGTAGGCGCCACCTTACACTAGACGTGACACTAGAGACTCATTCAATGATGAAACTTTTGGTTCTTCTGATTCTGCAAGTGAAGATAGAGCAGAAGAAGAAAGAAAAAGAAGAGGTACATGGGATTTGTTGACTTTAATCTGTCCTAAACTTAGCTCTCTGCCAGTTTGTGAACTTCTTACAATCTATCCATGCATTTCTTTTTGTGTCAATCTTGAATTGACATTCTCAACTCTCTGTCAGCTTCTTTTGAGTTGTTGAGGAAGGAACATCAGAAAGCATTCCAGGAGAGGCAAAAATTAAACCCAGATTTGCGTAAAAGCGACTTTGATTTTACTGAACTTGTTGGGGAGTCCAAAGATGAAAAAGGGCGTCCAAGTAGAAGCGATGAAGTCAATAACACTCCAACAATTCCTGGTTCTAATAACACCTCTTTGCCTTCTCAAAGTAATGCACCCAGACCGCTTGTACCTCCTGGTTTTGCAAGCACAATTTTGGAAAGAAAGCAAGGGGAAAAATCTCAGGTAAGTTGCTATCTTTCTGAGACCCTCATCCTAATATCTGTGTTCCATGAAATTTTCATTTTTGTTTGCATATTAATTGTTAACGTCCTAAGGCTAGCGAAATCCCTGAAGAAGAATCAAAATAGAGGGTACTTTATGATACTATCGAATCTTCTCACAAATTAAATGAAGGAAATTTAGAAGTGGCTTTCTTATAGAAATAGTTGGAGAGGAGAATATGTCACTAGATTATGCAAGTCCTGATAGAATGATCCTCAGCAATCCATGACAGTAAAGTCAAAAGGAAAAGCTCATGCCTAGTTCTGACAAGTGACAAGCTGAACATACGTTTTGGATTCTATCTTATAGAGGGTAAGTCGTGCAGAGTAGGGAGAGTAGAATAGTTTATTGCTTGAATTCCGAACAAGAGGAAGAGTACAAGTAGTTGAATGGCCCTCTCTTCTCTAATAAACAAGCTAACTAGGAAAATAGAAATAAAGCCTAACACGTACAAGCTCATAAAAATCCCATGATACGAGCTGAAACCTTCCATCTCTCATATCATTGATATTATGTCCTAGAAGAAAGCCAATTCCTTCGCTAACTCCTTTGTTGGATGTATGTGATCCAAGGCTGTGGTCGCTTGATCTATCACTTTCGCTGGAAATCATTCGCTTACTGCTAATCAGTGAGGTTTGAAGTTCAAATGTGGGGGCTCTTTTTCGTTTGGGTTATCTTTTCTTCGTAAATGTTTGTTTGAATGTATTCTCTGATTAGTACTTTGATTTGATAAGCATTATATTAGTCCAACCACTATCTTTGGTTGCACCTGTTATTTACTGGTTATCACACCATTTGCAGATTGAAACTTCGCAACATGAACGTAGTCCTTTAAATTCCAACGGCATTAATATGGTGAATGGAACATCTGTTAATAATGGGGACAAACCATCGGGAATTAAGATAGGCCCAAGTGATATGCTCATAGAAGGTGAAGATGTTCGTCTCTCTTCCATTGATGCAAGTGAACGGACTGTTAATATCTCTTCATTACTAGGAATATCTACAGATGGAGTTAATAAGGATAAAAGTTTTGAAAAGCTTTCCTCCATCTCAACTCCTACTGAAATTCAGGGGTATCCTAGAAAAAGTGAACAAGCTAAAGTGACGTTGGACAAGAAGAAAAGCTTGGAGATTTCAGATGGGCCGTCAATTCTGGATAAGATATTCAACACCGCTATAAATTTGAATAGTGTCGACTCCTCTATTATTACTGAGGTGAGTTTTTTCTTATACATTTCAATTAGCTCGTGTATACCTTGAACTTAAAATTATACTCACATGATAGCTCTTCCATATGTGCTAATCCTCATGATTCGGTTATCGTTATGCATTTCAGTTTTTGTCCAAATGATGCCTCTTTCTTTCTGATGTAGTTTCCTCTAACCTGTCGTAAATGAGTCTTTTTCCTCTGTTTTGTATTGATCATGAAAAATGATAGACAATATAGTTTGTCTTTTCTCTGCGTAAGCAAATGGTGGTCCATGTGTTTTACAAACAAAATGCTTTGACCTGAGGAAATGACTGTTTGTTTGTGACATGATATGGTATACATGTTCATATACATGCATCATATGTTCCTTGTAGAATTCGAAGAATCTAATTTGACCTGACATTCGTGCACATCCTTGTAGAAAAATAACGAAAAAGTAGAAGAAACACGGAGCCCTCAGACTGTTAAATCCTCCAAGTTCGCACATCTATTTCTTGAAGACGGTAATCCATTTACTGTTATGCTAGAATTGTAACGTTTTTCCATACAATGACAATAATCTAACATTGCTTTTTCTGGGTGCAGATAACAAGCCGGTTGAAGATCTCCCATCCAACAGGCCACCAAGAGGCTTGCTGTCACTACTTCAAGGTGCCGATAAATTTCAAACCTTTGACACAAAAGCTAAGGGTGAATTTTCAATGGATTTTCCTTTTCAAGGCCATGCCACTAAAAGCACTGATCTGTCAAGTAACACTTCCACAAGTAAATTAGTAACAGCTGTTCCACTTGTTCTCACTTGTGAAGACCTTGAGCAGTCTATTCTGTCAGAAGTCAGTGAAAGCTATCATCCTCCTCCCCCTCCAGTTCACAAAGACTTGAGTGTTTCTTCAGTAAATAAGACCAAACAACGGAAAACATCTGTTGATGACAAGGCTTCGCAGCACCTTCTTTCTTTATTACAGAGAGGTGCAGACCCAAAAAGTCAAGATACGCAGCTACTCTCAGTTACAGAGAGTAGATCACCACCACCATCTCTGAAACCAACTTCAGCTGGAGAGGTAGATCCAGGGAAGTCATTGACTCTTGAGAATCTTTTCGGGAGTGCTTTCATGAGTGAACTGCAGTCAATTGGAGATCCAGTCTCTGGAAAAGCAATGGTTTCTGATGCTCCTAGGGGCCTGCTTCAATCAGACAGGTCTATTGGTGAATTGAGCCAAAGAAACCAAATCAGACCTGACGGTCTCCCTGGAGGGCTACTAGGCCTTCCAGAAGACGGTAACTTACTTGCAGTTGGTGATCCTGCAAACCCACAAAAATACATGTCTTTTCCAGGATCTCATAATCAAGAGCCTGAAGTACCTTTCAACATCGCTGACAAGTTAGCTGCCTTAAACTCTGATCCAAGGAACGAAAGACCAACAATGGGAGGTCAAGATGGTCCTTTTCTTCACCAGCTTCCCCAACAATATGCTACCTACCCCTCTTCTCATTTGAATGGTTCAGGCCCCGTATTCCATCCGTTCGATTCACGACATGCTCATGTAAAACCACAGCTCGATTTCATGGGACCAGGAAGCATCATAGCTCAAGATCATGATCCTCCACCAAAACACCGGTTTCCAGCACACATGATTCATCGTCCACCTTTCCATCATACAACGACCAGTGGACATCCCGAGTTTGATCGTCTTCCTCCACATATGATGCCGAAGATGCATATGCATGACAACCTCCAACACCATCATCTAATGCAAGGATTCCCTGGTGGTGGTCCACAACACCATCACTCTCCTCATGTAAACAACCAAATACCGGGTCTCATTCCCGAGTTAAATCCATCACAAGGCTTTCCCTTTGCCCATCACCAGCGCAACTATGGTATGCCACAACCAGGTATAGCATAAGATAACCAAATCCATTATCTATTTTACCCTTTGAATATATGACTTTCACTCATTTTTGGCCTCGGATTCAAGACCTTGTGCGGACTTGAGTCTGCTGCTTTAGGGACCCTGGTATTAATATCGGACAGTGTAGAGACTAATAGATTTTGAGTCAGCTCTCATTTTATGGCTTTTCAGGTTCTCAAGTCAACAGAGGAGATCATCCAGCTTCACTGCAGACACTCTTGGGGATTCAGCAGAGGCTGGACCCATCGAAGCAGATACCGGCAATGGGTCAAGCCGGTGGTCCTAATCGTCAAGGTTCTATAAGTCATGAACTCGACCATGGGTTCGGCTGCAGGTAACTATGCTCTGGCCACAGTCCTCTCTCTCAACACCCAAAGAGGTGTGTCTGCCTTACAGTGAGTTGCTTTGTGATGTGCAAGTAATCAAATTACCATTTGTGATTTTTTTTATAAGGAAAAAAAAAACAATCTCGTTATGAACTCTCGTCTCTCTTGCTTCTTGTGATATGTTGATGCTTTTAATTAACAGTGGTAGTTTTTGATGAACGTTCGAGTCCGTCTTTTTGGCATACTTTTTTTTGTTTTTTTAAACCGTAGTTCAAGAGCGCGAGTTTTTTTTAAGGTCAATTTCGCAGTACCAATGCTACACTGTTTTGAAATGGAAAAAAATATTTCAACTATACACCGCGGAAGTAAGAAAGCGTCTCCTTTTGTAAAAAAAAAAAATCCCTGATTCCATGAACTTCTAAGCAAGGTTCCAGAGTAAATTAAGAAAATACACAAAAGGTTCCAGTGTTATTGCCCAAGCTTGGAATCAATTGTAGGCTCGAATTTATGGCTTTTCAGAAAGTGCTTAGAAAAAAATTAAACTATACAAAAAAGCGTATTTCCAAAGGGGTGTTATTAACCTACAGATTTGAGGCACGTTGAGATAACTCGCGTATAGAGCGCGTACGTATTTAAATTGGCTATTTACCAAACGGAGTATCTGCAAGTGTGAGCTTTTTTTATTACTTTTGCAGTTCTTTTGTTATCGGCGGCCTGAGGCCCATTTTTATAACATAATATTCTTACATCTCTTGTCGATTTAACCTTTTTTTTTTTTTTTTTAACATTTAACCCTTTTTAACCTTTTTCTTTTCTTCTCGTATGACTTATCAACATTTCTTTTAAAAATAATTACTCCACTTTAATTTTAATAATGTACAAATATTTTCCATTAAAAATCATCTAGTTGTTAAAAATAATTATTTGAAAATACCTAAAATATGGCTTAGTTTTATTCATTGCATGAAAAATTAACTAAAATCATAATGTTTAGTTTAAATTGATTTAGAGCATTTTTCAAACATGAAAATAGATCAATTGTTTACAACACAGATTTGCAAACCATGTGTACAGCAGCCTTTAAATTTGTTTGATAGTAAACAATTATATGGAAACATATACTAATAAATAAAATCGAGAACAAACATTATAACATTTTATATCTTTCTGATTACGATTATTCACCTTTTGATATCGAAACAACATTTCAACTAACATATATGAATATTACATAAATCTAACTTTTTGTGTGCGCAGATTTACATCTAGTTTAGATATAAAAGCAATAATCAATATAATAAAAACAAAATCTGACTCGCCATAAGATATATAAACATTTTATAGCTTTATAAAAGTGACATCTCAAGCTTCTTCGAGATCTGCCTGAGAAACATTTTTTTTTCCTTGGGTCCAAAGTCTCCGTCACTAACCCTAGTTCTAAATTTTCTTTCAGTTATGTGACTTTAGATACAAGGAAGAAAAGAGTTTTGGAATGCTTCTTTTTTTTCTTGTCATATAATTTGGGATGCTTTTCTTTATCGCACTGGATTTATCTGATTTTTTATATTTGAAATAAAAAATCATATTTGTTAACAAGAAAATCGTAAATTGTTAATTGAGTTTATTTAATAGATACCGCATCCTTTAGCATCTTATAAAAAAACTTGTTTATTTACGTTGCCATTACTCAACAAGGTTTTTTCTTTCCAAATGAGATTGTTTTTTGTTATTAATTTTCATTGGACTAGTAAAGTTTAAACTGCCGACAAAAAAAAAAACAAAAGTACATAAAACTACACTTTTATTTAAATCGCAACATATATTACACGAGTACTTTACAGTATATTGATGTGAGATGGAAAAAAATAACTTCAAACCGAAGGGTTTATTATGTAAGTCATCCTTTCAGTATACATAAAATAGAAAATAAAATTTTACCATATCTTTTCTTCAACCCTTTTGTCACTGGCACTCAAGAACATCTTCTGCTGACTGCGAAACCAATATTACAGTCTCTTCATTCTTCAGACACTCTAAAGTCTTAATTTAAGACCTCTTAAAATTGATCCAAACTCACTTGAAGCTAACTCTGACCTTATATATATATATACTTCTGCAAAATCCTCTATGATCTATACACACGTAAACAAGACAGGACAAACAAGTGCTCAACCACGACTTACAGAGACATAAAAACCAGCACTCAGTAGCCATCTATGAGTCCCTGTGATTGGTTCTGCTCGGCTAATCTGAACTCGAGGCCTAAATCCAAAGAATGCATACAATGGATGAGTGTTTCTTGCTCTCACATAAGGTACATTGTTGTTTGTTCCTCTTATCTACTGACGAGTGACAGTGAATTGAAGTATGACACTACTTACTTGTTCTGCAAACTCAGGACTAGTCAGATTTACAGACAGGTTTCTCATAAGTAAAAGCACCTGATGTACCAAAAAGAAAAAATACCAAATAAGCTTCTCTGTTTGGTAATAAGGATTGAAGTTTTGAACAACGGCCTTGAGTAGAGACTGAGTTTAATTAAACGTCTCATACCGTTTCCATATCTATTGGATCCATCTGCTTTAATCTTTGGAGGTGACCTGTTTTGTTGGGATCAAAGACACTTCCAATAAAGCTGTAGACTTCAGCAAAATTCGGTCTCGCTGCATTGAAACCGCCACCAAAACAAGCGTAAATCTTAAAGCTGTATGATAGAAAAACACATAACGTCACACGAAAACAAGTCTTACCTCTATGTGGCTTTTCACAACTTTCTTCATCATTTTGCTTTTTCACTGCTCTTACCCTCCGTGTATCTTCCCTACTACAGGGATTCTTTGGGAGAGCCGTGGCCAAGACTCCCGGTTCCTCTACAATCACGAATTCATTACACCATATTGTTAACACCATTCACAGATACAATTAACTCAAACCATGATGAAACACTGGAGCCTCTCGTAGATTTACCGTCAACCACAGGTTTTGGCAGATTTGTTGAATCATGATTCCAAAAAGAAGAGCTAGATGCACAGACAGCCTGGTTTCCCAGCAATGACTGCGATTCAGAGCTGTACAAGTAACCAGGTTCAAGCACCGGGGCGTTCGAAGATGGAACATGGGACATAAACGCAACTGCAGCATAACAAATAATCAGAAAAAAATGATTAAAAAATAAAATAAAATAAAAACAAGCAAAGAAGAAGGTTAGGAAGAAGATTGAAATTCACCATTTTTAGGAGCCTTTTGAGGATAGGGATGATTCGCTTTCCTCTTAGGTCGAGGAGGTGGAAGGTGTTTGTTAGTGTTCTCAAAGCTTGAAAGGGAATTGAATAATTCTCATTAAAAGAAAATGTTACAGGAAACAACTTAAATAATGAAATAATGAAGCTAAGAGACTTCCAAACTTCTTCCTAAAAAGCTGCAACTTATTCAGATTTCTCCTACAAATAAGAAAGACTTATTCCTACGACTAAACTACTTCAAACATAAATTAAAAAACTTTGACTCTGTAAGTCATATTATTCTTCGATCCCTTCCTTAAACTGGAACTGCTCTGTTTCCAGTTTACTCTTCTTTCAGACCAACACCCATCTTTCCTCTGAGCTTCTCAAACACTTATAGCTTCACTGGCTTGGTCATTATATCTGACAGCTGATCTTGTGTACGACAAAACTCCAGCTCAATGACTCCTTCATTCACAAGATCTCGAAGAAAATGGTACCTCACATGAATGTGCTTGCTCCTTCCATGTAGAACTAGATTCTTGGACAATTTAATTGTAGAGTTGTTATCGCAGAACAGAGTTGTTCCACTTCCTTGATCAAAACCAACTTCTGAAAGCACATTCCTCAGCCACATCGCTTGACAAGCTCCATTTGCAGCTGCTACAAACTCAGCCTCTGTTGTCGAAAGTGTAACAATAGATTGTTTTTTTTAAGCCCACGAAACTGCTTCATTTCCAATCATGAATGTGTACCCAGAAGTACTTCTCCTATCACCCTCATCTCCTGCATAGTCACTGTCAACATACCCTACTAGCTTCTCTCCTGCACCATACTCACATCTATATTGAATTCCAAAACCAGTGATACCTTGAATATACCTCAAGATTCTCTTTGTAGCCAACATATGTTGTTCAGTCGGACTCTCCATAAATCTACTCACCAAGTTGACAGAATAAATCAAATCAGGTCTGGTAGCAGTTAAATACCTCAAGCTTCCGACAAGCTGCTTAAACAATGTTGGATCCACTAGTTCTCCAGCTCCTTCTCTTGTCAGCTTACAACCTGGAACAGTCGGATTTTTTACCAAGTTGTAGTCTTCCATTCCGAATTTCTTTAACATCTCCATCACATACTTCTTTTGGCTAATAAATATTCCTTGTTCATCTTGAGTCACCTCCACTCCCAAGAAATATTTCATCCTTCCCAGATCAGTCATAGAGAATTCCCTCATCATAGAACTCTTAAAACTTACAAGCATTATCTCAGAGTTGCTTGTGTAGATAAGATCATCTACATAGAGACTAATGATCAAAACTTCTTCTCCTTCTGTTTTGATAAAGAGTGTGTGCTCGCAGTAGCATTTCTTGAAGCCCTCTCTCATAAAATAACTCTCAATCCTACTGTACCAAGCTCTTGGAGCTTGTCTTAGACCATACAAGGCCTTTTTCAGCTTATAAACCTTCTTGCCATCTCTTCCTCTTAACTCAAAACCTTTGGGCTGCTCCACATAGACATCTTCTTTGAGTTCTCCATGCAAAAAAGCACTTTTTACTTCAAGTTGAAACACACTCCATCCTTTTTGTGTTGCTAGTGCAAGAATCAAACGGATTGTGTCCCACCTTGCTACCGGTGTGAAGACTTCATGGAAGTCAACTCCATGTGTTTGATGAAAACCTTTAGCCACCAACCTTGCCTTGAACTTATCAACTTCTCCCCTCTCATTCAGCTTGGTTTTATAAACCCACTTAACTCCTATCACCTTTGCTCCCTTAGGTAACTCAACCAGTTCCCAAGTATAGTTTTCTTCTATTGACTCAATCTCTGTTTCCATCGCTTTTCTCCATTTATCATACTTGATGGCGTCTTCAAATGTTTGTGGATCATCTTCTGCAACATAAAATGCCACCAGCTCTTCACCATCTATCTGCATAAATAGACCCATGCTCTTACATTCATAGTCTTTCATCCACGCTGGCTGTTGTATGGTTCTTCCAGCCCCACTTTTTCTTCCTCCAGCAATCGCAACTGGTCCAGCATTTTCAGATTGTAATTCAGCTGGCATTTCTTCTTCTTGCTCGTCATTTATCTCTTCTTCTTCTTCTGCAGTTTCCTGGGAATTTTCATGTGCTTCTTCTCCAGGAATAACGAGTTTCTCTTGCTCTTCTTCTTCAGATATTTCAATAAATTTATCATCCACTATCTCTTCATTCCATTTCCGAGAATTTTTCTCATCAAATCTGACGTCTCTGCTGATTATGATTTTCTTTGTCAACGAATCATAAAGTCGGTAGGCTTTCGACTCTTTGCTAACCCCAAACATCACACACTTGATGCTTTTCTCATCCAGCTTGACACGGTTTTCATATGGAATTAGTGCGAATGCCACGCAGCCAAATACTCGCAAATGCTCCACAAAGGGTTTGTGTTTACTCCATTTTTTTTTGTCGGTGTCATATCTCCTAAGATTGACGTTGGGCTCCGGTTTAGTATGTGCACTGCATATTGAACTGCTTCTGGCCAAAACCTTAGTGGAACTCTCATCCCAAACAGCATACACCTTACCATATTCATCACGCTCCTATTCTTTCTCTCAGCCACACCGTTTTGCTGCGGAGTGTAGGCCGTTGTGAGCTGTCTTTTGATGCCTTCTTGTGTACAATACTCTTGAAATTCCTTAGAGTTGAATTCTCCTCCTCTGTCCGTTCTCAAACATACCAAGAGCTCGCCTAGCTCTCTCTCTGCAGACAGCTTGAACTCCTTAAATGTCTTGAAAGCTTCTGACTTCTCTGTAAGAAAGAAAGTCCAGCATTTGCGGCTGTAATCATCGATGAAGTTGATTACATAACTCTTTCCGCTCTCCGAGACAGGTGATATTGCACCACAAATGTCGCTGTGTACCAGCTCCAGCCCTCAGCTTGCCCTCCACACACTCTTCTTCGGAATATTTTCTCGGTTTTGCTTTCCTTTCATACAAATCTCGCACATAGCTCCATCAATGTTGATTTTTGGTAAGCCTTCTACCATCTTTTTTTCTGCTAGCGTCACTAAAATACTTTGATTAAAGTGACCAAATCTTTTGTGCCAGATTTCTTCTTCAGGCTCAAGTACTTGATTTGCTTCCATCTCTCCTCTACGCTCTCTCACCTTCGCCAAAACAACAAACATTCTGTTTGTGGACATCACAGACTGCATAATCACCCTTCTCAGTTGTTTATGCCAAACTTCACACACATCGTCTTCAACAGTGATTTTTAACCCCTTTTGTTGTAGTTGTCCAACACTCAAAAGGTTATTCTTCAAGCCTGGTATGTAATAAACAGATGATATTACCTGAATTATCCCGTTAATCTCCAACCGCAGGTTTCCTTTTCCTTCAACCTGCAGTCTTTTGTCATCTCCCAGTTTGACGTGTTGTCGGAATTTTTCATCAAGTTCTGTAAACCACTCTTTGATACCACACATGTGGTTGCTACAGCCCGAGTCTAGGTACCACACGTGTTCATCTTCTGCTTTTGTGAGATTAAGATTAACATGAGCCATAAGTAGCACATCCTCATCCAACTCAGCGTAGTGTGCTGTCTTCTCCCAGCTTGGACATTCATTTTTAAAGTGTCCCAACTTATGGCACTTGTAACACTCGATATTCTCCTTGTTGAATATTGTGTATCCTCTGCCTCTTCCACCTCTGAATCCGCCTCTTCCTCGGTTTTGAAAAAATCCGCCTCGTCCTCTTCCATCTTCTATCTTTAGTGCATGCTCTTCACCAGCATGCTTGCGGAGATTCTGCTCATGAACTAACAATGAGCTCTGCAACTCGTCCACTGATAAGTCCTTGATATCATTCGACTCCTCTATTGCACAAACAATATACGTAAACTTTTCCACAAGAGTTCGGAGTATCTTCTCCACTATCTTGGCGTCAGGCATGTCCTCTCCTAAGTTCCTCATGTCGTTCGCCACTACCATCACTCTAGAGAAGTAATCTGTGATGGTATCTCCTTCTTTCATCTCCAGCACTTCAAAGTTTCTTCGCAGCCTCTCCAAATGAGCACTTTGAACTCTCTTGTTTCCTTGATATTTGTTTTTCATTGATTCCCAAATATCTCTTGACGTATCCTTCTTTGCAATTGTCTTCAAAATTGTCTTATTTATTGAAGCAAATAGATAGTTTTTCACCTTAAGATCCTTGATCTTCATCTCTGCTTGCTCAGGTTGTATGACTCCGATCTCAATGAGATCCCACCATTCTTTTGATCTCAACAAATTCTCCATGAGCATTGCCCAATGCTCATAATCGCCATCAAACTTTGGAATATTCAACCCGTCTCTGTCACTCATTTACGGAAAACAAAAACTCTTTCTTGAATCGTAAAACACTCCTAGAAAAAATAGCTCTGATACCACTTGTTCTCAAAGCTTGAAAGGGAATTGAATAATTTTCATTAAAAGAAAATGTTACAGGAAACAACTTAAATAATGAAATAATAAAGCTAACAGACTTCCAAACTTCTTCCTAAAAAGCTGCAACTTATTCAGACTTCTCCTACAAATAAGAAAGACTTATTCCTACATCTAAACTACTTCAAACATGCATTAAAAGACTTTGACTCCGACTCCGTAAGTCATATTATTCTTCAGATAGCACCACTCTTCTGAACTTTGAGAAAATATTTCTGTGCGTGGCTTCGTATCTGGACTACTGTTTTTGATCCAACAAATGCTTCTATTTTCTTCCAATCTCGATCGAATCTGTAATCAATTTGATCATTCCAATTTCGAATTTAGTTCATACTAACAAATCTTGTAGCTTCCAAAATTTCTCACAAACGAAAACACAATCGATTGAAAAGTAAAGCAGAGCTAAATTAAACCCGAAAACAAACAAATTCGAATACGTACAAGTGAAGAGCTTCTAGAAATTTATCGTGTTCTTGCTCTGTCCAGTTCTCTCTCGACTTTTTGATTGTGTATGGCTTCCGAATCTTCGTCGTCGCATCCTCACAATACGACACCGTATTGGTCCGTCCGGTTACCGGCGCCGTCGAATTGAGACCAGGTAAACTCATATTCACGGGATCGAAAAATGGAAAACCCTGAGCAGGTTTAGGTCTAGGTATTATAAACACCATAGAGCTCGAAATCGCAATTGGCTTTTGGCGTTTCAGATTCGCTTTGGGATAATAAAAAGTTCAGTAAAGCTTTTGCGTTTCTCAATTCTTCTCAGGTCCTTCCACTTCCACATCACAAAAGATTTGACTTGGACAAGTTAGTTTTCTTGTGGCTTGTAAATGAATAGAGGGGTATAAACGTAATTTAAAGAGCAGAATTGCAACTTTACCCTAACACGTGTTAGGATCTCGTTGTTCTAGTAAGATTTACATCCCACTACCACTGACGCCGTTATAAGAAGGTGTCGCTTGAAGACGATCTTGAAGACAGAGAAACTCACGTTTTAAGGCCGTTAAATGCTTCTAGCATTATCACGATTTGTCTACTGTGCATTTTTTTTTTATATAAAATTTGAGTAACGTGTACATTCAATTTTTTAATAGAAAACTGAAAAAATTTAGGAGTAGGAGGTTTTTTAAATCTAACATACCTCTCCACTTCATTATGTAGGATGTTTTTAAAAACTTTATTATATTTTATTTAATATTTTTGAAAGCTTCTATGTAATTTTTAAATTTACTTTGTGATCCATTTATATCATGCAACTTTTTTATAATTAAATTAACTAAATTGTTTTCAATTTCATCCTTAAAGTTTAATAGATTATTGTTTTTGCCGTAACAAAAAATTGTTTTCAATAAAATATTGAATAACTTTTAAAAAAATATATTTCTCTCCCATTTTTAGCTAAAATATCTTATATTTGGAAAATGGAGGGATTACATCTCAATCATATATTGTATTTATTTTGGGTTTAATAACTTGTTTCACCGTTCTGTTATATTTACAACTACAACGGTCCAAGAGAGTCAATCAGACTCAAAAAGAAGTAAAAAATTGTACATGATAATCAGAGTTGTATGCAAAGCATATCGAGATGTTACAATTCTCGAACAGATGTCCAAAAATTAACGACTAGGTTTTCCAAAATAGTGTTCGATCTTCAAACAACCTTGAGAAGACGAACCACTTGTTTTACTTCCAAGCTTGAATCTCTTACCACTTCCTGAGCTGACATTGGCGTTCTATGCAATACAACAGAGATCAACAGCTTAGGCAAGGTAAGGAAAATTGTGAAAAATGCTTATAGTGTAGAGATTGCAAGAACAAAATGAGTAGGAGAATCTTAAGTTTATGGATAAGAAGAAGCATAACTCACAGAAATTTGGGGTTTAGATCTCAGCACTTTGATTCTTCCACCTTTACCATCAGGTCCAATAGCAATCAGATCATCTTTGCTTGGAACAGAACCTCCTAGTGATGCAGTTGCTTCATTTCTCTCTCCATGTTTGCTCCATCTACCAAGGTTTCGATTTGTTCCACTTGACAACCAAATGTCTTTAGCACCTGCATTGAGTTTTGGACAATCTTCAAATCTACTACACTCGGAACTTGAAATGATAAAGTAAAACAAAAGTACCATTGCTGCAAGGTGAGACTGATGATGTCGGGTCTGTTCTGATGTTAAACTTTATATTCTTGACCATGGGATTATCACATTTCTCTTCAACATTATTATCCGAAATTCTGATACCAGAAATGGTGGTTTCAGGAACATCATCATCTACCTCGATAACAGTTCTGCTAATGAAGGAGCCTTCTCTTCCATTTAAGCATGATCCATGATTGGTGAACCATCATTTTTCTCTAATTTACCAAGTGGTGTAGAGATTTTGTCCACTTTGTTGTCTGATGGAAACATTCTGAAAGAAGCCAAGCTCTCGGTTGCAGGCTTGGAAACTTCTTTTTTCCCTACAATTCTTTAAAACTTTTATATCCCTTAGTGCTCTGTCCTCTCTCTCTTCACTTATCATCTCAAGTTCTCTCACTCGCTTCTGCTCATAGAATAAAGATGATAAGAGCCAGATAGATAGAAAACACAAACAAGATCGAGTGGAAACACCAAAAGACACACCTTTAACTTATCTATCTTTTCCAAAGCTTTTTCAAGTTTCTCAGAAGATCGAGCTTCGCCTCTGCCCAGCTGATTGCACTTGGCTAGCAATTCCTTATAACTCCTGTCAGAAGATATATATATATATATATATATATGCAATAATGCTTTGTATTAGAGACTTCATTAAAGAAAAATGGAACGAGAAAAGAAACGCAATGTACAATCTCCCTTCCTCAACTTCTTGACCATATCTACTTGCTTATGGAATTTCATATTTTCAGTTTAACAAACTACTCTATTCTGCAGGAATAACGGATGAACAAAAGTGAATCACCAATTTCATAGGTCACTATAAGTCAAATTATTTTTATATCGCATTACACTGCTGCAGACATAAGAAATGGAAAATAATGAACCAAGTTCACAAAGTAAATGACCAAAATGAAAGCAGGGAAGCAGTGGCAAACTATATGCTATGTACCAACCTATTTCGGATAACCAAGGACTTGACTAGTGTGTCTATTGTATCTTTTGTCTTAGTATTATTCCCCAACATGGCTAGTTTCAGAACATCAATTTCCTCCAAGCTTAGATCAGAAACCCTGGAAACAAAACAAGATACAGACTCCAAAAAGGTTATTACCAAAAGACTGAATGAATTATATCAGAATTTTAATAGATTAAAAGAGCAATATCAACGATTTTTCGCACAATTTAAGCGCTGCGAGCTCCTTGGCAAGAGCCATACTCCTCTCCTGTAGCTTAGCACACTGAGAACTAAGCTGAACACATTCCTGTAACAAACATAAATAAATAAAAAACTCAACACAAAATTCTACTGGGAAGCAAAAGCATCTAAAATCTAAGGATGTAGAGTTTAAATTAAACCTCAGATTTTAATTTAAGCAAGTGCTGTGTCGCTAATATTTCTTGCAGAGCCTCCCACTTTTTTACTTTGTTCTCCTTCAATTGTTCATTGCATTGATGCAACTGAGAAGAAACAAAAAAACTCAAAATATTTCACATAATCTTATGCCTTAGCTTCCTTAACGATTCAAATCATACGAATGAACAAAATACCTTATCGGAGATTTCAGCATTCTCCTTTTTCTTAGCCTCAAGAGCCGAAGAGAGATTATTTATCTTCAAGACGCTTCACTTCTCCTCTCAACAACGTCGGATCTTCCTCGATTTCAACAACCTTCTCCGAGGCAATTGAATCGATTTGATTCCCAGAAGATTGAAAGTAAATTCGGCAAGGATCTTTAAGAAGACACTTCTGCTTGCAAATTGGACAATTTCGCTTGTTCGTATTAGGACAGTACTCAAACCATTGCTGCAAACTAGGGTTTCCGAAAAATCGATTAGCACACAAATCTAAAATATTCCGGAGATAAGAAACTATTTTAAAAGATCTTTCTTGATTGTGCTGTACTAACCATAGTTCGTGAAAGACGTGGCCACAAGCGGAGATCATTTGCAGATGTTCAACCACCGGTTTGAGATCTTCGTAGCAGATGGACCAAATTGCATTCCCCGTCGCGTTTTCGCCGACCATCTCTCCGGTTCGCAATTTTTCTCGAAAGAATCAAAAGAAAAATATCAGAGAAAACATGGCGCGGGTGAAACTTATATTTTCGGAGGAAGCGCGCAAATCTGCGTAAGGAACGCACGTGCAAGTCACGTGATAGTAGCCAAAGTGGCTTTTATAGGCTCAATATTTTAAATCCAACGGCCCACTAAGCCCAGTTTGCTATTGATTAAGATATTTACAATTTAGATCATTGGAGTTATGGGAATTCGGGATGAATTTTATGGGAATGGAAACGGATCGAAATTTGGGAATAACAAAAAATGTTTTATTTATGTCTAATATAAAATTTTGGGATGAAAATGGAAAGGACGGAATGGAACGGTATGGGAACGGAAATTCACAAAACATAAACATAAACATGAAAAACAAATAAACTATCACATATTTTTAATATTCAAATTAAAATTTAAAAAAACCCAATAGAAAATTTATAGTTATATATCATCAAAATTAAAATAACAAAAATAAATTTCAGTAATCTAAAATCCTAATAAACTAAGTAACTAATCTCCATTGTATAGTTAGATAGAAAGAAAAAAAAACTTTTAAACGTACAAAATATCAAAATGTTTATATTAAAAAATCAAAGTTATATTTATGGATTTGATATTCTTTATTTCTATTTTTTATATTTATGAGATATATAAAATTATCTATTGTATACAATTTGTCCCGAATAAAATTTTAAAAATTTATGTTTTCGTTCTGTCTTGTCTTGTCTCGTTTTTAAATAGTAATTAAAAATTTATACCATATGAGAATACATTTCAAAATAAGATAAAAAACTTTAATTGGGAACCGGACAGGACGAGAAGAAAATTGTGGCCACTCCTAATCTGAGTACTTGTTCATAATTCTTCCCACACTAATTGGGGTTTACCAACTTTAACTTAACTTAAAAAGTATCAGTTGTGTGGTTGTCGAACAATCAGAGTGACTACCAACAAAACTAATAAATCATTAATGGTGATTACAGATCAAATTTAAAAATCGTTAGTCAAACACAATGTTTAAATTATTAACCTAAAAAAAATAGGAAAACAAATGCGTGGGTCCACGCGCTTTGATACTATGCCTCGTGCAGCCCACTTGTAGCATTTCTTATAAAACAGCCGTCCTCTAAGGTTTCACGTGGCTCATGCACCCTGACTGGGTCAGACGAATCTCGGCCGTTGGATGAGTTGAAGTAAAGAAAGCTAAAAGTTAGGATATGACCGTCGGATAAATGACCAAAAAGATGGGATAGCTCTAAGCCGTACGATTGCCTCCAAAGAGGAATCAACATCAAGAAGCGAGAGATAATGGTAACGGCATAAAAGCATTTGGTCGACGGGACCCACGAGGGGTTTTGGCCAGCTGTAGCACTTGCACCTCATCTTATCTTTGGGCGCTTACTCGCCGTGTGAACCGTTGATTTCTAAGAAATTGTCAACCTTTTTCATTCGCGGATATCATGCGCTCTCCCCATTTGGCACGTGTGTCACAGTCTGCTACACTGGTATTTTTTTTCCCTTTTTTGTACCAACATAGTGATAAAAAATTTTAAAAATTTTATCATTAAAATCGATAATTTCTTTAATGTTGATTCATAAATTTGATATAGTTTTCCTATAAATTGTTTAATAATTTATGTAACCCTCAGAAAAATGTTTATATTTTGTGTATGAATTCTTCCCATTTTTTGTAGTTATTATAAAAGAAGTCGAAAATTATAGCATCTGAGTAATGTGATAGGTAAATTCATATTTATTTTAGTTGTTAAGGTTACCAAACAAAAATTATTGAATCAAATTTAAGACTATGATGGATAAAATAATTGATTATCGAATTAACAAAAACACTTTCAAACACACTACTCGTGTTTTTTTTTTCTTTATAAGACCATTTACATGTGCTTTGTTGTTATTCTTAAAAGGTGTTGAATGTTACAACAGTAACCCATGTATCGAGTATGTGGCATCAACTATGGTGTTAAGTGACAATCACTATCTTTCTAATTCTATCTACATACTTTTTGTATACATTAATGCATATTTTAAAAGAAAAAATGAAATGGAATACATATGTTATCCATGAATGATATTTAAATAGCAGCTGTTGGGTTGTATAGTGTAATGTCGAAAGTTCACAATGATCTGGAAAGGGATAAAACTAAACTTTTATTCTTATCCCCTCGTTCATTTTTCTTATATATTAACAATATTAACATTTCCCAATTCCATAATCGTAGGTGTAAAAAAAGGTAGTAAAAGATTTTACGATTTTTTACTTCTTGTGCGCATCGATAAAAAGTAGGCACTACTACGAAAGTATGGTTTCCCACTATTTAATCAATTAAAGTTGCTCAAAAGCGCGTGTGAGAGAGACGCGTGTAAATGTCTAAGGAGTGTGAGGTTGACAAAAGAAGAGTTTATAGATTATTCAAAGACTTTGACAAAAGGTTAAAAGTCAACTAATACCAGAAACCGGAAACCACTTCTGGTTTTAGTCTCCAACACTAGGCGACAAAGCCAAAATAAGCATCGAGACACCCTCTCCCAGCACATAATTTTATCTCTCTCTAGATTTGTTAAAAAAGCCAATGAGACCATTCCTCTCTATCTCTCTGTACATACCTTTCTAATACATTTAACTAGTATAAAATACGTATTATATATCGGCATATACGTGATCCGAGAGTTCTCATCTTTTCAAAGTGTGTTCATACTTATTTGCTTTTAAAACAAGATTTAGCTCTCTTTAATTTAGTTTCATTCTAATCACAAAGTAAACTTTCTTTTTTGTTGTTGACCAAATGCTTAACAGTAAAACCATTTTAAAATAAACCCAAAACATTTGGAATCTGCAACGAGTGTTTTGCACCAAAATGGGATCGTTTCTATAGGATTCCAATTCATCTTAAGATCCAAAGGCATTTGCTAATTACAACATCTCGTATTGTATTAGTTTTTAGTTTTGTGCAATCGTCACATGTTCATAATTCAATGTTTTATATACAAATGATTATCATTATCAGTATGTCTACCAAGTACCACCATCCATAATTACACAATTTTGATTTTTTTGTAAATAATTACTAGTTTTTTATAGTCACAACAATATCTTTTCAGCTCATTAACTTAGAAAACTCATTATTTTTACAATTAAAATAGCAAAGATCTCTATCAACTAATAAATTAATCTACGCGAGCTATATAAATGGTTCACAACTTCACATGTGGAATAATTGCAATGTCAAAAAAAGAGAACAAAACAAAATTGTATTTTACACTGTACTTCACCAATAATAATTTAATAATTTGTATCCTTCATATTTCAACCCTTTTAATTTTCCTCCTCTCAGTCTCTTTATAAACATCTATCTCTACCCTTCAAGAGTCAGCGCTCTCTTTTGTCTCCTCTGCTTTCTCTCTTCCCTCTGAGATTCTCCGAAGCTTTTGTCTCCCCTGAGAAACCAAATAAATGGCCGACGATTGGGATCTCCACGCCGTAGTCAGAGGCTGCTTATCAGCCGTGAGCTCATCAGCAACCACCACAAACACCATCTTTTCCGGCGGTGTTTCATCTCATACGAACCCTATATTCACCGTCCAACGACAGAGTAATGCCGTTTCCTTCGGTGAGATTCGAGATCTCCACACTCCGTTCAAACAAGAATCAAATGGCTCTGTTGTCTCCTCGTTTTCTTGTCTGAATTACCCAGAAGAACCCAGAAAGGCACAGAACCAGACACGTCCTCTTTCTCTTTCTGCTTCTACCGGTAGCGTCACTAGCAAACCCACAGGCTCCAATACAGCTAGATCCAAAAGGAGGTTCGATTTTCACCAATTTTTGTTTAACTATAACCAAAAAAGTTAAAACTTTTTGTCAAACCCATTAACAATTTATCAAATCTTGAGTTTTTTTGTTGAACCCATCAAATTTTTCTTTGTAAAGAGGTGGTTAAAAGTCACAATTTGTCGAACCCATCAAAGGGAATTGGGAAATTTTCGAATTTTGTTGTATGTAGATGGCTAAAAAGTTTCTGTTTCATTGTTGCTTGTTTCAGAAAGATACATCATAAGAAAGTGTGTCATGTAGCAGCAGAGGCTTTAAACTCCGATGTCTGGGCGTGGCGAAAGTACGGACAAAAACCCATCAAAGGTTCACCATATCCAAGGTAATATTTACGAAAAAAAAGATTAAATCTTTGCCAAAAATTCATTTATTGACTTACAATGTGTTTATTATTTCAAGACAAAAAAACTTTTCTGTTTTCGTGATTCGGTTTGCTCTTAGTTTGTTAAATTATCTCTGTTTCTAATTTATTTTATTTTCATAAAAAACAGAGGATATTACAGATGTAGTACATCAAAAGGATGTTTAGCCCGTAAACAAGTGGAGCGAAATAGATCCGACCCGGCAATGTTCATCGTCACTTACACGGCGGAGCACAATCACCCTGCTCCTACTCACCGTAATTCTCTCGCCGGAAGTACCCGTCAGAAAACATCTGACCAGCCGACGACTAAATCTCCGACGACCACGATTGCTACGTATTCATCATCTCCCGTGACGTCAGCCGACGAATTTGTTTTGCCTGTGGAGGATCTAGCGGTGGAAGATCTCGACGGAGATGAGGATCTGTTATCTTTGTCGGATACGGTGGTGAGCGAGGATTTCTTCGATGGATTGGAGGAATTCGCCGCCGGAGATAGCTTTTCCGGGAACTCAGCGCCGGCGAGTTTTGATCTTTCTTGGGTTGTAAACAGTGCCGCGACGACGACTGGCGGAATATGATTAGACAACGGCTTAGAATACTCTTTTTAGGAAAGATATAAGATTAAGGAATTATTCTCGGATTATATGTAAAAATAGGAAAAAAAAGAGTTATTCTTTGTTACTTTTTCGGTTTTTTCTTCCCCTTGTTTCTAAATATCTTAGAAAAATTTAATTGTATATTCATTAAGCCCGATATTCGTAACCGATTTTTATATTATTGGGATGAAGAATATTAGTTAGATAAATTCCATCAACCTTATATAAACATTTTTTTGGTGTTGATGGTCCGAGATTATATACTTTTCTGGTTTTTAAAATCATACTAATAAGTGGCTTGAGAAATGAAACTAATAATTTTGGAATAATTAATTTAGCAGTTAGTACGGTATATTATTGTCAGTTCAAAATAAAAATGGCTGACACTATCACTATATTTAATGGTAATAATGTTATCATTACTAATTTTCGAAGAAAAAGTTATATATTTTCATTAAATGCTAAACATGGCACATGATATATTTTGGGCAAGGCATGGGCAAAACAACGTCCATCGTGCTGCTTTTACCTTTAACGAGTCTGGGCTGAGTGTTGGGCCAATTTTTAAACCCACAATTAAAATACTACTACTATGTTATCAATCAATAATCCATCTCCTGTGTACCGCAATGCAGGTGATTAGAACTTTCGAGAGCGGATGGACGACGCTCGAGGTTCGAGATACGAAGATGGTCTGTCCAGTCGCATTTTATTTTTAAAATAGTATTACATTTTAACTCGAACTTACTAATTTACATTTAATACTACTGTACAAATGTAATGGTAATCCTTCTAAAAGATTAGATAGGCAATTCGAAGTACTATTATTATCTTAATTAGCGTTAAAAAATTCAAGCCATTTTGGCTATAGCATCGACACATGATTGACGGATTCCGCAGCTTCACATCTGAAACATATTGTATCTTTGGTAAGTCTCTTCTCTTTTACCTTTACAATTGTGTTGAAGTGACGAATGATGTTTTTGCAAAGGACAGTGCAGTAGGGGAGATAACAATGAGGTTTTTACTCGTTGAGAGATTTGGTGAGAAACTAGGAATGCAGATACTCTAAAGCTTACAGTTCTCCATGTATTAATAAACGTTGACTACATATAAATCTTAACTTATTAGATAACTTTTACCGGCAAAAGTTACAAAATAATTTTCAGAAATGCGTTTCTCTGATACCAAACATGTATCAGTTAGTTTTCGGATTTACAGGTTTAAAACCCATTCAGATATTTATAATTTTTTGTTCGAATTCGATTCGAGTCCATCCGGTTTCGGATACCCGAAATATTGGGAAAACTATAAAATTAGTTAAATTTGAATAAACTTTGAATAAATTTTCACTAATAAAACTAATTTTTTTGGGATATTTCGATTTATTTTAGATAGTTTGGTCTTAAAATCATTGATATTTTGGTTTTATATTTTATAATTTTGAGTAATTCAGTCTAAATATAATTAATATTTTTTATATAATTGTATTTCGAATATGCATTCGGTGCAGATTTGATTATTAGGATATAGAAGTATTAAATCTGTTCAGATATTTGATAGACTCGAATTTGAGTTCGGTTTTCTTTAATGGATTTGGTTCGGTTCAGAATTGAAGTTTTTTGGCGGAGACCTACTAGACAGATCCAACATTACAACAAATAATGCATACTTTTACGGCCTTCAATCAATACTATAAGCCCATTTGACACCGACAGACCCAAATAATACAACCTGATTAAAATTAAATTGAAAAATTGATAAACTTCTCATGAAGAAATGGATTGAGGAACTTCAAGACCAACCTTGGTCCAAAGCTAAGAAAGCAAATGATCAGCCTGGTTTTAACTGGGCACTGAACAAAACAGCTCATCAGGTATTTTCCTCCCTCCTAGTTCCACAGTGAAACTGTAACTTTCTGTAAACTGGTCTCAAGCTTTTATTACACAATTGTTGTTGAGAGCTTAAAATCTCAAAAGAGTGAACCTTTTGGTACTCTTTCTAAGTCTACCACCTACAAATGTTCAATTACGATTTTGTGTTCAATCTTAAAAATATGAATTCATTCTAAGTCTTTTGCGATCTTCTGTTCTGCAGGTGGATCTCTACTTGCTTCCGCAGGCAGCTTTTCCAACAGGAGGATTGTATTTCAAGAACGCAACATGGGTTAAAGAAACAAAAAGGATCAAAACAATTACATCCACAATAATTATATTACAGGTTTTGACAAAAAGATCAAACGTTTCCGTGACTTTGGGAAATTACAGGTTTTGACAAGAAGATGAAACGTTTCCGATGATCATGATCAAGAGTCTCCATTAGGGAAATTACAGTAAATTCTAATGGCTAAAAAGGTTGTTCGTCACTCTCTCTATTTCTGTCTTTTTGTTGTTATTGGAATTTTCAGGCTGGGCAAAAGGAAGAAAGATCCAGTGATTAAATTCTTTTACTTTTTTTTTTTGGTCTTTAAAGTTATGTGAAAGAGGTTAGAGGTGTTATATGACTAATTCGATATGACCGAGTTTGGTAATGTTAGACTTCTAGAATTGGCATCGAGTCTGACAATTCTATTTCTATGATTACTTCATTCAAGTCGTATTTAATGAGTATCTACACAATGGATCATAATTTCTGGCATATGGGTAAACCGTAAATTGAAAATTGTAAAATTTGGTACGACTCAAAACTGTGTCATGTAACAAAAACCCAGATCTGATATATATATATATATATATATATATATATATATATATATATATATGGGTTTGGTTACGGCTGATAATAATTTGACACAAATATGAAGTATTTGAAACTGATTTTTATAACGAGTTTTAGCAAATTCTGGTAAAAAAAAAAAAAAAAAGAGAACGAGTTTAAAACTTTAAATAATCCCAAACAGCTAGCATATGATATGACTTATGATAGTCCATTTGATTATTATACGCATTTATTTAAATAGTTGGATGTTATTATTTCCACACTTTACAAAATGTGACTAATTTTACAATGTAGATTGCTGCTTATGTAAGATTTACCGCAAATGAAAAACATAAATTAAATGATCAGAATCGGAGCTAGAAAATAGTTCTTGACGTCCAATGCAGGTCACTAGACCTTTTCATTAGTGTGTTAACTAAAACTATGTATTTCCAGATCTGATTATGCATTTATTTATTGATTTGTTCTAACATTTTTATGTATCTGAATATAGATAGTCAAATCGGATTTTAAAAAGTAATGGTTTCTATTTAAGTCGATAAATTAAATTATGCGCGTAACATAAGAACAGAATAATTGTAAAATATTCCCTTGGTTAGGCAATACAATAAAATAAAATCCCATACTTAAAAAGGATAATATATTTTTGAGTCGTACCAAATTTTATCTATGTGATAAGAAAGCAAAATGGAAGAATGAAAGAAAATAAACAAAAAAAAGGTGAAATTAGAAAGACAGAGAAGCAAAGATTCTTGCTCCCTTCGTCTCCGCAGCTTCGAAAGCGAAGATCGGATTTAGGTATTCACAGAGATTTCTCCATTGATTCTTCTGCCATTGACGCCAAAGAAAGAATTTTCTCTCTCTTCTTCTTCGTTTGCTTTTACTAAGCTCACAAGAATCTTCGCATCTGTACTTGTGCTGCTGATGTTCTTCTACTGAATCACCACACGCACTTCGACTGCTTCCGTTTTGAGATTCATCGAATCTAATTGAAATTTTAGGTGAGGATTGAGTTCGTATAGCTTCTGGTAGGTTACATTTTCTTGTTTGAGATTTCGTATTCTCGCCGGAGTTGCATGTGAGAAAATTAGTATATAAACAATGGGTTCTCTGGAATCTGGGATTCCGGCGAAAAGAGATAACGGCGGGAGAGTAGGAAGACAACAACAACAACACCACTTCTTGCAGAGAAACAGATCGAGGCTCTCCAGATTCTTGCTATGGAAGAGAATCGATTACTTCCAATGGATTTGCACGATCGGCGTATTCTTCTTCTTCGCTGTGCTATTTCAGATGTTTTTGCCAGGTCTTGTGATCGATAAATCGGATAAACCATGGAGTAGTAAGGAGATTTTGCCACCTGATTTGATTGCTTTCAAGGAGAAAGGGTTTTTTGATTTCGGTGACGATGTTAGATTTGAGCCTACCAAGCTTCTGATGAAATTCCAGAGAGAAGCTAATGCTTTCAATTTCACTTCATCTTCTCTCAATGCAACTCTGCAGCGTTTTGGATTTAGAAAGCCTAAGCTAGCTCTGGTCAGTTACTTAAATATGAGAAAGTGAATTGTTTCTATTCATTTGTGGTTGGTCTTATTTAGATCTGATTACTGCATTGTGGTTTTATCTTGTTAAGGTTTTTGCCGATTTGTTAGCTGATCCAGAGCAGGTGTTAATGGTGTCTCTCTCCAAGGCACTGCAAGAGATTGGCTATGCAATTGAGGTATAGATGTGTTGCTCTTTTGTTTACCAGTAATATGAAGTATGATAACACGAAATCTCAAACTTTTCTTGGTAGGTTTACTCACTTAAAGACGGTCCAGTGAATAGTATTTGGCAGAAAATGGGAGTTCCAGTCACAATACTCGAGACTAACCCTGCATTGACTTGTGTTATCGATTGGCTATCGTATGTACCGCATTTCCTCCCTATATTTGCATTGCTTGAAAACTGCTGGGGAACTAGTGAAGCAGAACTCGGAACTAATCTTGAGGCTATGTTTAGTTTAATGTATTCATGGGATTCTGTTTAATTGGATAATGTGGATCTGGGGTTGAGCCAATGCATTATTGGTTCTTTTCTTCTATTATTATAGTGCAAACTTAGTTGACTTGACTTGGTCAATGGGATGATTCTCATCATTGATAATTTTCTTTGCTCTTATCTTGAAGCTATGATGGCATAATTGTAAACTCTCTCCGAGCTAGAAGTATGTTTACTTGGTAAGATTTTTCAGTTCTTTGGCATGTATGTATACCTCTAGTTTTCATTTTTTTCTATCATGGTGTATAGAAATGAAAATTTATATATAATGTATATATACACACAGCTTTTCTCCAAATTTTTGATTGTTTAAATTATTGTTGTTCTTTGACAGCTTCTTGCAAGAACCTTTCAAATCTTTGCCTCTTGTTTGGGTCATCAATGAAGAAACTCTTGTTGTTCGGTCTAGACAGTACAACTCGACAGGGCAGACCGAACTCCTCACGGATTGGAAAAAGATTTTCAGCCGAGCATCGGTTGTAGTCTTCCACAACTATCTTCATCCAGTAATGTTTATGATTAGAAGCACAAAATAAATTCTTTTTGTTTCTGCTTTGAAATAGGTTATTTAGAGTAGTTTTGGATAATAATCTTGTTTCATTGCTTCATGCAGATTCTCTACTCCGAGTTTGATGCTGGCAACTTTTATGTGATTCCCGGATCTCCTGAAGAAGTATGGAAAGCAAAGAATCTGGAGTTTCCACAGAAAGATGACGTGGTCATTTCCATTGTGGGAAGCCAATTCTTGTACAAGGGTCAATGGCTGGAACATGCCTTGCTTCTGCAAGCTCTGAGGCCGTTATTTTCAGGCTATTACCAAGAAAGTCATAAGTCCCATCTCAAGATCATAGTTTTAGGTGGAGAGTCAGCTTCCAACTACAGTGTAGCTATTGAGGTATAACAAGATCTGCGTTGCTATTGGTGAAATGTTTGTAGCTTTTAAAGATAGAGATTACAAAATCATTAACCTTGTTTCCGGGTTTGTTTTGAAATTCTTAGACAATTTCCCAGAACTTGACATATCCAAAAGATGCTGTGAAGCATGTAAGCGTTGTGGGGAATGTTGATAAGATACTTGAAAGTTCTGATCTTGTTATATACGGATCATTTCTTGAGGAGCAGTCTTTTCCAGAAATTTTGATGAAGGCCATGTCCTTGGGAAAACCTATAGTTGCACCAGACCTCTTCAACATCAGAAAATATGTATGCTCCTTTTTCCTTTGCTCGTGTTCTTGATGGAAATGTGTTGTGGCATGTTCTCTGTCCATGTGGCTGCTTACTGACTCTATTGGTAATATTAAATAGGTCGATGACAGGGTTACGGGATATCTTTTCCCCAAGAAGAATCTTAAGGTTCTATCAGAGATTGTGCTTGAAGTGATTACAGAAGGGAAAATATCTCCATTGGCTCAGAAGATTGCCATGATGGGGAAAACAACTGCTAAAAATATGATGGCTCGGGAAACCATAGAAGGTTATGTGGCTCTATTAGAGAATATTCTCAAGTTTTCTTCAGAAGTTGCTTCTCCGAAGGAGTTACAAGGAGTTCCTCCAAAACTAAGAGAAGAGTGGAGTTGGCATCCGTTTGAAGCTTTTCTGGATAAATCGCCTGATGATAGAAAAGCAAGAAGCTATGGGTTTTTAGCGAAGTTTGAGAGACATTGGAATCATACCCCAGGTGAGGCTATGAGATTTGGGACTGTTAATGATGATTCATTCGTGTATGAAATTTGGGAAGAAGAGAGATATCTCCAAATGATATATAGTAAAAAAAGGCGAGAAGATGAGGAGGTAAGCATTTCAGATGGAAGTACTTGAAATAACGTTATACATTTCCAACATGTCAATTGATTTTTTGTTTGTGTGTGTGGTATGCAGCTGAAAGGCAGAGCCTTGCAGTATCATGGGACATGGGAGGAAGTATATAAAAGCGCTAAGAGGGCAGACCGAAGTAAGAATGATCTACATGAGAGAGATGAAGGGGAGCTGCTAAGAACTGGTCAACCTTTATGCATATATGAACCCTATTTTGGCGAAGGAACCTGGTCTTTTCTACATCAATATCCCTTATATCGTGGGGTCGGCCTGGTGAGTTCTCATGTGCTATATATTGTTTTCTCAACAATAAGGATGGTCCGAAAGAGGGAAGGTTTTCTCAATTGATGTGAATGCATCATATTGCAGTCAGTCAAAGGACGTAGACCTAGGATGGATGATATCGATGCATCATCACGTCTTCCGCTTTTCAACAACCCATACTATCGCGATGCTCTTGGTGACTTTGGAGCATTTTTTGCAATTTCAAACAAGATTGATCGTTTGCACAAGAATTCATGGATAGGGTTCCAGTCCTGGAGAGCGACTGCCAGGAAGGTACATATCTTTCCTTGCTATAATAGAATGCTATGTCCAGTAATAATATTACTTGTGATGTAACTTGGCACCCTGAAACAGGAATCTTTATCGAAGACTGCTGAGAACGCATTACTAAATGCTATACAAACACGGAAACACGGAGATGCCTTATACTTTTGGGTTCGCATGGACAAAGATCCGAGAAATCCTCTGCAGAAACCCTTTTGGTCGTTCTGTGATGCCATAAATGCTGGGAATTGCAGGTAAAACACTACGGATTCTCAAAGTAAAAGGTTTATAACAATGTTTTGAGACTCAGCTCATTTACCTGACATTTGACAATTTATGTGCTTGGATCAAGGTTTGCTTACAACGAAACTTTGAGGAAAATGTATGGGATCAAGAATTTGGACTCATTGCCACCAATGCCCGAGGATGGGGATACATGGTCTGTGATGCAGAGCTGGGCGTTGCCAACAAGATCCTTCTTAGAGTTTGTCATGTTCTCAAGGTACTTGCTTGCAGTATTATCCATTGAATGTTTCAATCTGAGCCGCACTCCAAAAAGAATTCTTAAAAGATTGTTTCTCTCTTGTTTATAGGATGTTCGTAGATTCATTGGATGCACAGATATATGAAGAACATCATCGAACAAGCCGGTGCTATCTAAGTTTAACTAAAGTACCAAACTTTTCCCCCCTTCTGCCAAAGTTCAATCCATTTGGGTTTGGATTTGAGTAATGTGTTCAATTTCTCACAGGACAAGCATTGCTATTCGCGGTTGCTAGAGCTTCTGGTGAATGTATGGGCTTACCACAGCGCGAGACACATTGTCTACATAGATCCCGGGACTGGTTTGATGCAGGAGCAACACAAACAGAGGAACCGGCGAGGGCAAATGTGGGTGAAGTGGTTCGATTACGCAACTCTGAGAACAATGGACGAGGATCTTGCTGAAGAAGCAGACTCAGACCGTCGTGTGGGTCACTGGCTATGGCCATGGACTGGTGAGATTGTGTGGCGCGGTTCATTAGAGAAAGAGAAGCGAAGGAAGAATGCAGAGAAAGAAGAGAAGAAGAAGAAAAGTCGAGATAAACTAAATAGAATGAGAAGTCGAAATAGTCGCCAGAAAGTGATTGGAAAATATGTAAAACCGCCACCGGAGAACGAAACTGTTACCGGAAACTCCACTTTGTTAAACGTAGACGCATAAAAAACAAATTAAAATTGTGCTTTTTTTTTTTGGATAGGTCATAAGATTTGTTTCATTCATTGTTGTTTTGGAAAGATTACTGTATAAAGGGTCTCAAGTCAAAATCATTTTCCTTCTCTCACCTCTCTTCGATATAACCGACGGTTTTAACTCGCCGGCGGTGAGCTTCACTGTAAAAGACAAAAGAAAGAGAGAGATGGAGGAGACGCACGTTCTTGAGATCAATCTCATCTCGGCGCAAGGACTTAAAGAACCGACGGGAAAGCTCCGGCGATTGCAGACTTACGGATCCGTCTGGGTTGATTCCTCCAACAAGCTCCGGACTCGGATTGATCGGATCGGCGCTGAGAATCCGATCTGGAACGACAAATTCGTTTTCCAGGTCTCTCCGAATTTCCTCTCTAGCGAAACTTCTGGCGTTTCTATCGAGATATATGCTGTTGGTTACTTGCGTGATCATCTGATCGGAACTGTACGCTTCCTCGTGAGTAACTTCCTCCCAACCGCCGCCGTGAAAGTTCCGTCCCTCGTCGCGCTTCAGATCCGTCGTCCTTCTGGAAAGTTCCACGGCGTTCTTAACATCGGGGCTATGGTGATCGACGCTTCTTAACTCCCGGCTGATTTCTTCAAGTCCGTTCAAGCGAGCCGTCGGAGTCGAAGAATGAGAAAATCGAGATCTGCGGTTAGCTCGTCGACAAACGGTCTCGCTGATGACGCTGAGAGTTCGAAAGAGAATTCGGTTTCCGGATCGGTAAATTTTTCTCATGACGGTACGGACTCGACGGCGTTTTCTCCCCTGCCGTCCCCTCTCAGAGACTGGAACGCAGTTCGAAATTTGGCGGGAAAGAATCACGTGCGATCGTCATCGGACGGTGGAGGATTTATGTGCTGTTTGTTGATGAAATCGTCGGGTGTCTTACCAGGAAGAGAAATGATGGACGGCTGAGATCTGTTATCTGAATTCCCACGGTTCAAATGTCCTTTGGTTTCTAAACCATAGATCTTCGCCACGTGCACCTTTATCAGCAGCTATGATCTCCGTTTAGGCAGTTTTGGCGGTTACGAGTCTTAACAAATTCTGAAGTTTTTGAATTTGCTTTTGGGTATTTGTTGCTGAAAAACATTATATTCATTTTTTTGTGAACGCTTAAAGATTCATATAACGTGTATAAAATATAAATGATGATGTTAAAAAGGGTTAAAGCAATGCAAAAGTGAAACAAAACGCGGGAGTTGGTTGATTAAGTTGAGGAGATAATAGTTGGTTTAACGGCCAGATTAGTTAAAACTATCGATTCTTCCTAATCATCTTTTATAAGAAAAATCTTTCGTTACAATGCACTCTCTCGCTCACTCGTCCTCTTCAATCCTCTCTGTTCTTTATAAAAAACTACAGCTCGTGAAACAGGTAAATCTTTCATCCCTAGAGCAATAACAAGTTTTTAGAGGTTTTAAGTTGATGGAAAATCGAATTCGATATTCTTCAAAGCAGATTAAACACTTGCCACTTGGCACAATCACTGAGTTATTGTCCATTGGGTTTCAAGTAACATTGTTATTTTTCAGGTTAAAATGCTATAATGAGAAAAGTAATTTTTGATTTTATTTTCTTGATATATATATGTTATTGTAGACTTATACAAGAACTTGAGGATATGGATGATGATGATGATGACATGTATTCCATCTGCAACGATGAGACTCTCAATAAGCTTTTTTTTCTTGGAAAATTGGGAATGTGTTTCATATTTCCAATGATGACTGTTTTCTCATCAAGATTCTTCGAAAATCCGAAATTAAGGTACTCAAACGATTTTAAAATGTACTCCTACTTTTTTTGTACGTCTGTTCCAATAATCGAGTCTTGCATTGAAAAAAAGATGTTGTGATTTGTAGGTGATACTAGATATGCTTCCTGGTTACTACCGACATCTTCATAATTATAGATCTTCACTATTCTCAAGAACTTATGGTGCTCATGTTGTGAAGCCTATTGGTGGTGTTAAGGTGAATGATTATATATGAATGAATCAATGATTAGATTTTGAGCCATTATTAATTTGTTACTTTAAGTAAACTTATTATGTTTTGTATACAGACATATTTTTCTGTGATGTCAAACATGCTACATTCGACGGTCTTTATGACCAAGCTCTATGATAGTATGAGAAACATTTGATGGACTAAATCCACTTTACGGTAGCTTCACACCTCCATGTAATAAACCTCGCCAACATTCTGCTATCGCTGTTTTATGTTATAAAGCAAGACTATCACATTTCTATACATGACTCTTGATTAAATTCGCAGGCTCGTTCAAAAGCGATAGCGTAAAATCGATGAAGACGCCTCCCAGTTCTCCAGATAAATCCTCTGTAACAATGTATTCATGCTCTCCCCATAAAGGTAAATCTTTTCTAACAATGTACTAGTAAAATTCGAAAAAAACAATGTACTACTCTCTTTTTTTGGTCTAATCAAAGTACTTAATTAGGAAAAAAAACAATCTCTGATTCTTAACAGATTCAGTCCAAAGTGAGAACTCAATGACAAACAATAGCACTAGCTCAGATACAATTCCGATAGATAGAAAAAGCAAATTAGCAGCAACACTCAATGACCTCTTTCACAATATGTTAAAAAAAAAAAGAAACCAGAAACATTTTTAGAAAGTTCACATCGAAATAAAAAAAATATAAAGATAATATTTTATGCTCCAGTTCAATTACCAACTTTGGGATGAAGATTCCGGCAAGAGCACAGCGAGTGCAGAGAGCAAATGGAGAAGAAAAATGGTACAATGTCGTTCTGTATTTAAGGATCGTAGACAAATTTGAAGACTATGGTATGAAGAAATGCATAGAACATTGTTACAAATCCATCCAACATAATTCAAACTCAATCTCGACCGTTCATCGTAAGATCTATTCTTCTAGATTTTAAGACTTTGTCTCCAACATCTTCTTAGCTCACGACTATGATCTCTCCCTTTAATATTGATTGTTCGTTATTATAACTACCGTTTAATTTTCCAAGTGGAGTCATTAGAGTGTTGAGAGCCTCTTCTTACGACCCAAGTTGGTGTTTATTGTCCAAAAAATCCTCTTTGTTTCTTATATATTTTGATCGTTGGTCAATTAACAATATGTAAAGAAAAACATGCAATCTTTTTCTATTGATTAGGTTACAATGTTTTTCAAAAAATAGTAAATTCAAATGAAAATTAACTAAAACTTTGGCAACATACCAGTTCATTCTTCAAAACTTTAAAATATATCTTTGTAAAGAACTATTCTCGTATTTAACACATTATTATTATACTATTTAATTAAAATATATGAGTTATTTTTTTATAGCTTTATCAGTTAGCATATGTTAATTTTGGTAAAAAAAATATTAATTAATCATAGTAATTTTTTATTTTATGTAATCGACTATTTATATGTAACGGTACTTTGTATACTATTATAGTATATATTTATTGATTTTCTAAATATAAATGAGACTATAGTGGACGTGACAGAAAAGAAAAACGTTGAATGATTCTGTTACCATTAATGAGCTACGCTTTTAAAGCGAATCTTTAAAATTTGGAAACCTTTTGATAGATCTAAAAGTCTCTTCTAGATCCCCTCGACCTCTTTGTTATATCATAATTCATAAGCTAGTGTTTAGATTTTTATAATTTTACTCAAAACTAAAATGGACATGAATTATTCGGATCTCTCCGGTAAAGATTTTGGATTTGCTTTCAACAACGTTATTTTCTCCGACCGTCTTCTTCGAATGGAGATCACCTATGACAGTGAGGTTAGTTGTTATAGTATCGTCGATTGGGTTAGGGATCACAAACGTAGAAGACAAGATGTCAAGAATCATACAAATGGTTTGTTCATTTTCTCCATAAATTATTTGATTTTCGTTTTTTTTTCTTTGCTAGACATGGATGGATGAATATTGGGATTTTAACATTTTCTTTTGAGAGACTTTTTTGTCGTCTGAATATTATTCATCATCTATGAGGGTAGAAATGATTGTTTGAGATTTCCGTTTCTCTAATTATTAGTTATGTTGGTTTGTTTAAATAATGATATCTTGATTATTATTTTCTGTTGCTACATGCATGTCACGTGGAGTTTGATTTAAATAAAAATGTGTGTGAAACGAATTATGAGAACCACAACGACAAACATGAAGAAACAATGTTAATGGCTAAACATGAATCACGATCAGGTATATATGTTCAATCTTTGAATGTGATATATTCTTTCGGGAAAAATATGATGATTCAATTTGGAATTGTAATTATTGGCTCACTGATCCTTCAGTGACAAGAATCAAAGAATTACATATAAATTCTGCGATTTTGGCAGCCAAAAGCCCATTTTCTTCAAGGTATTATTAGCATACTCAGTAATTTTAAACCAAACCATATTGTTGTACAATGCTTAAGACCATTCAGTTTGTGTATTTCCCCAGCTATTTTCTAATGGAATGCTTGAGTCAGAGCAAAAACATTCGACTTTGAAAATAGATGCTTCTGCTATTGTAAACTGAATACTTAACAATATAATAGGTTTCCACTAGAGAAGTTGTTGGCTTTACCATTCGTAGGTATCGAGGCAATACTAGCGAGTGATGATCTACAGATCGCTTGTGAAGACATTATGTACGAAATTGTCTTGAAATGGACTAAAACACATTACTCAGTTCTTGAAGAACGCCAAGAAATCCTCGGTTCTTATCTTGCTCGCTACATTCGTTTCCCTCACATGACATGTCGTAGACTCAAGAAAATCTTGACCTCAGACGATCTTAGACCTTCTGTAGCATCAAAGCTAGTCCTTGAAGCTCTCTTTTTCAAAGCATACCGACGCAATCTATTCTCCGAAGAACCAGCTTCAATTAACCACCGGTTTGTTGAACGAGCCTACAAATACAGACCCATCAAAATTGTGGAATTTGAGGTTCCTTGCCCTAAATGCATTGTTTACTTGGACTTAAAACGTAAAGAATGTGAGGACCTCTATCCATCGTGGCAGATGTATTCTCAAGCGTTTCACTTAGGAGGACAAGGGTTCTTTCTCTCAGTTCAGTGCAACATGGACCAGTTAAGTTTGTTCCACTGTTTTGGATTGTTTCTTGGGATGCAAGAAAATGGGTTGGTGAGTGTAACTGTGGACTACGAGTTTTCAGCTAGGTCGAAGCCAACAGAAGAGTTTGTGAGTAAATACAAAGGAAACTATAAGTTTCCACATTTTTTGGTCAGATTTAGGTTGCTTGCGTATGATGTATATTTGATGATCTTTGTGTTTCTAGTAGGTTTAATTATGAAGTATGTGCCTCATGAAACTAATTGTGTTCAATGCAGTGGATCTAAGATAATAGTTTCAGATGCAGATACAGTGTTGGAACAGAGAGATTGTATAATAATGATATTACAAGAAACCCTCAGAAAGAAAAGCTGCATTTGAATCTATTCGGTTCCTGCGATCTTCTTCTTCAAGGAATCAATATCCTCAGCCAATTCCTTTCTGCTCGACTGAAACAAGATGATTATCATCACATTTTGATTCATGTCAGATCATTGATGCTTTATACATTATAAGAATTAAACATACATTTTAGTAGTTTTGTTACCTTGAAGAGAAGGTATCTGTAAACAAACCATCCAGTGTATCCGAGACCGACAAGTTCCATTATTTTCGGAAGCTACAAATTCAAAAACACACAAACATCATTGGACTCAAACCCATAAACACTTTCTTTAATCTCAAAAGGGTTTTAAAAGATTGTTTTACCAGAGGAACAGAGTTGATGGCACCAACAATAATGGAAGATAGCCAAACAGCAACAATGGCTCCTCCTCCGTAAACAATTACAGTCGACTTGTTCTCAAGACCGTCCCACTGCACCAAAAACCAACAATCACAATTTCAAACAAAACACAAAGCCAAGACAATGGCTTACCTTTTCCTTCAAATCAGTGAAGATTTTGTTGGTGTCAATGGACGTTGAGGTATCTTCAGATGAAGAAGCTCTCGTCTTCATCAATTCAACCTTCTGTAAACCATTCCCTGCCATTAAACCGGACAATCCAATGTTTGGTTTAGATTCACGATATCAAATTATATAAACAACTAATTTCGGTTTTGAAATTCAACCCACTTGCTTGTAAAGCATTGAGTAGCTAACACCATCGGATAAATCGGAAAGAGAGACTGGGGAAACTAAATGGGTCACCTGAAACTAGCTTCAACGGAACAATGAAAGAGGATCCGCCAAAAGAGCGAGGAGGAAGCGGAGGAAGGTAAGGGACGGCGGAGCAGCGTGTGGAGACAGCGGGGACACGTGGAACCATCACTGCTACAGAGGACGAAGCTGCTACTGATATCGCCATCGAAGCACGCCGATAACTTCTTCTTCTTTTTCTTCTGTCCACTTCTCGTCTTCTTCTCTACTCGATTTTTTTTGCTGTTGCGCCTTTTACTAAACAAGATTCGGCTAAGTGACACGTGGACGTTTGTCGTGCTCTTATTGGTGGCTGCTCTTATCTTTAGAAATCCAACTCAGTGGTGTTTATAGATTGCTCGCATCCTGTGGGGTTTAAGGCCTGGTTTTGGCCCATTTCTTATATGGGCCTGTCTTTTGATTGATCTCTTTTGTCTTCTAGGTGAGAAAAAATGAAAAATTATGTGAAGCTTTGATTTTTTTTTGTGTGTAAAAGATAATACGAGATTACCGAAAAAGAGAAATTCGAACAAGGAACTTTAAATATGTGACTAAAATACTTCTTTTAGAAACTGACAGAAAAAAAGAGAAACTTCTTTATAAAAGAAATTAGTAAGAATTATGGCAAAAGAATAGATAACAAAACCCACTGAAATTGAGTGATGGTAGAGCTCTTTCACCCTTACACTTCGCTGGCGCTTTCAACCAATACTCCATTTCTCTTGTTATTTAACAAAATAGTTGAAATTTTAAAACTTTAGTTTAATTTTATTTGGTAGTTTCTGTATGATTAATATACTCAAGATACGGGTTCATCTGGGAAGAGTTGGCACGAAAATGTGCACTATCTAATTTATTTTTTCAGAAAATTTTAGTATTATATGAGTTAATATATGTGAAACAAAACCATGTAATATTAAATTATATCAAAGAATAAAATAAAAATATACTTTAGATAAAAAATAAGTTAACTAAATTTTTTAATATTAATAAATTTATAAAAATAGCGGTAGTAGTGTTATTATTTTATCATCAAATTTACAGAATGGTTGAACAAAATTCAATTTTTCGTACAATTGTATATATATATATATATTCTCCAAAGAAATTGCATGATGATTACGTCATCCGCATATTACAAACGATACCCGACATCATCTTTATCATCTCCAATAAAAATGTTGATGACAGAAAAAGCTCCAACTTCAATTTTAATTTTGGGTCAATAACCTTATTCATTTTAATACAAAAATACATCCACCATTAATACAGCTAAACCCCCAACTTTCTCTCCCCTTTTTTCTTTCGAGTTTGAATATCTAAGTACGGACTTTTTCTAAATTCTTTAACCAAACCATACACATTTCATCAAATCCATATTCATGCAGCTGTTTCATTTTATTATATGTCAATGTATATGTCTCTTACTCCCTTTCGAATGTGTGTATGTGTTTATATTATTCCCTCATCACAATCTCAATCTCAATCATGTTTCCAAATCATAATCATGCTTCCACTTTGATTCTGATCTACAATCACTCCTAATCTTGGTCTCATCATCATCGTCTTCGTCTTCTGCGTCATCTCTAATTTACAATCGATGGTTCATTGCATCAACAACATTCAAGATTTGGACGATCTAATTCGTTCATACGCGTCACGTGCCAACACTAGAAGACACACAGGCTCGTTGTACACGATTTCACTTCCGTCGAATCTTTCCGACATCAAAGCATCGGTTGTTACGGTCCGCCAACTTTAGTGGAATTTACATTCCTACCAAGGTTAAAACAACATCGTACGCTAAGAGAATAGCTTTTGTCTATGAGAGTTTCGGTAATTACTCTTCATCGGTTTACTTCCAGTTAGCTGATAATTACTCCTTTGTTTCTCCGGTTATTGGATTCACTTTTACGACTCGACGAACACGAATGATCTCAGCAAATTGAATCTTTCGATCAAGAGAGACAATCCAATCTTGATCAGATTCGATCCTTACACTTCCAGTGATCAAGCCACTACAAGTAATGTCCAATGTCCATATAAAATACAACACACCAAGATAGAAGATCAATCGCCACGTACACTTAAAAAAAAAAGATTAATCCGATATGCACGAAAAAGGTGACGAAGAAATGTCACTAGTTAACTATTTTTGTAATCCAATAAGTTAACGATAATCAAATGATTAGGAAAACAATCGATCTGTAAAGCATATTACATATTACATAACTTTAAGCACATACCGACGTACATACATCATATTATCTATATAATTTGCTTGTCACAATATGCTTAGTTGGTGGATTTTAAGAAATTCTGATAGCTCTGTTTCTCAGCCAAAGCGTAAATAAAGATTCAATAGTGATTTCTGGTAGTTCCGACTACCTTTTTTGGCTTTTTTTATTGAGTTAAATACTGAAGCAAATTACAACTGAAACAAATTAGAGGTTCAATCTCCTACAAAATGGAAACGCATAAAGGAATGGAAACGTGTACTCCTAATTATAGGAGCTGACTTATTCTCAAAAAAATAAATAAAGTAATCGGTTTATGTGGCTTCACTCTCATCTTTGAAGACTTCCTCACACTGCCACTTCACTCTCATCCTTGAAGACTTCCTCACACTGCCACTTGGTTCTGCATCATTCTCCATGATAGTATCAAATTCACATTTAAACAGTTAACAACTAATATACAATTTTTTTTACGATATTTAAACCGTGGAGGCTAACGTTGCAAAGTTTGCGCCGTGTCGAAAATCCGATCGAATAGATTGCAAATATGGGCTTAGGAAAGGCATTCCAAGAGAATTGGCTAAAAGAATAAAACATTACGTTTAGTACTATAGTGATCAGCTCGGGCAAAAGATAATAATATAATACGAGTTCTAGTTATATCTTAAAAATTTTACTTTGGATCCTACATTGTAATTTGTTGTTGTAAGTATGTCGACAGTCCTATGCAAATACACAGTTTACACATACATAGAAGTATAGAACTGGTCTTGATAGTGATATCATAAATATTTGAGAGTATTCGTTAGTCGTTACCTAGAAAATCAATAATGAGACGTCCATCTGAAGCACGACCAGCTGGTTTCTTGAAATAAATCATTCCCCATGGACCGGATTGAGCTGGAAAAGCAGCCCAAAATCCGCCAGTGTCGGAATTCGAGTCTCCGAAATTGAAGATTGCTTCGAAATCACATTTCGAATAAGCTTTATGCCCATAAAGTATCACAGTACTCAAGAATAGAAGAGAGAAAGCTATTCTTCTGTTTAGATCGGAAGCCATTTCTCTCTCTGAATCAAATGTGTGGACGTGTGAGAGAGTGAGGATGAGAAGTTATGGGTTTTGTACACATAAGTTTTTATGGTAGTAAAATAAGTTATGGGTTTTGCAAGTTCTTCAAATAAAGAAGAACATTGTTTAAAAAATTGGGTCTAATAATGCATATAAGGCCGCTGCCCAAAAAAAAATTCATATAAGGCCCGATAATAACCCAATAAAAGAAGGTATTGACGTAAATGGTTTTGGATCGGGTCCAAAACTGGGTACGCGTCAAGTCGCCCTCACTAGAATTGACCTCAAAGAACACGTCACACCACCTTGTCGGATTAGTCTGAAATTAACTACAAAAGATTATAAATCATTTTCAAAACAAACTTTCATAAACTTTTTGATAGTCTGTACCTGAATTATACCACATCAGCGGATTTAAATTAATTTATTTTCTAGTTTCGGAAATTACTTTCTGGAATTGGTATTGAACCTTCGATCTAGAAGTAAGATTATCTGTATATGAAATCTGAATATTTAAACGACATGGATTAATAGTTAAACCTTAAATATTTGAGTCATGGACTGAAATTTAAAAATAATATGAGCTGGCGTCGAATCCCACGTGTCCGTAGGGACCACAATGGTATTCGTTTTATTCAGTGGGACACGTCAGCCTCAAAACCATTAACGGCCGACACAAAGCAGTAGATCGCAGAGTAGGGACCACTCTAATCTTTTGGTAAAAATAATATTTTTTACCTTCAACCAAAATGAATATCAGCCGTCAGTCGTACTCTAGATTTAACTAATTGGTAAACAGCCTTTAAAAGGTCAAAAAATGCGTAGTCCACGTTTCGTCATCCATGGATCCCAAATGAATTATACATTATAGTTTAATTCCGTATAATATATTTAAAAGGAAAGAAAATCAGCAATACGTAAGACTATGTAGTCATCACAAGATGAACGGTGGTGATTATGACGACGTGTACCAATCCGTTTTAAAAATGAATAATTAAAATCTAGGGTAGCCAGCTCAGCATATGCGATCACAAACCTTTCAGGATGCTGACACGTGTAATATGACGTGTGCATCAGCCTCTTGGCGCTCCCTTCTTCTTCTTCTTCTTCTTCTTCTTCTTCTTCTTCTTCTCATACCTTCCTCTCTCCCTCCTCCTCTGTTCCGAACTCTGGTTCTAGAGAGATAAACCATTCTGCGAGAATTAGTAAAAGAGAGGTGAGAAATTCTAGAGAGATAAACCATTCTGCGAGTTAGTAAAAGAGAGGTGAGAAAAAAGCGAACTTCATATTCGAATTGTGTTTTTTTTTCCTGGATTGAATTTTGAATTCTTTTGCCTTAAAACTCGAGGTACGTTTATGGATTTTGGATTTATTATCTTCAATGAATTTCACTGTATAGTTTCTAGACTAAATTTGTATCAACGCTGTATTTTCTCGAGAAAATAGTTTTTGTTTTTATGAAAGAAAAAATTATATGAAAATTGAGGTAGAATTCGTTGTGTATTTCTAGTAGCAAAAATCCGAGAATCCTTGGAAAAAACTCGAATTTGAATCCTTTATAGTAAATCAGATCTCTCTCATGTTTATCATTTGATTTCCAAAATTGCGAGATCCTCTAGATTTATATGCTTTACAGAGGAATGACTAAAAGATGTGATCTTGTTTTATGTTGTGTTTAAGTTACTGTGTTAGTGTTTCATTACTCTGTATCGAGCAATGAATGGCAACGAAGAAGGAAAATCCACAAAGTCTGATAATCCAACGCAAGCTGCTTCTGTAAGTAGTCAATCAATGGAAACTCATTGCGTTTACTCACAGATTTGTATATGAGAATCAATGAAGTTTTGATATGTCGTTGGTTTCTTTGTGTATATATATTCAGGAGCAGAGCAATGTTCAAGTGTATCATCATGACTGGGCTGCTATGCAGGTGATTTGGTTTTGACCTTGTTGTTTCTCTTGTATGGATTTGTTCATTAACTCAGTTTCTCATGATTGGTAGGCATATTATGGTCCTAGAGTTCAATATTACAACTCAAATGTTGCAACTGGTCATGCTCCACCTCCTTATATGTGGGCCTCTCCATCGGTACTTATTCAAACTTGTTGAATTGAGATATGCTATATTACGTCTAGAATTGACTTTTCTTAATTATTGTAGCCGATGATGGGTCCTTATGGGGCACCATATCCACCATTTTGTCCTCCTGGTGTTCAAATGGTAATCATTATCCCTTCTTTTGATTGGTTAATTTATCAAACTATATGTCATGATTACTGATTTGCGTTTTCCCGCTTTACTTTTAACAGGGCTCACAACCACAAGGTCCTGTTTCTCAAGCAACACCTGCTGTTGTAAGTCACTGTCTTCTGATGTTTTTGTGTGAATGGGAGCTAAACTATATGCTAAATATGATGAATATGAGAATGTTTTCAGGTTACAACTCCTTTGAACATGGATGCTCCAGCTAACTCGCCTGGAAACACCGACCACGGGTTCATGAAAAAATTGAAAGAATTCAATGGACTTGCAATGTCAATAAGTAAAAATAATAAAGTTGGGAGTGCTGAACGTAGCAGCAGTGATCAGAGGTTTGTCAATTCTAGCTGAACTCTTCCTATTTACAAGACATTTGTGTTTTATTCTTAGATAGAATCTAACATTGTTTTTTGATATCAGCAGCTCTGATAATGATGGTTCTAGCAATGGTAGTGAGGGTAATACAACTGGGGTATGTACTCTGAGCTAGGTTTTAATTACTAATCTTTATTTCTCGGGTTCTTTATTTATTTATTTATTTAAGTCTTTTTTACGACAGGTAGAACAATCTAGGAGGAAAAGAAGGAGAGAAAGATCACCAACCACCTGTAAAGAACACAATCCTAGTAATTGTATGCTTCAATGTTTACAACTATTTAAAGCTAATGACTTATTGTTCTTGGTAGGTGAAAGACCTTCATCTCAAACCAGTCCTCTTAGAGGTGAAAATGAGAAACCCGATGGAACCCTGGTGACTTCTGTTATGCCCACACCAATGGATTTTCAAAACTCTACTGGCATGAATGGTATCACACATCAATGGGTATAGTAGTATTCTTTCACGACTCTCAACTTCATTCATGAGACATCCTCCTTTTGCTTGTTTATTGGTGTGTGTGTGTTTATCTGCAGAATGAAAAAGAAGTTAAACGAGAGAAGAGAAAACAGTCCAACCGAGAATCTGCTAGAAGGTCTAGAATGAGGAAGCAGGTGAATGTTACAAAACTTTGTGAATAAAAAATACTAATGATGGAAGCTAATAGATTAACTTCTTGTATTGTGTTGTTCACATAGGCTGAAACTGAACAACTCTCTGTCAAAGTTGACGCACTAGTAGCTGAGAACATGAGTCTGAGGTCCAAACTAAGCCAACTGAACGATGAGTCTGAAAAACTGCGACTGGAGAACGGAGCTTTATTGGTAAAAAGTCTACTCACATTTTGATCAAAATCACAAGTGTATTGGTTATAATAACATACTTTATTCCTCTCTAGGATCAACTGAAATCGGTGCAAACCCAAGCAACTGGGAAAACAGAGAACCTTATTTCTGGAGTCGATAAGAACAACTCCGTGTCAGGTAGTAGTAACAGTATGCAGCATCAACTGTTAAATGCAAGTCCAATAACCGATGCTGTCGCGGCTAGCTGACAAGTTACAACCCAAATATTTCTTCTTCTGGGTTGTATGATTGTAACTTTGTAACTTGAGATACTTTTTATAAAAGCTTTTCTTAGATTTGTAGCTCTCTGCATTGTGAGCAGAAATTGATGTAATGTGGTTAATCAGATTATATCCAGACCACTTGATTTATGATAGATAGGTTTAGTTTATATAAGCGAATGGATTAGAAAGGGGAAACGTATTTGATGGTCTTTCGTTTCGTAATCCCTTGTTTAATAAAAACACTTTTCGTGTGTGGATATTTTTGAGTCGTGACGATAGCTCTACTTATACAATTCTCTGTGTCCTTGTTCAATTTCTTGGGATGTGTTTGATTACTTGCATAATAAATCAATCAGACAAAATATATGGATCGGTCAAAAAGACATCTCTATGCACAACTGTCCTAAAGGACCTAAACACATAAACCAAGTACAAATATATTGCCGTTGGTATTTTTAAAACATAAACATTGAGCGAAACAGCAAAGCACGGTTGTTGGAAAATTTCAGTAAGTGGCCAAAGTGTCGGGAAAAATCTATTATAATTGTTTTTGTTGGTAGGATTTGATACACAGATTTATATTTAATTAGACGAAATCATAAAACTGTTATATATTAAATCATAATGAAAAACTTTTAAATCAAATTCATTTTGTAATTATAGTACCTAACCATACATGGAGAAGGATAGAGATCATATTCATAACAGAAGTTTAACGACCACCACCGGCGACGAAGAAATGGCGGCAAAGAATCTGCTTAAACCGGTGCTTCAAAAACCACCTGGCTATCGTGAGCTTCACTTACAGCCGGAAACTCCAAGCGGATCATCATCGTCAACGCTTCTTCGCCGGCCAAAACATACGATTCTAGCGTCATTTTATTCGGTTAAGAAGAAACAATGGAGTCGTTGTCGCGTCTTTTGTTGCTGCCTCTGCATCACCATCGCCGTCGTCATTCTCCTCCTTATTCTCACCGTCTCCGTCTTCTTCCTCTGGTACAGCCCGAGACTTCCCGTCGTACGCCTCGCCTCATTCCGCGTCAGCAATTTCAACTTTTCCGGAGGAAAATCAAGCGACGGTTTGTCGCAAATGACGGCGGAGGCTAGATTTTAGAAATCCTAACGGAAAGCTACGTTACTATTACGGCGACGCTGACGTGGCTGTGAGCGTAGGAGATGGCGATTTTGAGACGAGCCTTGGGTCAACGAAAGTCAAAGGATTTGTGGAGAAGCCGGGGAATCGGACGGTTATGATAGTTCCAGTTAAAGTAAAGAAACAACAGGTGGATAATCCGACGGTTAAGAGGCTTCGAACGGAGATGAAGAGTAAGAAGTTGGTGGTGAAGGTGATAGCTAAGACGAAGATTGGATTGGCTGTGGGAAAGCGTAAGATTGTTACGGTGGGGGTTAGTCTCAGATGCGGTGGCGTGAGATTACAGGCGCTTGATTCACAGAAGGCTAAATGCAGCATCAAAATGCTTGAATGGTACATACCCTTGGAATCTAAATTTTAAAAGTATTTTGAATCGATTTTATTGTTCATCTTGGAAATTAATATATGTTTGTATATAATTTAAATGCAGGATTAGATTGCACACATAACTAATGATCGATGGATGTGTCTTTTTCTTTACCAAAGATCACTGTATGTATCTATTTGTGTTTTTCATTTCCCTCATTGTTTTCACTTTTGCATAATTACGATCCAGTACTCAATCATTTTAAGTTGAATGAGATAAATATTCAGTACTCTTAGGTAAAAGTATTAAACATGAAGTTGATGACAAATGCACTGGCAAACATGATACGAATTTGTAAAACAAGTACAGAATCACGGAATTATTCAACTAAACCGAAAATTACCAATAACAACAGTGTAAAAATTGAATGAGCCCAAACATGTTGTAACACAAACTGCAGTTACCAAATGTGTTTGGCCACTGGCTTATTTGATTCAGCAGAAATGCAGAAACCCAATCTATTAGTAGGAAAAAGAAAAAAGAGTTTGGCTAAGCTTCCTATAGCCTTTATATCCTTCAGACAGATGTCGAAAGGTGATAAATAAAGCCCCCTAAATTGTGAACTTCTCTTCTGACTCCTCTGGCTACAAAAATACAAGTGTGCTTTCTTTGTTGAAGAAACATATTTTGAGATATCAATTGACTTCAGTCTGATATCCTAAATTCCACTCCTAAAACGTCTTTCACCCACTCATATGTCACAAATGCAATCGCAATCGATGGTACAACCTGTAGAACACACAAATGAACGATTTAACTTTCTTGACACTGCATTGAATTGATAGAAATTTTGGGTTTTGTTATGAAACAAACCTTCACTGAATTGGGGACCAAACCCTTGTACAATGCTCCAAAGCCTTCATGACGAACTGTTTTTCTAAATGCATCAATCATACCAGTGTATTCAAGCGAAGCCTTGCTTCTCCCCTCCCCTGTAACAACAGAGGAAGCATCTTTCCATCCTACCATTTGCATTCTCCTACGAATCACATCCAGGGGATAAGCAATTGTTTGACCAACTGTTCCAGCTATAGCACCACACGACAGCCTTGTTACAATGGTCAGCTCATTGTTTTCTACTAGACCGTAGGGGTTGTCTTTAAGTAGCCAGTCCTTCAGAGACTCATAAACCGCAAAGTTTAAGCCCACATATGGAACCTACATTTATCAAAAGGGTCTCATGAAATTGTAAATTTGTAGTATTACATTGACGGAGGGGAAAAACCAAGACTTACAACTCCAATCACTGATGGAAGCCAACCACGGTACAAGGCTCGTGGACCTTCCTCTCGCAGGACAGTTACCAAAGCATGGGCAATTCCTCTATATTGATAAGGAGAGTTTGCGGTCTGCACATATATCCGTATTTGCAGAGTTACAAAGATGACCAATTAGGCTCCAGCAATTACAAAGTTGAGGTACAAAAAGTTACCTGGACAGTTAGCCTTCCACGAACCATATCCATTGGGTATGTTGCCGACATGGCTATTATTCCAGCAGTTGCACCAGCTCCAAGCCGTAAAAGAGGAGTAAGTTGGCCATTTTCTGCAGAAACGGCATAAACCCATGAACCATAAAATCTTATACCAAGAGTACTATTGCACCATCGATATGAAAGGCTAGTGATAGGAGTACAACATAGCTCCAAAGGCTTCATTTTCAGAAACTTAAATTAGAGTCTATAGTGATAGATAATAACCGTGCACAGATTCTTCAACAGGGGATAATAAAAATCTTATGCTGAAATCAATTTACCGTTTCCTGTCTGCTGACGATACATGTACAATATGCCCCTACCAGAGAGAAAGAGAGATTAGACACATCGATTGAGTAAAATCAAGTATGATGCATTATTAAAAAAAAAACAAGAGAACAGAGTATAAAGAAGTTTAGAGGTCTTACTCTGAAGCTTTCTCATAGCTGAAAAATTTCACAGCCGAATTGGGAACAATACGAGCACAGTTGGTACCATTTCCTTTGAACAGTCCACGAAGGCCCTCGGTTCTCCAAATATACTTCAAACCTTGGACTGTTCCATTATACTTTATGGTATGCGGATTTTGGACCTAGACATTGACAGTGAACAGGCTTAGTCTCCGATCATTTATATGTTTCCAAAACAAAAGAAATCAACAAAGAGCAAAACCTGAAGTAATATCTTCATCCTTTCCAGAGGTGCAACTGCAGTTCGTGACCTAATAAAAACATTTGATGTAAGCATTGAATGTAACACAAAGACTAATAGATAAAAGTTAGGTACTAGTTGCTCTTTCTTTACGATGTCAATCACAAGACTCAACCTAATCGAGTAAAAATGTCATTTTTCTGCTCCTCTACCTTTATCAACCATTATAATCCTTCGGACATAAGCCCGTATCTACATTTGACTGATTCAACACAAATTTCGATCTCAAGAAAAAAGAAGCTAAGTGACTGATAGACTCCACTTCTTGTCAGTAACCAGATTAACATCAATAAAGTTCTGATTTTTAATGGAAACACAGATATAGCAAAAGATGACAAATTCTATGAATTCTCAATCTACTTTGGGATTATCGAACAAATTAGAAGAACCAATGAAATCAACATTTCAAGAGATGTCTCATTTTGATTTCTCCAAATTTATCAGCATAAAAGTAAAGAACTCACACTCCACCAGCGACACCACCGGCCAAGAGAGACTTGCAGATGCTGAGAACAGCATAACTCGGAGCTTTGACTCCTTCCCTCGCTAACTTCGCTTCCTCCGCCAGATTTACGATCGTCGACACAGCTACAGATTCGCTTCTTTTCACATCCTCTGATGCCATCGATCGATAGACGATTCAAAAAAAACTCCCAGAAAAAATCACAATCACTTAAATATGATTAGGATCCCTAAGATTTTTCTTCACAAGTTTTCAGAATCTTCGATCTCTCAACGACGACCCTAACCCTAACAGAAATCTCCGTTGTAAGTTAATCGAGAAGAGAGATCAAATCTAATCCCTTTCTCTGTCCCGGCGGCGATAATAAAAGCCGAAAGACAACTACTACTGATTACGCCTGAAGCACGACGGGCCGTTTTAATGGCACCCTTTCCTTGTGAATAATTTACAAACCAAACCCTGAACTAACTAATGCTCTGTAAAGTAGCTATTCTACTCGAAAAGGTACAAAAAAATCCTACATCGTAATTGCTTAAAAAGTTATAGATTTGAATCGGTTTTCTCTAAATTTAATAATTGTAAACAATATTCTACACTCGAATGTTATATCTTATAGTATATAAGAGGACCGAGGTTAAGGATTTTAATTCAAAGATTTTAAAATATAGACAGTTGTACATTCGAATATATTAAACAGTCCCGTAAGTGTTAAAGAGGTTAATAATTTAAATTCAAGGATTATATACAACAAAAGTGGTTAGTCTAAGGATCATTTTGCAAAGTTTTGTTTTGTTGTGGTACCAGGTGGTTGTCCTACGCACATCACTGAGCGCGTAAGATATACTCTCCTCATGTATGTATGCCACGTAATGATGATACTACTGTTTAGCGCTTGATTCCTTCGGTCTGTATGATCCGTTTGCTTACTAAAAAGTTTTTAGGCAAGTTTCGTACCACATAAATTTTGGGCTTCTTTAAAGTAAAATTAATTTCTTATAATTTAAAAAACTTTTAAAATACACACAAGACACAACACACTCCACTCCACATAATAGTCCACATACTTTAAGTTTAGTTTTTGTAGTAATGAAAAGTTATATTTACTTTTTTATTAAATTTTTGTTGGGCTTAATATGGAATGAATGACAATAGATAAATAGTTTTTATAATTATTTCCCAAACGTCTTGTTCTTTGAAGTGTAGCAAAGATGCCCTAACTTTTCCCAAGATGATATCATGTATAAAAAAAAATTGCAACTATGCCATCAATCCTGTTTCTCGTCTTTTCATATTTTGGAGGGGCGTACCCAACAAATTGAAACATCACCCTAACGAAATCATATAATGTATAGTTATATACTATTATTTATTTATTAAAATACGTACAATTGGATGTGTATAAAAGTGGATGTTGGACCAGAGATGATAAGAATCGAATACCGAAAGCCTTATGGTTATTATTCTATGTGGTAATTTTTACATCACAAATTAAATAAAAGTTCACCAGCTCATGTCCACTTCAGTTGTCCAACTATTAACATGTAATAGTTTATTTAAATCTCTCTATTTTTAAGCCCATATAATGAGGCCTGTTATGGACACAAGTAATTTGGGCCGTTCTATTAATTAGAAAACAATTCCGGGCCGAAACAGCTCGTATTTTAGATTATTGCTTGGGCATTTAATTCGTGTTTCTTATTCTAATTAACCCCAAAAATGCTTGTGAATTAGTCAACGCTTAAGTATCTACGAATTTGTCAAATCTTGTTGGTAGCAATGTCGCAAGTGGACTATAATCTTAAATGATAGTACAGAGACGACTTTACAGCTGTAGGCTGTAGCTTTGTCACCACAAAAAATAGTCAGAAGGCTTACACTATGAGATCATTTAGAGTCGCTGTATATATCTAAATATATACATTAAATAAAATAAACTACACTAAAATTAGACGTTTACGAGGTTGAGTCTTTTTAAAGACGTTAGGATTCAGGTTGTTTTGGATGTTATATTAATTTTTACGACTAAGTTGTGTATTTTTTCAGGTTATTTTATTAAGTTGTGTATTTTTATATATAAAAAGTTGTGTATTTATATACAAATAAAAAAAAGAAGAAGTTTTGAGAGTACGTCTTGTAACATGGAAGGATTAACTTGACGTATTAAATATTTTGTTAATACATATAAATAAAAACTTGGAGTAATTTCATTAGACTAGCTAGTCTTTATTCGTACAACCACATTCACAAAAAGCTACGTAAAGATTTTATTTGACTTTTAGAAAACAAATAATGGTGAAATTATTATATTGTCATGTATACAATGGTTGAACATGAAACCGATATATTTGTAATTTATCTACTAGTTGAATATTCTTTGTAAGTTGACTTTTTTTAAAAAAATTGCGATATCTGAGAGTGTATTTATTTACATGTCGGTAAACAGTCACATTTCTATATTGTGTATAAAATTATTTGATTTTAATTATTTGGTCGTTTCCTTATCACTTGGGTCAACGAGACCCGGTCTGCTCAACGTCATTCTGATTATACTTTCACGCGCTTACGTACGCGCTCACAGCCTCAAATTAAAGAACTTTAAAAGGAATATCAAATCAATACTATCAAACTTTGATTTTTGATTCATCGTTTCCTTTATCATCTTCCCCTTTTATTTTTTTCAAATCTCGTTGTATACTTTCCCTTAAGATTCCCGGGAAAGCCAAGGAAAATGCGAGAAAAATTGCATTTTTTTTCCAAATTTTGTTTTTTTTTTCCTGCAACCTTCCAGCTCAAGTTTGGTAGTAAGTAAGAAGACACTTAATCCGAAGAAGCGATTGATCTTAAACTTCGAGACGACTTTAAATTCTTCTGAAATTTACAAAATATCTTTTTTAATACTCAGTAGTTGCGTAAAAGAGATCAAGGTTTTGGTTTATTGATTCTTGTGTCATTATTTTTCACCGGAGATCATCAAATCCATCTGCTCACCTAACTCGGCGACGCCTTTCTTTAAGGTTCGTTTGAAACTTCACCTCTTTAAGCTGTTGATTCTTCGTTTTAGTACTGAGAATCGATCATGTTCTCTCAGTGATTGAGCCCATGAACTCAAAATTGTCTTCGGAGTTGAAAAAAGTTAAATTTTCAATTTTTAAGATTTCAATCGTTAGGTAGTTTGCTAATACTTAGCTGATTCCATCTGATTCGATCGGATAAATATATTGCCTGATTCGAATTTTATCTAAATTCAAGGAACTGATTTGAATTGCAGCTGAAAAAAAGAAGAAGCAAAACCCTAGAAACATTTATTCTTCTGTAATTGGAGAAGCTGATGAGGTCACATGGTGATGTCTACGAAGCAGATGGTAGATCAGATGCTGGTTCTTCAAGAATCGAAGAAGAAACATGTCTCAAGGAGAAACGGTCAAATTCGCGAGCTGGGTCTCAAAGATCTGGAAAAAGCTTGAGAAATGAAGAGCTTGGAGAGCCTAATTACGGATCGGATTCTTCATCTAGGAACACAAGCAGCAACCCAATTGAGTATACAGATCAAGAAAGAGCTGAGCTTCTTAGAAGGTTAGATTCTATCAAAGATCATCTCCTTCGTGGTGGTGGAAATAATGCAGTTGATAAACCTAAAGAGCCAGATCAGAATCAGCCATTCCTTAGACCAATTCATGTCCATGGTCCTAATCCTAATCCTAGACCTTCTAATTACCATCCATATCCAGAGCCATTTCCTTACGCTGGACCGGTTCATGGAATGTATCCTCGAGCTTATCAAGATCCTTACGGTTTCCAAATCCATAGAAGACCACCTCCAGTTCCAAATCCAAATCCAAATTGGTATCCTCCTGTTCATTACCCTAATCAGATGACTCGTCCATATCATGGAGGTCAATATGTTGAGATTGGTCCTGATATAGTTGAGCCACATTCATTCTTTCCAGCTACACCAAATAGGTACAGTGATGTGCCTCCGTATAGTCCTGTTTCTTCTTACCATCGTAGCGAGAAACTCACAGCACCGTTTAGTCTACTTGTTAACAACAGTTCGAGTTTTCCTTCTTCGATGGGCTCTCCATGTCCTCGAGGTGGTTATGCAAGGTGGTCAAGTGATCTTGATTCTGAAATGGGCGGTGCTTTTGCTCGTGGGTATGTTAAGAAAGCTGTTTCTGATACTGATGCTCGTCGTTGCCATCCTCTTGCTGGTGGTGCTCCTTTTATAGCTTGTCATAGTTGTTTCGAGCTGCTTTACTTGCCTAAGAAGAAGATTTTGGCTCAGGAAAGGCAACATAAGCTGCAATGTGGTGCTTGTTCTGAAGTTATTAGTTTCACAATCGTAGAGAAGAAACTCTTTTTTTCTTCTGGTAATGAGGAAACAAACCCGGTGTCTCTAGAGGTTGAAGATAGAAGCACAACAAACACAGTGGTGGCAGAGGAAATCTCTACTGTTGATTTTGACAACTCAGGTAGCGATTTTCCTCGTAAGGATGAAAAAGAAGAACCAATACAGGAATCAAGGAATCATTGTGATACTATGCAGAGTAGTCGGTCTGGATCTCAGCACTCAGATGATGAAGAAAGATCAAGCATTTCTAGTGAACAACAACAGAAGGAGGTCAAATCTGTTCGTCGACGAGCTAAAGGCTCAAAAGCTCCAGAACCCACTGCTTCTGAGAGAGCCAGTCTCCTTGAACTTTTTGAGTATTCTAATGTAAACCGAGCTGCACTCGCTTACGGAATGGCGCAGATGGGTTATATCAAGTCGGATAAGCAAGAGTCTTTCATGAAACAGGGCTCGCTGAAACCGGAATCAGTAGCTACGGAGACTGAGGTTTCTTACAATGGATACTCTAACACTGAGATCTCCGAAGATTCAAGGCACTCAAACGGAAGAGAAGACAACAACAGACCAAGGAGCAGAAAGGGTATGGAGTCCGGTTCCACAGAGATCACGACGAGGTCCTCTATAGATCAAAACGAAGATCAGATGAAATTATTAGAGGTTTGGGTTAATGGACATCTTATACCGGAAGATCTAGTTAGCAGTGCTGAGAAATTAGCTGGACCAATTCAAGCTGGAAAGTATTGGTAATGCCATGAACTTCAACATTCTCTGTTTCTCTCTTGTTTGTGTTTTCCTTTTTCAGTTTCAAATATATATCTCTGATTCAGGTATGACTACCGAGCTGGGTTCTGGGGCGTGATCGACAAACCGTGTCTCGGTATAATACCTGTAAGTCCTTTCACATTCTTCTCTCAAATTGATAATGGAAACAATGTCATGAAATGGATGAAGAAACTGATGGCTTACTTGTTGTTGTTACAGCCATTTATTGAAGAGTTTAGCCATCCAATGCCGGATAACTGCGCAGCAGGAAACACAGATGTGTTTGTGAATGGAAGAGAGCTTAACAAGAGAGATTTGGAGTTACTTGTGCATCGTGGTCTTCCTCGAGACAAGAACCGTTCTTACATTGTTGATATATCAGGAAGAATTCTTGATGGAGATTCAGGGGAAGAACTGAAGAGCCTTGGCAAATTAGCTCCAACGTAAGCCGAAACTGAATACACAAAAGTTTTTTATGTTTGAGATTTTGAGATCAAAACACAGTTAGATTCTGAGGATTTGTTAAAAATGTTTGATAACTTGAAACAGGATTGAGAAGGTGAAGCATGGATTCGGCATGAGAGTTCCAAGATCATTAGCTTCATGAAAGCTCCACAAGTAACACAATACAACCAAATGATTCTTGCCTCTTGTTTCAATCTTCATATCATTTATTTGTTATGTTTTTTTTTAAATGTAAAGTGTTCGTTTTATTTACCACGACATCGGTTAGGTTTTGATTCAACTTTTGTTTTTTGTTTTTTCTTTTTGCAAAAATCTTGGGAAAATGTCTGTATTTTATTTTTGTCGCTGCTCTTGTACTTGTTAGTAGACCCTATTTTATTTTTTTAACTTCCCTCGGTGGGTCGAACTCGGTACAAGTTGCTCAGTGCTACAAGAACCGGTTAGGGAGTTATGACTGTATAAAATACAAACCGAGTTATCTCGGTATAAGGTTTGTAATATTATCAATTTTGTCTGGTTCCAAGTAGAGTTTATCATCCTTGGTCCAGATTATTTTATCTTAATAATTGGTTAGATTTGATGGAATGATAGTTTGATTACGAACTTGATCTGTTCTTTTTCTTTTTAATCACATTTATGACTTGGCATCTTTTTATAACTATTTCTGCTAATTGGTATCTCGTAATAATATACACTCCTCTTTGGCTTGTAGAGACTCATTACTTCTGCACGTTTCTGAAATGGGCCCTACATGACAACAGAATGGACTCTCATGGGCCCAATGTCGATATCAAGCAAGATAGAGAATATGTTCTTACGGCCCTTGTGGTCCGTGCGTTTAGTTTTCAAGCGTCTCTATATTTCTTACAAAATTACTAAATTAGAGAAAGAACAAAAAGATAACGAACGAGTAGCAAGCATTAGAAAAACGAGAGAAAAAAATGGTCAACTAACAATCAAACTGTGAAGAATCAGTTCAAAAAATAGTTAGCGATGAGTCAAGTGTTTCATGTCTTTTATATATTAGTGTTAATTTCTTCACACAAATACTAAAAATTTAACTTTATCATTGTAAAACTTCCACCAAATATTCAGGACCGGTCCAACGATATCAAAAATCCTAATCGAGATTAATTTTTTTCCCTACATAATATTAATCTTTTTTCAAAATCAAACGAAATAAACAAATGTTCTACTATAAAACATCAAAACTAAAAGAAAGAAACATAAAAAATATGTAAGTCTCAATAACGAACTAAATAAAATTAAAAACTAAATATTACTTACTATATATGTCTAATGCAAAGCCATGAGAAGAAGATCAACAGTTTTTATTTTGTATAGTAACTTAAAAAAAATCATAACTTAAAAAAAAAAGTTATCTATGTGTGTCGCATTTCATTTTCCAATTTCGAATTGATCTCGAAGATATGGGAAATTATGGAGCTTTAGGGTTTACTTTTGGAAACTCTAACCTCTATTAGCTACAATATTGGAAATTTCTTAATGTATCGTTCGAAAAAACTTCTAATTTAGGATTTACAGTGTTGTGTTTACAATGTGTTTGATTAAATGTCTGTGTTAACATTTTTGCAGTTTCATCAGCAAAGTGTGATCTCTTCACTGGAGATTGGATACCTGATCCCTCAGTTCCTCTGTATACCAATTTATCATGCCATCACATCCAAGATTCTCAGAACTGTCAATTGAATGGACGGCCAGATATGAATTATCTCTTCTGGAGATGGAAACCTCGTGGTTGTGATCTTCCTAGGTTCAGTCCATCTCAGTTTCTTGATACAGTCAAGAACAAATGGTGGGCTTTCATCGGTGATTCCATCGCTCGAAACCATGTCCAGTCTCTCATCTGCATTCTCTCTCAGGTTTGTAAGTTCTACTTCATAACGGTTTTGGTTTCGTATCTATCAAAGTTTCCTTAGAATACAAGTAATCATGAATTGGGTTTTGTTCCCTCAGGTAGAAGAAGCAGTGGAGGTTTATCATGATAAGGAATTCAGATCCAAGACTTGGAGATTCCCTTCTCACAACTTCACTCTTTGAGTCATTTGGTCACCTTTCCTTGTCAAATCCCAAACCTTTTACAGCTCCGATATCCAACTTTACCTCGACCAGCTCGATCACAAATGGACCGATCAATACCGGAATTTCGATTATGTTGTTATCTCTGGAGGCAAATGGTTCCTTAAAACCACAATATTCCATGAAAACAAAACAATCACAGGCTGCCATTACTGCCAAGGTAGAAACAACCTAACTGATCTTGGCTATGATAACTCCTACCGCAAAACCCTAAACCTTCTCTGTGACTTCGTCCTTAACTCGAGCCATAAACCGTTGGTTCTGTTCCGAACCACAACACCTGACCATTTCGAAACGGAGAGTGGAACACTGGTGGTTATTGCAACAGAACGATGCCGTTTAAAGAGAGCGAGGCAAAAATGAAAACCGTTGATGATGTGATGCGTGATATTGAGGTTGATGTATTTCAGAAATTTGGGAAAGGTATTGGTTTAGGTTCCAACATTAGACTATTAGACACGACTGGAATGTCTCTTCTCCGGCCAGACGGGCATCCGAATCCTTTTGCTGGAGTTAAGGATAAAAGCCATGTTCAGAATGATTGTCTCCATTGGTGCTTACCCGGTCCAATTGATTCATGGAATGATGCGATGGTGGAAACCACGCTTAACCGGGAACAATATAGATGAAAGGAATTAACTACCAGGGTGCTGCTTGTAGTTAATTCTGGTTTATAGTCATTCGTTTTACCAGTTGTTTGTAACTTCGTACACATGCTAGTTCTATATTTTTTAAATTTGTAATGGCCCTCCTGCATAATAAAACGATGCCGAATTATATGTTCAACGTTTTTTTTTTTTGCCTGTGTTCAATACGACAACGAAGTTTGGTTGCCGCGAGACTCGAGAGGCTTGGATTTACAAACGTAGAGAGAAAAAATGGCTGTTAAAGCGATATCGGCCTTTATAGGTCAACGGATTTAAACGCTGTCGTGTTTGGACTTTTTATGGATAAGGTTATGTACGATAAACAAACACCTTGTCATTCTACTTCACCAGACGCAGCTGTCTTGCCGTTTTTTTAGTCTCTGTTTAGGGGAGGGATCGTTCGTCAACAGTCCGTCACTAATGACATATGCCATACGATGAACATTCGGTAGTTTAGCATCTTTTGGCAGTTATCTAAACAAATAATGCATAATTCTATAGTATTTTTAATACGTCTTCTAATTCTGAGTATAAAATTAATTTGGCTTATTTGGTAGCTATAACAACTAAATTATTTACATAACTATTGTATAACTTGTCGAAATAATGTTTTCGTTTTCTGTAAACGAAAATATTCCAGGTCAAAACTCATACTAATTTTCGTTTATAATTTTGTCTCTTTTAAATATATTTAAGTGAAAAAAAAACTCATACTAATCTCCTGAAACTTTAAAAAAATCATGTCAAAATCATTCATCGTTTATTCACAAAAATATAAAAAGGATGTATTATGTTTATGGTTGAAATTATAATAACATATCTGTTTAAAAGTTGTACAGATGCGACAGCTTTATAGACTTTGTTCTTTTGAGTTAGTGCTACCTATGCTCGTTCACTGACACCAACATTTATTCTTAAAAAATAAAAATTTTAAAGTTGAATACCAACCACTTATATCACTCCCCCCTATTCGTGGATATATATGTAAGGGCAATGTTATTCATAATAAATTGTTAATGCACAAGTCGAATTGACAAAGAGAAAAAATATTACATTTATATAACATAGTCGTCCACAAATAATGGGTTACTATGCTTTTTTTTGTTGAGTATGATTTGGCGGGACATATTAAATTTAGAAAAACATTACAAAAATTATGGACTTTGAGATAATTCCCACTTTCACCTTTTTTCACTCAAACAAATGCTAAAGGCTAACTTATCTATCAATGAATGATTATAGCCTTTTTATCGTCGCCATGATGACCCAAAATATTTCAAGAAGTCTTTCTTAATTTTGTATAGGATAAATTTGGCAAAGAAGAGAGCAAAATTGCTAATAATAGGAACAAAAGAAAACCCCAAAAAGAGCGAAAGGAAAAAGAAAAATCATTATAGGGGGAAAAAAATCATTGCAGATGCATTACGTCTGCATTTCATCACTTTAACACGTTCGCTCAAGACACTTCATACGCACCTACATTTTGACCCTACATCTACAATCACATAAGCTGCTCCTCGCTAATTTTTGACAATTTCCATACCCTCTCTCCACTTTGGGACATATTATATTATTTCATCCGTTCTATCTAAAATCGTAAAGATTCGGAAGTTGTTTTGACTTTAAAAATTATTATTTAATATATATATAATAAAATATAATTTAAATAATCATACAAAATAATATAAAATATTATTGCTTACACAAAATTTAATAAAATTATAAATTACATAAAAATATGAAAATGTTTTATATTAGTTTGAAACAAGAAAAACTCTTGAGAATATATTATTATGTGTTACTACTATACAAATTTTTCGATATATAATCCCAAATATACCTAAATTATGAATATTTCCAGAGTTATATGCTTTATTTTCTATTTACATGAAAATCACAAATGATTTATTTCAAAAGTTCACTTGAAAAATAAAAATTTACTTGATATTTCAATGATTAACCTTTTTTTGTCAAGCTGTTTCAATGATTTACATAAATTATGAATTTTTAGTTTAATAGTTTAACAAATAATTTATATTCGAACATGGTCGCAACAAGGAACATTTTTATACGAAACACTAAAATAAATAAAATAGAACTTCACCTCTCAATGATTCACACGATCTCTCTATATAAAGCCATTACTCAATACCTCATTAATTACATAGAAAACAAAAAGTTAATTATCACAAACTTTACCCAAAGAAAAAAAACTATCCTTCAATCTGTGCATCAATGGAGGAACCAAAAGCACCTCACGTTGCGATCATACCGAGTCCAGGAATGGGTCACCTCATTCCACTCATCGAGTTCGCTAAACGACTCGTTCACCGTCACAGCTTCAACGTGACCTTCGTAATCGGCTGCGAAGGTCCACCGTTGAAGGCTCAGAGAACTGTCCTCGCTTCTCTTCCTTCTTCAATCTCCTCCGTGTTTCTCCCTCCCGCCGATCTCACCGATCTCCCATCGACGACTCGCATCGAAACTCGTATCTCGCTCACCGTGACTCGTTCAAATCCGGAGCTCCGGAAAGTCTTCGACTCGTTCTCGGCGGAAGGTCGTTTGCCGACGGCGCTCGTCGTCGATTTATTCGGCACTGACGCTTTCGACGTCGCCGCAGAGTTCCACGTGTCACCGTATATTTTCTACCCATCAACGGCCAACGCCTTGTCTTTTTTTCTCCATTTGCCAAAACTAGATGAAACGGTGTCATGTGAGTTCAGGGAATTAACCGAACCGATTAAGCTTCCCGGATGTGTACCACTAACCGGGAAAGATGTTCTTGACCCGGCCCAAGACCGGAAAGACGACGCATACAAATGGCTTCTCCATAACACCAAGAGGTACAAAGAAGCTGAAGGGATTCTTGTGAATTCTTTCTTCGAGTTAGAGCCAAATGTTTTAAAGGCCTTGCAAGAACCGGGTCTTGATAAACCACCTGTTTACCCGGTTGGACCATTGGTTAACATTGGTAAACAAGAGGGTAACCGGACCGAAGAGCCTGAATGTTTAAAGTGGTTAGATAACCAACCTCTCGGTTCGGTTTTGTATGTTTCCTTCGGTAGTGGTGGTACACTCACAAGTGAGCAGCTCAATGAGCTTGCTGTTGGTCTTGCAGATAGCGAGCAACGGTTTATTTGGGTCATAAGAAGTCCGAGTGGGATTGCTGATTCTTCATATTTCGATTCCCATAGCCAAACCGATCCATTATCATTTTTACCACCCGGCTTTTTGGAGAAGACCAAAGGGAGAGGTTTTGTAATCCCTTTTTGGGCTCCACAAGCCCAAATCTTAGCTCATCCATCTACAGGAGGGTTTTTGACTCATTGCGGATGGAATTCAACTCTTGAAAGTGTAGTAAGTGGTGTTCCACTCATAGCATGGCCATTATATGCAGAGCAGAAGATGAATGCAGTCTTATTGACCGAAGATATTCGTGTGGCGCTTAGGCCACGTGCTGGGGACGATAAGGTAGTAAGAAGAGAAGAGGTGGCTAGAGTAGTAAGAGGATTGATGGAAGGTGAAGAAGGTAAAAGAGTGAGAAACAAGATGAAAGAGATGAAAGAAGGAGCTTGTAGGGTGTTGGAGGATGATGGGTCTTCTACAAAGGCACTTAGTCTTGTGGCCTTAAAGTGGAAAGCCCACCAAACATAGTTAGAGCAAAATGGTAACCGTTGAATATCTTATGTTTAATATGCGTTGTATAACCAACAATTGAATCTGTGCTATTGTATTTGTGTATGTATGTTTTACTTTTCTTTGCTACGTTTGTTTCAGTTTCAAACACTTGTTTAAGTCTCATCAGTCATCACTCATAGATTTCAACAATTGGAGTGGTTGGTGATTGGTACCACATGCGTTATGATTTTTGAAACGTCCGTTTCGTGGTTACCGATGATCAAATTCTTAAGAATAAAAACTCAAAAGTGGATGACGAAGAAAATAAGTGTGTGTGTGTGGAGTAGGTGAAATAACGTTAACGACAAAAATAAAACATGTGTAATAGTAAAATTGTTTTTTTTTTTTAATGCAATAATGCAAATGTTTTACCAATCACAAAAAATTGTCTAATGATACACATTTAGTCAAAAACCCAAGATTTGTTTTTTGTCTAAGAAATACAAGTAAAATTCCATTATAAAAATAAACATACATTTAGTAGTTTATTTCAATATAAATGCCTAATACATATATATATATATATATATATCTTTTTCATATGTTCGAAATTAACTATTGAAAATAAAATAAAACTACAATTCTTTATAATAAAAATATATATCACTTTTTTTATCTTTCAAATAATTTTAAATATATGTTACAACTTTATATTATTTTTACAATAAATAGTTAAACAAATTTTTTTATCAGTGCAGAATTTATCAACTGAAAAAATAACTGTTTACAATAATATATTACTTTATAATATGAAAGAGTTAATATATATAAAAATTTTATGTAATAAATTATTAATTTTTCAAATATATGTGTATATTGGTAATATAATATTGCATTCCGTCATTATACAAAATTTATCTAATCGTACAAATTTTTTATTTTGTAACTTTTCATTCTGCAAATTTTTATTTTGCAAATTTTCATTTTGTAATTATGTTATTAAGCAATTATGCAGTATTACCAAACGGGTAAATGGTATTTTTATATCCGAATTTTTTTCAAAAGTAACTTTTCCTATTTTACAATTAGATAGTGCGAATACATATTTAAACACTCATAAAATTCAAATTTTACTTCCAAACTAATGATTTCATTTCAAATTTGGACAACGTTTCTATTTATTTATTTTTTTAAATGTGTTACCACCGAAATTTGAACCCTCAAACTAGTGTTCATTAACACCTGCTTTTACCGGTTGATCCACAGTCTGAATATAATACCAATATTGCATTCCGTCATTATACAAAATTTATCTAATCGTACAAATTTTTTATTTTGTAACTTTTCATTCTGCAAACTTTTATTTTGCAAATTTTCATTTTGTAATTATGTTATCAAGCAATTATGCAGTATTACCAAACGGGTAAATGGTATTTTTCTATCCGAATTTTTTTCAAAAGTATATTTTCCTACTTTACAATTAGATAGTGCGAATACATATTTAAACACTCACAAAATTCAAATTTTATTTCCAAACTAATGATTTCATGTCAAATTTGGACAACATTTCTGTTTATTTATTTTTTAAATATGTTACCACCGAAATTTGAACCTTCAAACTAGTGCTCATTAACACCTGCATTTACCGGTTGATCTACGGTCTGAATATAACACCAACATTTTACCGGTTCCGACAAAATCAATTACAAACCCAAACAATTGGGCAGCGGTTAGGATCAGTTCGATTGAAACCGAGTTACAAAACCATTGGTTCCTCTCAATCTTCCCTCTTCATTTTCCAAATTAAGCGATTGAGTTCCGGTGGTTGTGGACTTCGGCGGCGCTAGAGAAGGCTGACGGTGCGGCAGTCGTGGTGTCTCTACTAGTCTCACCGGCGGCTCCTCGCATGAAACGATTTGTTGTCTGCTAGGAGGCTCGAGGACGACATTATGATGTAGTTAGGATTTCGTCACCTTGAGAGTCGTTCAGCGGCCGTAGATCTGTTCATACATAGGTGCTTCGTTGGTTCTAGTGGCGGTTTAGGTTTGGAGATGGCTTCACTGCGGCGCAGCTTCCTCAGATTTGGCTTGTCGATTGTCTCTGTTTATATTCGAGGTAGGGCGTTTGGATTTGGTTCAGATCTGGCTTCGGGAAGGTGTCTCAGGTGGTTTCTCGGCTCCTCCTTCGCTAGTGGTTTGACAGAGTTCAGAGTTCGGGCGAGTTTGACTGGTTTACTTCACTTCATCGCCATTCACTTCATCTCCGCCGTTCAATGATTCAACCGCCGAAGCATAAACCTTGCTCAGCTCCTCCTTCAAATTCAACCTCTGGTGATTTGAAGAAGATCTTTGAATCCATTGGTGCTGAAATCGACGAAACAAAGATAAATCTGTTGTTTTCTCTGATTAAGGATCATGATGTGACATAGCTTTTTGCGGCTGGGAAAGAGAAAATGGATGCTTTGTCTTCTGGTGGTCCAGCTGTTGCTATGGTTGCTGGTGGTGGTGGTGTTGTCGCGGCCGAACCAGTGGCTGATTCTAAGAAGAAGGTTGAAGAAGAATATTCTGATGGTGAAGGCATGATGAGTCTCTTCGATTGATATGCGTTAATCTAAGTTGTTAGTTTTAATCAATCGGTTTAATTTCTATGGTTTTGTGTGTATTTTATGGATGGATCGCTGTTTAGTTTTTAAGACTTATGTTTCGGATGATGATTAATTATGCTTGATCCTTTAAACCATTCAAATTGTTCATATCTCAATGTTGAGAACACCAATCGAAATAATTGAAATTTGGATACTGTACACTACAATCAAAATCAGAACAAACATCCTCGAAAATTCCAATTTCTTAATCACTAACACACAGATCTCAGCCTCGTTTTACTATATTAACGAATCTTGGATTGAGAGTACAAAAACTTTCGATTTTTATGTTGTTTGAAAAGTCGAAAACATAAAATATTGTACGTTTATAAATAAAAATGTTGATGTTGTTGAGTTTTTGAGTTCGATTATAACTTAGGTTTGTTTCGGTTTATGCTATGTTATGTTAACCAAGAACAAGATTTAACGAGTTCAGCTCAAATTAGAGAGTACGTCTCGAGTAAGCCTAGCTTACTAACTTCCACTAAAACAACTTGTAAGTTTCTTTTGATTACACTTAGTCTTTGGTCTCTCTCTCACACTACTCTCTTGCTTTCTTGTGATAGGTACCTCACCAAGAAGAGCTCCAATGTGATGTTATGCCTAGGAAGTATGACACCTACTCCTAATCCCGACCCCAAGACAAAGAACAAGAAGAAACTTAAGAAGAAAACACTCACCGAAGACCCCTAGGAGTTAGACTCTCTTTACCGAAAGACTAGCTCTCTTTTGTCTTCTTTTCTTCTCTCTTTTTTGTGGATGGATTATTGTGAAGACCTTGTGCCTCTATTTATAGTGTGGGTTGTAGACTTCCATTCCTATCTTGAATTGGTTTTGCCTCTTATAATCCTATTAGAAATAGGATTACTTATGATCCAAGAAACACACCAACCTAATCCCATTAGGAATTGGATCTTTAATTCCTTTAAACTTGAACCTACTAATGTTGACCCATTAGTACTCTTTCCGTGGCCCAGCTTGAGCCCACCCGAGATGAGAGCCGTTGGAGGTCACTCGGCTCGACATTCCTCACAGATGTTATATTCGATAGTTGAAGCAACTGGTAAAATGTGGATCAACTGATAAAAATATACGTTAACAAGTTCGAATTTCGATGATAATACATTTGAAAAAAGAATTTAAATTTTATGAGTATTTGAGTATGTATTTGAAAATGAATTTTTATAACAAACCTCGAGAAAAAACATAAAATAAATACTTGTAAATGTTCAAATTAGGGCTACGTTTTACGCTGAGCCTTACTTGTTAGAAGAAGTCCAACAATGTTTATTCGCTTGGAAGGCCCATAAATTCGTAGTCCACAATAAATTGGTTATTGAGAATTGAGATTGTTAATTACAGTTATAATTATTTTTGTTTGTTACCACACACAAAAAGAAGAAGAGAATGTTAATTACTTTGGATATAAGAAAGTTTTCTTATTACAGAGTTGGTAAATAGGAAATATAATTAGAATAATCAGTGAAACTGCAGAGATATTTGATTACTTTTTTTCATGACCCAAAACCTCTCAATTTCTTCTGCTGTTCTTCCTGGGATCCTCCCAGCTATCAGTTCCCACCTTTCATCAAACATGCAAAAAAAAAAAAACACAAATTAAACATTAGTGTTCAAGAGATTAATTTCCTACAAAACATTCACTAGTTAACTAAACTAATTTAATCTGTTAAGAAATCAAACCTGTCACCGACAAGCTTATGCATTCTACAGGCCAAATCTTCTTCTTCTTCACTCATGTTCACAGCTTCCCACTCAAGACTACTCACTTATGTTCCACGTCATCACCCAATACACATTTTAAAATATAAAGAAGTTTAAAAAAAACATGGAAAAGTTGAAAACGACAGCGTTTATGTTTTCAGCTTACCTTCAGAAGTAGCAACAATGGGGTTGGTTTTGGGTTGCTGCGTCCTGCGATACTTATCCATGTAAATTGCACCGTATTACAAAGAATAAGAAGAAGGAGAAAAAAAAACAAAAAGAAGAGAGAGAGAGAGAGGGAGAGGTCGTTTTCAAAGGATGCACACGAACCATCCTTTCTATTTATAGCAACCGAATTAATTAACCAACTGGCTTGGTCGGTTTCTTTCTATATAATGGAATCTAAAAATATATATTTTTTCTGTCCGGAATCTTAATTTAATAAATTTGTTTTGTTTTCACTCATTAAATCAAATATTGTTACTTGTTAGCGTCTAGCAACCAATAGAAATCACAAGTACTAATCCTCAAGACGAATCCTTTACTATTCTAACAACGCTACAGTTAGTGTCATTCCTAATTAAGGATAAGGAACAGAACACCATTAAATTATGATTTCACAAAATGTTACTTTTCTCTTCCTCCTCCCAAACTTAAATTCCGAATTTAATGAGAATATGTAGCTAGCACTGAGAAAAGTTAAGTTGAAAGTTTGGTAGGGAGGAAATTAAAAAATAATTTTCAGTCGGGGATATTCCCTTTTGTTCCCTTCGTGTACTTGTAAATTTATTATATTTACTACATCCTACATACGTACGTCATTCGTATGTTAACGATATATATAAAAAAGTGGTTAGATATTATTGTAGGTAATACTATTGAACCAATAAAGCAGTTGTAACGAACGTGGCTTAGCGTTAGGACCACTCTTTTTGGTCTAAACCAAATTTTGGACCATTTTATGCATTGATTGACGACGAAGTGTGTCACGGTCTCAACTCGTGTCAAATTGAAATTTGAAAGTAGTATTATATTTAACCCAAAAAAGAAGAAGGTATACTGTGTTATAACAATGAAGTTAAATGATGAAAATACCAATTAAGTGAGACAACCTAACCTAGAAGCGTGAACAATCACACGTTCACTGTTCACATGCTTGATCTAGAAAGCGAACTATTGAATTAATCCGTCACGCATCTAATAAATTGGTAAAGCATTTACTTAAAACGTCCAATTAAGTAGCTAAACATCCATTTATTTCATTAATTTAGATGCCGATCAGGGCCTAACACTTGAAAAAGAAAACACTGATTCCACATAGGTTTATGCTAAGTATATATCAAACTTTTCACTAAGCTTTTTAACCTTTTGGTACAAGGAATCCAGATTAAGAAAAAGAAAGAGATCTTTCAACAAAAATCCCGTAATCACAAGATATTTGCGATTTTTTCCTTGAACTTTACTTTCGTCCAATTAAACCCAAGTCCATACCTTCTGACCGCGCTGGAAGCTTTGAGTAATACTGTCCTTTTCTTTTCATTTGAAACTTAGCTAACAAAGCATTGTTTCAAGCGACTTCTCTATGAACAACAATCGTTTCCAAGGAAATATAACGAACGTAGATGAAATCAGCCAAAGGACGAATCAGCCTAAATTTGAATTTCTAGTTAAGTTTAAATGAAGTTGAGTTAGTGGGATCATAAACAAGATAAGTATGCTTTCCTATAACTTGCTACATATTTAAGGTCGTAACTCAAAGTTCTAGATATTATATCAATCAGCTAACCTGTAACCACCAAGAATTTTTCCGGTGAATTCCTTTTCACTTTTGATTATCTCTTTGATCCACCCTTACAACTTTGAAAACTCAATTTGAATAATATGAATCATGATTTGAGTTTGTATGATTTGAAGGTAATGTTGTCTGAGTGATGCATAAACAAAAATGAAATGTTTAGAGTACATGAAATGTTTTGTTTTTGCACTACTTGTACTTGAGAGTGAATGAAATGTTTTTATTTTGATGATCAATATATGTCATGGCAAATTTATCTATTTGACTTTTTGTTGGTTAACGATAATTTGAACTTGTAACTTTGGAGAGCAGTGTCAATGGCGACATAAAGGGTAAGAAACAGGGGGACACTTATCTCAAATTCGACACAAGGTAGCATCTAAGTTCGTCATAATATCGAAGAAGAAAATACAGAAAAAAAGAAGTTACAAGATTCGACCAACGTTGTTCTTCTTCTGTTTGCAAGAGGAAAAACCAGAATAAGTAAAAAGAGAGGCTCCTTATTAAGGTTTTTCAGGGCTGCGATGGCGTTGGAGATGCTGGAGGCTTCAAGTCAGGGTACTGCAGAAACAGTGAAGAAAGACATGAGCTTAATAAACAATAACAAATAAGAACTAGTAAAGCATAATGATTGACGACAAAAAAAAAAAAAAAGTAAAGCATAATGATACTTCTTCAAGGATTAGTGGAGGTCCTAATTATAACTATAAACCGCTTAAAAGTTTCCTCCTTTTCCACCAAAAAGAGCATCTTTATGTTAAATTATGTAAAAGAGGTTTGTTGAGAAAGTAGAAACATCACCGATGCATATGGAGAGAGAGGTCTTGAATAAGATTTTGGTTTGCCTTCTGTCTTGGTTGGTTCTGTGATTACTTGGGCTGCAGCGGCTGGCTCTGGTTCAGGTACTGGTTTATCGACCGTGGTGGTTGTAGCGGCTTCTGCTTCTGGCTCAGAAACTGGTTTATCGACCGTGGTGGTTGTAGCTGCTTCTGCTGCTACTGTTGCTGGTGCGGGAAGAGCTTTGCTGCTTGTTAATGGAGGAAGAAGAGCCTTTCCTATTTCCTATTATTCAATGTTGAATTTCGAGTTATAGAAATGGTTTCTTCGAATTTCAATACTAAGGTAGAGAGAGAGAGATATCTAAATTAGTACTAACCTTTAATTCATCAACAAGTTCTTGAGGAGCAACCTTTGTGTTCAAGAACTCATCCACTTGTTTTAGAGTTTGCTTTCGGTCCTGAAGAGAGTTTAGAAGAATCATCAACACATCGAGAAATTTACATTGAAATTGAATCTCGGAGAAAGAAGAGAATGGGAAAAACTTGCCTCAGCAAATAGAAATTTCTTGCCTGCAAGCTGAACAAGTGCAGCTGAACCTAGTAGTTGGAGCATAGTTTCAATCTGTATGGATGATGATAGAGGTATTAATACCGGATTGTCTGGAGACAAGAAGATAGATAAAGAGAGTAAACCCAAAAACCAACCTCTGAAAATGCTAAAACACTTAATCCAGCAGCAGCAGCTACTCCAAGAGCAACAGCTACACCATCAGAACTCTCCTGTACATTTTGTGTTTCTCCTCTTTTAAATCATTTACTGATGTTTCTTATGGAAACTTCAATGAATGTAAAATTGTATACTCACACCAAATACAACGCTGATACTATCCGTAAAACTGCTCAAATCAAGACTGATGGTCTTCTTTGGCTCTATCCAAGGTAAGCCACTTTTCTGCAAACCAGAAAAAAAAATACAATTTCGAATGTTGAATTGAAAGCATTTGAAGAAGCAAATACTGTGGGATGAGAGGAAGAGGAACACACACCAACCAGCCTCTAGGTCCCTCCGCACCATCTTTAATTGCGTAAGCATATTTGAATCCATTAAGAGTCACCAATTCAGCAACAAGCTCGGAGTTTCCATCAAACCTGGCTTTCCGTTCACAGAATTAGACTGTATTAACAACACTGTAAAAATGCTTCTCAATTTCTATCTAAGTGCAACACTGTATCAAACACATAAGAACAGTTATGATTTCACTCCCAAGTTTGATTATTTCTATCTAAGGTGTAACTATAATTCAGTGATCAGACAATATAAGAAGCTAAAAAGATTCAATGTAGCCATAAGCCTCACAATATTTGTAACAAAAAAAAAAAACCTTTTTTAGTTTCCGAGAGCCTTACTTGTCCAGAATGAACAATGTGGTGTTCTCAGGATCTTTAAACTTCAAGGAAAGCTTCTTTAGGAAACCAGGCTTGTCTTCACCGTTATAAACGATAGAAACCGTTTTTTTACCTAAACCCTTAATATTAGGACTGCCCACTTGTCTAATATCTGTGGTGGCTCTTATGTCAAGTAATTGAGCATTATCATCAATACCCAACTTGGTATAAGTATTCTTAGCAGATTCAACTCCCCAAGCTTTGGGCTTTTTGTTCAGAACTTGAGACAGAAAAAATGGAACAGCCAATGCAGCAAATCCACCGGCAATAACCAGGGGATTGTCTGTGACGAAATTGGATATCCCATCAATCAGACCATCCGAATCAAATGATGAAGAAGTGGTCATAGATTGTTGCAGAGCTTCCTCGTACGTCAGGGATTTAGCAGGAGCTGTTCCACTGCTTAGAACAGAGGTTAAGAGAGCCAATCCGCCATTGAAGCTCCTCAAGAAGCTTTCTTGGGAGATTGGTTTAGGTGATCTCGGTGGAAGGAGGTTAGGGAGCGAGAAGGGCTTTCGTGGTTCTGATCTTTTCTCGGATAAAACCGACATAGGACTAAAGCTAGCGGTTTTTAGAGCTTCCATGTCTCTCTCTCTCTCTCTCCTTCTACACCAAGAATTGCCAAACTTTTCCCAAAGATTAAAGAAGAGGAAGAAGAAAAGTGGAAGAAAGTGTAAAGACAAGCATTGAGCTGTTTCTAGTAAGCTGACGTGGACTGTGTAATCAATCCTAGCCACCACTTGCTTGACACGTGGAATATTTGGATGAGATGCCTCTTGATCATGTCTTGGTGTGAGAGGAGAGCATAGTGACTTACTTAGTCTGAAATTGCATGTCAAATGTGTGGCCACAGAACATCGAAGATGCTCCAATTGAAGCCTTTCTATATTTACCAACGCCCTTTGTCTAGAACACAGAGAAGACTTAACTACAAAATGTTCCTCATCATGTGATTTAAATAAAATAAGAAGATGAAGTAAAAAACATTAAGAAAACAGAACATGTTGCAATGTAAGGAACTTACAATAGATCAAAGAAATAATCTAAACCTTGTCCGATTTCCAAATTAAAATCGGACAATAAGGTCGATAGCTTTTCCTCTTAGTTTCTTTTTCCTAAGCTCCCCGGGAATGGCTTCCATAACAACTCTTGGTAATATCTACATGATAGTAGAAAAAAATCAGACCATAATAGAATGAAAAAGTAATGAAGCAGCAGCATTTTGCAGATGAAGTTGGTTAAACTAGCAGCACATTTCCTTTTGATCGAAGATCTTGGATCCATCCCTTATCAGCATTATGTCTCCCTTCCCAAACCAAGCCAGATCCTTGGCTACTAGTAACAGGAACCGAAAATGTCACTACCATTTTATAGAAACCCGGAGATAAACTCAATAACTGATATATATTCGTACCATACCGGTGACAAATGTGTAAACTTGGAGTTGAATATCTTTGCCACATCATAGCGTTCGTGCACAACATTTTTATCATATGAATCCAATCCATACTGCTCTCGATTTGTATACAAATGATCTGAAGCTGTTCCATAGAAACCTACCATGGCGTAATGTAAGCTAACATTGGATAATCATAATGCCTAGTTGATGAATTCTCTGAGGCTTTGGAATGTTCCTGAAACAAATTTATACCAAAATTGATGAAAACTCAGCCTAAAGTTTTCAGCTTTCTTCAATGGATTCCAACATTCAACGAAACTATGGAAACTCAGTGAGAATTTCTTGGAAATTAATATCAGTTTTAATGATTCCCTTGTGACGTATTGATGATTCTGCTTGGATGACTTGATAAGCGAATTTGACTTTGTACACAACTATCGAAACGGCGGGAATCACGATGAAGAAGATCACGAAATTGGTGATGAGTCTCCGATCTGAGTATAGTTCTCCGACTTGTACTGACTCGTCTCCGTCCTCCCGCCGTTTTAAAGTCTCCGCCGCCGATGAACGTCTCTCGCGCCTACTCGCCATCGAGCTTCTCACCAGAGACCAGAACGACATCGTTTTTGCTAAGGAGATTTGTTTTTTTTGTTTAATGTAATTCCAGGTTTACCCCTGCTTCTTGTCAAATATTACGTTCAAGACCTATAAGAGGATATCAGAGTACATATATCAAGCTGGAACAGTTGGGTTTTATGGTTTTATCGTTAAACCCCAATCCAAATCTTCGTGACCAGACTCAGATTCTTCTACAGAACCTGTTACTAGATTGAATCGAGCGATAAGGTGAGATTTTTTAATTTCCTGAAATCGATTTTTAAAAAAATTTCGTAGTAGAAGGACTTCAGAGTTTGAACATTTGTTGGGTGAAAATTTACAGGCTTTGAATCTCACAAATGGAGCCGAAGCTTCTGCTTTCTGCTCATAAACCTTTGTTTGTCTCTTGAAATTCTCCATTCAATGAAAAACCTTATCTTTCTGTCAAATCCCATATGCTTATGTCCACAATTCGAGCTGCGAGGTCTCAGTTTATGGGGGAAGGTTTAATTTTGGGGAACAAACATGGATTTTGGAGCGCTTCGAGAAAAATCCGTGTTGTTTTTGTGCCTGTGAGAGCTGTTGTGAAGAGAAGGAAAGAGCTTACTTTCGATAACGTTGTTCAAAGGGACAAGAAATTGAAATTAGTGTTTAACATTAGGAAGATTCTTGTGAGTCAACCTGATAGGATGATGTCTCTTAGGGGTTTGGGTAAGTACAGGAGAGATTTGGGTTTAAAGAAACGTCGTCGGTTTATAGCTTTGCTTAGGAAATATCCTGGTGTGTTTGAGATAGTTGAAGGAGCATATTCATTGAGATTCAAGATGACATCAGAGGCTGAAAGGCTCTACCTTGAGGAAATGAGGATTAGGAATGAGCTTGAAGATTTTTTAGTTGTTAAGTTGAGGAAGTTGGTGATGATGTCAATCTACAAGCGGATATTATTGGAGAACATTTCTCATTTTAGGACTGATTTAGGGCTTCCTTTAGAATTCCGTGACACTATTTGTCAGCATTACCTGCAATATTTCCGTGTTGTTCCTACGCCTAGAGGTCCGGCTTTAGAGTTAACTCACTGGGATCCTGAACTCGCAATGTCAGCAGATCAGAGGAGGATAATAGGGCTAGAGAAACAGAAGAGAGGAATTTGATTATCGATAGACCGCCTAAGTTCAATAGGGTTAAGCTTCCAAGGGGTCTCAATCTTTCAAAGAGTGAGACAAGGAAGATATGTCAGTTCCGTGACATGTCGTATATATCTCCTTACAAGGATTTCTCCAACTTGAGGTCGGGAACACTCCAGAAAGAAAAGCATGCTTGTGGGGTTATTCATGAGCTTTTGAGCTTAACTGAGAAAAGAACGTTGGTGGATCACTTGACTCATTTCGCGAGGAATTCAGATTCTCGCAACAACTAAGAGGAATGCTTATAAGGCACCCTGATCTTTTCTATGTGTCTTTAAAAGGAGAAAGAGACTCTGTTTTCTTAAGAGAAGCTTACAGGAACTCTGAATTGATAGATAAAGATCCTTTAACTCTTGTGAAAGAGAAGATGCGTGAGCTTGTTTCTGTACCGAGATTCCCAAGGAGAGGAGGACCCAAGAAAGACGAAGAAGGAAGAGACGAACAGATAGATAGAAGCGATGCAGAAGGGAGGAGGAAGAGGAAAGTGATGATGAAGAATGGTCTGATGTTGATGGGTACTTGGAAGGTGAAGATGGTGGTAATGATGAAGAAGGTGATTGGACTTATGAAGAAGGAGATGAAGATGTGCTTCCTAACTTTGATGACGATGATGAAGAAGAAGAAGAACGTAGCGTGAAGATTGGATTGAGTCCTTCAAGTAGAAAATCAATTATTCCTAGAAGGAAGGAAGAGAAAGTACTTATTCCTGTGTTCCCTGATGGTACTCCAAGGGAAAAATGGTAAATCATTACATATTAGTTCCATGAAAAATGTTTACTTGTCTTGTATCATTTCTTGAAGTTGAAACACTAATAGCTCAAGTTTATGTATGTTGTTGCTTTGTTGTAAGAACACTTGAGAATGATTGTTTAATCTTTCTCAACTTTTTATAGTGTTTAGATGAGTAATTGCTTTCTTCTGTAGTGCATCTTAAACGAGTCAAGTGCCAGACTAACCCTCTAGGATTTCAAATTTGCCAGAATGACCCTATGTAAAAAATGAATTTTGTTTTGATTTATTTTTAATAGAGAAAATGGGGAAAATACCATGTAACCTTTAAATCACATGTTATTTACAATTAAACTTAACCTATCCATCATCTCGCCCACCCACCCGATTGTTTGGGCAAAAACCCAGAAACCGGACCAGCTTGAAACACACAGTTTCGGATTTGTAAAATTTTCTCTAACTTCCAACAAAGTCGAAAAATCCGGCGAAGATTCCGGCGAAGCTAACGAAAATCCTTCTCCATCAAACCTTCTAGGATTCCAGCGAAGATTCTTAATTGAAAGAACTCGATTGGAGGCGATTTAGGGTAAAAATTTCTTATCCATCAAACCCGAAAATTTCTGAGATTTTTGCGTCTTCTTCTCTTTCGTTCTTCAGTTCTTTGATTTCTTTGATTTTCGCATCTTCACTCCATCAATTTCGTCTTCTTCTTCTCTTCCTTGATTTCTTCTTCTCGTATTTGATTTCTTGTTTTCTTTAGTCTCTTAGTTCTTTGATTTAGGTTAAACTCAAGGTAAACTACAAAGTTCATCGGTTGCATCTTCGATTTAGTTTGATTTCTTAGTTCTTGTTAGATTTAGTTCTTCGATTTCTCTGATTGCTTCTTCGATTTAGGGTTACTACTGTACAAAAAGGAACTACATCGAAGTTCCCATTTTCTTGAGATTGGTTTTGTAACCATGTTTGTTCTGTTTGTTGGTAATCCTACATACTATAATTTGAGTTTTATTACTGAGTTTCAGGCTGATTTAGATTCTTCAAAGCAATCAACTTCAAAGTCAGTTGTGGAGCGAGAGGTACACTTTTTCTTCAAAGTAATCAAACGTTTCTAGTTGTTGAATGAGAACTAGAGTTGGAGCTCCTAAATTTTGGGTTTGTGTTTCGTTGTCTTCAATTTTGGGTTTCGATTTAGGGTATCTTCTATACGTTTTTCTTCAATTTAGGTTTCAATTAAGGGTTACAACTCTTTAATTTGAGATATGGGATTATTAAATTTTGAAGTTAGGGATTCGTTTTTCTTCATTTTTGGGTTAGGTTACGGTTTATGATTTATGTCTACTTGTTAGCTTCTGAATTGTGTCTACTTGTTAGCTTTGATTTATGTCTACTTGTTAGCTTCTACTTTGGTTTATGCATGATATGACCTTAGATATGGTTTATGCAATGAAGTTCTAATGCTCTGTTTAGCTAAAACAGAGTCTCAAAGTTTACAAAGTTTGACTTCTTACGGGTGATTCAAATTGACTTTATATGTTTTTCTTACAGGTGATTCAAATTTAAAATCAAGAAAATCATGAGGACCGAAAATGCCGAGCATGGGAATAGGGGCGACGAAGCAATTGTAAGCAAAGATTTGATTTAATTAAGTTAATCTAGTTTTAAACTATAGGTAGTTTAACTAAGTTAAAAAACCGTTAAGCCACTGTTAAGCCACTGTTAAACCATAGTTAAACCACTGTTAAACTAGGTTTAAATCATAGTTAAACCACTGTTAAACTAGAGTTAAACCATAGTTAAACCAATACTAAGGCCTAGGTAGGTAGTGACGTCTCTTGCTGGGTCTTCCATAAGGAATGGTAACCACTGTTAAACTAGAGTTAAACCGTTGTTAAACTACGTTTAAACCATAGTTAAACCACTGTTTAACTCTAGTTTAAACCACTGTTAAACTAGATTTAAACCATAGTTAAACTAATCATGAGGCCTAGGTAGGTAGGTAGTGACGTCTCTTGTTGGGTCTTCCATAAGGAATGGTAACCACTGTTAAACTAGGTTTAAAAAATAGTTAAACCACTGTTAAACTAGGTTTAAAAAATAGTTAAACCACTGTTAAATTAGGTTTAAACCGTAGTTAAACCACTGTTAAATTAGAGGTAAACCATAGTTAAACCAATCCTGAGGCCTAGGTAGGTAGTGACGTCTCTTGTTGGGTCTTCCATAAGGAATGGTAACCACTGTTAAACTAGAGTTAAACCGTTGTTAAACTACATTTAAACCATAGTTAAACCACTGTTTAACTCTAGTTTAAACCACTGTTAAACTAGATTTAAACCATAGTTAAACCAATCCTGAGGCCTAGGTAGGTAGGTAGTGACGTCTCTTGCTGGGTCTTCCATAAGGAATGGTAACCACTGTTAAACTAGAGATAAACCGTTGTTAAACTAGGTTTAAACCATAGTTAAACCACTATTAAACTAAAGTTAAACCATAGTTAAACCACTGTTCAATTATTGATTTTACTGTTTTTGAATGCAGGTACCTTTACAGCCTATGAGTTTCTTCTTCGAGCCAAGTCAGTTCTCGAAGTATCCGAAGATTGGTACTCGTTGTGATCCTCACAAATGTGTTAACTACATTACGAAGCTTGGCGGAAAGGAGCTAGAATGGTTCCTAAAACATCCACAGTTCAAGCATATCTTCTATATGCATCTTGAGAGCAACCGGAAGGTGATGGGGGCTTGGAGCTTGATACTTAGGCTAGCGAAGACGGAGAAGCCACAACAATTGTGGTTTGTAGTAAATGGAGTACCTATACGGTACAGTCTTCGGGATCATGGCCTACTCTCCGGGTTGTACTGCCACCACTACCCGAAGGACCATGAGAAGCTTGGTGGGCACGAACTTGTGACCAAATATTTCGGGAAGAGTACGAAGCCGTGGGTGGAGCATGTATACAAGAAGCTTGAGTTGATGCGACCTTCAGAGGACAGATTGAAGATGGTTGTACTTTGGTTTTTAGCCATTGTCATAAAGGGGAAAACAAAGGTGGCAGGACCAATCGATCCATTTCTTCTACGGATCATCGACGATTTAGAGGTATGTGAGACTTTTCCATGGGGACGTCTCACATATGAAGATTGTGAATCAGAGATTCGGAAGATTTGTGAGCGGATGAAGGGTACAGTCAGCCCTAATACCACAATGTCGGGCTTCATTTTGCCACTTGAGGTAAATTTGACTATGTTAAACTAGTTAAAATAATAGTTAAAATATGTGTTAAACTTTATGCCTTAAGTTAAAGTATGTGTTAAACTAGTTAAAATATGTGTTAAACTAGTTAAAATATGTGTACAGCTCCTCCCATTCGAGGCCATTTCTAATCTGAAGAAGGATTTTAGAGAGGATGTCAAATCTGAAGACCAATGTCCTAGGATGTGCAAGGGAAGATTTAAGGAAATGAACACGAAGGGTTTCGGGTTAGGAGACATCTACAAATCTCTCGGGAATTCGACGGTTAGTTTCTATATCATGTGCTGTTAATTTCTGTGTGTCGATGATTGGGTTTTTTTTAACGAATGTAAATATTAAATTATTTTCGGTTTAACATCATTATATGTACAGGATATTTCAAGCATCTTGAAGCCTGAAGGTGATGAGCAGCGTATGTTGGCGCGAATCATGGGTGCGGAGGACGATTTACAGTACGACTTTATAGTTGATGGATGGAACACCATTCTAGCGAATGGTGGGTCTATATTATGGACGGATCTCCGAGAATTGGACCTCGCTCATAGGAAAAATCCAGCTCAAGATGATTTGGATGCCCCTGCTCTTACCCCTGCTCCTACCCCTGCTCATGCTCCTGGTCCTCGTCCAATTCCTACTCTTGACAATGCCATTGCACCCGCTGGACTTCTTCAAATGATTGCAGAAATTTCCAAGGCAATGAAGGAAGGGTTCAAAACCCTTAATGAAAAGGTTGGTGGACTAACAACCAGGATTGAAAACCTTGAGAAATCCAACCTTGGAGAACCTTTCCCTACGGAGCAAGTTATTTTAGGCGGTAAGTTATTTTATTCTAACTTATCTTAATTAGTTTTATAAAGTTTAACTGTATTTTAACTGTAGTTTAACTTTTTCTATAGGGACTCCCCGGACCTCTCCTGTGGTGTATGATAAAGCGGCAGGGAAGAAAGTTATTGGCATTGATGATAATGGTACTAAAATGTTTTGCAGCAGTCGAAAATGAGGAAAATTATGGTAATGATGATGATGACAATGATGATAACTTTTTAATGTTTTTGCAGCAGTCGAAAATGAGGAAGAGGGTAGTGAAAAGGATAAAGAGGAGGATGAAGAGAAGAAGGATGGTGATGAAAAGTACGGTAATGATGATTATGGCAATGATGATGCAGGTGAAGCGCAAGGAAGGAATGTGCCTGAGAGTCAGACTTTCGAGTTTACTCCCCAGGGGCCTAACTTTAGTATACAAAATGTTTGCCATGAATATAGCCAAAAAAAAAATATGTTTGCATCACTTGCTGCTCTTGCTTCGGCTGTCGAGATTGTTGAAGAAGAGGTGTCAGATGAGGTGTCAGATGAGGATGTGGTAGAGGTGGTACATCAGGAGGCTGAAGGTACATCAACAATCAAACTTAGTTTAACGGTAATTTAACTCCCATTTAATGGTTTAATAATTGTGCAGCAACAAAAATACCAAGCCCTGTGGTCTCAGAGGTGGCAGAGGAGGATGTGGTAGAGGTCGTAGATGAGGAGGTTGAAGGTACATAGTTAAACTGTACTTTAACTGAAGTTTAACTGTAGTGTAACTATATCTTTTATATATGCAGCTATAGATCCTCAAAGTGCGATGGTTGTTTGGCGTCCTTGTATTCCTGGTGAGGAAGTAACTGGTGATAATGAAGGTTTAGCCAAGAAGAGGAAGAGGATCAAGTCCATCCACCTTAAAAGTCCATATACTAGCGGTAAGCGTGGAAGAGGAGGAAGAGGAAGCTTTAGTTTACCTGTAGTTTAACTAAGTATAACTTTAAAAAGTTTAATTTATTAAAGTATTATTTTATTTAGTATTTTAAAAAGTTTAATTTATTAAATTATTATTTTATATAAAAAACGGCGCCGACATTAAAAAAACGGAGCCGTTATCCTTACAAAAACAGCGCCGTCATCATATTACATGTAGTTTGACATACATAGTTTAACTAAGAATCTAGTTGGACAAACTTCCTACAGAGTTTAACTTCCATGGTAAAACAAAAAAACTAGTTAAACCTTATTAAAAACGAATTGAATTCAGTTTAACTTTCATAAAAAATAATTTAACACGCATTAAACATCGTCTTACAATGCAATATATACTAAATATCATTTATTTTTATTTTTCTATTGATATGATAGTAATAACAAAGTAACCATAAATGTATATGGCATATACGGCAAATTCACTAAGAACAAGTAACCTATCATACTTTTTTTGCAAAAATTGGTTTTAACTCCTTTAATGCATAGAATTGATAAATATACATAGTTTTCATTTTTTGTTTAACTTTTTTTAACCTAACATAACGTAGTTTAACTTTTTTTAACTTTTAGTTTAACTTAGTTTAACTTTTACTTTTAACTTTGTTTAACTTACATTAACTTTGTTTAACTTAGTTTAACTCTGTTTAACTTAGTTTAACTCTATTTAATCTAGCATACCTGATACTTCACATAAACATCAAACAACAAATGTAAATAACTCAGTTAACTTAGTTTAACTTTTAGTGTAACTTAGTTTAATCTAGCATACTTGATACATCACGTAAACATCAAACAACAAACAAATTAACCGGACATATTAAAGTAACCTCCAACTCCGTTGGATCTCTTCCATCCTCGATGTTCTCCAATTGACGGAATCCTAGCATGTTGAGTTCTTCTCTTTTTCTTGAGATAATCTGGAGGCAAGACGCATTTCCCAGCAATATGACTAGGAACAGCCCAAGCAGATTGATTCGGTACTGGATAGATGGTCTTACAGTAAGCCGTCACCCAATACTCAGATAAATAATAACGTGAGCAGCACTCGTGTAGATCGACCTCTGACATTTTTGCGTGGAACATAGTTGCAGCAATCGCATGTTCACATGGATATTTGTCTATATCATAACACTTACAACTACAACTTTTCCTTCTCAAATCAACATTGTAAAGTTTTCCATCTTCTCCAATCACCGTGTATTCAAGCATAAAACTGTTTAGCTCACATACCTCTAACTTCTTTGCAATCTCACATCTCTTGTGCAATATATTATAGACAAAAGGTACTACTTTTTGTGTCTCTGGTACCTCCGCGGCGACCTTCCTATGCTTGTTGAACCATTCAGAAATCTTGGCAACAATCGAATCAAACAATGGTAGCAACGAATATTTCCTGTGATCTTTGAACACACTATTTATAGATTCAACATAATTGGTGGTGCATATGTTGTACCTTTCTCCTGGAAAGTAGCATCTTGCCCACTTAAAATCGTCAACACTTTCATCAAGATACTCACCACATTTAGGATACCTTCTCCTAAATTCATGATAAAGTCGCAAGAACTCAACCTCTGTGTAACTCCGACCGCATTCTCTAAACTGGGCTGCAATATCTTTTTTGTTAACACCATAACCATGCGTTTTCACATTCTGAGACAAATGCCACAAACAATACCCATGCTTAGCAATGGGATACACCTCCCCTATGGTCTTTATGATGCTTTTATTTCTGTCAGAAACAAACACAAGCTCTGGATGATCTGGCACCACTGTTTTCAACATTTGGAGAAACCACCTCCAACTTGCATCATTTTCACTATCTACTACCGCAAAAGCGAGAGGATAATGGTGATGCTCTGCATCTTGAGCAGTAGCAATAATAAGAACTCCCCCATATACAGTCTTCAGAAAAGTCCCATCCACTATGATAACTTTTCGCATTACTTGAAATCCTTCTATGCTAGCACCCAGTGCGAAGAATACATACTTAAACTTGTTTCCTTCACCACATTCCAACCGTGTGCACGTACCATGATTCATAGTCTCCAACATGTGCAAATAAGAAGGCAACATCTTATAACAATCTTCTGGGCTGCCACGTACGTCAGCTACCGCTAGTTTTTTCCCTCTCAAAGTAGTACTATATGACACCCGACAACCTAGCCTTCTTTGTACCAAACCTTGCAACATTTTTGCTGATGGAGTATCGAATTGTTCAGGATAATCCTCATGCACAACTGATGCAACTAATCGCGGTGTTCCCTTCTTTTTTATGTTGCTTGTACTCGTACTTAGCCGAGAGCATGTATGCATCTTGTTGTATGTTCTAACAGACCAACGCTCTGAGCCCTTACCGACCGCAACTCGGACATACCATTTGCAACCAATACCTCGACATTTTAACACATACAACTTGGTTGTCGACTTGATAGTAGCAACCTCGAAACAATGCTCATGTACAGCTCTATCAACTAAATCTTGGATTTCACGCTTACTATCAAATTCTTGTTTTACCCTCATATCAATGCCATCATCCCATTCAACCTCTGAAACTTCCACAACCTCATCTGTTTCTGCAAAAGGTGAACCTTGATAGTTATCAAAACCCAGATCAGCAATTGTACCTCGATATTCATCGACATCCAAATCTGGAGGTGTACCTTCACAATCATCCTCACCTAATTCATTGTTTTCAATATCTGGATTACAAGGAACAATATCCCATCCCTCAGAACGTTCAGATGATTCTCCAATTTCTGGCAAATAACCAACTCGACCTACATTATCTTCATCATCATTCTGAACCTCATCACAATTTTCCCAAATTCTACTTGATTTACCAGATGACATCTCATGTCTTGAAGCTTGTGAACTATTATGTTCAACTTCCACTATCTCCACGTGCAAAACAACAGGCTCTTTATTTTCACATAACCATATGTATCCAAAGACATCATTGTCATCTAATATATATGTTACTCTCTGCAATACTCCATGAATGTAACTTAACTTTAGCATCGTCGATTCATCTGCATTCACTTTTCTCCGTATTTTCTCAACCAACAATAAATAATTGAATTCCTCCACACTACCAAACGTAAATAAAGAATACATTTGAAGTTCTTTTGGATTCCATTTAACTACATCTCCTCTATGTGAATAATTTCCACCATAGTCAAAATATATAAGCGTCATTTCCCTCTGCAAACAAATGATAAACAACATCAGTACATAGTTAATCTTACTTTACCATAGTTTAACTTGATTTAACTTAGTTTAACTTAGTTTAAATTAGCTTAACTTAGTTTAAATTAGCTTAACTTTGTTTAACTTACTTCAACTTAGTTCGACTTACTTCAACTTAGTTCGACTTAGTTTAACTTAGTTCGACTTTGTTTAACTTAGTTTAACTTGGTTTAACTTTGTTTAACTTGGTTTAACTTTGTTTAACTTGGTTTAACTTTGTTTAACTTAGTTTAACTTGGTTTAACTTTGTTTAACTTAGTTTAACTTGGTTTAACTTGGTTTAACTTGGTTTAACTTAGTTTAACTTTGTTTAACTTTGTTTAGATTGGTTTAACTTGGTTTAACTTGGTTTAAATTGGTTTAACTTGGTTTAACTTGGTTTAACTTAGTTTAACTTGGTTTAACTTAGGTTAACTTAGTTTAACTTGGTTTAACTTAGTTTAACTTGGTTTAACTTAGTTTAACTTGGTTTAACTGAGTTTAACTTTGTGTAACTTAGTTCGACTTAGTTTAACTTAGTTTAACTTAGTTCGACTTAGTTTAACTTAGTTTAACTTAGTTCGACTTAGTTTAACTTGGTTTAAATTAGTTTAACTTAGTTTAACTTACTTCAACTTAGTTCGACTTAGTTCAAATTAGTTTAACTTACTTCTACTTAGTTTAACATAGTTTAACTTGGTTTAACCTTTTTTAACTTGGTTTAACTTTGTTTAACTTTGTTTAAGTTGGTTTAATTTGGTTTAACTTGGTTTAACTTAGTTTAACTTGGTTTAACTTAGTTTAACTTGGTTTAACGTAGTTTAACTGGGTTCAACTTAGTTTAACTGGGTTCAACTTAGTTTAACTGGGTTTAACTTAGTTTAACTGGGTTTAACTTAGTTTAACTGGGTTTAACTTAGTTTAACTGAGTTTAACTGGGTTTAACTTAGTTTAACTGAGTTTAACTTGGTTTAACTTAGTTTAACTAAGTTTAACTTAGTTTAACATTGTTTACCTTAGTTTAACTTACTTCAACTTAGTTCAAATTAGTTTAACTTACTTTAACTTAGTTCGACTTGGTTTAACTTAGTTTAACTTGGTGTACCTTGGTTTAACTTGGTGTACCTTGGTTTAACTTAGGTCAACTTAGTTTAACTTAGGTCAACTTAGTTTAACTTTGTTTAACTTTGTTCAACTTAGTTTAACTCAGTTTAACTCAGTTGACTCAATTTAACTTAGTTTGACTCAATTTAACTTAGTTTGACTCAGTTTAACGTAGTTTAACAAAGTTTAACTCAGTTTAACTTAGTTTGTCTCAGTTTAACTTAGTTTAAATTTGTGTAACTAAGTTTAACTTTGTTAAACAGTAAGGTAAACTTAGTTCAACTTAGTCGAACTACCCTTATTTTTAGTTTAACTTTGTTTAGTCGGAGAAGAGAAGAGGTTCATCGGAGAAGAACATGCATTGGTTTAAATGCTCAAGATAAAAGAGAGATAACACACCTTCGAAAAAAATAGAGTTTCGTCGCCGGAGAAACACAGATTTTCGTCGTCGGAGAAGTATATCATCGCCGGAGAAAAGCTTCGTCGGAGAATAACAGAGCTTCGGTCGGAGAAGTGCTTCGTCGGTGAAGATTTTCGGAGAGAAGAGCTTCGTCAGAGAGCTGAGCTTCGTCGGAGAGAAGAGCTTCGTCGGAGAGATGAGCTTCGTCGGAGAGAAGAGCTTCGTCGGAGAGAAGAGCTTCATCGGAGAGAAAAGCTTCGTCGGAGAGAAGAGCTTCGTCGGAGAGAAGAGCTTCGTCGGAGAGAAGAGCTTCGTCGGAGAGATGAGTTTCGTCGGAGAGATGAGCTTCGTCGGAGAGGAGAGAAGAGCTTCGTCAGAGTGATGAGCTTCGTCGGAGAAGAGTTTCCTAACTTCGTCGGAGGTTCGGCGGAGAGAAGAGAGAAGTCGGAGCTTCGTCAGAGAAGATTTTCCAAGTTTCGTCGTCGTCGGAGAAGAGAGGAGAACCGAATTCTGGAGAAAAAAAAGAAAATTTTGTTAGGTGAAAGAAATGAATTAATCCATTAACTTCTTGTAACAGAAAATAGAAGAAAAGAAATGCACATTTAATTTTGTTAGGTGAGAAAGATGAATTGATTTGACCATTCCAATTAAATTAGTTTGATTTAAAAAATTAATATTATTTTATTGTGAGGGTAGTTTTGAATTATCACAAATAAAAAGGTTAGTGAGGGTTATGTAGATCACATAGAGGTTATGTGGATTTTTTTTTTTTTTTTAAGGTCAATCTGGCAATTCTTCCATCTTAAACACACACAAAAACGCTGCGTTTTGAGTTCATAACGAAATAAAACGGAAAGTCTTATCTTGAAATTGTGAAGTGAATAAAAATGGAGAACCTTTCTGTAACTTTTCGCCATTGTTACAGCTCCTTGTTTCTTCATCAGTCACAGCGAAGATATATTTTAAATCATCCTTCGGCTTGTTATTCTCTGGACATCAAGCATGCGTCGTTTGAACCTATACCAATCTCAGTTTCTCTGGAACCGTCGTCTTCAAATTGGGATTTTCATCCGTTGAAGAAGCTGAATGGATGCAAAAATCTGGTTTCTGTTAAAGCTACTCATGCTCGGATGATGAAGTTATTAACTCGACTTGACTTGGAGTTCATCATCGCCAAGTGCTTGATCTCTCGTTACCTTGAATTTGGAGAATTTGGATATGCTAGTACTGTTTTCTTCTTGGGTTTCCCTCGGAATCAAGTTTCATGGAGGGATTTCTCGGAAGAGATCGAGCATTTCAGAGTAAAGAAGTATAAGGTCCTAGAGGAGTTTGTTCTGCTACAGAACAAAGCAGTCAATTTCGATGGGTTAGTTCTCGCTATGGTTTTGAGAATTTGTACTCTTCTAATGAATCGTTTTCTGGGTTTTACTATCCATGGCGGTTTGATTAAGAGAGGACTCGATAGTTCAGACACACGAGTGGTTTCTGCGTTGATGGGTTTCTATGGAAGATGTGTGAGTTTGGATATTGCTAACAAGATATTCGATGAAATGCCTAAGAGAGATGATCTTGCATGGAACGAGATTACAATGGTGAACTTACGGAGTGGGAATTGGGAAAAGGCTGTGAAACTGTTCAAAGAGATGCAGTTTTCTTCTGCAAAGCTTATGATAGAACAATTGTTAAGCTTTTGCAAGTTTATAGTAACGAGGAAGGTTTAGCTGAAGGGAGACAGATTCATGGGTATGTTCTGAGATTTGGGTTTGAATCAAACGTGTCGATGTGTAACTCCTTGATTGTCATATACTCAAGGAATGCCAAGCTTGAATCATCCAGGAAAGTTTTTAATTCGATGAAAGACCAAAATTTGTCTTCGTGGAACTCTATTGTATCGGCTTATACGAAATTTGGTTATGTAGATGATGCTATGAATCTCCTGGAAGAAATGGAAACATGTGGTCTGAAACCAGCATAGTGACATGGAACTCTCTTTTGTCAGGTTACGCTTTTAAAGGCTTATCCAGAGATGCCATTGCGATATTGAAGAGAATGGAAATTACTGGTTTGAAGCCGAATACGAGCTCAATAAGTAGTCTTCTTCAAGCTGTTGCTGAACCAGGGCTTCTTAAAGTTGGAAAAGCGATTCACGGATATATAATAAGAAATCAGCTTTGGTATGATTTGTATGTAGAGACCACAATGATCGACATGTATGTCAAAACTGGCTGCTTGCCTTACGCGCGGATAGTTTTTGATACAATGGATAAGATGAACATTGTTGCTTGGAATTCGCTCATCTCGGGACTTTTGTATGCTGGTCTGCTGAAGGATGCTGAAGCTTTGATGAGTAAAATGGGGAAGGAAGGGATCAAACCTGATGCTGTTACATGGAACAATCTGGTTTCTGGGTATGCGACTTGGGGGAAAACTAAGAAAGCTTTGGCTGTGATAGGGAAGATGAAGGAGAATGGTGTGGCGCCTAACGTGGTTTCATGGACAGCCATTTTGTCGGGATGTTCCAAAAATGGAAACTTCAGAAATGCTCTCAAAGTTTTCATTAAAATGCAGGAAGAAGGTGTCACTCCGAACTCAGCCACTATATCCAGCTTGCTTAGGATAATAGGTTGCTTGAGTCTACTACAAAATGGCAAAGAGGTTCACAATTTCTGTTTGAGGAACAATTTGATCCGTGATGCATATGTTGCAACTGCACTAGTAGATATGTACGCAAAATCAGGGGATCTGCAATGTACGAATGAGGTTTTCTGGGGCATTAAGAACTAACTGCTAGCTTCTTGGAACTCTATGATCATGGGTTTAGCCATGTTTAGGCAAGGCAAAGAAGGGATTGCGGTTTTCAATGCGATGCTTGAAGCGGGCATGGAACCAGATGCTGTAACGTTTACGTCTGTCTGTAAGAACTCAGGTCTTGTCAGAAAAGGGTGGAAATATTTTGATCTTATGAGGTCTCATTATGGTGTTATCCCAACTATCGAACACTGCTCGTGCATGGTAGATATGCTCGGGAGGTCGGGTTATCTTGATGAAGCCTGGGACTTCATTCAAACAATGCCATTAAAACCCGATGCAACCATTTGGGGTGCATTTCTTTCAGCTTGTAAGATCCATTGAGACCTTAAACTTGCAGAAGTAGCTTGGAAGAGGCTGCAACTGCTGGAACCGCACAATTCAGCTAACTACATGATAATGATCAACTTGTACAGTAATTTGAACAGATGGGAAGATGTTGAACACATACGGAACTCAATGAGGAATCACAGTGTGAGAGTACAGGATCTGTGGAGCTGGATTTATATCAATCAAACGGTTCACGTCTTCTATGCAGACGGAAAAGCACATACTGACGAAGGAGAGATATACTTTGAGCTACACAAATTAGTCTCTGAGATGAAGAAATCAGGTTATTTGCCAGACACAAGCTGTAGACACCAAGATGTAAGTGAATCAGAGAAAGAGAAGCTGTTTATGGGACACAGAGAAGTTAGCAATGACCTATGGCCACACTGTAACAAAATACATATCGGTTTTGAGAAACCGCGAGATTGTTTTAAACGAGGGGTCTCGAGTTCATCATTTTAGAGACGGAAAATGTTCCTGCAATGACGCCTGGTGATAATATAGATTACTAGCTAGCTCTGTTCCTTTTATATAATGGTGTGTAAATACAGACACTGTCCAATAAACACCAGAAAACAAATTACATCAAAACTTTTACCACAGGCTTGAACATGCCTATGAAGCTCAACTGAGCAAAGCAGCAGAACAATGCATTTTTCTACATATATTGTGACCAGACTAAAGAATTTCAAAGTGGAAGATTCTAAACACACTGGATCCTCCTTTCCTTCACTGAGTTTGTAAGTGCGATACATCAAACCATTTCTTCAAAGGTTGCTGTATGATTCTTCTCCCCGTGTCCTTTGGAAGTGTCTCAGAATGTGGTAATGTCCTGAGCAGCCAATCTTTCAGAGACACAAGCCAAGGATTTGAGGTTACATTTGATGAGTGATTCCACAAAGTAACAAGTCTCATCTTTGGTGTTGCCTTGAGGAATATCCACAACAAAAGATTCAATCACCATTGTTGCTGACCTCCCATCAATTATCTCAGGATGTACAGTCAAGATCGAAGAGTAATTCTGCAGAAAAGGATAATCAAATTTCTCAGAATCTATAAAAAAAAACTATGAGATTTTAGATTTATTCACCTTAAGTCTGTGATCACCACCAATGATGTTGATACCAAGGATGTGCTCATCATCATCAAGCTGTTCCAATCTCTCGGTACTGGTGGTTGCAGGAAGACCAGATTTGACATTTACTTCTCTGAGACTACCGATTTCAAGATCACCATTAACAGTGCATCTGCTTATAAATGGTTTGTATTTCTGCGGCTGATCAAATCTCCGCACAAGTGACCAAACCTGACTCATGTATATAAAGTTATAAACCATCGTTAGCTTCAATACTAAAACAGACAAAATTTCAGTTTACAAATAATCGGCAAATAAAACCAATAAGATCGGGAACCCTAAATCCGGCGAAAATTCGGGGAAAATAATTTCAGTAAAATACGAATGGAAATAAACTAGAAAACGAATCTGTGATGCTGAGAAATTGAAGGGCGTACGAGAGGAACAGGAGCTTTAATGTATTTGACGTTAACAGAGGTACACTGGTTCTCTTTGCAAAGGTGGCGATGACGCAACCGTAAGTATTGCGCCGTCACGAGAGCTCCGAACATCTCTGTTTCGTCTCCGATGATCTCCATCTCCGATAGTCCGATATGGATCAGAATGATAATCTTCTTGTGGATAAGGTTGAGTAAATAAAGGGAATAAATAGATTTTATGATGCAAGAGCTTTGATTTTTTAATTTTTTTTGGTTGGTTAGGTACACAAAATCAACGAGCCCACCGACATATTAAAACAACTTACGATGAACCGACAAAGCCTTACAAGAGATTACGTGTCGTTGTATTATTGGTTTGTCGTCTATCCTTTTGGATTAGCCATTGACTTTTAGCACTTTTTTTTTGTCAAAAGACTTTTAGCACTTTAAGTCTCTCTTATATCATGCCAAATAAGATTTTTCAGTCATCTGTGCTATAACCAGAAAGGAACATTTTAAAAAATGAGAAAACCAGGAACATTAAAAAATGAGAAATACCAAAGATAGGCTATATTTTTCTTCCTAACACTTATCTCAATATAACATCATTAAGTTAACGTTCAAAAAAAAACATCAAGTTATCTGGAAAGTAGTCAAGTTGATAGAAACTTGGGATAATCTTATTATAACGGATATAGCTGATGTCAGCATGATATCACAATAAATACATTCACACTGCTCCAATACGAAACTTACAAGAAGTGATGTCATCAACATGAACTCACATGCATGGAAACTGAACTGAAATTAGTTTCATATCACCGAGTCAAATCGATTAAACCGCATATCAAGTTATCAACGAGCTTAACCAATTTTTTAGTTTTCTATACACTCTTCAAAAACGACATATGATCAAACTATTTGCCAGCAAAATTCATTATCCGGAAAAAAAAAATGAAATTCTCTCTTGACGAGTGTGACTACCTCTACCGATTACACGTTCCACATCACCGTCTTCGTCATCACTATCGCCTTCGCCATATTGGCTTTCGCTCTCTCCATCGTGACATCAGCTTCTTTCACCATCTCAGCCGCTTTCGTCGCCGTTTCTCCAGCCTTCATGGCCATGGCCTCCGCTTTTTCCACCATTGTCAATCTCCTCCACCATTTTTGCCGCCTCTTCCGCTATAACCCCGGGTCATCCACCATTGCCGATGCTTTTTCCATCATTGCTGACACCTTCTTCACCATTGCTACAGGGAGATATCACGGAGCGTTTTGTAAGAGTGTACTTTTGGTTTAAAACATTGATAAAACAGAGAATTTGTTTTTACAAACCTCTAGCTTTCTTTTGTGTTTCAGCTATTCTTTGCTTGACCTCCACGGCTTTGTTGAAAACCCTAAGAGTTGGCTCGTTACACACAAAACACATATTGTTCTCCGTGTAACGCTACATCATGAAACAAACAACAACAAGAAAACTCTGTCAGTATGGTTTTTTCAGAAATTAGCCAAACCAGTCACGAAACTGGAATAGTTGCTGTAAAGAACATACACCTTTAGAGCACACTTTTCGCAGAAGTAACGGTAACAATTGGTGACAATAGGATCCAAGAATGGTCGTCTGCAAATGGAACAACCTAAGGGCAATACTGCTGGTTCAAAGTAAGTTTCAAGCTTTCTCGATGTTTGTTTTGCGACCTTCTGTGGGTTCTCTAATTTGGAGCTTCTGTTTTTCGAATCTTCATCTTCGTCTTTTCTTTAAGCTTCTAGTCATTTCACCTTGTCGAGACTTAGATTCTTGCTCAGCAAGTTAAGATTCTTGCACAGACGTTTCTGGTTCACCAGAACCTGACATTCTATATCTGATTAACAAATACGCATCAGGATTAGTTCTCTTAATCCAACATCTACCGATTCTAATTTCGATCAGATTTGATGACAATACACAATACTGTTTACAAAATTCGTATTGAAAAGAAAACCAAGAAACAGGATCGTCACGTAAACGAAGTGATTCACCTGTAGAAAGCCCTAGTTTTGTATGAACTCAAATTCCAGTAAAAGAGACACAGAACATACGCAACTATGAGAAATATATTATCGAAAGCCCCATAAAAGAGTATTTCTAGTACTAAAACGAAACAATTTAATGTGTTTAGATGAATGTATAGAATTCAGACTAAACCTTTTAATTCAGACGAAACAAGGAGGTCACGAGTTTGATTCATGTTGGAAAGGATCTGTTAGAGAATTAATTTAACATAGTTTGGATCTTGCCTCAGGAAGATTAGGAGTCACAGCTCTGAACCTCCTAGTTATTAAAAAAAAGAAATGGTGGTAAAATCCTCGAAATAACTAAAAGAAAGAAACGAACGACCAGAGAGAAGTGACATGAAAATAAAGAAAGGAAGAGATAACTGACCTGACCGTAAGAAGAAACCAATGATTATCGGAAAAATTACGCCCGGAATAAGAACACCAACGATGACAAGAAGAAGAAGAAGAGCAGTTATGACAGTTAGTTAGGCAGGTGGGTTCAATTTGAATATTGAATGGGCCATAAAGTATCTATCCTCGTACTTCATCATCGATGTTCTTTCTATCCTTCCACTCCCACAGGTAAATAGACTACTTGTGATCCCTTAAGTTGCTAATAGTTCCTTGATGGTTCAATAATATTCTCTTTGTTTCTTCTGCAGCTTGTAGTCTTAGCTGTTATCCCCAATGTGAACAAGCCGGTCTCTTTGATCACTAAGGACTATCTGATTACTGCCATGCATTCCCAGGATTCTTCGTATATATCCACTTTACAGTGAGGTGACAAGAACATCTGGCATAGTTACTGAAACAGCTTGGGCTGGAGCTGCTTGGAACCTATCTCTTGAGTTTCAAAATTTATCAGATAACATAATCTTTACTATTGTACATGCGTCCCAAGTGTTGATTGATTGATAATCTGATAACTTACTTCTCTAGGTGTTTGGAGCCTTATGGTACTTAATATCAGTAGAACGAGAAGACAGATGTGGGCGTGAAGCTTGCGAGAAGAGACCAGAGGGGTGTGATTTTAGATTTCTCTACTGCGATGAAAACAGAAATGTTACAAACGATTTCTTGACGACTTCGTGTCCGTTTATCAACCCTGATGATATAACAAATTCAACAGTCTTCAACTTTGGCATCTTTACTGATGTTTTAAAGAGTGGGATTGTTGAATCAGATGATTTGTGGAAGAAATTCTTCTACTGCTTCTGGTGGGGTCTGCGTAATCTAAGGTTTGTAACTCTCTTTGTAGTTGAACAATTCCATGCCAAGCCCATTTTAGTATGAAATTTAAGAGTCATGTGACACACTTGATGGCTGGCTAAGATGTGATGATCAGTGCCTCTCTAATTGCATCTGTGGCCAGATATGTATCAATGACTAATCTGATCACTTGCTTTTTCTCTTTGCAGTGCATTGGGACAAAATCTCAATACGAGCAAATTCGTAGGTGAAATCATCTTTTCTGTATCAATGTGCATATCTGAACTAGTCTTGTTCGCACTACTTATCGGCAATATGCAGGTAAATCCCATTCCTTTCACTGCCTTGCTTTCAACACACACTTAAGCCACAAGGAAGATAAAACAGAGATGTCTCCACTTTCCATTACAGACATACTTGGAATCGACAACAGTTCGGGAAGAGGAGATGAGAGTGAGAAAAAGAGATGCAGAGCAATAGATGTCTCATCGTATGTTACCCGATGACCTGAGGAAATGTATCAGAAGATATGAACAATACAAATGGCAAGAAACTAGAGGAGTTGAAGAAGAAAACCTTCTGCGTAATCTCCTCAAAGACCTAAGGAGAGACATCAAACGCCATTTTTGCCTCGATCTCCTCAAGAAAGTAAGTACTTCCAGCTTCTCTCCTTGATCCTCTATTGATATTAATATACAAATAATCGTTGATCGAATCAATTATAAGTGCCTCTGTTCGAGATAATGGATGAGCAATTGCTAAATGCCGTGTGTGACAAGCTAAGACCCGAGCTCTACACTGAAAACAGCTATCCAATTCGAGAAGGAGATCCAGTGGAAGATATGAGAGGAAAACTTATGAGCGCCACCACAAACGGTGGCCGGACTGGCTTCTTTAACGCCGTGTACCTCAACGTCAGCGACTTTTGCGGCGAAGATCTTCTCACATGGGCATTGGATCCTCAGTCTTCATCTCATTTTCCGATCTCGACGAGAACAGTTCAAGCTTTAACTGAAGTATAAGCCTTTTCTCTTGCAGCAGAAGATCTCAAGCTCGTCCCCTCGCAATTCAGACGACTCCATAGCAAACAGCTTCTGCATACTTTCAGGTTTAGTCTCTTTTGACCGGTCTCTGCTTCTCTCTGATTTCCGGTTCTGTTTGGTTTAATTCAGTTTACATGTCAGGTTCTATTCGGTACAATGGAGAACATGGGGCGCGTCTTTCATACAAGCTGCGTGGAGGAGACATTGCCGGAGGAAACTAGCGAGGTCATTAACCGATGAAGAAGATCGATCGCAAAACGGGAACGCGAAGCGGCGTCTTCTTCGAGCCTGGTTGCCACGTTATACGCGTCGCGTTTCGCTTCAAACGCGCTTCGCAATCTGCGGCAAAACAACCTTTCACTGCTCCTCCTACACCCTCCGAGCCTGATTTCAGCGTCAATCATATTCAAAACTCTTAAAAATTCTCTGCCACCTGTCCAGTTACCACTTGACACTTGTACATTGTTTTTTTTTCAAACTAAACTAAGTGCATTGGTGAAAGACTCACATAATCTCTCAAAAAAATAAAATCGATATATATTATTTATAAAATTAAATTTTATTTTAAAAAAAAATTGAACCAATGAATGATAGACAAGTGTTAGATGGAGTTTTCATGGAGTTCTCAAATTTTCTTCACATTTTCCCTCTCTTCTTTTTTCATAATTTTTCTTTTTTTAATATTCATGTTAGAGACTCTCACTAATCATATTATAAGGAAAAACTACAGAAATTAGAATTTATTTTATATTTTATTTTGTTAAAGAAATTAAAATTTAGTTTGTGCTACAATAAGAACAAATGGTTATATGGATTAGATACTAAATTTTAGAAGGTTATTTTTTGTTAAATAACCTTATTATTTAATTATTTAAATGATTTTTACAAATTTAACACACAACTTGCATAATACCATGTTATTTATGTGGATGATAAGTTGTTCCATTGCCAGTCAGAAAAAAAGTTCTTCCATATATCTTTTTTTTTTCGATAAACTATTGAAATGGAAGATGAAAGTGTAAAAAAGATGGAAAAATTACAACATATGAACAACACTAAGGTGATCTAAAGCAAAACAACAAAGACAAAATAGAGGAAAGGATACAAAAAAGGATAGATACGACTTGATCCAAGCACGCAACCCGTTAGAAACACCACCTGAACTAAGAGTGAAATAACAACAACAACATTGATGTGCGTTGGCTCTGAATTTGCAAGGCAGAGAATTGAAACCCGAAAGAGATCGAAAATCATCTAGCCGAGAAAAAACTACGAAGCAAACCCGAGCCCAATCACCGTAGTCCTCGCTATTCTCGCACTCCACTAGAACTCTCGACCGTTGGCTTTGTTCCATATATATATGATACTCGATAATGTGTTATTTTATTGGATAACAAATTAAATGAAATATGCAAACACAAAAAAAAACATTTCGTCAAACCATATAATTTTATTTTCTTTGTCAACTCAACAACCATATAAAAATTTGATTAGTAATAATGCAGTGCAATTTGGCAATCGTAAAAACATTAAATCAAACAAGGTTGACAAAAAAAACAACATCATTAAAACAACAAAAATTAGATTGACCGACTTATTAAGAATCCGACAATATAAAAGGCCTTTTAATCAATCATAAACCCAAAAAGAGGATAACACAGCCCAACAAGTGGAGAGAGAAAGGCTTAGGGCTTCGTCTTTTCAATTTTCCCCCTTTCTTGAACTTCTTCTTCCTCCCAAGCTTATCGAATTGAGATCGATGGCGGATCAGAGTTCTAAGCCGTTGCAGTTTTTCGTGAGACTACTTGACGGGAAATCACTAACCCTCACTTTCTCCTCTCCATTAGCCTATGGTGACCAGATCAAGCAACGGATCTTCGAGCATACGAAGATTCCGACCCATCTACAGCGTTTGATATGCAGAGGATATCAGATCTCCGACGAATCATCGATTTCTCAGCCTGAAGCCACCGTGAATCTTGTCCTTTCCCTCCGTGGAGGTAAAGGAGGTTTCGGATCGCTACTTCGTGGTGCTGCGACGAAAGCTGGGCAGAAGAAGACAAACAACTTCGATGCGTGTAGGGATATGAGTGGACGGAGACTGAGGCATGTAAATGCGGAGAAGAGGCTTGAGGAGTGGAAGGAAGGAGAAGAAGAGAGGAAGCTTGAGAAATTGGCGCATGAGTTTCTGAAGAAACAGGCGAAGAAAGTGAAACAAGGTGTTGGAAATGGAGCTACGCAGAAGTATGTGAAGAAGTATAGAGAAGAATCTGATAAATGTATTGAGGCGGTGGAATTGGCTTTGAAAGAATCTTTTCAGAATGGGAAGAGAAAAGGGAAGATGATTGCAGAATCTGATAAATCGAAACGACTCAAGATATGGTACTTTGATCGATATAAGTTTGAATTAGAATTGAAATTTATGTTCTTTGTATTCTAGTTTTAGTTTAGGAAGCTTCTTGAGTTTAGTGATTGCAAAAGTTGTTCTTTTTCTGAACTTGTGATGCTAATGCTGGGTTTTTAGATTCAATAGTCTAGTGTACATTTTGAGATCTGCTGATGTAATTTTGTTACTTGGGTTCGCTATATCTCTGTTGCGTGCCTTTGATGATGTATTAATGTTTTTTCAGGAAGGGAAAGAGAGCTGTTGAAGATAGTGACAGTGATGATAGCAGCGATGAGGAAGATGAGAAATCTGTTGTTCTTACCAATGGTAGCCAAGTTGTTTCAGATAAAGATACTGATGAAAGCTCGGGCTCGGTTGTGGCTGGACCTTATGATGGTGATTCTTCTGGTAAAGCGTCATGCAATAGTGGTTCGGAGGAAGAGAAAGACATTGTAGTGCACCAAAGTTCAGATGTACCTAACGAAGAGAAGATGGATGATTCACCTGTTAGTGTTGCTGATGTAATGGGTTACACTGAAAAGGAGGAGAAGTCAAGTGATGACAAAAATAAGAATCTGGTCGAAGTAGCTTGTGAAACGTTAATTACGTCTGTAGCTGTTAATAATATTGGCAGTGATTCTGAAGTAAAGACAGGAGGAGCTGCGGAAGAAACAGAGTCTGTTGAGCCGCTTAACTTTGATGATTTCAGTTCAGCAACAGATATGGAGGTATGTATGGATTCGTACACCAAGTCAAAATCAATATGATGTCTTTGAACACAATATATCAGAAACTCGAATTGCTTTGTACAATGGCGTGTACATTATGTTACATCAACCACTACTGAACCTTTGTATCTGTGTGTTTGGTTTCAGGTTATGGGGATGGAGAGATTGAAGACTGAGCTTCAGTCACGTGGACTGAAATGCGGAGGGATGTTGCAAGAGCGGGCTGCAAGGCTCTTCTTACTTAAATCAACACCCCTCGATAAGCTCCCAAAGAAATTGCTAGCCAAGAAATGAGAACAATATGCAACTCCAAAATTTTTACAACCCTTATTGAAGTTATCTGCTTGTAGTACAATAATACAACCCACATGTGTAATATCAGCTGTAATATTTCACTAATCCACCAGGATTATCACTCCTCTTTCTCTCATTTTTCATCTTCTTCTACAAAATTAGAGTTCATGTTTTTTTTTTCGGGTTTGTATTGATTGCCCAAGCGGTCTACACTCTATAGCATCTCACAGGCTTGTGACACAATTCCATCCGCGTCCAGGGACAAAATCTCGTAATTGCTGACAAATATTCTGAGTGAAGACAACCACATGACTTTTTCTAAGAGAGCACAAGAAAGACCTCTTGCTTATTGTTGTCAAAGACTTGAATTTTAGAAAGATATTGACTGAAGCAACACGTTGATTTATACTTAAAAAGTTAACCGATCATTTTCATGATTCTACAAGTCATTAATTATAGCTTATACGTGGGAATAAAAGCCTACACAACGCATGTTTATAAACTTATCTCACATTTTCTCCGACTCTACTATTTTGAAGTAGAGGAAGAATCTTATTTTTGACGTTACAACAAGTAAATGGGAAGGAATAGTTTTAAGGATACAATCGTGTTTCGTGGGAGTTTTTTCCTGTGAAAAATAAAAAAGAGTTGGTTAGATTTACTCTTTGAGGAAAAACCAATTCGTACAATGTGGAGCTTGATGTCGAATATGAAGACACACCTTGACCTTGACATCACTGCGTCATGGACTTTTGCATTATATCTTTTGCCTCTCTTATGGCTGAGCTCGCAGCATACAGCGCTATTTTCTTAAGCTGCAATGCAATGAGAAGAGAAGTGAAAAGAGGTTAAGGTGAGACTAGATCTTTTAGCTTCAAAAATGCTTTAGTTCCAATATGATTCAGAATATTCAGATATTATGAAATCATAACGTACCTCCAATTTATCTTCGTTTGATCTGTGGTCTTTTGGTAATCTCCGGAACTCTTGTGTTAGCCTAAGGCATTCTTCAACGCTTTCAGGAGCCACAAAGTCTAGTGCCACCTTTATGCAAGACTGGGAACAGTCCGAATTTGAGGATCATTAACATTTCAAATCCAGATGAATGAATGAAGATGCATGCAACTTCTTGATTCCTAAACGTGATGTTTCGAAGAAAAGGGAATTTTACTGGTTGCTGACCTGTCTATTCCTCACTTGGTGAGGACAACCTGCAGGTATGAAAACAGCTTCGCCAAGGTGTTGCTCAAAGGTCCATGGTTCTATATCTGCATATGAAAAAATCATATATCAGCCGTTCGCCATAGTAAAGAAGATAAACAAGCATGTAAAGCTGCACAGGTTTTAGTACAGACCATAATCTTACCAAATTCCTCCTTCAGCTGTTTCTTCTGGCTTTCACTCAAGAACATAGTCTGGTCATGAATTGGGTGATCTACCTGAAATTAAACAGTCCAAAAATTTTCAGATTGCGTGATGTATGTTTATAATATGAATCAATATGGTCCATTATTGACTAATTCAATATGAATCATTTACAAGAGATGTATGTGATGATACATACGGATTCCACGGGTTGATTATTGATGTGACGAAACTCATGCAAGTGCCTTTCCAAATACTGAATAAGTTTTGGAACATCCTCTCTTCTAAAGATATCCCATACAGCACCACCATGCACAGCCTTTGGCCTCTCATTGGCATTGCCATCAGTTTCCTTTGGAGTATCCAGTTTCTGCTCCGGTATGGATTTCACAGTTGTTCCTACAGGTTGTGGAGGACCATCCTCTGTAACCATAGGGGCAGTTGATAGAAGTGTTGGCATCATTAGTCCATTCTCTACCAAGGGACCATCTTCTTTTTCGTATTTTGGAGATAATCTTTCTGTCTTCGAACTTATTTCATTATGATTCTCATCAGCTATTGATTCGTTTGTTAGCGTTACATTCTTCTGAGGACTTAAACCCACATCTGCCTTTGGATCATGAGCTAGCTCCATAGCAGTAATGCAAGATGGTGAACCAGAAGACCCTTCCATAAGATCAGTTCTTTCAATGTTAGTACAGTCACCTGAGATTAAGCCATACTGATCAGTAATATGTGTATTATACAAAAGAATGGGAGAGAACTCTTTCAAAGTTCTTGCAATACCTTTTGAAACATTTACTTTATCAACTTCTTGTGAGCTGGACGGTCTCGAGCTGCTATTTAATTGTTCTTCCAAAAGACCATTGCATTTCTTTAAAGCTTCCATATTCTTTATAGGGTCAATCAAGATGATTTCATCTCCATCCACTCCTTTCGGTGACTTGTTTACAAGTTCACTGGCTTCTGTCCCTTGACCACCGTGTTGTTTATGCAACTTGGTTTCTGCATATCTTTTCTGTTGTAGTTTTATGTCTAGGTATTGCTTGGAAGGTATTTCCACTTTAGATGTGTGTGTCAACACATTGACCTAACTCAAAGTCATAGAACAATTAATCTCCAAACTGTAAGGGAATGACACAAAAGCTCAGTTTCAGTATGCTACTCTTTAATCAGCGTAAGCTCACCTCAGATTGTACAATTCCATGGTTAAGTTAGGTTTATGCCTATGAACAATAAAGAAAGTATGAGAAAGAATCGGTGCACGTACCGCGTCAGAAATATCACAATGTAGCTTTGTCACAGAATCTCCTCTACCAAGCTCATCAGGGAAACCGTACGCAATGTAAGTCTTGGGTCCAAGATCTGGCTTCAAGGATATTTCTGGAAGTCTTGTTGCAAGATTCAGGATACCAGACTTTGAATCAGTGTAATCAAAGAAAGGCAATGCAGCAATAAACTCATCATTATGCCTTGGAAGGCGCTTTTCAAATAAAGTTGATGGAGGCCAATCCTTCAATTTCAACATTTCTGGCCAACGATCCGGATGCATGCGGCCTTTTAAGTAGCCATCAAAAAACTGATGAATATTTATCTCAACCTACAAGAGAAAGGGATGGTAGTGAGTATACTTGTTAGGAAACATTTACATCAGAGTATTAAAACACATAGAATTGGGTTGACTGACCTCACACCAGTCCAAGCAATCCAAAGCTTTCACTTTTTTCGTCTCTTCTTCTTTACTTTTAAGCTTTGGATCCATTTCCCTACAAGCCCTCCACATCACCATTGGTTCCCAACTTAGTCCAGATGTCTTCTCGAGAACATTTCTAACTATCACAGGTTCCGCCCTCATCCAATGTGACTGAAAATGAGCAATATCTTCTTCAGCCAGATCAGCAGCATTTGGGGAGTACAAGAAATTATCATGAGACTTCTTCCTAAACGCCGCCTGCCTTCTAATGGAATTAGAATTGGTAATGCATGAGGAACATTCATGAGCAAGATCCACATCTGGCACCCTAAACTGCAGAGTAACTTCCTCTCCATTTGTTATCAATTTTTCAACCCAATCTTTTTTCCATAAGCGTCTTAACTCTAGTGTTGATGTACCACAACCACCACACTCTTTTGGAGGGCATGGAATGCTACCGTCTGAATTAAGCTTCCAATTAGAGAAATGCAAAGGCACATACGCTTTGGAATCTTTTCCTTGACCTTCTTGGATTCCCCATTCATACCCTGTCCCTTCTGCATTTTTCTTCCCATCTCTCTCTTGACCGTGGAAACCATCTCTTAGTTCCTTGCAGCAAGAAAGACATATTTCGCATCCACAATCTGGGTTCGAACAGCTTCTGTTAAAATTGGCAATGGATGTGCGGCAGAGATCACTGTCGTACAGGGATGAAGAGACTGTAAGCAAACATACAGTGATGTGTAATGCTCTGTACAAGATCTTAGAATAATACTATTGAATCAAGGATGAGATGCAATCCAATGAAATTGTACGTGCTATATAACACGCAAGATTTAAATTATAAATAGAAAACCCAAAAATAAAAACTAAATCATAAATTACAAATAGAAAACACAAACATAAAAACAAAACCCTAAATTATATATAAAAAATCCAAACATGAAAATTAAACCCTAAAATACAAATAGAAAACTCAAACATAAAAACTAAATCTTAAATTACAAATAAAAAATTAAACCTTAAATTATAAATATATAACCCAAATAAAATCAATCAACTACTTAAACATAATGTTTGAACAAAACACATTAGGTTTGTCTACAAAAACAAAATCAAAGTCCTAGAGTATAAGCGAAAAAGTTGATATCATTAGGTTTGAATCAATTATCAAAATCTATATCATAATAAAACTAAACTCTAAATTATAAATATAAAACTTAAACATAAATTTTATTTATCCAAACTTAATTGTCTCGTGGATAAAACACATCATATAAATTTGTCTACTACGACAAAATAAAAAAAAATAGAAAAATAAAATAAAAATCAGCTGAACGAAAGGGCAAAATAATCTTTTTACATAGTGAAAAGTGGCGTTTTTCAAATGTAATTCTCGTTTTTGTGGTATATTTGTAACTAACTCATAAGATAATCTCTGCGAAACAACGTTTGCTTTTTGCCTTTTTCACAAGAAGAAAGATCAACAAAGCAGTAAATAGAGGGATTCAAGTATTGAAAATTTACCAGAATATGCGTTCAGTTGGGTCAAGTTTGCACCTAGTAACATCAGATTCTGTCACAGGGACTCCTAGAATAAAACAGGCTTGTGAGTGGAATATAGAAAGAAAGAAGAAAAGAGGAAAACACAAGTGAAGACCAAGTGACAATACCTCTAATTGTTGTTTCAATCTCTAGTTCACGATTCTGCTCTGCATAAATATCCCTAATAACTGGAAGAACTTTAACTAATAGGTACTGCAACTGCTTGAACTTGACATTCATGTCTCTTTCACTTCGAGGCTGAGATTAAAAAGAAAAAAAAATCAAAATGAAGGAGACATTTCAACTCAGTAGATTCTCAGGACCCTTACCTTCCCAACCAAAGGCAACCGCAAACAAGCTCTGCAATTGCAATTCTGTGTACAGAAAGGACAAGTAGCTCTAATTTCCTCACTCGTTATTTCTGGATACCTATAAAGACTGAAGATAATTAAAACTCTCCTGACTGCAATCATAAGCTAGTAAAAAGTCGTAATACTAATGTGCAAGTACTCACCATCTCTTGATGCAGTCGAAGCAATAGCGCTTCTTGTTACAGTTTGAACAGAAGATAAGCTCACTCTCACTCGTTAAGTTCTTACATTGATGACATGTCAAACCCACATACTTTCTAATTCCATCAGACTTATCCTGGAAAAAATCATATTTTCATTACATTTTTTCTTTCAAATCCCAAACAAAATGTTCTCCAAACTGAAGCAAGCAGCATTAACACAGATGATTTAAGTACAAAACAATACAAAATGAAAATTTGGAGTTAAATTTCTATAATTCTTGAAAAGATAAACCTTACTTAATCCATAAATCATGCTCTTCAATGTATTTAAACATGCAGAAACTGATGAGTGAAGCAGTTTCATACATTAAAAATCACACAAAATTATGATCATACTTAAAGCATGAACAGAAAGGAACTAACCTTATCAGGCGTGAACACGTCTCGTTGAATGGATCGATCCGAAACCTCCCCGCCATCAAATTTTCTTCTTCCTCTTCCCCTTCCTCTTCTTCTTCCTCTGCTCACACCATCTTCGTCTTTCTTCCTCGTCTTACGCCCATTTTCAGATTCCCCGTCTTTGAACTAACATAACCGATCTGACTCGTCAGAATCTGCTGATCTAATTCGCTTATCCCTCCTCTTCTCCATACACTCTCTCGGAGTTTTCACCTGCAATATCGGCGGCGAAGAAGCGACCACCGGAGTTACTCATCTGACGGATCTATAGCCGTTTCTGCTTGGGGGAATCAGACGGCGTTGCCAATGTAAACGAGAGTGACGTGGCAACAATCCCAGAGGCTAGATCGTGAGGGTACCTCGTTATCTGTACGTTATTTAATCATAACAGACTATTTTACCGTTTAACTTCTTCTTTTGGCATAACCAAATGTTATGTTACTAAATTTAACAGAAGGTTCTAAGAAAAACTTGACAGAATTAATTAACCCAATGTTTCACATTTTAAAATGGGTTTTGGTCTTGGGTTCGAAAATTCATGGACCAATCTACAATCATGACATTGACATGGGCCATAGAATTTGGACTAACTAACCCTTTAAATGGTGTTATATTATTTACCTCACGTTTGACATTGGGTATCACTAAAGGCTCCCATGGTCTAGCTTTTAGGATATTAAACCCTCAACTGAATTCGAGGGAAATAGTGATGTTTTCTGGAATTATGGGCCTTTAATCTCTATTAACTAAAAGATTCGTAGTGGACTGGTTCAGATATGGGCCAACCAACCGGGCCTTTTTCTTTATATATATTGTGTATTTGCTCATGTAACCGCAGAAGGTTCTATGGTCTAGCGGTTAGGACATTGGACTCTGAATCCAGTAACCCGAGTTCAATTCTCGGTAGAACCTTCTTTTTTTCCACTCCGGCCAAACTTTTCTCCGGCGATTTATGAACCCTAAAATATAACAAAAAGCTCTGCTGCATGTTAGAATCTCCATTGATCTCTCTACGACTGCCAACTCCTTTTTTTTTGGAAATGGAGAATTCGTTACTTGATTCTGATGAAACTATGGAGATGGTTTCTATTCAGAAAATCGAAGAAACAGTAAAGAGCATACTCAGAGAAGCCAACATGGATCAAATGAGAGAGTTCAAGCTCCGACTTGACGCTTCGGCTAAACTCATTTTCGACTTATCCGGGACGAATCACAAGAAGCTAATAAGAGATGTCCTTGAAGCCTTTTTGTTATCGAATCCCGGCGACGAGATTGCCCACGGTGATGCAGCCGTACCGGAGACAGTTGCTCCGGCGAAGAAAGATACAGATTCCGGTGGTGAAGATGAACGCTTTATTTGCAAGGTTGCGACTTTGTCTATTGTCTGTGATTGATTCACTGTATAGAGTATCCAGATTTTGAATTTTCAGTGATTACTGTAGAAACATAGGCTGATCACTTTTGCAATGTTTAATTATAGTTATCGGAGAAGCGAAATGCGACGATTCAAAACAAAGTAATTTGTTGTCTTGTCTTGATGGTGAAGATATAACTAGTCCTGTGCTAAAAAAAAAAAAGCTTTCATGTTTGTTTTGTATCAGGAGTACATTTGTCAACCAACCAATGGACTGTAATCAAGAAGAATTTTGCAGCGATAGAGAAAGGTATTAAGCAGTGCCAATCAAAATTAAAGTAAGAATGTTACTTTTATTCAAGTCTTTAAAGATTCATGTTCCCTATCATTGCTTTTTAGTGTTTTACCTTCTTGCTATCCAACGTTATGCAGATCTGAATCAACACAAAATGTAGATACTTCTGACGCTGTGGATAAGAACAGTACTCTTATCGAGACTTCACGATTTTATGGGAGGAATTATCTTTGTTGGGCATCACAGATGGAACTCTTTTTGAAGCAATTGAATCTGATTTATGTTCTCTCTGAACCCTGTCCCAGTACTGGTAGCTCTCAAGGCCTTGTAACCAACCCTAGAGAAATCACTCGAGCTGATACTGCGGGAAGAAATTGGTTGAGAGATGATTCCCTGTGCCATAATCACTTGTTGAACTCCTTGTCAGATCATCTATACCGTCAATACTCAAAAGAAATACAAGCATGCTAAAGAATTGTGGGATGAGTTAAAATGGGTCTACCAGTGTGAAGAATCCAATTCAAAGAGGTCACAAGTTAGAAAGTATATTGACTTCAAAATGGTTGAAGAGAGACCGATTCTCAAGCAAGTCCAAAACTTCAAGATTGCGGATTCCATTGTGAGTGCTGGTATGTAAGTAACACGTTTAAGGCCCGTTTTTTCAATAGGCCCAAATAATATATATTAGAAAAAATAGACCATCAATGTTGGATTTATTTGAGCCTGTTAAGGTAGGCCTTTATTAGAATAATTCGACTGGCCCAGACGGATATGCATCGGTGCCACGTGGTTATTTCTTCTTGGATAGCTAGCTTGGACTGCATAGTGAGATTAGCGAACGACTCGAACATTAATGAAAGAAAAAATAAGCGATTTTTCTCTATGAGATCATTTTAAACAGCGTTAAAAATTCATTCAGGTAAAAATAGTTATAAAACCATCAATGAAATTTAACTAAAATAAAGTTGTTTTTTTTCTTACTTCTATTTTAAAACGGTAGTAAATTATCAATTTTAAAGCAAAAAAGAAAACAATAATTGTATAGGAGACAAAAAGAAGTAACGAGATATATATGACGAATGGATTTTTATGCTACTTTGTTCCACTAAACCGTTGTGTCAGCAAAATCCGAAATAATCCAAGAGAAGTTGAGAACAGAAGTGCAAGAGCTTATTAGTATCCAATCCATTAATCACATTCAGAATATTTCTTTCCGTTGAAACAATCTATATATATATATATATATATCATTACTGAAAAAAAACACATATTTTTTTCATTTTTTGGGCAAAAAAATTATGCTTTTTAATTTTATTTTTCATAACCCGATAATTTGAGATCTATAAGTAGATAAATTCGTTAGCCACGTATAAACACACCATATTAATTATTAAACGTCCATATTGAAATAATCAATGGATCCCAAAATTAGCATATGCCGATGATTTTAGATTTTTTGTTTTTTTTGCCAAATATACCAAAAATATTTGTATAAACAAATCTATTTCAATCACGACCTAATTCAAACACGATATATTTTAAAACTAATTCGATAAGACAAAAATAAAAGCTAAACCGCTCTTATCACATCACCAACAAAAGGTGATAAGCTGAAGGGCACTTCATATATCACTACAAGAAGATATCGATATTGCAATTTAATTTTTGTAACGTTCGATTTTGTTAAAATTTTGCAGTAGATTTTGCAATATTTATCTACTGAAATTTTTTTGTAATGATGAATACACATTGTAATATTATAACAAAAAGTTTTGTTGTAAATTTTCTTTACCAATTTGCAATTTTTATGATATAAGAAACATTCAGCGATAGTAAATCGTGATTTGTTTGCTAATAAAAATATATAGTAAATTTATAACTATATTTGCAACATTTTTAATAAATTTTTGTAATATTTATTATAATTTGAAACTTAAAAGGTATGTAAAATTTATACCCAATCATCCAAAATCTAATCCAAATCGAATTTGAACCAAACCCGAATTTTAGGCAACTAAAACAAATTTTGACATGCTCTCGACGTAGTTAACTTTTTTTTTACGCTCTTGGCATATATGTTTATAGATAGATATGTCATGTGTATTAAAACTATAGTTTACTTAAGATTAGACAAACAGCATTATTATATATACACGTAAAATGGCAAATTGTGCTATTTAGCATTCCCTCTTCCCTTTTCCCGCTTTTCTTTTCATTAACACCAAATCTTTGGATAATTCATGTTTTTGGGATAAGATACCCTCAAATATTATATGTTACAAACAAATATTGATTAATAATTACAGTTTAATAAATAGGTCAAATTTCAATTATAGCAAAATTATTGTGACGAAAATATATATCCACCAAACGATTTACAATAAAATCTTGACTATACGTATTATTATAATAATGCAAAAATATAAGTTACGAAAATATTTACAACAAATTATGTATTTGTCATCGTAACAAAATCTTTGTAACCAAAATATCTTGGAAAATAGTTATTGCATAACCGTATTTGCTATATAATTTACCTAACAATGATTTACGACAATTTAATGTTGCAAATGTACATTGTAATTACACGGCAAATATGCTGCAAAAATATTGTTGCATTAATACAACATTTATAGCAAGAAAATGATTTATTGCAAATTTTGTGATGTTTGTGTGATAAATTTTAATTTACAACGTTCAATCAGCAATGATATAAAATTGGTCGTGTCTTCATTGCAATTCTATATTTGCAACGATATATTGGCCTATAGCAACAATTTTTAATATTGCAATACCACTATTTTCTAGTAGTCTATATTCACAAGACCAATAGGATAACCCGAAGTAGCTAAAGTGGTACAATATTTTCTTCTTTGTATTCTTCAATTAATTTCTGACCACACAGATGAGAATTAAAAAAATATAAATAAAAATCTTGATTAGTGATAGTATATATAAGTATGGCCACTTAGGGCAAGATAATATTTTGATAGGGAGCCCAACAAATAAAATTAGGTCTCTTATATAATTTTGGGCTCACTTAGTGACCTAAATTAAAGTTAGGTTATGTCATCTTTTTCTTCTAATTGGTTTGACTATATATACTTATACCTCTCAAGAATTGTAACTTTTTATATGCACAGTATTAAAAGGTAGTGCAAGTCAAACGTGCTACTTTCATATTATATCTTTGATATCACTTGGTGCCTATGGGACTGTGATGGTAATTTTAATTCGAATAGAATTGCATCAAAGACAAATAAATAAATCAAATAAGACAAATTAAAGTTATTTCGTGATACAGTGACTTTTCTAATAAAAGAAAGGAATATGCGAAGGGCTTTACTTGCTTATACGACCATCCACTTTTCATGCGTTTTACTTAACGTGAACTCGTGTATGTACGCATGCAATAAATCACGCACACGCACATTTATATGTTTTTTCTGGTTTCACACTTTTATATACATATATATAATATTTAATACTTTCGTGTAAGGTGACTAAATGAAAGAGTGATTTGAATCCCGTAAGAGCCTCTCATGCAAAATATTGTCGAGGAAATTAGTTTTGAGATAATTAACCTTTTCGTTGATGGGATTTTAGTAATGGGCTACTTAATCATAAATGATATCAAATTATCAATCCTTTCAGTATTATTATATATGAAAAAAAATCTTACAATATATATGACTATGAATCTATGATAAAAGAAACTTATATATTTACTAGTTAGGGTTGATAATTACGTAAAATTTTGGACCGGTTTTAGATGTACAGTTCATGGACCATCAAGGGTTTTCATGCGAGTTTCTCAAACAAAAATATTAATAATATATATCTCAAATAGTTAAGAAACCCCTGTGCTTAGAGCATCTCCATTGGTAGGAGAGTTTCTTACATATATTTTATTAATATATTTTAATAAAATAAATAAATAAAAATGAAAAAATAAATTGAACCATTTACAAACTGACAAATGGCAGAAGAGTTTCTTATTTCACTAAGAATCGATTCTGGAAGCTCTTAATTAAGAGCTGTCTCTTATTCTAAAACACTTTTAGCATTTAATTTTATATTTTTTTATTTTAAGAACTCCTATTAAGAGACTCCAATGGAGATGCTCTTATATCTTGTGACATTAAATTATTATATAAAATTTGTAAGAAACAAAGATGAAACGTTGCAATGAAATTGATGGATGTACGAAGGTGTCAACATCAGTACTTGTGCGATGACGACTGTGTAGCACAAAATTTGAATTTATCATTTAACTTTTCAATTAGGCCACTTCATCTTTTTTGAAAATCAAGTGGGAGAGTGTGATCAATAATAAATATTAGCAGATAACAAATAATATTAGTGCGCCACTTAAAATCACTCCAAGAACTTTGAAAATAAGAATAATACCCTTGTAATCTCTATATATGTAACACCCGAAATTGCATTGCTCATCAAACAAAACCCAAAATTTTACTGCGCAAAACATTCATTTTATCGGAATTTTGGGTTTGGGTTTTAAAGTAATATGGCATCAAAAGAAGAAGCAGGGAAGCTAGAGTGGAGGATAAGTGTAGACAATGGGACAACAGAGAGATTATTTCCTAAATCAGGACTAAGTAAAAGGATCTTTCTTTGGCTAAAGGGTATGGTAATGAAGATGATCGTAGAGCGAATCGCAAAGTTTACGAGGAAGGCTTGGAGGATTGGGGCAGATGATCCAGCCAAAGTGGTTCATTGTCTGAAAGTAGGACTTGCACTTTCATTAGTCTCAATCTTCTATTATATGAGACCTTTGTATGATGGTGTAGGAGGAAATGCTATGTGGGCTATCATGACCGTTGTCGTCGTTTTCGAGTCCAATGTCGGTACGTAAACCAAACCCATATTCAAAAGCTTGAAACTTTCTTCTATTTAGTGAGTGAAAATGACCTATACGTATGTGTATATGTCTATGTATCTCCATGTACAACAGGAGCAACATTCTCTAAATGTGTAAACAGAGTGGTGGCAACGATATTAGCTGGATCTTTAGGCATTGCTGTTCATTGGATTGCAACTCAGTCAGGAAAAGCTGAGGTTTTGGTGATTGGATGCTCTGTTTTTCTCTTTGGTAATGGCCAAAACCCTTAGGATGTTCAGTCTTTTATAGGAAATAACCTAAAATAGGATCGATCTTTATTAAATTCCTCTTGTGGGTTTAATTCTTGCAGCTTTCGCAGCTACTTACTCGCGGTTTGTGCCGTCATTCAAAGCCAGATTCGACTACGGAGCAATGATCTTTATCCTAACATTTAGCCTAGTCTCTGTAGGCGGTTACCGTGTAGATAAGCTGGTTGATTTGGCTCAGCAAAGAGTATCAACTATTGCAATTGGAACATCTATCTGCATTATCATTACTGTCTTTTTCTGTCCCATCTGGGCAGGATCTCAGCTCCACCGTCTTGTTGAACGTAACCTCCAAAAGCTTGCGGATTCATTAGACGGCTGTGTAGCAGAGTACTTCAAGGTGAAAGAAGTCTCGACAAATCAGAACGAAGATGAAGCAACTAACATGAAGTTGCAAGGCTTTAAATGTGTGCTAAACTCTAAGGGAACAGAGGAATCCATGGTAACTTAACAGATTATCAATGAGATTAATTACCTTTTCGATTTGCAGCCGCTTATTCGCTTTTCAATTCTTTTCCTATGTTAATCTCTCAGGCGAATCTAGCAAGATGGGAACCTACACATGGAAGCTTTAACTTCCGGCATCCATGGAAGCTATACGTAAAGATAGGGGCTGCTATGCGCAGATGTGCTTATTGCCTTGAGAATCTCAGGATCTGCATCAACTATGAAACAGAGGTAACCTTTTAGATTTGATCATAGTTTTGAACTCAAGAGGTTGTGAAACTAAGAGTAATAATGTTTTCTGCTTTTACAGGCACCGGACCAGGTCAAGAAGCATTTCGAAGAAGCTTGTATGAAATTAAGCTCAGCTTCTTCAAAAATCTTAAGAGAACTAGCAGATATGATGAGGAACACGAGAAAGTCATCAAAGATGGATTTCCTGGTGTTTGATATGAACTCTGCAGTACAAGAGCTTCAAGAAACCTTAAAAACTGTTCCAACTGAAACAAACAAACCTGAAGAAGAAGTTTCATCCGAAGAGGACAGCAAAGGAGATGGTGAAGACAGAGCCATGTCGATGAGTCTACATGAAGTCCTTCCGGTTGCCACTTTGGTTTTGTTGTTAATTGAAAACGCAACTAGAATTCAAACAACCGTCGAAGCAGTTGATGAATTGGCAAATCTTGCAGATTTCAAACAAGATTCAAAAAAGAAAACCGGAGACAATAACACAAAACAACCACCACCAAGCTCCTAAATCACTTTCAATTACACATTGGAAACTCAACAGACATGAAGATTTTAAACCAGAGTTTTCATGTATGCCTTCTAGTATATAAGTTCCCGACATTCCATAACCGAAGTTTTCTTTGGCATGGTTTTAAGGCCGAAAAACAAGTTATTGAACTAAATCTTGATAATGTTGGAATCCACAACGAATCTAGAGAATCCTTCATTGTCATCATAGCAAGCAAGAAACGAGACCAAAGGGAAAATAAGATCATGACTAAACATTGGCCAATCGTATGTACTTTTCCATGGCAATAATAGAATCTATGTTCACCTGGAAATGCTGGTGTCAAAAGCTTTCCTTTTTTTCTTGAGGGTTTTAATGCCGAGGTTCAGAGCCAAATCCTCTACGGGAACCTTTATCACATCGTTTCTAACACCGATATCAGTAGCATACCTGCTCATACAATACATCCCAGCAGTTACTGTTGCTACACCAACAGGATTTGGAATCAACAATGTGAGAGGTGAAGAGAGGAGCGCAGCTAGAGGAGCGCCTAAAATGGAACTGGCTTGACCGCTTCTTCCAACCCCGTTCTTATCCAGAATGAGCAATCCTGTCTTGCAGTAGAGAGCAAAATCTTCACAGTTATTTTGGAAGACGTCGTAGTTACCAAATCCGTTTTGGAGAAGGTGCATTGCTCTGTGGATGACTGTTTGAAGCGGGTCAGATGGGGCGGTTGTGCAAGTGCCACCACGGAATCTGGTGAGGAAAATCGATGAGCTAACTCCATATTCAAAACGGTAGAGAGAACCCTTCTTGAGGAAACAGTCAAGGCAAGAAAGTACAACTCCACTCTTTGGTTGTTTGTATCCACAGTCAGGAAATGTAGAGCAAGGAGCTTCTGAAGAATCATTAAACTCTGAAACCGAAGAAGACGAAGAAGAAGAAGAAGAGGAAGCGAGTGTGGGAGATATCAAGCTGTGCTCAGGTTTGAAATGAACGACCTTGCAGCCACCAACAAATACGCCTGCAAATGTGGAAAATTCAGAAGAATACAAAATGGTTTCTTTAGTTAAAACGTCAATAAAAGCAATCAAAATCTATTTGCTACCACCATTGACTGTAAAAGGGTAAGTCAACATCACTAAGATTGAATGAAACCAGAGAATACAAAAGAGACACTTTTGAAGCAACGTTTCAATAAAGTCAATAACTTTGGCATGAGGAGAAAACCCTAATAACCAAAGAGAGATTAAGATCATTTTGACAAAAATCAAAGACTCAATTGCCCAATAGAGAAACCGAACGACAGTTTTAAACTCAAATTGAGGAAAACTCTGGATGATTCACACACAAATGCATCAAAATCCAAATTGATGATGAAATCAAAAAGGAAGAATCAAAGTACCGTGGTGAGAATAAGTAAAGACGGCTCGGTAAGTGTAGATGTGATCACCAGGTTTAAGCTCATCTCTCTCGACCTTATTCGTAAGCAGACTCATTGCTTCGTCTCTAAAGCTTTCTCCTTTTGCTTCTGGAAATTGCAGTAAATGGAGATTCTGACGTCACCGGCGGAGATATACATTTGGGCAATCAAACCGGAGCTGTTGAACTAACCCCGTTACGGAATCTTTTGACGGCGTTAACTGTTTAATGACGACGATCTGGGGAGGGTAACATGGTAAATTTAGCATGCGTGTTTAATCACGGAGAGGCTTTTGTGGAGACGACGCCGTCTAAATGCCCTAGGAATCTTATTATTCCCTTCTTCGTCTGATGATAAAGTATTAAAGTTGATCTCTTAAAATTGGACTCTTATTGGGCTTTAAAAGTCCGTTCTGCAGCCCAAAAAACGAATGGCACTGCATATTTGTATTTTTTTTGGTTGTCAACCTGATGATGTTATTAAACTAATTGCCATCTATTTAATTAATGAATATGCATATAATTATGAATTAAATATTCTAATCTGCACATAGAGGAATTTATATAATCAGTAAATTCAAGCCGGTTATTAAAATCTAGGGGACTAAACAAAACAAAATTTGGGAGTTGACAAACGTAATCAAACACGTAAAAAAAGAGAGAGAAGTATCGATAAAAAGAAATTTAATTCTAATTAGATTTTTAAATATTTTATTTTCCAGATCATTATCTTTTTGTTTTTTCTTTATCTTAAAATATACACTTCAGCATTTTTATATAGATAAATGTATATATATATATATATAATTAAAATGAGATCCATGGGGTCTTATGCTAATGTTTAACCTAACTATGCAATCGTGTAAATTTAATGATTATAAACATATCTTTCTTGGTTAAAGAGTTAATCAGATGTGAATATATAATAAGGTACATGAAGCGGATCATTGTTCGGTGGGGGATGTTTTTGCGTGAAGCTCTGGTGGGTTTTCGATATAGAATAGAGACAGCGGTTTGGTTTCGGAGGTTATTTCGCACTTGTGGAAGATGATTTTTGTAGATGTCTAAGCTCAGAATGGCGGTTGAAAGTGGTTTCTCTAACTGATCGTATAAGTTTTCGTGCTGCTAGGTGTGTTTTAATTTGTTGTAGCGGTTCCATTTTCGTGTTAGTCTTCAGAGAAGCTGTAAGCATGCTTGTCTCTGAGGTTTTGAGGAAGGTTTCGGGTGGGGATTACTCGTGGCAACAAAGATAAAGACTCATATTCTTAAGAGTTGTATCAATCACGTGAATGTTCGAATTTCACCGCTCAAAATTTGTGTCTTTTTTGGATTTCTGCTGGCTAGTTTCGCGCAATTGTTTTCTCTTGCTGTGTTTTGTCCGTGTTTTTGTGTTTGTTGTAATCTTACTCTTTCGTAGATTTTTGGCATTTCTGACTTCATATTTATCTCTGTAAGGCTGTCATAAATTTAAAATTGATATAACTACTTCACATTTTACAAAATATATATAGATAGAATAAGGTAAACAAAAATGAAAATCGTAGTGGAGCGAAAGCAGGCAATAATGGAAGAAACTTCGAGGAACCTCGCTTTTGTTGTAAAAAAAAAATCGGATATAAATTAAGATCCGAAAGCAGCAGATTTTCAGACAGCCCTCGCACTGACAGATGTTTGAAGAAGAAATAAATATTTATGGCTACTGCGATTATATAAACAGAAAGAAACTTTTGGGTTTATTTCATTGGTTAATTAAAGTCTTAAATCATTTACTTTACTTTTATTATCTACAACAGTTACCCGTATTTAATTCATTTTAAATTAATAATTTGAGAGAAAAGGAATATCCAATACTCTCGCTATCCAAGAGAAAAAAAACATACGACTAAACGAGCCGTACGGGAAAGCAAAGTCAAACGTGTAATAATTATTTTAAAATAAGGGTAATATGGTCTTTCCAGGACAAATAGAAATGGTAACGTTACGTTCTCTTTATGAACAGCCAATCGGATTCGACCACTCCACCACTATTACCAAACCTTCGCTTTTCTGTAAAAGCAAAAACCACAGAGAAGCACAAAGCAAAATATTCAAGAAAAAAGAGTTTCATCACAAGGCACGACTTGTCCAAATCAATACTTGTTCTTTTATCGAACGCGAATCGAACTTTGGAAATAAGATTCTCCTTTCTTTCTTTTTTTTAATTCTTGGGTCTTCTACTTTGTCTCCAAGCAAACTTTTGGTCAAATCATTATTTACTTCGAAGGAGTTTCTTTCATATTTGAACTTTCAAGGACGAAATCTCTTATACTGGGTGTTCTTGGAATTTAGGTAAGAGTTCTTATGGTTTATTTACTACTCTGTTTTCGAATTTTTCCTGCTTTGTCTCTCTCACTTTCACTCAGTTCTTGTTTTTGGTTTCTGGGTTTGTATTATTCTCAATTTTTGATCAACAAATATTCAGATCTCGTTTATTTAGTTTGATATATTATTTGTTTTAAATAATAGACAACAGAACCGTCAATAAAAGCTGCAACTTTATTTGTTGTTTAACTGAAATTTCATTGTTCGATTGATATTTTCTGCAGGAATTTGATAAACGGTTTCACACTGACAGAGGGAAAAAAAAAACATTTTGGAGTAATTTGAAAGTAACGATTTTGTTGAATCAATGGAGGAGGAGAAGTCGTTGTCGGCGTGGTCGTGGTCCGTTGAGCAATGTCTGAAAGAGTACAAGACAAGACTAGACAAAGGTTTAAGCAGCGAAGATGTCCAAATCCGCCGTCAAAAATACGGTTACAACGAGCTCGCCAAGGAGAAAGGCAAGCCCTTATGGCATCTTGTATTGGAACAATTCGACGATACGCTTGTCAAGATTCTTCTCGGTGCTGCGTTTATATCTTTCGTTTTAGCATTTTTAGGCGAAAGCGAGGAACATGGCTCAGGTTCAGGGTTCGAAGCCTTTGTTGAACCATTTGTGATTGTTTTGATCCTGATTTTAAACGCTGTGGTTGGTGTGTGGCAAGAGAGCAATGCAGAGAAAGCACTTGAGGCTCTTAAAGAGATGCAATGTGAATCTGCAAAGGTTTTGAGAGATGGAATTGTGTTACCGAATTTGCCTGCTAGAGAGCTTGTTCCAGGGGATATAGTGGAGTTGCATGTAGGAGATAAAGTCCCTGCTGATATGAGAGTTTCCGGTTTGAAAACATCGACTTTAAGAGTCGAACAAAGCTCGTTAACCGGAGAGGCAATGCCGGTTTTGAAGGGAGCGAATCTCGTAGTCACGGATGATTGTGAATTGCAAGGGAAAGAGAATATGGTTTTCGCGGGAACAACGGTTGTTAACGGAAGCTGCGTTTGCGTTGTGACAAGTATCGGTATGGATACGGAAATCGGGAACATCCAGAGGCAGATTCACGAGGCGTCTCTTGAAGAGAGCGAGACTCCGTTAAAGAAGAAGCTAGATGAGTTTGGGAGTAGACTGACTACAGCTATCTGCATTGTCTGTATTCTTGTGTGGATTATAAACTACAAGAACTTTGTGTCTTGGGATGTTGTGGATGGTTATAAACCTGTGAATTTCAGGTTTTCGTTTGAGAAATGCACTTACTACTTCAAAATCGCGGTTGCTCTAGCCGTGGCAGCGATTCCCGAGGGTTTACCCGCGGTGATAACGACATGTTTAGCTTTAGGGACGAGGAAAATGGCGCAGAAGAATGCAATAGTGAGGAAGCTTCCGAGTGTAGAGACACTTGGTTGCACAACTGTGATCTGTTCTGACAAAACCGGAACTTTAACAACAAACCAGATGTCTGCAACTGAATTCTTCACATTAGGCGGTAAAACAACGACTACTCGAGTCTTTTCAGTCGATGGTACAACTTATGATCCTAAAGATGGTGGTATTGTGGATTGGGGATGCTACAATATGGATGCTAACTTGAAAGCTGTTGCTGAGATATGTTCAATTTGTAATGATGCTGGAGTGTTCTATGAAGGGAAGTTATTTAGGGTAACAGGTTTGCCTACAGAAGCAGCGTTGAAGGTTCTTGTTGAAAAAATGGGTATTCCGGAGAAGAAGAATGGTAAAAATATCCAAGAAGTTGCAAACTTTTCAGACAATGGTAGCTCAGTGAAGCTAGGTCAGTTTTCACATCATTACATTGCCGTAGAATTATAGAATTATAGAATGGTGGAATGATTCCATTCTTGTCTGTTGTTTATTGATTAATACTTTTCCATTCTTGCTGACACCAGCTTGTTGCGATTGGTGGAACAAAATATCGAAAAGGGTAGCGACATTGGAGTTTGATCGCGTCCGTAAGTCCATGAGTGTTATCGTGCGTGAACCAAATGGACAAAACCGGCTTCTCGTTAAGGTAAAAACACTCGCTTGTTTTTGGTTAAAAACGTTTTATGAATCTTCCCTTTTCTTTTTCTTTGCAGGGTGCAGCTGAGAGTATACTTGAGAGAAGTTCATATACACAGCTTGCTGATGGATCTCTTGTCCCATTAGATGAATCTTCCAGAGAAGTAATCCTCAAGAAACATTCTGAAATGACTTCAAAAGGATTAAGATGTTTAGGATTGGCTTACAAGGACGAATTAGGAGAGTTTTCGGATTACTCTTCTGAGGAACATCCTTCACACAAGAAGCTTTTAGACCCTTCTAGTTATTCAAACATCGAAACAAATCTAACCTTCGTTGGAGTTGTTGGTCTTAGAGATCCTCCGCGTGAAGAAGTTGGAAGAGCAATTGAAGATTGCAGAGAAGCTGGAATTAGAGTAATGGTGATAACTGGAGATAACAAATCAACTGCTGAAGCTATTTGTTGTGAGATTAGATTGTTTTCGGAGAACGAAGATTTTTCGCAGAGTAGCTTCACCGGTAAAGAGTTTATGTCTTTTTCGGCTTCACGGAGATCCGAAATTCTCTCAAAATCTGGAGGGAAAGTGTTCTCTCGAGCTGAGCCAAGGCATAAGCAAGAAATTGTGAGGATGCTTAAGGAAATGGGAGAAGTCGTCGCGATGACTGGTGATGGTGTGAATGATGCTCCTGCTTTGAAACTCGCTGACATTGGAATCGCCATGGGAATCACTGGAACTGAGGTAAAGAAATTAACTAACTTAACTGTAAAACAATTTTTCAAAAATTACAAAATCATCCCTAAACTTTGGTTTCAGATATTTTAACACCCTCATTTCTTTTCGGTTAAAAGACTCAAGCTTTGTGCACATTCTAATAAATAGAAAGATGGTTTTGTTAACTGAAGAGTTTAAATTTACGGTTTTTAAGCTTTAGGCAGGTTCTAATACTTAACTTTATGATGCCGCACATTTTCAGGTTGCAAAAGAAGCATCCGATATGGTTCTTGCAGATGATAATTTCAGTACTATCGTCTCAGCTGTAGCAGAGGGTCGGTCCATTTATAACAATATGAAAGCTTTTATCAGGTAACAAATAAAAAAAGCTTTCTATTAGATCATGTTTATACATTTCTTTCTGTGTAATTTTACTGATCTTGTTGGAAATAAATGATTTCATTTCAAGGTATATGATATCATCAAACGTTGGGGAAGTAATCTCCATCTTCTTAACCGCGGCATTGGGAATACCGGAATGTATGATACCAGTTCAGCTTCTTTGGGTTAATCTGGTAACTGATGGTCCTCCCGCTACAGCGTTAGGCTTCAATCCAGCTGATATTGATATCATGAAGAAACCACCGCGTAAAAGCGATGATTGCCTTATCGATTCATGGGTTCTGATTCGATATCTAGTGATTGGTTCTTATGTTGGAGTTGCGACTGTTGGAATCTTTGCCTTGTGGTACACACAAGCTTCTTTCCTTGGGATTAGTCTAATCTCAGACGGACACACATTGGTCAGTTTCACTCAGCTTCAAAACTGGTCAAAGTGTTCTTCGTGGGGAACCAATTTCACAGCGACTCCTTACTCAATCGCTGGTGGTTTCAGGACAATCACGTTTGAGAACAATCCTTGCGATTACTTCACTTTAGGGAAAGTGAAGCCGATGACTTTATCACTCTCTGTTCTTGTGGCAATTGAGATGTTCAACTCATTGAACGCTTTGTCTGAAGACAACAGTCTCTTAAAGATGCCACCTTGGAGAAACCCTTGCCTTCTTGTGGCAATGACTGTCTCCTTTGGGCTTCACTGTGTCATCCTCTATGTTCCTTTCTTAGCTAATGTGTTCGGGATTGTGCCTTTGAATTTCAGGGAATGGTTTGTTGTTATACTTGTTTCCTTCCCTGTTATTCTAATCGACGAAGCTCTTAAGATCATTGGGAGATGCAGAAGGACAAGAACCAAGAAGAAGATCAAGACAATGTAAAGCCTGATAAACACAATATGCAAACAAAGACGGTAACTTATTTTTTTACAATCTTTTGTTTCATAAAAAAAAAAACAACCAAAAATAGTAGTAACCTTGTTGTTTTTTAATTCTTTGTGAAAGGAAAAAATCAAACTTTGGATTTGATATAATCTCTTTTACAATCTTTAGTTACATCAAGAAACCCAAACAAACAATTTAGTACAGATTCTCTCAAATTTCATTACAACCTCATCCAAAGACAGTAGTGTAATCTTTTGTTATTTTTTAAAATCTTTTGTGAAACAAATAAAATCAAACTTTGGATTTTATATAACCTCATCAAGAAACCCAGACAAGTTTTGTTGTACCAACGACGACTAATTCATTACAGAGTCTCTCAAATTCCATTAAAAAACATCAACCAGAATCTCTAATTTACCTCTAGCAATCAACATCTTGACCAAGCCCTTCAAGTGTTTACCAAATCTACCTCTCTCAACAACATCATTGACTAAGACCTTGTTACTCTTCTTTTCTTCTCCCACAAGAAACTCCATCAGTCTTCTGACATCTTCTTGAGTCCGACCAAGACTATTCTTCGATTGACAAACGCTGACGAGTGCCGCAGCAAATCCCGAGGCCGCTTTCTCCTGCAGCGGAGGAGGAGTAGAAACTCTCGAGGGTTTTGTGTATGGAAGCGGAAACGAGATTGCTTTGAAGAAATTAGAGTTTTTGTTGTGTGAGTATGAAGAAGGAGAAGATGATGTTGGTTTTGAAAGATTATTAGTAGCAGAAGCGGTGGCGTTTACGGTGGCTTTAAAACGGCGGGAGATGGGTCTTAACGGTGGCTGCGGCGGTGGAGGGAGAGACGGGAGGTTGAAGGATGAAACGGATGTTGAGAGAGTGTCCATGGTAGACGATAAAATGGAACAAAATGCCGGCTTTTTATATATTATCCACTCCGAGATGATTGGTTATACTTATAAATATATCATTTTCTGTTTTTATATTTTTTTTAAAGAACAATTGTTGACAAAAAATATCTTAGGTCTCTCACGTAACGTACAAATTGAAACACTGCCTAAAAAATAGTGAATTTAGAGTTGAAAAAAAAAACATAAAGCTCGAATTTTTATTCGAACTTAAGTGACACTTGACCACTTTTAATTTTGGGAAAAAAAACTTCACGTTTTTAAAATCCACTTTCAATGGAGTTTCTTGCCTAATCAAATAATAATATCGTTTTGGCTACCATTAATATTAGCGGTGTTAACTTAAATAAATTAACGAGAAAAAAATAGTATAATCAAAGTTTTTCCTGTATTTTTAGATCTAAGTTGGTGTTGCACTTAAACCACTTCAAGGTTTTTATTCACTTTTCCGCGCAATTATTAAATGGGCCTACTATTTGTAACAAATGGGCCAATTTTGTATTTTGGAAAGTAAAGGTACGGGCCATGTTCGTAGTTGGCATGCGATCAACAGTTAAACACTGAGATTTTTGTTTGTTTAATAGTCGTGGATCTGTTAGAAGCAGCCGCAGAATTTTACATTAGACAAACAAACAGAAATTGGTCGTAGTTGCAACCGCAATAATACCAAACGCAACAATAGCAGATACACCGTTAAATTTTTTTAATGGTTAAAAATTTCTGACGCAACGATCTGTATTTACTGTAGTGTTTGGTCGCAGAAAATTGCGACTGGCAAATGAATATCGTTTGACCATAAGTTGCAGTCACATGTATCTGAAACTGGCAAACATGTTGATTTATGAAAAGGACGTAGAAAGTTCTTTCTGTTAGTGATATGCTTAGTCTCGATAAGGTTTATTTCGTATAGGCTAAAGTTGTCTCCTCTCGTTATATAGCTTATTCATATCTATTTTAACCAAACACATAGATGCAATTTAACATACTCAACAACCAAACATATACATTATAAAAGTCAAGAATAATGTTCAATAATATACAATCTCGTCGGAGATTCCGACTCGGAAACTTAGCTAGACTTGTCCAATTACGGCAAAGCGTCAGCCACCAACCGCCACCGCCGCCACTACCAAAGGCTCTTCAAGAAACTTTGCCTCAATCGTCACCAAAGTCACCGTCATTTCAGCCGCCTCCAACTCAATTTCCATCTCCAATACCTTCACCATCAACACTCCCACATGTACCACCGAAATCGAATTCATCACCACCGTCGCCGTTATCACCAAAATCAAAGAAAGAGTCTCAATCGCAGCCAACGCCACCATTGATGTCAACACACGAGGAAACACATAGGAATCTACTTGTCCAATCACCACCTCAGTCGCCACACACAATCCGTTGAATCTCAGCCGCAATCTCTAGCACAGGAGCCTCCTCGACCACTTACACCAGAAGAAAAATCGCCATCAACACTAACGGCTACCAAAGAGTTATAGTCCCAACCGTCGCCACCGTTTAAATCTATTGATGAAACTCGGTTCCGACCATTGCCTCCAACATTATCAGAATTTGGTGAATCTCCACCACAAGAAGCCAAAACTCCACCGTCTTCGCAGTCAACGTTAAACGCTACTAAAGAATTTCAATCCCAAACGTCTCCACCGCTTCCGCCGTCTAAATCTATTGATGAAGCTCAACTCCAATCATCGCTGTTTTTACCACTTCAACAAGCCAAAACTCCACCGTCTTCGCCGTCAACGTTAAACGCTAATAAAAATCTCAATCCCAAACGTCTCCACCGCTTCTTCCATCTAAATCCACAGATGAAACCATTTCGAAATCACAGCCAATTTCGCCACCACCACAAGCGTCATTGTGAGAATCTGGTGAATCTCAGCCGCTTTTACCACCACCAGAAACCAAAAATCCACCGTCTTCGCCATCAACAATAAAACCTAATGAAAATTTTCAGTCACCACTTCTGTCGTCTAAATCCACCAATGAAACTCGGATCCAATCCTCGCCTCCGCCATTGTCAGAAAGGTGAAACTCAACCACCTTTATCACCACCTGAAGCTAAAATTCCGCATTCTCCGCCGTCAACGCTAAATGCTACCGAAGAATCCCAGCCCCAACCGGTTCCACCAACTCGGCTCCGAGCACCGCCTCTGCCGGAAGCTTCGCCACCACAATTGTCTAAAATTCCGCAGTCAACTCTAAACGCTACTGTAGAATCTCAATCCCAACCGCCTCCAACGCTTTTTCCGTCAAAATCCATTGATGAAACTCAGTGCCAATACCGCCGATTACGCCACCACCGCCACCAAAATCAACACCGCCATTGCCTAAATCCGATCAACAATCCAGATCTCATACATACTCAGCACCACCACCATGGCTAGTATTGTCGTTGAAAGCTAATGAAAACCTCCAAGCTCAATCAGCAATGTCACCACCATCGCTGAAAGAACCAATTATCTCTCCTTCCTCTTCTCCAGCAACGATCACCGCACCACCGCCGCCGCCGCTTTCATCTCCACTCAAATCTCAAATTAAACCTAACGCAATCGTATCTCCTTCTCCAAAACTCAAAAACACCGAATCTCAGACACAAACAGATCATAACAAAGATCAATATCACAATCCAGAGAAACCGGACGCCAAGCTTATGAAGTTTCCGGTTGGGAATGAAGAAGACATAAACAGGGCAAGTACAATTAACAGTAATGTGCAAGGATTCAACACTTCTCTCTCCCTCGATTCATCTTCCATCGATCATGAGCCAGGTGTCCACTTGACGATTGATTATGATCAAAGTTGTGATTTTTATCCTACAGTGCTTTAATAATTTCACATCTTATAATTATGGCGTCTTCCTAATGTTATCACTTGTCACACATATCAGGAGTATGTATCAGATTACTCCAATCAAAAAAAAAAAATCATAAAAACGATGTACTATATAATAAGAACAAAATTTGGCGCCATAAAAAAGGCACAGAAATGGGCCTTCTGTTTAAAACTTAGACTGAGACTGATTTATGTAAAATAAGAAGATAAGGTTTGATCCGGCCCAATTTACCTTAATTCTGGGCTTCTTTTTCTATGGTAAAAAGTAAAAACTATGGAGCATTAGATTTTTTTTGTTTTTCTTTTCTACACGTTAAACTTTCGTTTAAAAACATTAGATTAATTTCGTTAATGTTTTCGAATCTTTGTCGGTTCGTGATAATAATCTGTTTGGTAGAATGCTTAAAGCATAATTAAGGAGAAAATGAATCTTTGTACTGCTTTTTTTATTTACGTTATAATGTTATGTTATTTTTGTCTGGGACCATTCTTGTAAATGTAAATGTAATTGTACGAGTATATTAAAAGAAAAAGGAGCTATTGCCTTGACCTTATTGACCATGAAACATAAAATCGCATTTATAACTCATATTGGACGACCAGCATGTATCATTACTCAAAAACATGGTATGAATTATACTTATTTTGACATTTTCACACAAATTAAAAAAAATATGTCAATTTTTTCTAACCTTAAATACATTAAATAAAAATTTTCTCTCTAATTAATAAGTTGAAATAATAAAGGAAAAACTGATATTTAATTTAAAAATCTGCATTAAAAACATAAAATAACATTTTTTATGAAACAAAAATTTCAAAATGACACCTTTTCAGAAACGGATAAAATATTTGCATATAGATAATTTTAAATCTTTTAACCAAAGAAAAATTATATCATAATATATTATATTAAAATTTATATTAACCCAAAAAATAATATTTACGTTAATATCTGGTATTTTTGTCAACAACACAATTATAAAGAAATAATACTCCATTATATTTATATACCCAGCTGTTGGTCAAACTGGTACAGTAAATATGTTTAAGCGAAAAGTCAAATCAGAATACAAATTCCATATATTTGGGGTGGGTGGGTGGGGAACTCCATGATGTGCAATATCATAATTCACTTATATTGACCTAATTAAGAAAACCACAAAATTAGACCTACGATATTCAAATTCCCAGCCTATTAATTTTTTACAGACTTTTCTGATAAATTGTTTACTAATGACCCCAAAAAAACGATACAATACTTTATCAAAAAAAAAAAACGATACAATTACGAAGGCCAGAAAAAACGATACAATTACTAAAGCCAGAAAGTATTCTCTAAAACTATTAAAGAACTAGGGGAAAAAGAGCTGGATGGCATTAGCTGAAGCGCATAGAGACAAACATGCCTCAGAACTTGACAGCATTGCTTTATTGTATTTATTACTTCCCTAATTACAATGTCACTTAAACGAAGTCGTCGCCAGGCTATCTGCATGCATACACATCTGTATTTGATTTTGATTTTGAAATAGTTATATATAATGATTTCTTTAAAAAGTAATTTGAAATATTGTGAGTATTTAAACAGACACTATTGGGAACATCTATGGTTAAAGACAGTGGCGTGAAGTTCCGAGTGAAAAATACCCCATGCCATAAAGAAACAAGGGTAATGTCTTCGCGTTGAACAACTTTTCCAATAATACTTCCAATTAGCTTAAACCTGATTCTACAAATGATCATATCGATGTACAGTTATTAAACTATCCAATACTATAAACTTTATATTTTCAAAATATATGATGTTTTTAGTTAAAAGGTTTAATTAGTACGTAACATAAACGGTGTAAAACCTTTTTTTACCGGAAAGAAATAGTAAAGTAATAAAAAGTAGTTGTACAAGATAACAGTATAATAAATTATTAATACCGTTTTATAACGTTTTTAAATGGTATCACTTTTATATTTGTCTGTAAATGAACGTGGTATATCCTCATACCGCAGCAATACGAGATTACCAATTGGAAACAAAAATATGTATATTAAAAAAAATTATATGTTTTATAGTATTTTTCTACAGAAAACATCATTAAAAATTAATTGTATATAGTAGAACCAATCAGGAAATATATTTTTTGAATATAATAATGAGAACAAAATATCAAATAGATTTATAATTTACATATAAATTTTAAAACATCTTATAAAAAAAAAGATAACTTTTATATCTTGAAACAATGAAAGTATGCAAATACTATGTGTGCAAAACCTCAAACTATTATTTAAAATCACAAAATATAAAAAGTTAGTTTAATTTAGTAAACTATTATTTAAGATCACAAACCTCAAAATATAAATTATTGTTATGTTAGTTTAGTAAAATTTTACTATTAATTTTTTTTATTTTGCTATATTAATTAATGGACACTGGAATTTAATTTGATGACAAATATATAATAATGAAAGATGTTAATTTTGATTTTCTTGCCAATAAGGTGTTAGTTTTGATAAAACCTATTTATACAGTATTAAGAAACCAAAATCAAAACATTTGTAAGCTGGCGATTTTAATAATAAACAAAAATTATACTGTTTTTTGTAAATTTCTCGATTGTATATTACAGTGTAAATTAAAAATGTGTTTTTGTTTAGGCAAACTAAATAATTGAAACGTTCATAACTGATAAAGTGGGAACTTGGCAGTGTACCTAAAAAGTAAAACAAAATAAATATAAACTGGTCATCCTCATTCCTCAATGTAACCCAACTAGTACTCTGACGATTTTCTCTTGCCTTCTTTATTTCTCAAATTCATATACTTCGTTAATAGCAACCAATATATAAGGTTTTATTTTATTTTTTTCTATATAACCTGTATTAGTATATCGAAGAATGGTCTAGGTATGATCCAGATTAATTTATAGTATATTTGTTTTTTTATAAAGATTTGTATGTGTATATATATATATATATATATGTCTTTATTATCAATTCGTCACACTAAATTTAAAAGCATTAGGATTATATGGATCGAACGCTTTGCTGACCAAAAAAATGGGTTTTGTAAATATAACTTCACCAATACCAAGTGTCTGAATCAGTAATTTATCTTCTGAGAAAAACAAATTATAACAAATGTTACAATTATATACTAATTAATACATTTTTACTAAAACATAGTATTAGATGTGGTTTGCTAGCTTCTGAAAAACGGAATTAAAACTCTTCGCAGAATATGCAAAATTTACAATTCAATTAAAACATGTCGGCTGAGAATGAATTATGTACGTAGGATATTTAGAAATATACAAATAAATAATACTACTACTTTTAAAATAAAAGACAAGGCAAGGTAGGATTTTGGAATGACGATTTGTTTCAGTCTTCTTTAAAGCCCATTTCCTCCTTCTTATCATTCCCTCATCATAACACCATCATCACCATCTCTTTAATTCTCTCTTCAATGTCTTCTATCACCTTCTATCTTTATATATGCATGTAACTCCTCTTATCACCAGATTGAGATGTGATTATCATAAAGAGGCTATTTCCGTTGTGGGGAATGTTGTTTGGATCAAGGATATCATATACACACATGTTTATATGTTATCTTGCATGATATGGTTGTGTAATGTAATACATGGTATCGTCGGACCAGGCTTCATTCCCCTCAACATGTGTTAGCTGCCTTCAATCATTCTGGAAACTACAAAACCTTAGATTTTTTTTTGTTTGAAAATCTATATATATAATAATAGGATAATCATTCTCATCGCTCTCTTTTTTTAGCTGTACTATAAGTTTAATTTCCTTCTTTTTGCATTCGTTGCTCTATAATAAAATATGTGTTCTACAAGTTCGCAAAAACTACAAAATCTAAACTGTTTTAATTTATCTAACGTGATTATATATATAGAGTAATAGAATTAAATTTACTATACAAGATGATATATAATGTGATTATACATGTATATTGAGATAGCTGTTAAAAAAAACTAAAATTAAATAGGGTCACGGGAAATTGAAGCTTTTGACTATGGGGGAAGATTAGCAAAAAGAGATTGAAAAATCTTTTGTGTTTGCTTTGTCAAATCGCTTAATCTTCATGTCACACCTTTTCCTAATATTTATTAAGATGTGACATCTTCTCTCAATAATTCAATCGCGATTCCTGCATAAAACAGAAATGCACATGTGCTAATTGTCAAGGTTAGGTTTTACGATTTGGAAAGAAAACAAAATTTAAGATCTCTGATTGCATTATATATGGATTAGTTAGATCCAGTCGTTACTTTAGAATTGTGCAGCGATGAAAATATAAATGCAATCCATGATTTCGATAAATATGGCTGCTTTCCCATATATGATCTGCTTGCGTTACTAAAAATCAAAATGTGATTGTTAAATGAGCTTGTCACGACATGATTAAAAACGAGTTTGCCCATCAAATTTTATTTTTCGCTAGGTAAAAAGTAGAGTTGGGTTGGCGGACCTGCTCCGCAAAAAACCTGCAGACTTTAATTTAAAAATTTTAAATTCGAACTCGTTCTGTTTCGTATCTGGTTTTCAAAACCAATTCTGCACCCGCTCCGCAATTACCTGTGGGTTCCGCAGTTTATCCATAAAAAAAAACCCGTATAACCGTTCCGTCCTGTGTAAAATCCGCATAAACCCAAATCTACATAAAAACCGGTATAAACCCACATAAAACCGGTATAAACCCAAAATTCCCGCATAAACTCCGCAAAAAAACCCTAAATCCGCAACTTTTTTTATGCGGATCCTTGCGGATGTATTCACTAAAAAAATTAATTTAACTTTGAACTATGTCTTAGGGTATTAAAAACCCACGACGTATAAAACTCCTACTTATATATATAAAAAAAATAAAGCCAATCTAACCAAAGTTAGTCCACAAATAATTAACCTATTATGTTAAAACTATCGGGCCTACGCTTAAAGGCCCATTTATTTATTTTTACAGGCCAAGAAAATATCTTTAAGAAAAATGAAAACTACAAAGCATTTTGGCATACTTTAGTTTCAATTGGGAATTTATCTTTTTAGATTATAATAATATTCTCCACTATGAGGTGTGGCTTCTTTTCTCTGTACAATTATGCGTACTTCCATTACTTCGCTTGTCCCCATTAAAAAGCATCTCTTTAAAGTTTAAACTGTTGAAATTTCGCCAAAGATTTACCCATTGATTCGGTTTGTCAGTAACAATGCACTATTAGACCGGTAAGCACAAAATTACTGGCGAAATTTATAACTGGAAAGTGGAAATCATATTCATATAGTTTATATATGAAAGCCTTCTTCTTCTAATAAATTAATCATCTTTGGATGGGGAAACAAATTTTAAACAAATCAATATTGCAAATTTTCAATTTGACAACCCATAAAAAAAACTCTAAATTTAGATCTTTTAGGAATCTGTTAATTTATTTAGGAATTTCGCTTTAGTCTAGATGTGTCACCATATGATTGAGTTGATTACTTGATTTAAGATTATTAGAGAAAAAGATATGTACAAACAATAAACAAACTCGTATGGAAAAAATACTTTTTGGTAAAGGCAACATGTGTAAGATTCCAAATATGTAAATCAAACGCTAGTTATTGACTATTTTTATTTCTTTGTGAAAAGACTATTTATCAATATGAAACTTTTGTTTTAGTATGATTTATTTATTTTCGAAAATAAAAGATTACCCACCCTATTTATTCCACTTTTCGCCGGTTTGCACGAATCCAATTTTCCTACCACTAAACACCACTTTTTCTTTCTTTCTTTCTTTTTTGTTCTTTGTCTAATGATTCTATTATTTGTTTTTTTCTACAGCGTAATGTTGCTATTGATATCTCATTGGGATAAATAAAAGTGAAAATACAATTTGGCTTCTAATGATTCGTTGCATGAGTAGATCTCCTATTTGCAACAATTTTTTGTTGACATTTCCTGAAAAGGAAAAAAAAACACATTTGTCTTTTTATAATTTACTTGCCAGATATTCAAATTTTTTTAAGTTTGATGGATGTCATCGTGCCACACACCTGTTTTCTTTTTTTTTTGGGAATTTCTTAAAAGTATCCAAATACGAGACTATCAAGTGTTTCCTATATTAAGTTCTTACTAAGAAAAATCGAATTTATATCTTTCACATTTTTTTAGTTTACTATATTTTGAATAATTGTTTATGCCTTGTAACTTAATGATTTGTGCTAGTGTTGTCACTATTCAACTTCAAGCTTGCATATTGCATATTCTTGACCAAAAAATTAAATGAATTTAATAATTTTAAACTAACAAAGAATGTAAAAAACATAATACCAAAGCATTTACTTATATATCTTTTAGTACTAATAAACATATATATACACGTATACAATTGGAGTCAATGCCATCATGTTATAAAATTGCAGATACACATACGATTATGTGTGTCATCATCTCCGTTAATCCAGGGTTTAGATGGATATCATTTAAGTTTTCATGATTACAAAAGGGAAAAGGAACAAAAAGAAAGTACATAATAATGTATACATATAGGATAAGATTAAAGTTTGTTTGAGTGCTTAAATTTTAAGTAAATTATATTTGATATTCTTTTAAAATTAGATCACAAGCGATTCAAATTCGGTCCAACTAAGAAAAAAAGAGTAAATTATGCGCACCCCAACTTTGCTATATATACAAGAAACATCACCTTCTCTTTAAAACCAATTAAAGAGACTCATCTTCAAAGCAAATGACCAACATGCGACCTTTTCTTCACCATCCATCTCGTACAACCCTCCAAGAACCCTGGGTATTTTCCTTCACTTTCTAGGGAAAACAAAAACCATTTTCTTGGGAAATAAACCAACATGGGAGAGACAGAAACCATGGCATAAAACTAACTAAACCATATCTATACTAATATTCATCCAATGGGTAACGGAGACAAAGTCATGAGCTACTGGAGCTTCCATATCCCACGTCTCCATCATCATCATCATCATCATCATGAGCATGAGCATGATAAGGTACCAAAAGGGTGTTTGGCAGTGAAGGTAGGACAAGGAGAAGAGCAAGAGAGATTTGTGATCCCCGTTTTGTATTTTAACCATCCTTTGTTTGGACAACTCTTGAAAGAAGCTGAAGAAGAGTTTGGGTTCGCTCAAAAAGGAACAATCACGATCCCTTGTCACGTCGAAGAGTTTAGGTATGTTCAAGGATTGATCGATCGAGAAAACTCTAAATCTCTCGGTAATTATCTCTTTGATCATCATCATCATCATCACAACCATCTCATCCGGTGTTTTAGGGTTTAATGATTTGTTTTGGCTCTTTTTTAAAAAATATAGATACATGTAGTATAATTATCTCATGTTGTTGGTTGTAAATAAATCTGGCTCTTCATGTCATTTTTATCGTATATTGTGTGGCTTGTTTTTGTTTTTGTTCAAATTTATGTTTCATGATAATTATTGTATAGCTTATATATACACACGATCATGGAAATCATCATTTGTGGTAATAATAATTTAACTGTCATGTCGAACTATTTTAACTATACTCAATGTCTTCTAATTAACTAGTCAATTCGAATTTTTGCATTACTATTGAAAATGCTGAAACTTGGTCTGAGGTTCAGTCAACATTTTCAGATTATTGAGAAAAGCACTTTGGCTTGGCCTTGCCTACTATTTTGCAATAGGTTAATCATTTGGATAAGGAAGTAATTCAGTGGTATTTCACATCCATAAATCTAACTTCCAAGTTACATTTACGTTGATAAAGATATGTGAAAACGAACTTTCTTTATAAACTAAATAAAGAAATTCATCCTTCAAACCTTTAAATTTATCTGATCGCAATTTTCTTTAAATTTTGTTGTCTAATCAATTGAGATTTATCCTATCTTTATGATCATGAATAAATAACCTAAAGATATACTATATATAAGAAAAATCTTTAATCACAGACTTGTAGAAAAAGTGAAGCAAAATCATGTTGGAAAAAACAAAATAAATGGAAGAATTTTGAATGTGGAAAGAAATGGACAAAGGCTTTGACCCTTCATGAACTAAAAACATGTTTAATAAGTTTATGGGCCTTTGTACAAAAAACGTTTATGGGCCAAACACTGGGCTTTTTTTCCTTTTTGTCAACATTGCTTAGAATCATATATATATTTGCACAAAAAGGCTTATAAATTATAAGTTCAGTCTTTTGGGGAAAACGATTAAAAAAAAGGAAGACAAAAAACAAAATTTTATAGACTTTGTCCTTGGAAACAAAATCGCAACTACAGCTACAAACAAAATCGTGGTTTCGTTTGTTACATAGAGAGCCGATCTATGAAAAAAATTTCTAATCATAATAAAATTAGATCCATTATTTCTAATCATTACAACAACAAAAAAAAAAGCAAATCCACGTCAATATACAAATGGGAAAATTTATACAATATAATCATTTCATAGGAATTTAGAATAGATATTCTTATAGGTAGAAAAGGTTTCCAAAATAAATTAAAGTTAGATTATATATGTTTTATTGAGATAATAATTTATCTATAGCTTACAACAATATTCTGGGAAAGAAAGTTTGATTTGTTCATGACTTCACAAGGGTCCTAATATATAGAAGTCATCATGATCTGTGTCCATAAAACAAGTGTCAATTAAGGGCTAAGGACTTGTCCAATTGATTTATAACCTATAAATTCGTATAATATCGTCATTTTATCACCATATAGATAGATTGAAAACAGTCATAAATTACTTTGTAGGTCTTATTTTCTTGGGCAATTCTCATTACTACTATTAAATTATGTTTTACTTCTACAAAAACCACTAGATTTAAAAATTTAATGTATACCACAACTTTGGTAACAAAATGGCCACAAAACCCCTAACCTCACACTTTTAGGGTTTAGGATTTAGAATTTAGGTTTTAAAAATCCTTAAGCCTAAACCTTAAACTCTATCCCTAAAAATATACCCTAATTCTAAAATAGTTAACCCAAACCCAAAACTTTTAATTATAAATTTTATAAAATCAATTTTTGTGTTTATAGTATTTTTGGAACATTAAATTAATGATGGTATTTTGGCAACAGAATTTGAAAGTGTGATATTTTGAGGATTTTCTCTATTTTAATTTTGTTTATAATTTAGTAATTATCAAGCAATGTAAATTCAAACATATTTAATCAAAGTTGAACCACTAACAATATTATGCAAACAACACTTCTTATAACTTTTCTTGTTATACTAGTTGGTTTAAATATAGGAGTATGGGGGGGTTTTATGTACAACAGTTTTGGGTGTGGGGGTTTTACTATTAGTACTATGCACAGAAAAAACGAGGGCACAACAATAATGTAGCAAGAAATAGTTTTTTTTTCTTATTTTGTTTGCTAATCACAAATTGCAATAAATGCTTACAATGTTTTGTTTTTGATAAAGTAAGCAACCATTCTGTATCCAATATTCACATGGGAACAATTTGTATTGATGTAATGGAAGAAAAGGTGAAGTGTTATTTTTAATTTAATCATGGTTTTAGTTTTTTTTTCGTTATGCTATGTAACAAACTATCATGTGCTTATGTATATAATTTCTACTTTGAAATTAAAATTTCTTGACAGAAAGTCGGAAAGAGTCATCTTTCACATGGTCCCTTCTTCAACCCTGCAAAGATGTAACGAGGTCCACACAAAAAAAAGTCCACAAATAACATTAGGGCTGGTTCAGTAAACATAAATATGGGTTCTATGCCATATCAACAAACACATATATAAAATTTTGAGGCGTAGAAGTTAGAAGTTAGAAAGAAATATGCAAACCAATTCTTTAATTAAAGCATTATATTTATATAATTTTTAAAAAATAGTAAGAAGGCTTTGAAAAAAACAAAACAATTCTGTGGTCATGTGGCGGTTTGGGAATTGTGATTTTCATTTGTTGTACCACAATCTTTCTCATGCTTTGTTTTAACTTGTAAGAATTTGTTCTCGGCCCAATAGTCATATCAGGCCCAATTTGGAATAAAATTTAGAACCCGAAGTGGCCCTTCTGAGTCATTTCAAGTAAATCGCTATTTCACTTCCTCCCTAAACTCTACGAACGATTCTTCTCGAAATTTTCTGCGCTTCTTCGTGTTCGTTCTCGCTTCGTAGTCTGTGAATCGATTCAGGTAAATCACTCTTCTCAAATCGATGCTTCTGGTGTGATAACCAATTCTCTCAGATCTATCTGATAAATTTATTTTGCTTCTCCGTCGATGTTACAACAGATCGTTACTACGCTTTCTCTCGAAAAATCTAAAGCTGAAGATATGTTAATTTTAGTGCGAATAAGAAAGAGTAAAACGAGATTTGTTGGTAGCAGTGATTTTCTTAGATCGTATTTTAGCTATTCAGATGAACAATTTAGGTTTCAAGGCCATGTTTTTTGCGTTATGACTGAATTGTTCTATGATTTTTTAATATTCATCAGCTCAATTATATATTGCTTTATGAGATTCGTTGGCTTGATTAGTATTGAATATGCCTTTAAACTTCATTTCAATTATAGCTATAATCTGATACATGTGGCTTCTCCAAAATTTAATCAGTTGTTTCTTATGTAAACTTGAATCTAATGTTTCGACTTTATATATATATTAGATTTTTCTGATTCTGTATACTTTTATTCTCTTTGTGCATCTCATTTTATGATTTTGTGGCTTGATTATGTTTGATCTCTCTATAAAACTACAGGCTAAGAATGTCAAGAGCTACATACGTAATCGGTGCCCTTGCGGGATCTGCCGTAGTAGCTTACGTGTGTGACAAAGTTATTTCTGATGATAAGCTATTTGGAGGCAAGTTTTATTCATAAAAGCATCATAAGTTAGCTAGTAATATGATATTACCACAATGACGCTAACTCGGTTTAATTTTTTCAACTCTTAGGCACTACACCAGGAACTGTTTCTAACAAGGAATGGTTGGCTGCAACTGAAGAGAGACTTCAAGCTTGGCCAAGAACCGCTGGTCCTCCCGTCGTGATGAACCCTATCAGTCGCCAAAATTTCATCGTCAAGTCACGTCCTGAATAACTTTGAGAGAATGGTTTTACTTGTGGTGCATTTTTCTCATTTGTTACGATATTTGCTCTTTTGTTGGCCTTCATATGTTTGATCCAAGGATCGGCTGATTTGTTTAGCCTGGTTAATACTAATAATTTGTGTTGATGGATACACATTATTCACAGCCCAAGCTTTCCCTGATTCATGGCCTTTTGTAAGGTTGTTGATTTTGACGATGAATGAAATCTACCCAGGCTATATTTTTACATGGATGTGTTTCCGGTTTAGATTGGAAATTTTGAGTTTATTCTGTTTGGAATGTTTTTTAGAGAATTAGTTTTGGTTATTAACTTTTTAACTAGAAAGAAAACGATTTGGTATGTTTGGTTTGTATACATTTATAAAAAAATTCAGTTGTGTTTAGATCAAAAAACTTGGTCGTCGAATGGGGATTGATGAAAATGTTCAGCCTTAAAATCAATTTGCACACAAACCGGGGGGTAGCAAACAAGTGAGCGTGATTCTAAACCGGTCCATACACCAAATCGAACCGGTGCTACCATAAAACAACGTTTTACAATCCATGTGGATGTGAACCATCCCACATCCATCTAGGACCTGAATCTCAACTCTCTCAAAAACTAAATAGAGACTACCTAATAAAGTGATAATTTTTCTTTTACCTAATAAAGTGATAACTTTTCTTTTATCATTGTGAAAGAAAATAAAATCAATGTAAAAGACAACCTAACTAACATCAACAAAAGCATTAGTTTTTTTCTTACTCCATTTCATTGTCCTTCATTTTTTGTATCACCACCGCCATGCCTAAAGGCTGAGCCAACTTGCCCATCAGCTCCACTCTGGTTCACATTGGTCCCATCCTGTTTACCTCCACCACGAGTATCGTTCGGACCCGCTGTTGGTAGAGAAAAGAAGTAAAATATCAGTAACACGATAACACATTCCAAATCGCTGCAAAACCCTGAAGAAAGGTTAATGAAGAAGAGGTTCCGTTACCATCGTTTTCGCCAAGAACATTTTCCGGGTGGTGCATTGGATGTTGCAGTCCGTTGTTATTATTCAAACCCATTGGTCTAATCCCCATGTGACCTTGCATAGCTTGTTGATGTAACTGTACTTGCTGTGGATCATGAAGCTGATGCAAGCTCCCAAATTATATCGGACCTCTTGAAGGGAAAATCGCGGGGGATATTTGTTGGCCATTCCCACAGCTTGTAGATGTTGCTGCATGAAGTAGCTTGGTGGTGGCTGCATTGCTGACGGATGAGGAGCCATCTACAGAAACCAGACACAAGCAGTAAAAACCGGGATTTTTTTTTTTAACTTTTAACTAATCAAAACAGAAACTTACTGCTTGGGGAGTCATGGTTCCAGGTGTTGGTGGCTGCTGAGGTTGAGCATCAGCAATTGCAGCGAGATACATCAAATTCTTTTGAAGAAGAGCTTGATGCCTGAGAGAATCAAGAATCAAGAATCAAGTATATTATTAATAATTCCATTTACCATCTTCAGAGAGCTCGAGATTGTACGAAGACAATCTCACACTTACTGAGGACATTCTACAAGTTTACCGAGGTATTGATTTTCCAAGATGGCCATTATTAGCTTCTTGTTCTCATCCAGACACTGCACGAAGCAACGACAAACGATGAAGATATACTTAAGTCAAATTTCTCATCTTTATAATCAAATTCTAAGTCTATTTTTCACTTTGATAAATAACACCAAAATCACTGCAAATCTAATTTTCCAATTCGAGTGATAACTTATAAGCAGAAAAAGGACCATTTAAGAAAAATCATACGAAGCTATTGGCTCTCCCACATAAATAGGAAACTTCACTACAACAGTTTGAACTTTGAACTAAAAAAACATCATTAAACAACTATTTCAAAGCTTAAAAACCATGACAAAAAGATAAAAGTAATAGCCTTTTGGATATGTTCGGTAGTGATGTTGGTGGGCGGAAATGTTGGAAGAACCATCGGAATCATCTGTAGAGATTGCTGCATCTTTAATTCACCAATCAACTCAAAACAGTTAAAACCTAAATAAATAAAAAATCAAAGTGATAGAATTTTTAAGACCCCAATGCAAAACAAATGATGCAAATATTCAACGAATATTTTGGATTATCCTGAAATTTAAGACTTTTGATTTGTTTGAATATCGCCGACGAGGTTTCCGGAAATTTTAGACATAAAAGTCCCCCAAAAATTAGATTGTCTTCCCCACCGAATTATACACGTGGCGTTTTGTCTGATTTTTCGTCTGCTCTACGATAAAGGAAAGGGAAAAACAAAAAAACACACATTTGGGCCGTTTTTTCAGGCCGGTTTAAAAACTTGATACTAATGGGTCTTTGAATATACAAAAAATTAATGGAACTTTTGTGTAAAGAAGAGGGTTACTCTAAAGTCTAAATCTGTACCAGTCGGAGATAGAATCAACCGTCGTCCTCCGAACCAAGCAAACTCCGATCTCTGAGGTTATCTTTCTACCTTGGCTTCGGATATTTTACGGCAATTATTCCCGGCTCGGACCCGAAGACCTGCCCCAATTATACCTTTGACCCGGCTGGACATGAACCTTTTCTGGTTCTGCTCCGGTCTGAAAGTTCTCGGTTATTTCATGATCCTTCTCGTCCTCGCTGTCGTTACTGTGTCTTACTACGCCGTCGTCGTTAGTACATGGTGGCTATTAGCTTATTCATATAGAGTTTGTTAGTTAGTATTAATTACATAATGAGCTGACTAATATTTTCTGTATAAAGATTTCTCTTGTAAAATACACTCGTTGACTTAATGAAAAAACATCAGATTAAATCTCTCTCTTTACTTTTATTAAAAAATTCTCATCGCTCTGATACCATAATAAAAGCAAAGAGAGAGAGAGATTTAATATGTATTTTCCAAGAGGAGTAAAGTAATAGTGGCCAATATTGATCAACGACGACCATAGAGCTCTATCCGTCCTCGCCGCCTTAATCGACTTTGTTTTCCATTTCCTGGTAATTTAAAGTTTTATCATTTCAGATAAGGGGTTTGCTTCTTGATCCCTTAAACTGTAAAATCATTAGCCATGAACCAGTTTAGATACATAAGTGAATTGTTGAAGATTGGTTGATCTTTTGCAGCTGATAATGCTGTTGTGGAGCTACTTCACTGTAGTGTTAACGGACCCAGGTTCTGTTCCTGAGCATTTTAGAAGAGAACTAGGAGGTGGCAGTTTTGAGGCTGCTACTTCCACAGATCAAGGAGCTTTTGGCTCTTTAGGTTACTGTTCTAAATGCCGGAATGTTTAAGCCGCCTCGTTGTCATCATTGTTCTGTGTGTAAGGAGAAATCCGATTTGTTTATACTATGTTTTAATGAAATAAAGCTTTACTTGATTCATGTTTCCTTGTGCAGGTCAAAGATGTGTTCTCAAGATGGATCATCACTGTGTTTGGATTGTCAATTGTGTTGGAGCGCTTACAAGTTTTTCCTTCTTTTTCTGGTAATAAACCCCTTCCGAATTGTTATCTTATGGTTCTTGAATGGGTTAAGTGAGCATTGGGATTACTTGAGTTGCTGATTTATTCACCGTTTTCGATTTGTAGTTCTATACTTTTCTTGAGACAATGTTGGACGTTGTAGCCTTGCTTCCTAGTTTTATTGAATGCTTCAGCCAAGCTATAAAACATTCTTCTTCTCCGGGTAAACTGGCATCCCTCTTTCTGGCGTTTGGTGAGTGTAAACAGTTATTTTTTCTCGCCTTCTTTGTCCCAGAAAGTGCTTAACTTCATTTTGGGTCTCATTTTCCATCTTTTTGTTTCTTATAGATTCTATCCCCTTGAGGCAGTTCTTAACTTAGCCTTCTTTGTTTCGTAGTCATGCATCTCTCTCTTCTCTCAGCCAACACTACTTCCGTTGAGGTAATTCATTACAATTTAAAGCTTGAACATTACGACTCACTTCTCTGAATCATCGTAGTGATTTTTAGGTTCATGAGAAAAATGGAGATGTCAGATGGAAATATGACCTAGGAAAGAAGAAAAACTTCGAGCAGGTGAGTCCTTTTGTTTTCATCATTCCATAGATTGTTGGTTTAACTGATAAAAATAACTCTTTGCTTTTTGTTTTCTTCTTGTTAAGGTTTTTGGGAAGAAGAAGTCGTTTTGGCTCCTCCCATTGTATTCTAAAGACGATCTGGAGGACATAACTTCACTTCAAGGCCTTGAATTCCCAACTCGTTCTGACATCGACCCTTGATTGAAACACAAACATCGAATGTAGATAACTTATCTTCTCAAAATGGATTCTTATAATACATTGTTGTGATAATGAAGTTGATTTGATTCATTTCTATGCTTCTGGTTTTTCGATCCCTTCTCAGTACCATCTTGTATGTATAAAGTCTGAGTTCGTATGCTTTGTTCCGTGTCGCCTATGACTTGATGTTCTTTCCTTAATCTGGTATGAGAACCTGTGAAGTAAAGCCATAGCAATGTCAATGTGCAACCCCAACCAAACTCGGTCCGGTTCACTTAATCAGAGTCGTTTAATAAACCGTCGATTTGCCCAAATGAACTCACTATTGACATTGAGTATTGACTTTTTTTATTTGATCAAATGACTTTTTTTTCAAATATTGACTCACTACTGAAATTGAGTATTGACTTTTTTTATTTGATCAAATGACTTTTTTTCAAATATTGACTCACTACTGAAATTGAGTATTGACTTTTTTTCTTTTATTAAATGACTTTTGAAATTTAAACCGACCAAAAGAAAAGCAAAAAAGAAGAAAAAACCGATGGGTTTGAGCGAGAACAGTATTATTCAGAAGAGAAAAAAGTCCCACAATTTAAGACAAGAAGTTCAAATAACTCACCCCATCCTCTCAGCAATCTCCATAGCACCAAACCAGAAACCGTAAGGTTTCGATTTCACATTTATAACACATGAGAGAGCTTTTAAAGTTCTCCAAAGAAACAAACTACAAACAAATTCCAATACACCTCTCCTTTTCTTTGTTCTATTTTCTTATTTTCTCTACTGTTGCTAGTAGGGTCGGTACCTTCGGCCTCCTCTGTTACCATCATGTTCATGACTGTTATCTCGCCCTGACCCTCCGCTTGAGCCATTATTCCGGTCAACTCTTCTGGGTCGTGGTGGTGGTGCCGCCATCTGCATACCAGGCTGTTGCCTGCATAATCACCCATATCGGTTTTTCAATATTACAAGCAAATGTAAATATGAATAGAAAGAGAAGGATGGACAAATTTGGTTACAAGAACTGTCAACTTACAGAACATAGCCAACTCGGCCATCGGGAAGAAGCATAGGAACCATTTGCATCCCTGTTGGCATTGATCCTCTACCATAGATCATTGGCTGCTCAATGCAAGATCCAAACCAAACGTTAGTATACAAAAAAAGAATTGCTGAGAAAGACTACTTACAGATGACAATCAGCTCTTTCTTAGAATCATATATACCTGATTAAAACTACCGGCAATACCCAAACCGGCACCCATAGCACCATAAGGAGGCGCAGCAAAACCACCAAACGTAGGATGCACAAAGTGGGCAGGATTTGGTACAGTACCATAAGAATAAGAAGTGTCATGTTTCCTTTCAGCCTGAGGTTTAGCAAGCACAACTTCTAGTGGTTGCCCTGTAGTTTGCAAGTTTGTGGGATGTGTTACTCAATCACATCTCTTAAGACGAAAGAACATAAACCATTACAGACAAATTGAAAGCATAATGTTAATGTTACTCAATAGCTGTCTTCTAGATGAGTGAAAACACTTACCGTTGATTTCATATCTCTCGGTATCTTTGACAGCCTTCAATGCACTAGACCTTTCAGCATAGTGGACAAACCCAAAATCACGTTTTCCACCCTTTCCAGGAGGTGTAACGATTTTAGTCACTTCTCCATGTCTCTGAAAGAGTTCCTTTAGTTGCTCTGTTGAGGTATTCTCTGGAATATTCTTGACATAAAGCGCTTTCACCTGAGTATTTAGCAACAAAAGAGATTGTCAGAAAGTGCTAACTTTGCCAGGAGAGAAGATTTTGTGCAGATTGACTAAACCCTCTATTTAAAGAATACCTGAGCAGCAGCAGCAGAATGCTCAGGAGAGCTTTTTGGGTCTGCCCAAGTCACAGTTGGAGCGTTACCCTCAAGCTTAAAATTAGAATCTATCATTTTCTGCCTTGAATAATCAGCACATGCATTGTTATAGTATAATACAAATGCAAAACCACGGTTACGAGTGGAATTTGTTGGGTCCTACAGGCACCAAGAAGATAATTAGTAAGGGAACTAAGCAAGATCAAGCATGGCAATCATATTGATTAAATCTTCTTACTTTTATGAGCTCGATGTTCTCCACTCCAGGACCAACATCCTCTATGACTTTTCTAAACTCATCCTCAGTCCAGCTCTTTGGGATATTACCAATAAACAATCTATTCTTAGTTTCGGAAAGAGAGCATCTTATGGTTTTTCCCTGTACAAAAATTAGATATAGGTTAAACAGAAGTAATTATAAGTACAAAGTACACTAGCAATGATTGATAAGTCAAGCTAAAGTTAGTGGTTGAGATTGCCTTAAACTCTTTACTGTGCAACTCCTCAATGGCCTTTTGTGCGACGTCTTTCGTTTTGAAGGCTACAAAAGCATAGCCTTTGCTATCACCAGAGTCCCTATCTTTCATCAGTCTCACCTAATAGAAAAGAAGTTAAAGTCAGCCGTAAATACAAAATCAACAAAGATGATCATGCTAAATTGGACACAAAGATTATTGCAGTTTCAACCTCAAAGATGTCACCTATATCTTCACATAGATCCCTCAGGTTCTCTTCTCCAACATCCCTTGGGAGCCCGCCAATAAAAACTTCAGAACCATGAGGAGGAAGTGAAAGAAGATGGGAATACTTTTCCCTTTCTTCTTCATCAACAGGAGATGCTGATTTCTCTTCATCGTCCGCTGTCTCAATGTCAATATGGTTATCGTCATCTTCGACTAATTCCTCCTGACCTTCTTCCCTATCCCCTCCTTTTGTATGGCCATGATCCTCCACATCATGTTCTTCCGCATTTTGATTGCCAACGTCATCATCATCATCATCCTCTTCTTCCTCTTCCTCTTCAAATTCTTCTACTTGCTCCTCCTCCACTTCATCCTCCATCTCACTGTAGTTACCCTCCTCGAAATCCACACGGTCGTCATTATCTCGAGCGTCTGACATGAGGTTCTTGCAAACGATATCTGGTCATCCAATAACCATACTTAACGCTTGTAACCAGGAAGATCAGGTGATCAGTGTGCAAAATACTATAGGACCATACACCAAAAAGCTTATATAATGTACAAAAAGAGAAGCAGAGTTGCATGATAGGAGAAATGCTCTTCTTCTTCTTTTTTTTCGTTTTCTTTCTACACTGAATAGGCAGAATTTTGATGTTGAAGTGGAGAAGAAGGGATGGTTCAATCAACGAAATTAAAGATCTTTAAGTGGCAGAGATACAGAAGAACTGAGGTTGATTAAGCAATACTATGAAAACAAATGTTAAGAAAGTAAATGCGATAAATATAAAAACTTTGAAAAGAGCAGACTTTTGTGTATTTTGATTCCAGATCCAAAATTCAAGTTATAAAGCAGTCAAATTGTTAACAGAAGGAATTAAGCAATACCCGAAGCACCCAATCAAATAAGGGATCTCTCCAGGAAACAAAAACCAAAGAAAATCGATACCCAGAAGCAAATTACTCACCAGCTCAGCTCAGCTCAGCTCAGAAATAAAGGTAAAAATCTGAAACTTGAAACCGGCTGAGAAACTAGGGTTTATCCTTTTTCGGGAGGGAACAAAATCGAAGAAGATGAGAGAGAAATCTACGAAACAACCAAAACAAATGTATAAGAAAAGTAGAAATGAAGAATTTTCTCGGCATACCAGACCCTCTTTGTTTTCGAATCGGATTATTTGGGAAATTGTTATTTCGGGTGAATTAGGGATTTCGCTTCGGTAGTGATGAGATTTCCGACAAAACTGTTACTCTACTTCGTCGGCTATTTCTCCTTCTCCGGTGCTCTTACCACTCCTGGGCTATGATCACATGTAACGCACACATTTCACAACCCTAAAACAAAACAAAAAACGAGTTTTAAGGCCCAATTTAGTTTTTATTGGGCCCTTAGCTTTGTTGTTCTCCCTTAGGCCCATTTAAGTATTATTCTCGGGAAGATCTGCCTGCTGTTTCGTGTCTGGCTACTACTCATCTCTTTTGAAAATGTTCTTTTGAATTGACCTCAAGTAATAAACACAGCACTGATACTACTAATACAAATTAATTAACTTAAAATTTTTGAATTGACCTTCATAAAGAAGCATTTATTTTTAGGTGGATATGGAGTTGTGTGTAACGTCGAAGACAAGACTGATAGTGTTGGAATCATGTCACATGGGTGATGTTATTTGCTCGTGTCTCAAGTTGCAAAGTTGCAGCTTTTTATGGTTTTACAACTTCACTTTTGCATTATAAAAAAACAAAGGGCCACAGAAAATTTTTCCTTTGTTTTAGATTTTTTTTTTTGGAAGTTCCATTTAACTAAAACTGAGAAAGCGGTCAAAAATTTGTGGGTCTATAGATTTTTATATGTGGAATGACAAATTTGGATATACAATATAAAGATCACATTTTATGGGTTTAGCGGGACGAAGCTTACATTATTACGTTTAGCGGGACGGACCTTACATTATTACGTTTAGCGAGACGAGACGGACCTTACATTATTACGGATATAAAACTACGGGACTTATGAATTAGCAGGTATAGTGTCCTAATCTTAGTCCAATAAAAATTGGCTCTAATTGCAAATCTAGTCCTAAACTTGGTCCAACAAAAACTGATTTGCCGATTTACAAGTTTTTTTATATTTATTTTATTTTATAGATTTATTGGTTTGCGAGTTTTTGAATATTTATTTTTTATTTATGGTATATATACGGGTTTCGTGGGATTTAGTAGAACGATTACGAATTTACTAGTTTATATATGCTGTTTTGCAAAACAAATTTAAACACTTAAATTTTTTTTTAAAACTCGTGGAATGCAAACTCGTGGAATGCAGATCACGAACAAACCAACTTCCCATTTCTACCTATAACTAATAAATATTCCGAACATCATGGACAGCTAGCTAATTTATTGTTCACAACCTATGTGCACCTATTTAAAAGATATATATTTTTATTTTATCCATTCGTTCGAACAGAGTACTGAAAACTAAAAAGAAAAAAGTTAAACATATTTATACAGAGAACAACGGACAAAGATTACATTTTCCAATTTTCATTTATAAGCTACAAATCCACACACTATAGTTACACACCAATCTCAAAGCTCATCAACACAAACTAAAAAGTCATTGTTCTTTTTTGTAGATAATAAAAAAAACAAAAAAAACCTTTGAAAAAGGTCATGACCGTTGATTTCGAATCATCTTAACCATCGCCTATAATCGCTAGTAGAAGCAGGTGAGATCTCTCCACCACCACCAAGAGACTCAGTACAACAAGAAGAGTAATTTGATTGTTGCTCCAATGCACCCAATTGTGAACCTCCTACACTCTTGAAACTTGGACTCCTTAAACTCTGACGGTCCATTTGCGGATGCTGCAGCGGAACCGGAAATGAAAGCCGTTTTCTAGCTGACCCGGAACGGTCTTTCTCAGGTGTCAAATGCCGTTGTCTCGGTGCGCTCTGAGACCGGATTCTAGCCTTTGCGGATTCCGTAATCGCCATGTAATTCGGCAATGCAGCATTTATAGTAGTAGTAGTGGTACAAACGCTTCTTGATGTGAAACTATAGTTCGATCTCAAGCTAGGTGTGTTTGATGTGTAATTGTAAGCTGACCGGTCATCTCTTTGAATCCGCGGACTAGCCGATCGGATTTGTATCGGTCTAGATTTAGCTGGAGATGGTGTAGCTGATAAAAAATTATGTGATTGTTGGTATTGATGACTGGTTCTTGACGGTGAACTAGGCCTTTGGTTACGGCTTGGACTCGCACCGGTTCTCGAGTAAGCACGGGTTAAATACGGTTGAGAAGTATCAACTTCCACGGTTTTGTAAACCGGTGGTACTCTTTGATCCGTTGAAGCTCTCTTATCCCACGGTTTAGAAGCCATCCATTGGTCTAACCATTTCGGCCTCTCTTCTTCTTCCTCCTCTCTCGTAGATTGACTACCTCTCGTTCTCCGAATCTTTCATCGAAATCAAACGAAATCACACACCAAAACCAGATCAAATTAACGAAATTAAACAAACAACTGATAAGCTTTCGTTCACCTGTTGAACAAAACTATTGTTACTATCTCGTCTCAAGGCTGTGTCTCGCCTTTGTTGCAACATTGCTTTCACTTCCGCAATCGTGCGTGGTCGCTCATCCCAATCTTCAGCAATGCTGCTTCCTTCTCTTGACTATTTATACAAAAAAAACATTGAAAAAATCTAAGTGTTTTTTTTGTATAGCTAATTGCTGAAACAGAGCAACCAACAATGGTGTCTGAAACCTGTAGATCTAACCATGGATCTTCTATCTGAAATGTCTTGAAGATAGCGAGATTCGAGAACACTGTGAGTGTCGCTGAAGGCAGATTTGCGACTACCGTCGTGAGACAAGCGTTTACGTTGATCAAGCACACGAGACTGAACTCGAACCAGAGCTTGCATACACCTTAATGTCATCTTTGCTTGCTTCCTCACATTGTGACCTCTCACTAGTGCTTGTAACTTCACAAGCCCTTTCAATGCTCTTAATGCTCTTCTTGCCTATTAAAACAAAATAAAAAAAATCAAAATTAAACCCCAATTTATTGTTTAATTACTAATTAATTAATTAATTGTAGTTTGAACAAAATTTTCTCACCAGATACCCTCTGAAACCAGTTTGAATTACAACAGCTGCATTATCTTCTCTTGCAGCATATGTCCGTCTTCTAAGATTTGGCAATTCCCTCGGAGAATGAGGAGTTTCCGATGCGGTGGAGACGGTGGCTAGCGGTGTAGATACAGCGTATCTCTGTTCTGTAACAGAGGACGAAGCGGACAAGTTGATCAGCGTTTCCATGGATTTTGGTGCAGCAGCGTATTTTCCGACGCCGGAAGTCTTCGCCGGAGACTCATGATTCGTTGATTTTTTAAATAACCACCGTCTCTTGTCCTTCTTCTGCAGAAACAGAGCATGTGAATAAAACAAAAACAGAGTATTTGAAGAGAATCAAATAACAAGATGACAAAAAGAAGTCGACACTGTAGAAGCAGACGAACCTTGTCTTCATCTTCCTCGACTTCATTACCGTGAGCATTGTTGTTATGTTCTTTCTTGGTCGGAGATCGGAAGGCTCGTTTGACGGCGGTGAGCCAAGAAGAAGAAGAAGAAGAGTAAGAACCAGTCTTCTTACCCATGGGATTTGGTGGAGTAAAGATTCTCACAGTCAACACATTGCAGTAACCATCTTCCTGTTTTTAGGGTATTAGAAGATGAGACTTGGTTTAGATTCTTGCGCAGATGAGGAAGAAGAAGAGAGAGGAGAGTGGTGGGTGGATCTTGGGAAACAGAAATATCAATAAATTTGGAAGGTTGCTTAAGGGAGACTTCTGACTCTGACCGCCTCTTTAACTGCGACCATGACAGCGAGCACTCTTCATTTACTCTCTCCACTTCATATTTATTTTATTGAAATATTTCAATAACGAAGAATAACGATTGTGATTCATGTTTTCAAGGATAAAAAAAAGCTGGATATCATTATCATATGTTTATTCAGCTATATTACGTAAACTAAACCAACTATTTTAGTCGAAAATGACAGCTTTCAAGCTGTGCTTATTTGCCAAATGTAAAAAAAAAAAAAAAAAATCAAATCGAACTGGTGAAGTCTCGTGCTATCACGTGGAAGGAGCCAGATAAAAGGACAGAGACATCATCAGGTGCGTGATGGACCAGGGTGGTTGTTACCTACAACCATACACGTGGCCTTTTACGTTTAATAGTCAAACATCTTGTCAACACTATCTTCATCTGGGCTTCCTTACATCAAAGCCCATTTTGTTTTTGAATTTTTTTAATTTTTACCAAAACTCTCATTCTCCTCATAACAAAATCCACTGAATTTTGGTAATAGTCTAATCGAGAGATTCCTTTTTGGTTCTTCTAATGGTCCAATAAAGTGTTTCTTTTTTTGTCTGCAATTTCCATTTCAAGCCCAAATGAGCAAGGAGAACAAGTGGATCATACATTAAGCCCAACAGATGGCCCATTGTTATGACCAACTCACAAGAGAAAAGACGTGTGTTACAATGTTAACATAGGGTTGCAGAGGGAAGAAGGCAAGAAGCTCCACCGCCTCACTGTTCCTCCGCCTCACCTCGCGAGCCTTCGGATCAGCCTAAAACCATCACCATCGGTTGATGTCTTGAGAAACAGAGCATGTAATGATGAAAAATTGTCTTCCTTCTGCGAACCAACTTGCTAAACTTCTATGGCTAATCAACCGGCTGTCATCTTTGAGATTGATCACCGCCAATGTTTAAAATTGTCGTTGAGAAGAAGCTTGGATCCACCGCCTAAATCACTGTTATAGACGGACTACGTCCTTAAGGAAGAAGGAAGATATTATTCTTTCCACAAAGGAAGGTAATTAACACCAAACAGCTAGAAAATCGAAGATTGCATCACTGGAATTTCAATTTATCAACCATAGAAGAGATCAGACCTTGATTGAAATTAATTGAATAAAACCTGATTCGACCAATATGAAAAATGAGGTATGATCGAAGCTAACCGGCATAAAGCCGGAGTTTATTTACCGACATGAAGCTGGAGGTTTATCAGAAACACAATCGGAAAACAAAACCAATAGTAGATATTAACACACAAAAGAGGAGAAAAAAACTCTCTCTCTGAAATTTAACCATTTTAATTTAGTTTTAAGAACAACGAATGACAAAATGGTAAATTAAGTTGGATTATTTATCACATGTATACAGTATATATACCTCTCTTTTTTTTACAGTTAATCGGATAGAAGCTTCTATATCATCCAGAAGCTTTCCTTTGGTCTTATTGACTCGATTTTAGCTGAATAAGAAGAAGGTCGTCGGGTGGCTTAGCACCGGCGGAGAAGGTTGAGAGTGGGACGGCTATAATAATCTGGCTACTTTGAAGGAGCTGAAGTTCACATGGAACTCGATCTTGATTCGTTCCTCGTATCGGACTCGGACTCCGAATCCGATTTGGATTCTTCCTCCGTTCCTCACCGTACAATCGACGAAATTCTCAACGCCTCCAGTTCTTCATCAAGTCAAGGAGAGGTAGCAGTAGGAGTGAGCAGGTAGGCGCTGGAGATTCTGTTTCAAATCAAGATGACGAAGAAGATCAGGAACTTCCAGATGATTTTCCTTCTTTCGGTGGTGAGGATGAGGATAATGGAGTTGCGGTTGTTGTTAGTCAAGAAGCTAAAGTAACGCAACTCCAAGCTAGTGATTTTACTGAGACCTTGGCTGATGCCCATGAGGCTAACTCTAAGCCTGACTTAGTTACAACGGAAGCCGGAAATGTTGCTGCGGATGACGTCAAAGTTGACACAGTGTTAGTCGCTTCTTTGGTGGAGTCTTCAGAGTCTCATCATTTGAATGATTCTGATGGCAATGATGTTAAGGTAAGAAATGGTGAGCACTCAAGTGTTGGAGATGTTAAGTCTGATATAATTATACCGGATTCTAAAGAAGAGGCAACTGATGCTTTTATTTCTGATGATGGAAGCTCAGTGTCTGGCATTTCAGAGCTTGTAGAAGAGAGGATTGGTGACTTGGAAAAAGAAAGAGAGAAATTAAAATCGCTATATCTTTTAGGAAGCAGCTTGCCTTGGCTGAAGAGTTTGAGAAGAAACAAGCATATACTGGTTTGCATTGGGAGGAAGGGGCTGCTGCTCAGCCAATGAGACTTGAGGGTGTTAAGATCGGATTCCACGACTTTAGGTTACTTTGATGTTTCTGCTGACAATATCATCAGCCCAACCATTTCATCACAGGCGTTCAAGCGAGACCATGGTTCTCCTCTGTTTTTGGCTGTTCACTTTAATTTTGTTGCAGTGGGTACGTCCAAGGGGGTCATCGTCATTATACCAAGTATATATTCTTCTGATACTGCAGATCAAATGGAATCAAAGGTTGTCTTTTACATCATTACTTATGTCCATATCTGGGTTACTTGTACAGGTTTTTAGGTAGATATATGCTCAAATTATTAATATTTATGATTACAAAATTTTAGATGATTTGCCTTGGTTTACAAGGAGAAAGGTCCCAGTCCCCAGTTACTTCCCTTTGTTTCAATCAGCTAGGAAGCCAGTCGAGGATACAAGTCATCGATTTGAGTTTGTTGCGTATTATGCAGCACATGGTAGAGTTAGTATTCCCAAGAGCGTATTGGCAGAGATTTTAGACTACTTAACATCAGGTCATATCCTTCCGACTTATAGCGTGTCTTCTAAGATGAGAGAGAACCAATTACTAAATCTTCTGAAAGCTGTACTGGAGACTGATTGGGATGTACCTTATGTATCACAGCTTTGTGAGAAAGCACATTTTTATCAGGTATCCTCTTGGTAGCCATTCATCATTCCTCTATAGCGTGCTTGCAATGTTTACTTTGGGATGTTCTCCTTGATCTCTGTTTATGGTTTCCAATTTCCAGGGTTGTGGCTATATTCATACTATCGGTCGACGATACGTTGCTGCTTTAGATAGCTACATGAAAGAGGCAGATGAACCCATACATTCATTTTGCTATGTGAACAACATGCTGTCACAGTTGAGTGGAGATGAATTTACTGCCTTTCAATCTGCGGTAATTTCTAGGATTCCCGAGCTCCTTGAACTGAGCAGGTAACTTTAGGGGGATTTTATTCTCCATCTATTGATAAGGTCTAGTGGACTCTAATAATATTGAATTTCTGGCATTTTGCAGAGAGGGAACATTCTACCTGATCATTGATAATCTGAAGGACAACATTAGACACATTCAAGAGCAGCCCCATTCTCATCCAAGAAGTTTGTTCCTTTACCTCAAGACTGTTATTGACGTTCACTTTTCTGGGAGTCTTGATTTTTCTCGTCTAAGAAAAGATGAAACTGTAGATATTTCGGGTGAAAACATTAGAAGGGATATGCCCAAAGCAATTGCCTCTTTTTCTTAATTGCCTCTTTTTAGTGGTTGCTTGGGATTATTTGGCATCATGGAATTTTTTCAACGCTGTTGATTCTGTGTATTTTCTACAGCTATTGTGGTAGGACTAACCGAAGTAAGTCTTGAGATTTCTGGAAACATTTGACAGCTACAGGGTAGAGCACTGTCTACGTCTCTGCCAGGAATATGGAATTGTAGATGCAGCGTTGTTTCTCTTGGAGAGAGTGGGTGATGCAGCAAGTGCTTTGTCACTTACACTCTCTGGACTCGATGAAAAATTTGTCGAGCTTGAAAATGCAGTGGAATGCCTAATGTCAGAATTGAGATTGGGTGCTAACGAAGGAGCCAGCTTGGAACAATTCGGTGGTGCTTTAGAGTTAAAGGAGGTCCGTACATATATTCACAATAAGTATTTGTGCTCTATATGGCACTCTCTTTCTCTCTCTCATGCTGTTTTGTGATTCTTCAGGTACATGACATACAAGGTGTTCTGCAAGCCTGTATAAGATTGTGTCAACGCAATACTCCTCGTCTTAATCCTGAGGAATCAGAGATTCTTTGGTTTCGCTTTCTTGACACGTAAGCCTGATCATACATCTGAATCTCTGGTCAGTAATGATAATTTTCGCATCATGCCAATAATACACACATCGTAGTTACTTTTAGCATATGCAATCAAAATCATGTTGGAGTTAACAAGCCTAAGCGAGCGCTCCTAGCTATTAATTCAGGCATATGATGATCATAATTTGTCCCTTCATGCTTCATACAGCTTCTGTAAACCTTTGATGGATTCATATTGGGAACCGAGGAGCGTCGATGAAATAAAGAAAGGTCCTGTAGGTGGTGTTAAATCATCAGAAATTGATGTCAGTGAAGCAGACAATGCAATTAACTGGAGGATTCCAAGTTCTGATACGGCGGGTACACACGTCCTCAGGAAGATCATATCTCAATTTATCAAAGAGATTGTTGAAGGAACGATAGGATATGTGGTCTTCCAATAATCATGTCAAAACTCCTATCTGACAACGGTTCTCAAGAGTTTGGTGATTTTAAACTTCAATATTGGGAATGCTTGGAACATATGGCTTTGAACGGAGGTATGTACCTTCATGCGTCTCTCTAATCATTTGTAATCATGTGCATCGATCTTCAAATGTATTAAAACTTTTTTCCTAACCGCGACAGGATACTGCAAAGTGCTTAATCGAAGATGATACATTCTACACCATGAGCTTACTCAAGAAAGGTGTTTCTCACGGGTATGCACCCAGAAGTTTGCTTTGTTGTATATGGACTTGTCCTCTCACCAAGACATTTTCGGCTCTTCGTGTACGTGTATTCAACTGTGGCCACACAACACATCTTCAATGTGAACCATCAGAGAGTGAGGCGTCATCATCATCGCCATCAATTCATGTCTCTTCATCAGGTTGTCCTGTTTGTATGCCCAAGAAGACCACAGAAAGTTCGTCCAAAGGTAAATCGTTCTACCTAGATAACGGACTGATAAGCACAGTTTCGTCAAACACTGAGTCTTCACAACGCGTGTCGCCTTATTCACAGAGAATGAAATGTCCCATCATTCTCATAGCCAGCAAATATCACGGGTAAGATGCTTATAATTCTAAAACTGAAACCTCATTGCAATCAACTAAAAAGTTTGCAACTCTTTTAATGTCGCAGTTTGAAATATTAACCAATCTTCAGAAAGATCAGAGATTGTCGATTAAGGCTTGCACCTCCGGCTGTGTACCACGAAAAGGTGAGCAGAGCCTCGGGATTTACCCCAGGTGAGAGTAGCGGTAAAGACTTGAAACCTTTAAAAAGTGGACAGAGTAAGAAACTGAAATCGAAAGGATCGAGTTTTCGGCCAAGATTTGGTAAGCTTTTTTTTCTTTTACAAGCCAAGAGTTGGTAATTGGATTATGCTTAGGACCCTAATGCATTGATGCTTGATCCTTAATTTTATGACTGTTTAAAGCTTTAGGAAAGGACAAAACGAGCAGAAGATAAGGAAGCTTCCCAGTTTGGGACCCGAGACTTTTGTGGTGTCATTTTGTTTTGTGTAATTAGGGAACAGTAACTTTATTGACTTGATGTATATAACCTAAAGTAATTATATAACCAATGTTCAAAATTCGGTAGGTGTTTACCCTCTTTTCCTTTTTATTGTGAGACTCCGATGTTCTTCTACTAGACGATTTATTACTTATTCTGTTAATTGTTAATTGAAATTTTCATTTATAATATCAGTTGGGTGGTAGTAGTTTAGTCTATTAAACTTCAGTTTTGTTTGTTATTTTATTTCTTTCGGTCTAGGTTACGTAAGTAAAAACCTACTTAAGTTATTCGGTTTTCATTTTGATTTTGTTTCAATTTTCACGAACAAAAAATCAAACATAATAGATAAAGATAAATTTTATCAGGTTTTTTTATGAGAAACGCATTAAAAGCTGATTGTTTATGCCGTCGACGTTGGTTACGGGCTGTTGTTGGGCTTCCATTCTTTTGCTTGCTTTTGCAGGTTTAATCGCTGGTGCTTCGATGAAGCCGGAGGTGCTAAATAGAATTTGATTATAATTTTTTTTGTAAATTCATATATGAATTAGGTGTTAGTATTAAAAAATAGTTTGCTCGTGTCTCAGTCATTTTATGTTCAGTTCGTGGAAGTATAACCACCATTACCCTATGTGATTGTTATATCGAAATTTTGTTGTTAATGACTGCCTTTTGCACATCATAAAAAACGATCACATTTTCACAACTTTCATAATTGATGATAAATCATGAAATTATAGACCTTCTCGTTACAATAGCTCTAGTAAAAGCCTCATGAAAATCAGCGTAGAGTTGGGCTAGTGGTAACTTTTTGTGGGTAAAAATTAAAAAAGTCACGAGTTCAATTCTTGTTGGAAAGAGTATAATTTCCAAAAAATAGTTAATTTAACATCAGTCTGAACCCACGGGTTCTAAATTTTCTGGTTATTTAAAAAAAAAAAAGTTTCATAGTCTATTGGAAAAATTTCATCAACTCCGGAGTAGCTTCGAAATTGTTTTTCTGTTTCTCTTTTATCTCGCGTTAAGAAATTGCACGGCGGATGGGTTTGCTAAACAAGGTCTCTTGGTGTTCGAAAGTCTCTGTTTTTCAGCTTTTGAATGAATGAAGTATTGGTTTGGGTAAAAAAAATTATACTTTTTCGTTGATCAGGCAATTTGAATAAAATAAATTCTACCGAAATTTTTCTCCATCGCATGAGGCACCAAGTAAATGTGTTTGAAAACGACAGGGGTCGAGCTTTTCGATATTATATGTCTTTTCGCTGTAGTGAGGATATATGTGTTTAGGTTCATCGGCAATTAATCTCCTGAAACTGCATGTTATACAAGTCATTTAACGGTGGTATGGTTGATGAACATCGAAAACATATAGTATACAAAATAAATTGATTGTACTATATATAAATATGTGGACGGAGACCATCAATCAAAACGAACGATTAAGTGAGCCCTATGGCACAGTTGTCTATCCAAGTAATCATCAAAATGAATTATGTTTAAATATTCTTCCACCGTTCAATTTCCTAGTTTCAATCTGTGAAATCGTTGAAGTAAAATTTGATCATTTACTGGATTCTTCGTTTTCATATACTGATTGTTTGTTTCGTATACTGATTTAACCTAACCTGATTGAACAAAGTGATATGGCTAGTATTCTTTAGACGCATTTGTGGCATGCAAAGACATATATGACCATCACTAAATATGGAAAGGACCATTAACCCGAAAAGACACCAAAAAAATTTGGAAAAAACCAAAGTTATGGGCAGCAATATTATTATACATTCATATACCTTTCGACATGTCATATCCAAAGAGAAGATAATTTTGTCCTTTGCTAGTTTCTTCGTTTTGGGTGCATTTGATTGGACTTCTGTCAATGCTTTCTTTGAATTTTTAACCTTTTCTTCTCAATTTTTTTCTGATACAAACCTGTCGCCTGACAAACAAAAAACTAATTTTTACTTTTCTGATATGAGTGGATCTTAATATGACTGCGTTTTCAACTGGCTATATTTTGTTTCTCTTTCCCTTCACCCTTTTTCGTAATATCTTGAATCCAATAGCAATTGAAACTTTTTAATCAAGATTAAATACGTATTCTTGAATCTGACCATTATGAGTTCTGGTTAGTGGTGATCGCGAAGCGAATGTGATGGTATTTGTGATTAGCTTTACTTGATTCACATCAACAGTTTTTCGGTCCGTATTCATTTAATATCTAATCTAATATTCGTTAAAATTTGTATTATTTGTCGAATATTTAATTTATTTACAAATTATAAAAAAATTAAATATATATACCAAAATTTTAATCTAAGAATAACAGTATTTCATACAGATATATATTTTCTTCTTAATTTGTTAAATTTTAATATTTAAATAATTAATTTAGTGACTAAAAATTCATAAAATATATATATAAATATAACTATTATATGTATATATAAATATTTATTTATATATATATATATATAACAAAGCGGAGCGAATATTCGCTTCTCAAAATTTTAGTATTTATAATTTGCTTTGTTTTTAACGGATATTGATTTTTATATTTGTTATGTTTGTAATATTATGGATATCCGATTTTTTCGAATCAAATTGAAATTGATAGCAAATCAACGCCAGAATATTTTGTCTAGATTTAGTTCTGTTCATAAAAAATAGTTTTGTTTATAAAAAAATTATCAAAATTTTATAATTATATTTTGCTTATGTATGATGTCATAGTTGTCATTTGACAACAGCTAAAATATCCAACAAATATATAGACTGGTCAACTGAAATTTAATTATTTTCGGTAAGAAAAAGAAATTGATAAAAAGAGTTATAAGTTAAGAATAATTTAATTTTAGTAATGCTTAATAACTTGGTCATCCGGATACATTTTCATTGGTAAGAAAATCCAATTTCTATATGTCATGTGATTAGTTTGGATTTTGGCTTGAAATTCCCTCTATTATAAAGACAAAATAAAAAAAAAGCAAAATAAATTAATTTTAGTAGATTTGATAATTCGTTTGTTGAGTGATGACTTATATAAGAAATTATCAAACGGCAAGTTGCGTTATCTCAATTAATTTTTCTAAACTTTTTGTTAAAAGAATAAGGAAATGCAAACTAGTCCACGACAACTCATAGGAGCAAAGAGACGAGACAATCAAATTCATATTACGGATTACTTTTGTTGGGTTTTGTCGTTAACGCATAGTGAAGAATAAAGAAGAAAGAAACAAGAGAGAAAGGTCCAAAATTCTCGGGCAGACAAAATTCTTATTATCCATAATTTCATCCAATGTGATTTGTCTTTTCTTTTGTACACAGAAAATTCAGCAACTAAGCGCTTCGTATTTAACCGGAATTGGTTGATTAAACCCGGCCCGTGCAATCAAAGTCCCGACCACTGTCAAATCTCTGCAAAACACTCCTTTCACCACATTCGTGTTACTGTTGGCTCTAATCGGCGTTGCGGCTTGCTCCGTTGCGATTACGGAGTAACCTTTCTGGATCAATCTGTATAGTAATAGCGTCGACACTCTGGCTCGGTCCTTAACCGAGTCTAATTCATCGGTTAATTCAAACCGGTCGATAAATGACATAGATCTCTCCGGTTTATGCTTTAAATTGAGTAATAAGTAAGCTCGATCCAGCTCTGATCTGGAGCAATCACGTCTGATCCCCATCAAAGCGTAGTAATCGACGTTTCCGATTTCTCCGGTTGCGATTTTCTGCTTCAATTGCTGGATTTTGGAGGTCAAGACGCATAATTTTCCAGGGATTTCTCTGTACCGGACGTTGTGCCGTTTCCAAACCGGACCGGGGAGTTTCCTGTCGCGTAAGATGGAGTTGTAGAGGAGTTTGAGATGTTCCAAGTCATGTAGGGAATCTGGGAAACACCGAACGGATTCGAGCAACGTGGCTCGGGTTTCTAGGGCTTGGAGGCAGGACGGTTCTAAGGCTAAGGTTTTATTGCAGTCGGCGATGGATTCCGCGATTCGGCCAGCGGATCTGTAGGCGGAGGCGCGGTGCATAAAGCATTCTGCGAGGAATGCCTTGGGCACGCCACGGCGGCTTTCTAGGATTTTGGAGAAATGGCGGATTGATTCAGAGAAGAGCCCGGCATCGAGAGCGGCGAGTGCGGCGGTGCGCCGTCGTAAGAGAAGCTTGATGTGAGCTAGCAAGTGAGCGATGCTCTCGGAAGCGCCGTCGGAGGAGGAGAAGAATATGAAGCTATCTTCAGCCCAGCAGATGCTCTGACGGCGGAAAGCAGCGGTGGCTAGGCGTTTACCGGTTTGGAGAAGGACCATTGCGTCCTCCATTAGACCTAAATGGCAACAAGCTTGACCCAAAACCAAATATCTCCATTGTTGGCCTTGTTCGTTGCAGTTTTTACTGACTTTCTTCTTCAAATCGGATACAGAGAAGCATTTGAAGGAGGCTGAGTCATGATGATCGTTGACAAGTTTGACCGATTCTCGAGAAGTAAATGAGAGCTCGCCGGAGTCTTCACCGGCCAATTTAAGGCTAGGAATGTAATCCTGAAGCATATCAGCGACGTCTTTGAATTGACCGAGGAAAAGAAGCGATCTGGCTTTGAGTTCGAGAGCGACTTCGTAACGAGGAGACACAGAGAGTGCAGATTCCACAAGACTCAGAGCCGATTTGACGTCCTTGGGATCTTGACTCGCTATCAAATTCCTCGCTTCTTTCATGTACTTATCCACCATCTGCAATTTTATTATTTTTATCAGATCGATGAAGAAGAAGAAGAAGAAGAAGAAGAAGATGGACGCTTTTATTTAACTCACCTTCTTGTTGCGGAGCCACCAATGCTTCTTCTCACCATTAACCGCCATTGCCGTAACTTGTGCGCTTCTTTCGTTAAACAATCACAACAACTCTAGATCTCTCTTTCTCGATCCGAAATCTACTAAATTTTAATTCTTTTAATTTATTACATTTACATATATATATTATAAATAGAGAGAGCAAAAGTTAAAACACGAGAGAAGAGAGAGATTTTGAAAATCATGTGAAGAATTCAAGTGTCTTAAATATGGAACCGAGTTGTGGAACAGACCATGATTCTTAAATGACGGATATACCCCTCCTTGTTCTTCTTCGGATCCTCCTTAGCTGGCAACACCATTGCTTTACCATTTCCCTATCATCATTCCACCCTCATTCATTATTTCCTTAAATACATTTTATTTTTATATATTTTTGATAGTTTTTTTTATGTTAAATATATAGAGTTGCAAGATTGAAACAGTGAATTGTTTTCTCGTTCAAAGCCAAAATATTAGCCTCAGGCAAAAATGTTTTATCATTTTTATTTATAGGTGCATTTTATTTTAACTTATCCAATCTTATGTGGTTAACATTTTATTTAAATTTATATGTGCATTTTATTTTTGCCTCCAGCAAAAATGATTTTATCATTTTTATATATATGTGCATTTTATTTTAACATTAGTGATCTTATTTTACCAGAAAAAACATTAGTGATCAATCGTAAAATAATCGTAAAAAAAACATTAGTCGATTGCTAGACTAACGATTTTAAACACAAACCAACAAGTATGTCGTAAGCCACAAGACTCATGCTAATTTATAAATTGTTTGCTACTTGTTTTATTGAAGCTGTTTAGATTTTTGATTCGTTTAATGTTTTGTTAATTGGGGGAAAACTTTCGGCTTTATTTAATTGTTATTAAATACAAATATATCTAACTTTCCAATAAATGCACATGTATATATATGGCTACAAGATATATCAAAAGATGGCCTGCTTTGGTTGGCTTTAAAGTTTCTCTCTAAAACAAAAGTAAAAAATCTATGTTTAGAACGTGACAGTTTTAATCGCGGAGATCAACTCGTTAAAGTATAAGATGAAAAGTGATTAATTATTAGATTACTAGTAGTACATTTCACATATGATTATATAAAGATAGAATTCCGTTAATCTGTTAAAATATGGAATCAAGATACCAAATTATGTTATCAAGTATTAAATATATAACTTTATCAAAAAAAAATTACGTAATATACCAAAAAAATATAGTGAGCTTTATTTATATATATTTGTGTATAAATACAATAAATTTACAAAGGTACAAAAGTAAAGTTCTCCAACTAACGAGTTTGCTTTTTGCAGTTGCTGCTGATATCTCATGCACGCAACAATTATACCGCTCGAGGTTAGACGCAATAAATTTTTCAATTTTTTCTTTTTGGTAAATTTTCCAACAATTTTTTTTGACGAAAGTGGAGAGGAAACAAATTTAAATGTTAAACCCTATAATTTTATCGATTGGTAAAAAATTCATTGGCAGATGAAAATTTTACTCACTTCGTTAGCTTTTTCAGTACCCTTTTTCGTCATATATTCATATAACATTACCATTTAAACCCAAGACAAAGTAATAACTTTTTAAAGATTGTAACCTTTATAAACGACAAAGAAACGTATATGGTTAACCTTCAAAAAAAAACATATGGTATATCGTTTCTGTCGTAGAAAAAGGAAATAAATTAACCACACAATACTTAGGTGGCAGGAAAAAATATTAAATAAGTAGAAAGAAATAGTTGCGTTAACGCCAAGAATATGACTTTGTAATAGCTTCGACGTGGCATTCTCCTATACGAGGGCATAAAATAATTTCTAAATTAAACTCGGCCAAACAAAATGCAAGGGTCTAAATATCTAATCTAAATATTTCATAACACAAAATAATCAATAATGCTTTATTTGAAAGTAGAAGAGAATAAAGCGAAACAATATAAGTATCCCATATAAGTATATAGAAAGGGTCTCGAGGCGGATTATTTTTATTTTCACCATCATCCCTCATTTTTTGAAGACAAATGTCAAGGAATGCGTCATTGTCTCTTACTCATAACTCTCTATATATTAGTTTAGATCATAAGAATTCTATCAAATATTGACTTGTTCTTATAATTTTATACTCCTCTTTCAAACCAAAAAGAGTTTATACAATTCCGATAGGGTGTAACGAAAATAAATGAAGCTAGTACAAAGAGTCACTTCAAGAATTGTTTGACCTAGTGCTCTAAAGCCATTTTGTTTATTTATAAATATTTTGCACATTGTAACAATTATTTACCCAACATATATTATAAAAAAACAATTCTAGAGCAAAACCAGTTTTGGTAGAGGTAAACGACTATGTTAATTATAGGCACCACAAGATAAAATAAGTATATATAATTATATGATATATGTTCCTAAGTCCTAAATCCTAAACTCCTAAGTAAAACAACTATTTAGAGATTTTTAATCTATATATTATCATAATTGTGATTTACTAATTGTGCCACAACGTTGGAAAAGTACAATCTTATGAGCTAACCATATCATTATTGGTCATTTAAAAACAAATATTCTATGTTCATGATTCGATTCCCTTTCAGACGTTAACAATTCTTTTTGGAATATGTTTATATGAGAAAATTAACCACGATTAATAATTGTGGTGTTCAGAAAATTGTGCTATATTTATGTGTATTTATTTGTCTTATCCTAGGAATAATAAATGACTATGTATGAGTTTTCTATAATGAAGTCTAGAATTGGGCTCCAATATATGAAAAGGGACCAGCAAAGAATGACATAATTACAGAATAACATGACAAGTTCTATATGTATCAAATAGTCTGGTTTGGTTTCTTTCTAAACAGACATGCCTTCACAGCTCATGTCTCTAGCTCTTAACGTCTTTTTCTTCTTTTGCTTACTACTATGTATTTCTACGATTTTGTTTTATTTCATATATTTGGGTATCTTGTGATCCGATGTTTTCCATTGATGTTCGGTTCTGATTTGATGCACTCGCTAGACAATTACATACTCCAAATGATGGTTGTAAACTCAGCGATTTTTTCTTTAACGCTTTGTGGTTTTAAAATTGATTGGATTGGTAACATTGTGGTAAACAATATGTATAGATATGTACAAAATTATTGATAGTTTTACCCAAAAAACTTTTAGTTTCAGTGTGAAATTCTGTTTATATTTTCACAAACTTGAGAATTCTAGCTGATCTAAATCGTGATTTTTGTATACTTGTGTAATTTGAAAAGATACAAAATAACAAATTTATTATCTTACTTATGGATTAACTACATGTCTGAGTTTAAACATATATATAGATATATACACTATATAGTATATTAAAATCGATATTCATTTTATTTGAAAGATTAATTAACATACATAACAACTTTATTTTTGTCAACCTTGTGTTTATAGTACTCCATATTCTCTCCTAAATTGTTAAGTAGTCTTTTATTTATTTGTTTCTTAATATATGCAACTCTTCCGTAATAACTGTGTCTCAAGGATATACAGCTAAGGTTGCTAGTTAGTTTTGGTAATATATATATATATATATATATGTAGGCATCGAAGATCCATATGTAAGGAAAAAATATAAAGAATTATGACATGAAACATAATGGTGGATTTCTAAAATCATTTAAGAAATTTACATCAAATTTTAAATGTTGAGGATACAAAGTGCCGAGTTAGAAGAGAGCAAGTCATTAATGTTTCAAGTGGGCAAACACATGTTGTGTTTTGTAATAGAAACCTTCTTTTTTTCTTTCCGTAAACGAAGATGTAAGTACAGATTTATTCGTTTTTAGGGAAAATTGTTGAATATACCAATTATGTATATGTTTAATAGGTAATCATTTTAATCAGCTTTTCGATTTGTATATTTGCTCCTAGTAGGCAACAAAACTAAATTAACTAATTGGTTAACATCTGTCAATATAAAGTATATATATATTTTTCTTCCAAATATTTATTAATAATTAAGATTTGTATCACATATTATCAACGGATATAAAAATGTTGGACATAAATAGAAAACTATCAAAATATAATCGGTCATAACTGCAAAAGGAGATAACAAGATAAATAACCAGTACATATATTATGTTTACGAGATTTAAAAATAAACTTAACATGCTGACTGAAAAGAAAACAATGGGAAATGAAACTGAAAATAAATGAAATGAAATGAACGGTTCCCCCCCCCCCCCTCATTGGATAATGGATCCCTTCTTATATTTCTGCAGGAACAGTTGCCGAGTTGTCGTTGTTTGGTGGGAGCTTACAATATACTAATTGTACATTAAAGTAGGTTTTTTATGTTCAAAAAAGAAAAACTGGAATATAATATATTAATTTTTAAAACCGGAAAAGAGAAGTTCAAATTGTGATCACTATGCGCATTTCATATCAACAAAAAGTATAAATTCAAACTATTTATTAAAATTGGATAGTGATAATTAACGACCTTATTGGTATTATTTTTTTTGCGTTTAGGTGAACACACAACGTTTTAATTTCCTAGCAGATATATTTCGTATACTCAATACACATATTGCTACCGATTTTTTTTAATTAGCGTATTTAGAAATATGAATATAATATTTTAAGCATACAAACATAAACAGTTGAAGGTTAATTATGAAAGGAGTGCATTAGTTAAATATGTAGTACTGATGTTTACAGAAATGCGAATGCAATCTCGTGAGTGATCCATTAGTCGCCACTAATTTCGATCTATTCATATTGTACACAGCTACGTGCGTATGGATTTGACCACTTGACCATTCTATTGTGTAATTAATTAACTTAAATATAAAAGTAGGGCAATATTATAACATTTTTTAGGGTTAGACAAAAAAACTCAAGCTGAACATCCGATCCAAAAAAATTTATTCAAATTCAAATCTGAATCTAGAAAATTATTTTATTAAAGGATGTTCAGTTATATCCATAGATGTCGAATAAAACCCAAAACGAATTTGATAGCAGTTAGGACCAAAAACATATAACTTATCTATATGCAAAATATACTAATTCAAGGATCATATCCGAAAACCCTATAAATGTAAGTTTTATATATATAACATATACAAATCCGATGCGAATGCAAACCTCGTCGAAACTTGGATTTTTGTAGGATTTTAAATCTGAAATTTAAACTTATCTGAATTTGACAAGAACCGAATCGAATCTGAACTAAATTTTTAAAAAGTATTGCAGAAGCTAATAGCTTCAGTAGAGAAATAAGCACAGGAAATACCGGTGAGAATCTTATTCTATTAAAAAATAAATACATAAAATCAATAAACTCAAATTCAATCTGAGTTTTACTCCAAATCGAATCTGAAATCAGAATGTCCAACCTTGACCCTTCCAATGAGATATATCTAATGGCAATTTGCCTATTAGTTAACTAAAATAGATATATAAATTAATGGTAAACTCTTCGATTCTCGATATATACCTGTTGGTGTCCAATGAGGCAAAACTTGTTGTGAAACCCTAAAGATTCCCTTATCCAAATTTCACCCACATCCACATATTTAGTTTACGATAATATATTTTAATTACCATTTTTTAGATTACTGCGTTGATTCCTATAGTTGCTATCTACATGATTATATTTAGTTTCTTGGAATATAATTCTATTTCATTTTCAGAAAATGTAGCACGATTCCATAGACAACGTCTTAGCAAGGAAGTCATATAGAAGTTCACCAAAAAAAAAAAAGTTATCTACCCAAATTTCTCAGTCTTACCAATACTCCATAAATTATGGATACTTCTTTATTTTTATACTTGAAAATAGAGTTCTGTTCTCACATTTTAAAAAAAGGAAAAACGTAACTTGCATTTAATTAACTTTTACCACAATTGTATTCTGTTTTTTGCTCAACTTTTTAACATGCAAGAATTACCCTTTTTCTGATACTCTGCAATTTTCTTTTACCGATACTTTGCCCTGTTCATATACATTGCTTTATGCAAACTATATATACACGTACGTTTGAAAAATTTATAGATTTTACTTAACAAAAAGAAGTCATGCAACATCTCCTATATTATTTCTTTATAAGTTATTTTTGTAATCAAACTTAGAAAAGGAAAACAAAAACTCACAAAGGAATAAAAGATGACTAAGAATAATAAAGGTATGAAACGACACTAATTAACTACAAAAAAAAACTTTACTTAGTGATATATTACGGCGACGAATTACTCCGCCATAATTTAAGTATGAAAATCTAGTTGAAAAATGTGTTCCGAATCATATATTTATGAATATTGACAGTGGATGTATATGTATATGAATATTTTTAAAAAATCTAAAGAGTCAGTGCAATAATAAGAAAAATTAAGATGAACTGCCACAATTCATATATTAAATCACTAACGAAGCAATGAAGCAATGGCCATTGAAAACGGTTATTATAACGTACCCATATTGCCAATGCATAAATTTTGGTCACGTTTAAGCTCGACCCAACGAATCGACTCGAATAGATAAGAATTGGGCTTTGCAAAGTATACAATACACTATAACTCCACAAGTATACAAGGATCAAGAGTTTTTAATTTTTTTAGATTATTAGGAGGTTCTTGACCGACAATCCCTTCAAATCCAAAATACTAATAAGTATCAAGAGTTACTTAATGAAAAAGAGGGTTTTGGGATCACGTGAGTTTCTCGTGTCCGGCGTACAGACGCACACGCACGTAAAAAAAACTAACACACAAAATATTTAACAAAGGATGTCAATAAACCGACGCCGTATTTAAAACAAGAACCGTTGATGGATTTTCTTCTTTGCTTTTTTCTCTTTGATAGGATCCAAGCTTGGTATCCACCCTCTTCCCGACAATTTCCGGCTCAAAAACTCCCACCTTCCTTCTCCCTCCGTCTCCGCCTCCAATCTTCCACCCGAAGTAGCAGCAACCGCCGCTTCGGTGGCCGGATTATTGTTCTTATAACTTCTAGTGGTAAACCAAGGAAGAATCCCTTCATAGTAGCTAAACGATGACCTTACCATTGCCGTCGCGCTAAATATCATTTTCCGCATCTCCTCTGACGTCAGCACCGCCGATGATGATGATTTGGCGGCCCTGCCACCGCTTCTTTTGGCGGGAAGCACCAAATAGATTTTCCCCGGCTCGAGTGTTTTGTCCGCGGGCAAAGGAGCCAGCTTCTTCTTCACCGTTTTTGCGTCGTTGTTTTTCCGGTAACGATTGTTGAATGATATCGATGATGGATCAAATTCGACAACCACAGTATGTCTATGTGCGTGTAAAATATATACACACACACACAAAACACATACATGAAATGGTTTGGTTTGTATTGAGTTCGTTAAACGGTTCCATCTTTTACATTAATGATGTATTGGTGAGAATCATGATCGAGAAAATTTTGATGGGTTTGTTGGGTAATAAGCTCACAGATGGTTTGATTTCATTTGAAGGTTTTTGATCCAACGGTCGAGAAATTCTTTTGCTGCTAGTACTACATCTATATCTATACATCTACACACGTATTTAAACTTATATTATTTATATATTGACTATGCGTGAAAAAATCTGTTCAACCACACATGTCTCTCTATTGGGTTAGCTAACTAACTTGACAAAGTTATTTCAAAAAATATATCCAGAATAAATTACTAAACATGTAATGTAAAAAAATTCACCACAAGATACGAGAAGCTACGTTTTCTTACAACATATAGTAGAAAACTTAGGGTTGAATAAATGATAAGAGCGTGGGAGTGAAGCTAGTGTTACTTGACGTATTGAGAAAGCCATTTGAAGCCTTCGCCATAACCCATTTTCCTGACGATGCTGCACATGAAAACCTCCAATGGCCTTACACTGGAATCCGTTAGATTCACTTTACCCTTTCCGGTAGTGAAGTTGGAGAGGCCGAGATGGTAACGAAGCTCGTCCTCTGATGCAGCGTAAGGTATGTCTATTTTGTTTCCTAGAATTAGGAATGGAACATTGGCTAAGGATTCGTCTGAGAGAAGTGCATCAAGTTCCTTTTTAGATTCTGCAAATCTCTCTTTGTCGTAAGCATCCACTAGGTACACCACCGCGTCTACCTGCAACAAAACACAGTAATCATCTGGTTGAAACATTTGGTGATTCTGATTCTTCTATGCTTATTATTGAATTTCAAAGACGATGATTAGCGAAAGCTATATACTCAATCTTATACACTAGAGTGAAACTTATCTAGCATGATGCATTTGCCTGTAAGCTAAACTACATAACAAGATTTTTCACTAGGAAGATAAGAAAACAACGAGTTGTAAAGATGCCTCCTTTATTGGTAAAATGGCATAAACATGAGAAATCTAAAAATACCTTAGCATAGTAATCCTTCCACACTCTCCGAGCAATCTGATGACCACCCAAATCAAAAGCCTTAAACTTGATTTTACCAATGCTAAGTTCTTCAGATGTTGGATGTTGCGTCGGCTGATGCTGTACCAATCTCTGTTTAACCAATTAGATCAATTAAGCATGCAAAATTGGACATCGAATCACAAAAGGAATGAAGAAACACGAACTGGATCGATTCGATATCGAAACAAATCCGAATAAGAATGGTGAAGAGCGAACCTCGTCTTTCAACATGTGAAGCAAGGTGGTTTTACCGGCATTATCCAGTCCCAGAAACAAGATCTTAGCTTCTTTCTGCCATAACCCTAACGAATCCAGTACGCCATAGAACCAATCTACCAAGAACATGACTTCTAGATCCTCCTCCAACCACACAATTCTATGAACAACAGAGAGAGATGGGTCAAGTTTCTAATTTAGCTTCCAATACGAGTAAAGAGACAAAACGGCAAGCAGTTTGGATTCTTCTGATATCACAAACGGACCCACAACGATGCCGTCTGCATTGAACTATCCATAAAGCCCAATTATAGAGGATCTAGTAAGCCCAGTTAGAGATCCAAATGGCTTTTTTTTAGTCCAATATATACAATTATCTTTTGGGATCCATATATAGATTATGGCTATATTATTATCGATATTTTGATGTTGCTTACATTTAGTAACGAGCAGTTATTACTTATTAGTGACTCATTTAATCAAAACTCAATTGGTATCTCTTCGTACTTTTGGCGGAGCAATTTAAGTTATATCAGTTTAAATTGAACAACAAAATTTATGTGCATAATGATATTTGCAAGAATCTACCAGAAAATGATTAGTCGGCGAATTTTGAAATATTAGTTTTTAGATGTTTCCTTTTAGTAATGGAAAATACCCAAAAAAATGCCACAGTAGGAAGATAAGATCGCCAAAAGAAAAGAAAAAAAAGATAAGCACAATGTCAGCGTCCAAGTGTACCGAATAAAAGAAGCTAATAATGATGTAATTACATAATAATCATAATAACTAAAATTGTAATAAATTAGGTAATCGTCTATTGTCATGATATGTTGATATTGTATATACCTGTTTGTCTTCGGTTCAAATAGAAAACATCAGAGTATGGATCTTCTACCAAGTATAATTCAAATTGGAAATTTGACCTTAACTTTTTTTAAAACATGTATTTAGTTAAATTAATAATAATAGAACGCCCTATCTAATGGTATGTTCATTTGGGTTTATGGGTCTCACTATTTTTTTTTCAAGAATAACAATAAAAATTCAGGATAAAAAGAAAAAAATAGCATATATATATATATATATATATTTGGTATGCTTATTAAAAGTGGGACCCACGAGTTTAAATTTCTGGTGTACTCAGCTGCTGACCAGGCGACCGTTGATAAAGCCATCATAGAATTCGTGAGCAGTAACGCTTCGTATTCAAAATTCGTTCGGAACTCAATTTATTTATACTATTGTATTGTGTGATATAAGTTACATCTATAGTCAGAAATATTTCCTCATAAATAGAAATAGTCACTTAGTCACTAGTCAGGCTGCCTTGATATATCAGATTACCTAAACAAACTTAGTTTAGCTCAATCGGCTTTAATTTTTTTCAGTTTGTCACATATTTAAGCTTTGTATATCATAATATTATAACTTTTTCTTTCTTTTGTTTGTCCTGCTGTTGAGTTTTAGTTGTTGCCTATTTATGAGATTGCTTCTTATTTTATTTTATTTTCGTGTTATTGATAAATTAATTAGTGAGAATACGAGTAGTTGACAAAATTAATTTCCACGGCCAGAATGTATAAAATCGACAATTCCAAGACGAGATTGAAATTTGATGGCATTTATTGTGATGGATGTATTTAGTTTGTTGCTGAATCAGTCAATCCTATGGTTTGACATAAATTAATCAAAATATATAAATGTAATACTAAGAGAAGGGCAAAAATGAGAAGAAAATGTTTTAATGAAGTGAAAGCTAACCTAATGTATTATTCTACTTTAAGGGTAATGGAGTTTTAGATCAAAGACTACAAGGTATATAACAAGTTCCGGGGACATGTATTACAATCTTCTACTTACACAAGAAACCAATTCGTTGAAAGATTAAAATGTATGTAATTAGAAAAATAAAACACATGTTAATTAGCTAGGGAATATAATTTTATTGAAATTTTAATAAAAGAGACATAAGTAAGGGTAAAACTGGGAATTCACACACATTTTTATTGACAAGGCTGTGCATAAAGTTGCAGACTCTCTTGTCATAAACTCTTCTTCAGAAGATAACAAAAACAGAGCAAAGCTTTTCAAAAGGAGAACAAAAACAGCGCCAAGAAGAACTTTCCAGAAAAATTCAAAATCATCGAAGAATCAACAAAGCGAGAGAGATGGGAGATGTGGTTTTGTTCATCGAAGAAACGAATTCGAAACTGAGAATCTCGCGTTGCAGAATCTGTCACGAAGAAGAAGATGAAAGATTCTTCGAAGTTCCTTGTGCTTGTTCAGGCACCGTTAAGGTAAATTACCAAAAGAAACACTTATTATATGAATTTTAATTCTCTTTGTTTCGATTTTTTCCCGAAATTTGAAACTAATGGATTGTTTTTTCTTTTTCTTAAAAAATCAGTTCGCACATAGAGATTGTATACAACGTTGGTGCGACGAAAAAGGAAACACGACTTGTGAAATCTGTCTTCAGGTATTTTTTTGCTTCTGGATTAACCAGAAGTATGAATTTATCCCATCTTTTTGAAACGATTCGAACAAGTTTTATGTTTCGGTGAGGATTTGTTTTTTTTTTTAATTTTGTGTTGTTCGCTTCGCTGTTTTCATATAATTTATATTTTCTTTTGTCTCCAAATTCTTATTTCTCGAATTGCTTATTGCGACAATGTTTCTTCCGTGTTGGTTTTTTGTCGTCAAATAATTTTCATACTGATAATGATAAATTAGGGGAAATAAAATAAAACTTGATTGTCGCAATCACTTGTGAACTTACGGCTTTTAAAAAGCTTTTCTTTCTAAATTCAGTGAATTAAAAAAAATAAAGTTGGAAAATTTGGGTTCATTTTGTTTTTCTTTGGGACCCAATAAAATTAGCAAAACTGAGTTTCTTTTTAATAAACTGAGTTATAATGACAAAACAATAATGGAAATTATGAATCTAATAATCATGCAGGTGTATAGAAATGGATATACAGCAGTTTCAAAACAATCTAAAATGATAGAAGAAGAAGTCATTATCAGGTAAAAATATTTGTTAAGAAGGAAAATAGATAGCTTATTACTCATATTCTACAAATAATAATGTTTTTAACTTTAATGGAACAGAGAAAATGGACGAAGAAGAAGTAGAAGATTAGTGTCTATAGTAGAATCCGATTTTTCTCAATGTAATTCTGTTGCTGATAGAGGAGCTTTGTTTTGCAGATCATTAACTTTCACTGTAAGTTGTCTCTCTTGATCATTTTATTTTATTTTAATTTAGTTAATTACCAAAATTTGGGTAGAAAGTGGTTATAATATATGATATAAAAATAACTTAGTTAAAACAAATGATTATAGATGGGGAAAAGTCCATAGTTTAGGGGAGCTCTGAAATAGATATGTTATTTCTCCTCCATAGTTTAATTTGATCAAGTTTTTTTTGAGTTTATGGCAAAACTGGGGGTTAACAAGTTTACACTTAAAAAAATGTTTATATTAATGGTTAGAATGTTGTTGCAAAAGAAAGAAAAAAACACACATAGGTTGGGTAAGTTGGTTGACCAAGAATTTGAGTTTTAGCCTTATTTACAATATACAAACCTTGTTTCACCTAAGACCACAACTCCTACCAAAATATTTTCTTACCCTTTACCAAATCCGGATTGGTTCATATCACATACCCTTTCTAGTTGTGTAGTTTTTGAGATTTTTCACACAGATTATAAACAAAATGATTTGTAAAAAATTAGATTTCTACAAAAATTGATTCTTAAGCTACTATATGTTTTATATTATATATATATATATATATTGATTACGTAAAGACAAATTCGTTGTTTTATATCCAATTTACATTAAAATCCAAGAACAAACATTTTTAAGCAGATAATAGCTCAAAGGAGTAATGTTTATTTTTTTTTGGTAACTTGAGTTTTTTTGAGTCGAATCATAGACTAGTAGTTCCGTGAAAAAAATCCTTGAGTTGCCAAATTATTTTGGTTTTGGACCCTAGTTAAAGGAAACCATATTATAACTCAAACTAATGTTAGCATTTGAATTATCTGTTAAAATTAATGCATACATTATTTTTGCAGCTTTCAGTGTTTTTGTTGATGAAACATACATTTGATGTGATTTATGGAACCGAAGAGTATCCATTCTCAATATTTACGGTAAATGCTCTTCCTTTTAAACACCAATCATTAGAATACAAAAAAAACCCCTTAAATATTTTAGTTTTGTTTCACTAGTATTTTAATATGGAAAAATTACATAAAATTACACCAATCATTAGAATACAAAAAAACCCTTAATTTTTAGTTTTATTTCAATAGTATTTTAATATGGAAAATTACATAAAAATACACCAACTATTTATCGATTTCTATTAAAATACATAATTTTTTGGATACCCAAAAAATTGCATGAATTAGTTTTTGCTTCTGTTATAATACACAAACTTTTAAATTGTATTCATTTAACACAAAAAACTTTTATTTTTAGAATTATTTTAATAAAAATTAATAATTAAATAGTTATTATTTTTTAAAAAACTTCTTTTCAAATCTAAATATTTTTTATAAAATTAAAAAATTAAAATACTGAATTTCAGGTTCAAAAAAAACAAAAAAATTCCTTAAATTATTTAAAATTCTAAACTATTCTAAAATTTTACATTACATTATAGATATAAAAATGTTTTTCATATCTTATACCTTTAATGAAAATTTCAATTAATTAGATGTTAAAATAATCTAAACATTTTATTACTACACATAAGGTAAATAACATATTTCAAATATTTCAAATAAACACATATATTAATATATATATATATATATATATATTATATTATCTACATCAGAAATTACCTAGAGCACAAATAAACACAATTTATGTTATTATATCCACACACTATTATGATATTATTTTCAAAATTTACTAGTATCTTTATTACTGAAATTTTAAAAGTTTAAATATAAAAGTTAAATTCATAAAATTTTAAAGAGTATTAGGATTTTTATCTATTTTTGGGTATTTTATTTATGAATTCAGAATTTTTAAGTTTGATTTATATTTTAAAAATAATTTTAGACTTTTTAATTTTTTTTTGAATTTTATTGGGGGGGGGGGGTTTCGGATTTTAAAAAAGATTTTGTTATCCAAATATTTTTATTTTTAATTAAAAATAAACTAATTTTATTTTATGTCAACTATTGGATGTTAAATTGATACAATTTAAAAGTTTGTATATGATAACAGAAGAAAAAACTAATTCATATATTTTTCTGGGTATTAAAAAAGTTTGTGCATTTTAATTTAATTTGAAATCGATAAGTAGTTGATGTGTTTTTATGAAATTTTATCTTTTCATATATCTGAAATAAGGATTGAATGGATGAATATGAACGCAGGTACTAACATTAAAGGTCATTGGGATTTTATTGCCGATGTTTATTATAATTCGGACAATCGCAACTATTCAGAAAGCTCTCCGTCGTCACCAATATCCTGTAAGTTCCCCTAGTTTATTTAATTTCCAAAAATTAATATACATAGAAAAAATAAATATGAATGGTTGACCATATATTTCCAAATAAAATGCATGTGAGAAGTGAATATTTAACATTCACGCATGCGAGTACGACTTAATAGTGTGTAGGTACCACGTTTTGAAAAGATTTGTGATCATGGGAAAAATCTTAAAAACGAATTTTGACTTTGATATCATCACGAAGTCCAAAACGCTTATATCATTTAATGCCAAAATGTGAAATTTCAACTTTCTCTCTATATTTGTTGACTTTTGGTGATGTATGACTTTTGAAAAATAGGAATCTATAGAAGATACGTTGAGCTCTTCTGACGACGATGAATTGGAAGAGGAGCAACAGCAACATTTGGCTTAAACCCGCAATTTTTTTTTTCTTCTTTCTATTCTAATTCATTATTTTTACGGAAAAGCATCTATTCGTTGCTCATGGTTATTTAAAAGTAAAATAAAAAACGTAACTTTACATAAGAAAATCCACTTCTTATAATTCTAATAAAAAATATAATCAGCTTAAGAAACAGAATCTGCCGATCCTAATCAACAATATATTCACAAAATTGATCGATCTTACTATACAAGAGTCACAAAAGGGTAAAAAAACCCCAAACCTGACAACAAAAGATTTTGAAGCTAGAACCACACCTCAAACTGAGTCTACTCGGAGTTTTAACTTTCCGGCAGATTCTGGTTCAGAATTTTAACATGTGATAGCTCATTCGATCAAGCTTAGTTTAAGCCTTTAAGGGTTAAAAAACAATAACAAAACAGAGGCGTAGAGCAGTTAAATCAGTTGGTTAATCAGAGAAATGTGTTGGCCATGTGGTGTAGCTCAGACAATGAGTCCTTTGAAGTTGAGTAGTTAGGATCTGATGAAACACTTTTGATGATCTGCTCTATCATTGCTGCCATCTTACGATCTGGTTTTCTATGGTTTTTACCGTATAAGGTCTCAAATTCTTGGGATTTAATCATGGCTCTCTGAAGTACGTAATCTGGAAGACCTATAGAGATTGAACCAAGAATATATGATGAGTGAATGCTTCTGTTTAAGTGAAAGAAAAGGAAAACAAACCGGGACGTGAATTCAAAGTCTTTTACCGGCTAACCGAGCAACATTAACTCCATAGCTTTTGGGACATGCACCAGGAGTCAATCTATAGAGAAATGTAACTTCTTCTACTCCACCAATTCCTTCTCCCACTTGACATGCCATATGGCAAAGTGAGACCTATCCAAAAATATCAAGAGCAATCGGTTTTTGAGAAGTTTCAGAATGTACACAAACAATCAGATGATTGATAGTCTCAAGCCTTTCAACGCAGAATCTGAAGCAGAAACTTTTCACAATACCTTTGGATTGGTTTGATAATCCATAGAGAGACGATGATAGTGAGTAGAGAACAATCCTCGACACTTCACCTTGTCTATGAAGTGCTCAAGTACAGATTCCCTGTAAATAGTTAGGATATTTTAAATAAACTGAACAATAACAGTAAGACCCGACAACAAAATACACAGTAATGATTCAACATACGCAATGGCTTGTCCATCTGATGTGGCTGTTCCTCGTCCAAGCTCATCTAGCACCACCAGAGAATTTCGGGTAGCTGATTTCTGAACATAATGATAATATGACCTTCTATCAATGTGTTTGTTGGTATTTCGTATAGTCTAACAATACGAAATACCATGCTTACTAACAAAGCATGTGACCAACACTCAAAAGGGTAATAACTGTGGTAAGTTTCACATTAATCTAAGAAAGCTTCATGTAATCAATTTGCAAACAGCATGAACATACTTACCAACATTACAGCAGTTTCTGAAAGTTCTGTTAAAAACGTACTTTGTCCTGCCATAATATGATCTTTTGCACCCATCCGGACAAAAATTCTGTCAACAGGCGAAAGCTCAAAGGTTTCTGCTGGGACATCAGCTCCAATCTGTCAAAATATCACCATTGCGTGAGTCTCTTTCATTGACATCAAATGGGTCAAGGTCCATTGCATTCAAAGTTTTTAAAAATGATAGCGTTACCTGAGCCAAGATTACAGCCAAGCAAACTTGGCGAAGGAGGGTTGATTTTCCACCCATATTAGGGCCTGTGAGGAGGATGAAACTGGCTTCCTCAGCACCACCTATCTTTGCATTATTTGGTACAAATGAGCCTCTGCCTAGCGAATCACCCCTTAGAACTGGATGCCCTAGACCAGTGGCGGACAAGTGTGGAACATCATCAGATGTTGAACCTGATATTACTGGGCGGCATCTTACTCCTTCGTAAGAATCACTTGCAAAAGCGAGGCTGATCAACACGTCCAGCTCTGCAATAGAATCAATTCATGTCACGTATCCACAGAAACATCTAAGTGCACACTATGCTTGCACCCTTATTCTATTAAACAATCTTCTACCCAAACAATCTCTTGCTTATAAGATGTATTTGAGCTATACCTCTGCCTAAGATTCATGTTCTTCTGCATGTCTACTTCTAACTTAGTTTAGAAAGTGTGAAATCAAACTCGATTCTAACTAGCTTGACAAATGCACAGAACGAAAAGGGTCCAAAGTCCAAACAATGACCCATAAAGCTAACACCTGGGCAGCAATTAAAAGGAATTGACTAAGACAAATACATTTTCTGGAGGAAGATGCTGACAATTTCTTGACAAAAAATTATAAAATATGAACTTGTCCATACCAGCTGTTGCAGAAACCAGTTGTCTCCATTTTTCTTGATGCTCGCAGAAACGTCCAATCAATCTCTGTGAAATGCTCTTTAGAGCCACTTCTTTTTCAGATTTTGCTTGTAATAGCTCTTTTAATAATTTCTTGATGGTTGGAGTCCAATATCGAAAGAAACCCTGAAAGAGAGTAAACAGTAAGAATATCTCATTTTTTTAAATCAAGGGCCTCTATGTAGTAAATATACTAGCAATTATGAGAAGACTATATATCTTTCTACCAGCAAGGTTAAGATCACGAGGGAACAATCACAAAATGTGAGACAGAAAGACTCAACTAAGACCATCATATCGACTAGTTGAGATGAAAGTGATATGCAATTTTTTTCAGAATGTGAAACTTGGTACAATTTTTACCTTTCTGGATGAGCATAATTCATAATCTCGAGGAACACTCCCACTTAAACTTTCAGGAACTTCCAATAGGTATTCGTCTTTTCCAACTGTAACATAATTTATCTGTATAAGAAGACAAAAGATCACCAAAGCTCTGATCAGAAACCCTTAGTTGATTAGCCATTTAAGGAGTAAAAACAAAAAAAAATGAAGTAATTCTCACTGATGCATCTCCGAGTAATTTCCGTTGCTCCTTCAGATGTGTTCTCAAACTGGACTCAAATTCTTCTACAGTTTTGCAGGCAAGATCATACTCTTCATCAGCTCCTTCATGGGGTACTACACGTCCCGAATTATGAGCTTCTAACCAGTCAAAAGCATCCTTGAAATACTTAATGGAGGATGAGATGTTTGGAAGATTTTGACCTGACATAAACATGATGTAAGATACTGTGCTATCTGCTAGTCAAAGAATGTAAATATGGAGCATAGTGGTGATACCAAGAGTAAGTAAATGAAGCAGCTGCCTGGATTTATCATGCTTCAAGATAGCACGGAGAGAAGAGCATGCTTCTGCCATTGTTTCACAACCACGTAGAGTTGATATGAACTCTTGTACCTGCTTCTTTGCTGAGTCTTCATATAGAACCACTTTATCTCCATTTCTTCCACTAGCTTCACTGTAAAATGTAACACAATGAGTTTTAAAAAATATGTTTAGTAAAAATTTGGTAAAAACATATACTATAATTTACTTAACACAGAAAACAAACATATACTATAAGAAAAAAGACTCCTCAATCCAGCTAATCCCTTACATGCTAGAAAATATACGTGCAATCAACCGCTCCATGTCTGGAAGTCTGGACAACGCCTTCCGAAATTCCAACGAGTACGGAAGATTGCCACCCTGAAGGTGGGCAGAGTACCATAATATATATAGAGTTGTCAGATCGATAGTGTAAACAAGAGTCTTAACCTTGCATGTTGAAGAAGGAATAGATAGTTGACCTTGCTTCATAATATTAGGGAATAATTTCCTGGAATAGATGGTTAATTGAAAGCATAGGAAACAGTGGGATACAGTGGTATAACATGATACTGAACACCCATAATGGGAAAAGTGTAGTTCTGAAGAGAGATTCATGGATTGCGAAACAGAAAATGAAAAAGGGTTAAATGGGAAACCAAGATGACATGTTATTGTCTAGTTAGAAACAGAGATGTATCCGATTACTCGTATAACCCATAGACCACATGCCAGCAGCATATGAAATCAAGCAACTTGTTTAAAGACTCACCCGCAGAATTGCTACAGCATCTTGACGTTCCTTGATCAGTTCCACATTATATAAAGGTCTTGCCAGCCATGTTTTCAGTAACCGTTTCCCAGATGCAGTGACACATTGATTCAATTGTGCATACAGCGTTCTACAGACAACACTACAGATTTAGAACACATCAGTTATGTTTGATAATAGACAGTAAGATCGAGAAATTTTACCCTGAAATGCCTCCATTTCTACTGTTTTCAAATATCTCAAGGTTTTCGAGAGCAGCAGCATCAAGAACCATGTGCTGTTTCTCAGTAAAGTTGCTGAAATCACAGTAAGGCAGGGATTCAAACTTGGCAAATCTAAGCAGACTCTCATCCAAGAAAGCTTGTCTCAGGTAGTAAATGGCACCACCAAGAGCAGAGAGTGCCAGGCTACCAGTTTCATTATCTCTAGTTGCTAATTCAGACAACATTTTTGGTAGGAAGCTTGAACCACTTTCATTGTTAAGGGATCCATCACCTAGAATCTTTCCCTCATCAGAATAAGCCGAAAACGGTTGAGAACTGATTCGCTTGTAGAAAATTCCAATTTCATCAATGGTCTTCTCTGCATCCCAGAACTCAGTAAGTGGAACCAGATTATTTACCAAGGGATTTCTGGTTTGTCTAATTATTGTTCTCTCTGTTGCAGAACTCAACAACTTAGCTGGTTTAATGATTTCCACCGGCCTTATTTCAGAGAGCAGGCAAGATAATGCACTGCAATCTTGATCATCCTTGAACTGGTAGGAATGGAAAAGAGAAAGCCATCAAATAGAATAGAAAAGTTAAAAAAGAAAAAACCATACACCAAGACAGTTTCTAGGAGAGATGATTCAAGAAATTGTTATGCCTATGCTAAGTGCAACCACGAACCGCTTTTCTTTCAATCAATTCAACGACTAGAACTCACCTGCCCCAGCATTATCTTCTTTGTCGCAACATCAACCAAGCAGACACCAAAATTGTGCTCTGCTTTTTGCTCAGTTAAACTTTCTCCTCCTTCCGTCAAGGACATTAGGTAAGATGCATCCGGATTAGTTAATAGCATCTCCCCATCTGTCAGCGTGCCTTTTGTAACAACTGCACATATTTCACGCTTCACAACCTACAAGAACAGGAGTGACGTCACTAGAAGTCCTCCCTATCATAATTTTTCTACATTGGCATCAGCCAAGGTGAACTAATTTTAGTTTCAATAGCAAAAAATTAATTGACTTGAAACTGGTGATGCCTACAAAATTAAATTCATAGTGAGACATACTTTATCCTTGGAACCTTTCTCTTTTCGGCGTTGCTCCAGCTGATCAGGTGTTTCTGTTTGCTCTACAACTAAAACCCGATAGCCCTGTTCCATTCAATTAAATCAAATTTGTTTCTACCCAAAGTAGATGGATATAATTTCTCCACACATAACAAGAAATAGATCATGCTTGGATTAGAGTTGCTATGTTTCTGGAAACAAACCTTTCTAACTAATTTCTCGATGTTTACAGAGAAATTTTTCTCTGGAAATCCACAATGAGGTTGTTCTCCCTACAAAACAAAAGTATATGTCAAGTGCTTTCAAAGAGAAAAACATTAGAAAGAATACAGGAGAAATTTGTTATGTAACACCACTGAAAAGAACCTTTGTAGCATGATTTGATGTCAAATCTTTTGGCTATTGCACATCTTTAAGAGATGTACTCAAACACATCAACAACTCGTGACTTATAACAAAACAGTTACCTTCATGTACTGTATATCCAGTTCCTTGGCTCCTACATGCGCATCCATCTCAAAAAGCTCATAGAATTTACCCATCTGATTGCGACAAAAGAAAGACCACTTATCCTAGAATCTCCCATCAATAAAATTTTTTTAACTAAATAAGTAATTATCGTTCTACCTTGAAAAATACAACTTTGTCCATATGCTTTGATTTAAACTCCCACCATTGTCTCTGTAAAAGGTCACAAAATCAAATAAGTGAAAGTTGATTATCTTCAAAAATATCCTGAACATATTTCCATGTGCTCTTACCTGGCCTCCTGTTAATCTTTTCACAAAATCAGGAGGAAGGTAGAGTGTCCTTGGATCATAATTCTCATCAGTAGGGCGTCTCCTTTTAGCATCCATTCGGTCTCTGTTCATCAGAAATAATTCACAAGAACAAACACATTAAAACTTTAGCTAAAATAGGGATCATGAAGTTAAAACAAAATTAGAGATATTCCTGCAAGTAGAAATAATGCTTAAGAGACAAATTACCCTTATGTAGATCTAGATAACCTCGAAGTTAATAAGTACATATTCTAGATTCTCTACTCCTAACCACCCAGCTAATAGCCTCTAAGATAGAACGAAATTTTATCAGAAAAAAGATGGAACAAAAATTGTGAAAGACTTACAGTCCCAGGAAACGGAATTTCTCAGATTCACGAGCACCAAATCTAGCCAGAGCATCCCCATCCAATATGGTATCTTCCAAGCCCTTGATCCCCCTATCAGCTACAGTAAGACACAGAAAATTTAGCAACCAACAGTAACCACTATCTGAAACCAAAGTCGGTGCAAGAGACATATCACAAACCAAAAATGCAAAAACAAGAATGATATGTTTATAACAAGAGATTCTTTGGGTTACCTTCTTCAATCTTCTTCGCAGGCTCCACAACAGAAGCCTTAAAACTTTTCAAGGTAATGTCTTTAACAGTCCTACTTTTTTTCTCACCACCTGATTTCGTTACTTCAATGGTCTTCCGCTTTCTGGAGTCAGTTTTGGAAACTCTATTTACCTTAGGAGTTTCTTCATCTTTATCTTCCACCAGCTCTTCTTCATCCATCTCATTCTCATCAACCAACTCCACATCATCTTCTTCGCTCTCGCATACCTCTTTCCCCACGTTTTTTCCCCAGTCTTCATCGCTAGAATCATCACTGTCACTTTTAATTTCTTTCTCTTTTTCCACATTACACATCTCTATATCATCATCATCATCCGTCACAACTTTTCTGAAAGCCGAAGCACCTCGTCTCAATCGCTTTAACCTATCTCCTGATTTTGCACCAACCACCCACTCAATCTTCTCCTTCCCCAAATCCAAAGACTCCTCTTCCCCATCATCATACTCGACCACATGCTTACCCTCACCTTTATCATAAAATGTCACGCTACCATCATACCATCTCTTATCCAACGGCCAGTAAATCCTAACTTGCTTTCCCACGACCTCATCCCCGTACGTATTTACCGGAGGCGAAGGTGTCTGTCCGATGACGAGGAGGGGCTTCTTGAGCTTAGACTGTACAGGAGAAGGAGTCGCCGGCCCAGGGCTGGGACTACGAGCCGGAGGATCAGACCTAGGTTTAGGGTTCAATTTGGGGGTTATCTTAGGTGGAGATGGTGATGGAGACGGAGAATTAGGGTTAGGGTTAGAATTGGGGGTTTTCTTATTGGAGAGTGGTGGAGAGGGAGAAGAAGATGAAGCAGATTTCCCAAAGAAAGCGGTGATTTGACGCTGCTGGTTCACCAACGGAGATCTTCCGCTGATTTGTCGGCGAGACGACGCCATCGGAGCGGGAAAAGCGAAGAGAATAGTTGGAGAGAGAGGAGGGAAGTGAGAGAGTCGGCGAAGAGAGTGAGAGAGACTGAATCGATGGGAAGCTAATTAAGGAGTGTTCAGATTGCGCGGGAGTTTTCACCGGGAAATACGCCGGCACACTTGAGAAATGGCGGGAAACAACGCCTTAGTAACACTAATACTCTCTCTCATTCTGTGTCATCTGCGATCATTCATGCCGTTAAGCTTATGGACGTCAGAGGCTTTTTGCCCAGGTATAGCTATAATGGGCTTTAAAGTACCATATAGCCCATCAATTCTAAAACCGATCCAGAACCGGAAAAAACTGAACCGATCTATTAAAAAAGCGGAAAATTGTTTTGTTTTCCAAAATTCCAAAATACCACTAAAAGAAATTATTAATTTTTTTATGAAAGGATCCTGAATGATTTTAGTATCTCTTACTAAATTTTTAGAAGCCTTTATTAACCATAAAATTTGAAATACTTAAATACTTAAATACTTAAAAAAAATAAAAAAAATAAGATAGACCAAGTCACCTCTAAAAAATCCAAGAATTATACAAAAGTAAATTTTGTTTCGCAATCCTTAAACATATGAAAGATCAATAATACAAAACCCACTTCTACTGTCTCTATTTAAGTTAAGAAATGTATAGAAAATAAAGAAGCACACATAACAAGACATAGTTGGTTGCCAATTTTGTGGTGTCACTGATTTGTTTTAGTAAAAATAAGAGAAGAGGAATTCAGATAAAACGGATGTCAAAGGTGTTGGGATCAATCTGCCAAACGTTCAAAGCTGCATATTCCTCCAAACACTCCTTTAGCTGAGCTTCACTGTATCCCTGTTTACACACCCAAATCACTCTCGTCTCAGTGATCATCCATATGAACAAGAAGAAGAAGAAGAAGATGAAGTAACTAACCTTTCTGGAGATCCAGTTAAGAGCGTTTGCGTAGCTCACATGGGTCTTGTTAGATCTTGCAGCTTCGTCTCTTATGATTGAGTATGTGTCTGATATTGCATCCAGTCCTGCCTTTTGTCGATCATCCGCATACAGTGATATCTTCGACATCTGCATTAGTCTTAGCGCTTCATCAACATCACTTTGCGCCACTGTTTCTGAGAATCTCAACCTTGCTAGTGCCTATAAAACAAAACAAAACGCAAATCATTTACTCAATTTGTGCCACAACTAAATCCAACTCTAGTTCTCTAACTTCTCAAATCTTTTATTTTTATATGATAAAATTTTACTTACAGCGGATATGCGCAGAATGCTGAGCAGAGTTCTCACTGTTGTGTAAGAATGAGGAGTATTTGATTTCGCTTCTTCTTGCCTGATGCTCGAATAAGCTGTTGCGATATATTCCTCTAACTCTGCTGGTACGTATGGTGATAATCTCCTCGCAGCTGAAATGTATGCACTACAAAACCAGATATGCTTATGTTAGAGCCTGTGACTTGAGAAATTAGAGAACTAGAGTTGGATTTGAATAACTTCTCAAGTCTTATATGATAGAAATGATTTAACTCACCGGAGGATATTGGGTTCCAGCGGGTCGAAGCCAAGCGCAGGAGACTCTTTTGTCTGATGCACGTGAAGCACATGCTTCGCCAATTCAAGGTCACTGTCCATATCAGCTCGATCTAAGATCAACCACAGAAGATCGAATCTTGAGAGAAGGGCTGGTGGAAGATTTATGTTTTCAGCTGGAGTTCTTCGCAAATCATATCTTCCCCTTCATAAACACAAAGATACATAGTTCAAAATCCAATAGCAATGATCCCACACCTTTGATAAGTCTTTTTATTCATATCATAAAAGGTCAATTACCAGGCTGGATTGGCTGCAGCAAGAACAGCTGTTCTAGCATTCAAAGACGTGGTAATCCCAGCTTTTGCAATGCTTACAGTTTGCTGCTCCATGACCTCATGAATTGCAGTACGATCTGATTCATCCATCTTATCAAACTCATCAATTGCACAGATTCCCATGTCAGCCAGCACCTGAGATAAAGATTGTATAAATCTTGTAAATCACATAAGATATCATATTTTCTTAGATATCCAAAGCAAAATATCATTGTCTCTCACCAGTGCTCCTCCTTCTAAAACCATCTCATTTGTTACTTGATCTCTCATAACAGCAGCGGTTAGACCAACTCCACTGCTACCTTTGCCTGTTGTGTAGACTCCCCTTGGAGCAACATTTATAATGTGCTTGAGAAGCTGACTTTTGGCAACTCCAGGATCACCCATCAGACATATATGCACATCTCCTCTAATCTGCAAACATAATTCATGAATGTGTATATTAAAAATTGTCTTCGCAACTAGAATATGTCCCAATCAACTGCAATGAGCTCTTTAATGGCTGAAAATCTGTACCCAAAATGTAAATCATAGAGCTCCATAATGAAGACTATGGACACTGAAAGTGGATGGAAAGAGGTAAAACGATATAGTTGGAGATCAATTAAAGTAAACAACTACTTTCTAATCAGTGTATAGGCATTATCATAAAAGATAGCAACATTATGGATATATTGAAAGATAAGATTAGAGGACAGGAGAGTTCACCTTCATCCCATCCTTTAACTGCCTGTGAGGAGCACCCACAAGAAGGAGAAGCAAAGCTTTTTTAATATCTTCATGTCCATAAATCTCAGGGGCCAGGGATCGCGACAGCTTATTGTAAATGTCGCCGTCCTCAGCCAAACGTGCAATCTGTTCTTCCTCATCCTTCTGAAACTCATATCTGTAGATCATAATAAAAGGTTAAGATGCTTTCTGATATTGTGCACACACCAAAGCTGCTTTATAACTTGAGCAAATGGCAAAAACATGGAATTGGTTACTAAATCAGATATTTCTCAAGATTTAAGGTAAAGCAACGGCTTACTCTTCATATTTCTTCTTGAAATGAGTTACAGCCGTTGCTTCCAGATAGGTGTCCGCTACTAAGCCAGCTCGAAGTGCCTTAAACCCAGTGTAAGGAATGGGAAGAAAAATCCCTGAGAATTCAACAACGTCCCCAGGTGCTACCTACAAGGGTTTAAGGAAATTTAGTAAGAAAATAACAATTCTACTATAGTAACAAAGCTGAAATCACGATATATTTAGTCTTGGTATAGCAAAATGAAAAAATTCCTCTTTAATTTCCAATTGCTAAGATGTACCATACAAAGTTATTCACTACGCATCTAATGAAAATTTGAGATTTCTGGAACAGTGGAGCTGTTGAACCCGATAATCTATATAGTATTCAGTTCATTCAAAGACTGCTCAACATATGGTTTTAAGCCGAACAGTAACTTGTCATTGGACTATTCCTAAGGAACCCCGCTACTGATTCTGAAAGGAGAACAAATAGACTCCAGTAAAAGCATGGGACCGAGGTCAAGAAAGTAAACCTTTCTTGTCAATTCTCCTCTTAGATGAACAGTCATTGACCTCGGAATATGCCCTTTGGGCACGTGTTCAGTCAACTCTTGCATCTTGGCCTGCAAAATATTGATTTTTTTTCACTCATTAGCCTGATATCAGTGCATTCACATAAATGGCACTCATCAACAAGAACAGAACCTCCTGAAACTTAAAAAACTTTGATGCTCTGAGCTGAAGAATAGGATTTCCGGATTTGCTGTTAAGGCGGCAGCGGCTGGAGGGGCATTTAAACAAAGGCATGAAGACTCTAGATGTAACTTCCTGAATTGGCACGTAACAGACATATAGTCAGAACAAGTAGTTAGCGATATATAAAACAAGAAACTAGAATCTGGCAGGCACAGATGGGTACCTGGTAAATTTCATGACCACAATCTTCGCATGTGTATACAGCAACGGCCATCAGTGGCTTGACATCCGAACAGCGGGTCACAATACCGGATATCCTGACAAGTTGCCCAATGTGTGAAGCCTTAATCTCCCTGATTGTAGATGGCCGTTCCTTTGAAGAAGCTTTAAAATAAACCTCGCTGAATCACAATAAAATCATTAGCAAACTTTTAAGAGGAAAACAATCCACTAAGCTAAATATAGAGTCAAGAAAGGGCAATAAAATTCGTCAACTAAGTTACAAGTAGCAATCCACAAACAATGAAGATTGGCAAAAGCTAGAAAAGAGTAATCAAAGAGCGGTGTAAACTTACTAAAATCTTTTAATCTCAGAAGGAATTTGCTGATGAGGATCAGAAACATCTGCATTATCAGTAACATCCTCAGCTCTCTGAGTCATCAGTATATCATGATCATCATCCGGAAATGCCTCAGTGGGTTCAGGTAGCAACTCGTCAATAGCAGCGGAGAAAATGGAAACATATCGGCGGGTGTTTTCAGTCACCCGTCTGAAAAACTCCTCATTAGAATCTTTATACTGCAACACCAAAGAGATGAGTGTAAATTCACTTGCCATTGCAACATCCAAAAAGTAACAACAAGAACGAAAGAAAAAACAACTCACATTGAATAAGTCCACAAGATCCACCTGAATAGCTCGAATCTTACGATTTGAAACCTCTTGCTACATAAATCATAGACCAGTCAAAAGGGGGGAAATAGATTCACAATACGCTAATTCCCAGTAGATTGGATCTATTGAATAAACCAATTTCAATTTATCGAGTAAAACCCTAACTGACGGAGATTCACCAAACCCTAGAAGATAAAATTTTGGTAAACAAAATGAAAGGAAACTCACGAGAATCTCCATGTACTTAGGTCCGCCATTAGCGTCGGCGAAATTTGCCAGAAATTCCTTGGCAAGCGCTGTAGGAATAAAACGTGAAGATCAAAACCCACATAAGAAAAAAAGAGAGGAAGAACGAAGCAGAGAGATTTTACCTTTGTCGGCGTCGAAATCAAGGTCTTTCATGGTTGAAATTTGGATCTAGAAAGAAAGAGTCGAAGAGGAAGAGTGAGAGAAGACAAATGAAAGAACTTGTGACTGCATAAGTTAGGCGGTAAAAGCGTTGTAGACGACGATGAGATTAGGCGGGAAAATTATAGAGAAAAATTGCGGGGGTAAATGGACGGTCCAAATCTAATGATATCGTAATGATCAGTGGAATGTCGAAAGTACCCCTATCGGAGATTAAAAAGGGAGAAAAAGTGTGGCTGCTGGGATTCGAGCCCAGGTCTCCACGGCCACAACGTGGAATTCTAACCACTAAACTACAGCCACCTGGTTGCTAACAGTAACCACATTTGATATATTTATCTCAGATTAAATATGCAAACTTGTAATATCTCTTTTCGTCTTCTTCATTCTCTTTTTGGTGGAAATTACTTTGTGTGATTACTTCTTACACATGTCTCAAATTCATTGCTACGAAACAAATTTATGTGTTTTAAATAAAAGCTTTGATTTTGATTTGATTTGTATTTAGTTTATATTCGACTGTATATTTTTTTGTTTGGCTTTCATCAAACTTGGTCAACAACATCTTTAACATTGCCTTTATCTTAGGCGATTAATAAAATTGATGAAATAAAATGTGAATAATTTCAGTCTACCAAAAATCGTCACATCTTCTTCTTCTTCTTTCTTGTTTCTCCTGTAAGGCTTCTTAATCTTTTTTTTTTTTGATAAAGGATAAAGCCTTCTTCATTTTACCTTTTTATTCCCAATTTCTTTCGGAATCAAAACCGAAGAATCTGTTTTTTTTTTTCAACCTACGACGATCATCACACATATCTTGTGTTTTTTACTTTCTGTTTGAAACCAACTTTTTGTTTTGTCTCTTAATTTAATTTTTAGAAAAAATTTCTCTTAATATCAAGTTGTTGAAAAATAGATGCGAAACGATTTTGAATTTCCAGGTTTTAAGAAGAATAAGATTGGAATCCCTTTTTTATAAAATGACATTTGGCAAAAAAGTATGTTTCTTCTAAAATAATAGAATATTCTGATAAAATTCCAACGAGCATGAAGATTTTGTGAAAATGGAGATCAAAATAATAAGTGCAAATCTGCATTAAGTATTTAATTTGTGTGTGAAGATAAGGTTTTAAGAAAATGACATTAAGTTTTAATTGTTAAACTTAAATCCAAACAATAATCTACCAAGCACGAATCCACACGCAATTATCACTAATCTCAAAGAGGAAAAATAAACATTCAATTCTCTAAACCTAACCAACTTGAATCTAAGCCACGTGAAGATGTAAAAGTATATACCTTTTTTTTGTTTCATTTTCTCTCAGATTCTGGAATTTCGAGTAAAAACAAAAACTCAACCATTGCAGCAAACTCTTTAGAAGCAAATCAAAGTAGTAGAAGAAGAAGAAAATGGCAGGAGGATTGTTTGGCCCGACCGCTTGCCTTGTTGCAGCCATTGGTGGATCCATCTTTAGATATGAACTGGAATTTCAGGTTTCTTCTAAATTCTGAAACTTTGTGACTCTAAAATCTTATTTGGCTCAAATTTGTTATGTCCATGGATGAATGGAGATTTAACCGTTGAAGAGTGGTTGACGAAATCAGGTCGTCTTTGTTGTTGTAAGCTTGAAATAGCATGAAGCACACGTCAAGTATATTTAGGAGAAATCTAAATATACGTTTAAGAATTATCTAATATGTGAGTTTTCCTTTATTTAGAAGTTATCTAAAGTTAGTTTTCCTATTTGAGTTTTGGAGTTATGTTTTCCTATATAAGGAAGTGCTGAGATGTGGCACAACTTGTGAGATTGCGAGCTTAAGGTTTTGAGTTATTTTCCTTAAATTAATAAGAGAGTAATTCTTATTAACAATTTGTGTTTACAATCTCAATTCTATATTTGGTATCAAGCCATTAAAGAGAGATCACCATGTGCGACATAAAAGAAGAAGATGCTGAGATGAAGTCTAAGGAGATCGGACCCTCCTCTATTAAATGTTCGATGCTAAATTCTTCTAACTACACCGTATGGTCTATGCAAATGAAAATTACTCTCAAGGTAAACAAAGTGTGAGAAACTATAGAACCTGGAAGTAAGAACGAAGATAAGAACAACATGGCAATTGCTTTGTTGTTTCAATCCATACTAGAAGCTTTGATCCTACAAGTTGGAGACCTGGACACATCGAAAGCAGTTTGGGAAGCAATAAAGGCAAGACATGTTGGAGCTGAGCGAGTAAAGGAGGCTAGACTACAAACCCTAATGGCAGAATTCGATAGAATCAAGATGAAAGAAACCGATACAATCGATGCTTTTGTTGGAAAACTCTCAGAAATTTCATCCAAATCAGCCTCTCTTGGAGAAACTATTGAAGAGCCAAAACTCGTAAAGAAATTTTTGAAAAGTTTACCAAGGAAAAGATACATTCATATCATCGCAGCTCTAGAGCAGGTTCTTGACCTAAAAACAACTAGCTTTGAAGATATTGTTGGAAGGCTAAAAGCATACGAAGAGAGAATTGGTGAAGAGAAAAAAGAAGAACAGGAAGAACAGAACAAGCTGATGTATGCCAATACGGACTCACAAGGGTCCTATCATGAAAGCTACGGTGGTAATAGAGGTAGAGGACGAGGTGGTCGTTTCAATTGAAGAGGAAGAAGTCGTGGACGTTATGGAAATTATCAAAACAGACAAGGACGAGATAAAGAAAAAGAGGCAATGATTACTTGTTACCGATGAGATAAACAGGGCCATTACGCATCCAACTGTCCCGATAGGCTGCTTAAGCTTCAAGAAGCAGTCGAGAAGAAGGAAGATGACACATAGAAAGCTGATGAATTGATGATGCACGAAGTGGTGTACCTTAACGAGAGAAAGGTGAAACCAAACATTTTTGAATCGAACCTAGATACAAAAAACGTGTGGTACCTTGATAATGGTGTGAGCAACAATATGAGTGGAAATCGAACGTTCTTCTTAGAGATTGATGAGAGTGTGATAGGAGTGGTGAGATTCGGAGATGATTCCCGCATCGATCTAAAAAGAAAGGGCTCTATTCGATTTTTGTTCAAGAATGGTGAGAATAAAGTCTTACATAATATGTATTACATACCAGACTTGAAGAGCAACATAATAAGTCTTGGTCAAGCTACAGAAGCAGGGTGTGAGGTTCGAATGAAAGAAAATTTCCTGATGTTATATGATCGTTCGGGTCAATTGTTTGTGAGAACAACAAGATCGAAGAATCGTTTGTACAAAGTTATTCTGGATGTTGAAAATATTAAATGCCTACAGTTAATGACTTCGACTGAATCATCAAAGTGGCATGCACGTTTGGGCAATGTTAACTTAGAGACAATGAAGATGATGATTAATGAAGAGCTAGTGGATGGTATACCAAGGATCACAGTAGAAAAGGAAACGTGTGTGTCATGCCTCCTTGGGAAACAAACAAGAAAATCCTTTCCTCAAGCAACCACATATCGAGCTTCTCAACCTCTTGAGCTCATTCATGGAGATCTTTATGGGCCTATCACACCTCCCACTGCAGCTCATAAGAAGTACGTCTTTGTGATCATTGTTGATTACTCACGTTATATGTGGACTGTTTTGCTGAAAGAAAAGAGTGAAGCTTTTGATAAATTCAAAAAATTCAAGTTGCTTGCTGAACAAGAAACAGGGACTATGGTCAAGACATTCTGAACGGATAGAGGTGGAGAGTTTGTATCTCATGAGTTTCAAACTTATTGTGATAGATATGGAATCAAGAGACATTTAACGGCACAATATTCTCCTCAACAAAACGGAGTTGTCGAAAGACGTAATAGAACGCTCTTGGAAATGACTAGGAGTATCTTGAAGCACATGAATGTACCTAATTATCTATGGGGAGAGGCTGTGAGGCACACTACCTATTTAATCAATAGAGTAGCAACGAGATCGCTGACTAAATCAACTCCATACGACATGCTTAAGAGGAAGAAACCAATACTCGACCATCTTAGAGTATTTGGTTGTGTCGGATATGCAAGAACGAAAACTATTGGGAGAAGAAAACTAGATGATAGGTCAAAAATCTTGGTACATCTGGGAACAGAACCCAGTTCGAAGGCCTATCGTTTATTCGATCCTACGACCAAGAAGATAATAGTTAGTCGAGACGTGATCTTCGATGAAGAAAAAAGGTGGAACTGGAACAACGTTGAAAGGAAAAACTCCGAAATGTTTTTTATTGATTTAGGAGAATTTGGAAACAGAAGCGTAAGAGGAATTGAAACTTATGAGAAGACAGAGGAGAATAATCACGACACTCGAGAAATAAGTGAAGCTGCGGTAAATGAAAGAATAGCTGAAGTAGAAGAAGAAAACGTTGGAGATGGAGATGCAGAAAACGTAAACGAAGATGATAGTGATAGTGAACTAGAACAGAATGTACCACAACTAAGGAGATCAACAAGACCAAGTGTGAAGCCAGCATACTTGAATGATTATATTCATATCGCAGAATACGAAAGTGGACGTCTCTTATTGGCAATGAATGATGAACCATGGGATTTTAAAGAAACAAGAGAGTTAAAGGTGTGGATAGATGCATGTGAGGATGAACTTTTTTCTATAGAAAGAAATAAAACGTGGAGTTTGGTTGATCTTCCCGTTGGAGTCAAGCCTATCGGATTAAAATGGGTATTCAAGATAAAATGCAATTCTGATGGAAGTATCAACAAGTACAAAGCACGATTAGTGGCGAAAGGATATGTTCAACGACATGGCATTGATTATGATGAAGTATTTGCTCCAGTGGCACGCATTGAAACTATTCGTTTCATCATTGCTCTAGCAGCCTCAAGTGGTTGGGAAATACATCATCTTGATGTAAAAACCGCATTTCTCCACGGTGAATTGAAAGAAGAAGTCTATGTCACTCAACCGAGAGGATTTGTGAGCTCAGGAAGTGAAGACAAGGTTTACAAATTGAAGAAAGCTCTATATGGCTTAAAGCAAGCACCTAGAGCATGGAATGACAAATTGAACAAAATCCTTAGAGAATTGAAGTTTCATAGATGTTCCAAAAAGCCATCGTTATATCAAAATGAAGAGAAAGAGCATCTCCTAATCGTGGTTGTGTATGTTGATGACTTACTTGTTACAGGTTCATCGTTGAAGTTGATACTTGAGTTTAAAAGAGAGATGGCAACCAAATTTGAGATGAGTGATCTTGGAAAATTGACATTTTATCTTGGGATCGAAGTGCATCAATTTGAGGGATGTATCGTCTTAAAGCAAGAGAGATGCACATAAAATACTAGGAGAAACTAGAATGGAAGGTTGCAATCTGTGCCATGTACCGATGGATTTAAATTTGAAACTGTCGAAAGCTCAAGAGGAGAACAACATCGATGAAAGGGAATACAGAAGAAGCATTGGATGTCTACGATATTTACTTCACACATGCCCAAATTTATCTTATAGCGTTGGGGTGCTGAGAAGATACATGCACAAGCGTAGAGAATCCCATGGAGCAGCATTGAAGCAAGTCTTGAGGTATTTACGTGGAACAACTTCTTTTGGTCTCTCGTTTGCACGTTCGAATAAAGTAAAATTGGTGGGATATAGTGCTAGTTCACATAATGTTGATGTGGATGATGGTAAAAGCACAACATGCCATATTTTCTATTTGGATGATTGTCCAATCACTTGGTGCTCACAAAAGCAAGAAACTGTGGCATTGTCATCGTGTGAAGCTGAGTTTATGGCTGCTACGGAGGCAGCTAAACAAGCATCTGGCTTCAAGAGCTTCTGAGTGAGGTCGTGGGTAAGGCTTGTGAGAAAGTGACTGTACGAATTGATAATAAATCAGCAATTGCACTTACAAAAAATCCGGTGTTCCATGGACGTAGCAAGCATATACACAGGAGGTATCACTTTATACGGGAGTGTGTTGAGAATAAACAAGTGGAAGTAGAGCATGTTCCCGGAATTGAACAAAAGGCGGATATCCTAACAAAGACACTTGGAAGGACCAAGTTTAAGGAGATAAGGAGTCTCATTGGAGTTCAAGATGTGAGAAAAAAGTAATTTCAAGCTTAAGGGAAAAAATGTTGTTGTAAGCTTGAAATAGCTTGAAGCACACGTCAAGTATATTTAGGAGAAATCTAAATATACGTTTAGGAATTATCTAATATGTGAGTTTTCCTTTATTTAGAAGTTATCTAAAGTTAGTTTTCCTATTTGAGTTTTGAAGTTATGTTTTCCTATATAAGGAAGTGCTGAGATGTGGCACAACTTGTGATGTGAGGTTAAGGTTTTGAGTTATTTTCCTTAAATTAATAAGAAAGTAATTCTTATTAACAATTTGTGTTTACGATCTCAATTCTATAGTCTTCTCCGGTGATGCTCATTAAACGGAGAATATGGTGTTTGTGGTGGCATGGTTCGCTACAGCATGGGGATCAGCCGTTGAGTCCAGTGATGGTCGCGTTGCAAGTGTGGCGGTTAGGGTTCGTCGATGATCCCAGATCGGTTCACGGCTCGGTTCCCAAGTACCTTTTCGCTGGGTTTTTGATCTTCTCGCTTGCTCCGTCTATCGATCTATATTATGCTGGTTTGCTCTTGGTTTGTGTTGGTACTTTCTGTTGATGGCTGCTCATTTAGTTTTGATCTTTTGTGGTCTTGCTTGCATCGTTGTCAGCCTCTTTTGCCGTTAATGGAGTTTGCCTTACTATCTTTCCGGTTCGATCTCTTGTCGGTCTTTCGTTAGTTCGGTGTGGTCCAGGTTGATTTGGTTCGCTCGTTGTCTCTACTTTATAGATCTGATCGAGATCATCAGTTCAATGGTTTCTTTCTGAGGCGTTGCACAATCGTATTCCTTCGATTTCGCCGTATCTGGGAGTTCTGTCGCGATCTAGCTGTCTTTTGGCCACGATCCCGTCTCGCCGGTCTGGATTCCTTGGAACTTCTTCTCATTGTGGTAGTCTTCATCCGCTATAGGTGGAACCGCTTTACATTGGTTGGGATTGTCGTCGTCCCCTTCGGTTTGCTATCGGGTAAGGCTCCTCCATTTTAGGTGTTGTGGTTTGGCTTGATTCCTACAAACATTTGGTTTAACATCTAATAATATCCCAGATGATAAAAAAAAAAACTAAGGCTTATAGGTAGTTTAATTTAGGGTTTCACGCATCTTATATAGGGAAGCGGTTTATGTTTAACCATAAGTTTTGACTGTATTTGTTTGCAAAAGTAAAAAAAAAAGTACTGTATAAGGAAACGGTTTAACACAAAAGAGTTTTCGAAAATACATAATAATTTGATTGTTTTGATTTTACACTACGGATGATAACAAGATGCAAAAAAAAAATGGCAAAAATCATGTCACTTTGTTTGAGTAATGACAATTTTAAGAGGACACTGTGTTGTTGTTGTGCTCCTTTGATTTCGCAAGTTTAGCTTGTATAAGTTTGTCCAAGATCGGTGGCTCCAATGGTATCACATCAAGACACCTCTCCGAAGCCGCAACAATCACCTGTAAATACAAATACACAATTCGGTCCGAGAGTGAATGAGCAGTTGCAAAAGCTAGACACAGATCCTCTAAACCCTACCAAATACTCGGTGGTAATGAGAAGAAAAGCAAAGGAAGAAACTTTAGGCGTAATCACCTCGTCGAGCAAGAAGTCAACTGCAGCTTCGTCCTCAACTGTTTCCTTCAAAGGAGCTTTCAAAAACTGAATGTCTAACTGAATCTGCTGGAACCCGCTCCGGTTAAATGTTTGGAGCCGAACATATTCTTGCAAACTCTTCAGACAGAGTTTTACTGTCGTAGTAACAACGGATTCCTGTAAGTATTTAGCGTGAAACAAAGAATATAGATCAGAAGATGACGAGTGTGTGTGTTTGATATGACTAAAAGGGAAACTCTATTGCTTCGGTCTTACCTGGGTAAATTCAACCTTGGTGAATATTTCTACTTTTTGCTTGAACAGTTTTGCAAGATGTGTCTCGAAAAGCTGACTACGAGCTCTTTGTGAATTTGACCGTGCCATCTTATCGTTATGGAGTGTATTGCTTCGTGATGAGGTTGTAGTGTTACTTCCGTTGCTGTCTGTTCTCTTGTGCTTACGGAAAGTACCTTGAGGTAAAACTTGTTTCACTTCCCTACCAACTTCTTCTAACTATGAAGCAGAAACCCAAAAAAATACGAGTTATCGTATGTTTTATAATTTCCAGATTGAGAGGAGAAGAGTTTGTATGTTTTATAATTTCCAGATTGAGAGGAGAAGAGTTTGTCAAACCTCGTGAAGAAACATATCGACAAACATGTGAACCTCTCGTGGCTCCTTGTGCTGCAGAATTTTTTGAATATTTAGAAAACAATGACTGGAAAAATGCTTCTCTAAGAAGACTAGTCACACGAAAACAGCGATACCTTAACCCAGTTTGGTGTCTTGAACCTTTTTCTCAGTAAAACAGATACCTTCTGTGTTCTTGTGTCTATGTACTGAAATATGAGAAGATTTAGTTAGTTGATGTAAAGTTTTTGTAAACGACCTCTTGTTTTGGAGTTTAATTCATACATGCTGGAGAAGTTTCTCGCTGGCTGCATGGAATACCCGGCAAAGTTCTCCAGGAATAAAAGCAGGTCCATTCTCAAAGGCTTGGGAATTTCCACCAGACAAGGAAGTAGCTATTTCCTGAAATAACATATCAAATTTCTCAATTCTGCTACAAATTTGGTTTAAACTTAAATTATCAAATCAGTTGTATGACTCGTTACCTCAGTAACTCTCGGGATGACCTTTTGTTCGATGAAGACACAGAGCTGCGCCAATACAAGGATGAGACTGGCACGAATTTTTTCACTTGACTTTCCCTCTGTCAAACCTCCTTCAGTATCGTTTGATGAGCTAGTTTTTCCAGAAAGTACTAGAAATTGAGCTTCAAGTGACCTGAAGAAGTCTTGAAATCCTTTCTGAATCCAACCTATGATTAATTCCTTCATCTTCACAAATATTCCAGTGTTCTCATCAAGAAGTTGCCGGAAGTCCTGGAATGATAAAACAAATATACGCGTTTTTGAGCATGGAATTCATACAGAGGAAATGACAGCCAAGATATAACATCATAATAAATAACAGAAGTAGGAATGTGCCTGGAATATATCTGTGGTGCCTTGTACCACCGCTTTTTTGCTAGCTTCCAGGACAACCTTCAAGACTTCCCCCTCAACTGCTTCTTTTTGGTTGATACCGAATTTCAAGAGAGTATCTGCCATGTGTAGACCTCATTATAGTTCTGATTTCTTCAAAGACTAAAACTTCATGAAGAAATTAATCTACTCTTTAAATTACTTAGCGGCCATGTCACAGAACTTATTATGAATTATTCAAGCTACACACATTCTCTCTCTTTTCACTTGCTAAGATATTCTGCATCCAGTAGAAATTAGGAAACAGCGAACCTGATATATCCAGTTGAAGATGAGAAAACATCCTCGCAACAAATTGCTTAAGAGTGACCTGGGCAGCCTGAAATGACAAGTGCTAGTAATCATATATAGTTCTACACATCATAGCAAAAAGTAGAGCCACATTAAAGAATTGAGGATCAACCCCTGCGGATAAATCAGAGAGTGCAGCCTCAGGTAGCACCTCGACCATAAGTACCACATCTTCCCATATAATTCCTTTGTCCAACAGAAATCAGACAAGATATACAGTTATTAGACTGATTTAATCAAGCTTTCATATGGAACGGAGTAAGAGAAAATAGGATGAGGAAAATCACTGCACTCACGAAAAATTCCAAGAAAATCTTCTGTAGAAACCCGTTTTCTTATATATAGTTCCATGCTCTCAAAGTGCCTAACAACCGTAAGTGTTAAAAATTCTGCAGGTCAGACACAACCAAAGTCTCGGTTTATGGATCAATATATCAAAGAAAGTGCATTACATTGCTGTTAAGGCTCTCGCGAGTTTGACAAGTCTTTCTTCTGAGTCCGGGAATATTTCTCGATAAGCACGCATGGCCTCTGAAAATCCACGTACAGCATCCTATCAGGAAAAAGGGGCAAACATTAAAATATTGAATGTGCAGAAAAAAGCTCGTCAAGTCTGTAAGAACAAAAGAAGTAAAAGAAAACAATTCCCAAAGTGATGGCTAATGAGAAATCCATTAAAAAGCAGCTGCTGATATTCAAAGTACTTAATAAATACACTCAGTTTAATCATGTTTCAACTTGCAATCGTCAGAAACAGAAAACTCAAGGAAGTGACGTAGTCTATGTTTACCTCATGAATTATAGCAGGACGTTGGTCATTGCTTTCCGCATCATTAGATGAATCATTTTGCTTTGCAAGTTTACTTGCCTCCTCAGGATTTATTTGAAGACCGTCAAGGGATTGTTCCAGCTTTTCCAACAGTTTGGCCTTTAAGCTATCAACCTGCAGGCCGTGCAATCCAAATTTATGTCAGAACAACCTTCACCCAAATAATAGATGTTTTAACAAGTTAAACAGGTCACAAATAATTGAGCTAAGAAAGAGAACTAACGGGGACATCTAACTGCTTAAGAAGCACTGCAGCTTCAGCTCTCGCTTGTATAGATTCCGAATCTGAAAATAGCTTTGTCTGTTGAACAAAACAAATTAAATTTCTCACATCAAGAATCCAAAGAAATAACAAACACAAAAAAAGACCAGTTCTTTGTTTATGGTTGATAAAATAGTATGTAGAATTTTATTACTCCAGACTATTAGACTACTAGGACAAAAGATAAACCTGCAAGTTGTTTATGATGATTTTTATAGCTTCTTCTGAATCTCGTCTACAGTCTTGGAAAGACGTATCACCATATACCTAAACAGAATGAGAAATTCTTATTGTTAAACCTATCTCCATATATATCTTCAGAAAGAAATATGCCCCAATATAATAAAGGGATCCTACAGCAATAAACCTTGAGAATTGGCATCGCTCCAGTATAGAACCTGACAGCATCGCCATAGGCTTCTGACTTTATGCATTTGTGGAGTCTTGCAGGTAAATCATAGATAAACTGCTCTTTTTAACAAAATATAAGTTTTGAGTAAGTTCACAATAGCAAGCAGTATACTACTGTTATGATGATCAGGTGATGACACAGCATAAAATATAAACTGAGCTAGCAACAATGACTCATTACATACCTGAACTTTACGAAGAAGATTACGTGTCCGGTGCAGTTTCTCTATATGCTCTCTTTTTTCGAAAAGAGAAGTGTTGACCCCATCACTCCTTGATTGCACTGACATTATCTGCAGAAGTCAGTTGGGATACCAGACTGAGTTAGAAGTTAACATCGAAAACCCAAAACTAAATGTTATCCAATGTGTTCAAAACACCTTCTGAAGAAGCTGGTCCATATTGCCTTCCATCCCAAATATGTTACTCTTCATCCTACCGGGTAAAGAAACAACATTTTGAATTTAGTATCTACATACTCCTGAGCAGTGTCATCAAATCATACAGAAAAAGGTGTTAAAGATGTTTTAAGAGAATCACACACCTAACACCTTAAACGATCCACGGGTTTTTACAAGTACCTTTTGATGGTATCTGTTGCACTGATAAACTTGTTGTAATTTTCATAGACTAGCATTTGCAAGTCTGTGTCGAGATTTTTAATCTCGGCAGCCATTTGAACATGTCTTTGCAGAAGCACTTCCAGATTCGACTTTTTAATCTGCAAAAGCCAGTAAAACCACCAGATTGTTGCATATTTCTCAAACAGATCGCTCACACTACTGTCACAACACTTAACAGAAACCTCATAAACCCAATCGAGTCAGGAACTATCAACCATTGCAGGGATATCATTAATAGGTACAACTAAAATTTTGCCAGAATACGATTCCAGCATAGAAATAAACAACACCGGCGACACATTGATCAAGAGTCCTCTACAAGCACCTTGCAATGTAAACTTCATCCGAAGTGTACAATTCAAAACTAGCCAACTATTTTTCACGCTCCAGAAGATACTATTCGGATCTGAAACTATCCTACCTTTCTAACTAACCTCTGACACCGAGAGCAAGGAGCCAAATCTAACTTCAGTGAATCGAAATACTCAATAATTGATACAATTTACAAGCTACAGACGCTTGTGATGGCGATTCACGAATATTCAGCCAAGAAAAGGGGAAGAAACGAAGACTAACCATGAGATCCATGTACTGATCAGCATCGAACGAAGTGCTGTTGATGTTATCGAAAGAGGCGTTGATCGAGGAACCACTCGTAGAGATGGAAGGATCCGGAGCGTAGAAGCTCGACAATAGATCTCTCATTCTCTTCGCCTTTTCGTCCATCGGAGCCGCTTCCGTAGCCATTTTTTCCTTCCTGCTTCTGCTCGGCGACGAAATTTTCTGCTACCGGAAGCTAAATTTCACCTTCGGCAGATTCGAAATGCGAATTGAAATGCCAAAGGAAAAGTGGATCAGACTAATAAATTGATGATGAATTTGATCGGCATAGTTCATACATGAGGAGGGAGGTCTTGGATTTGGACGATGGTGGGGATCACCTACAAAGTTAACGGAGCCGTATCCGACTCGAACCACGTCTACGTTGGTCCAAGATGTGTTTAAACCGTCTCTGTGGACTCCGATAACCGGAAACCGGTTAGTGGCTGATCCGGGATTAACAAACTCTTTCTTGTAGTGACTATTTTTTTTCTGGTCTCCTTATAAAATCGATGTGAGTGTATGAAGGAAGATGTAATCCATATAATGTATTTGTTAATTCAACAATTTTTTTACCTTTTATTAATCTGTTATTTGTTATTAACAAAAAAGTTAAAAAATCATAAATCAATTGGTACGTAATGTAAACCGTCCGGTCAATTCTTTTACCAGCACACAACGATCTAAAATCTTCCAAAATATTAGATAAACCGATAAGTCGTCTGGGATTGGGTCATCTTAAGCAAACTGAAATTGTATGTTTGGCATTGTCTAGATTAGAGCTTCCATCTCCAACTTCTCATGTACCACCTCCGGCTCAGTGATTTAATAACTCAAAACAATAATCCACATAACCAAACACAAAACTAATTTTGTTTTTGATTGCCTGTCCACCAAATAATATTTCCCAATAATTCATAAATTGTTTTATCCCCTAATACAAAGTCCCAACTTGAATGTTAAAAATGAAATCCCAACATTATAAAATAAAGATAAAGCAAAAGTCCCAACTTCGATATCACCACCTCTCATAAATCTATATTTTAATTTAAAGAGATCTCTATGGGATCCTTATTTTACCTCAATGAGATTGGTGCTTTCTGGCTCTACGATGAGTACTGGCTGAATCATCTTTCTTGGAACCTTCAGGTTTGCGAGCCCAAGCTGGTGCTTGGTCTGGTCCATATCTGTAGTCATAGAAAAGCTCCTCACTCGCTTCTATTCGTTCATTTGCAAAAATTCCAACCCTGTGATCTCCTGCCACAAACATCACCTACAACACAAAACCAAGACCCTTATGTTTTCTTGTGTACATATTAAAACTCTTTCCACATCAAGAGATATACTTTATTTATGCAGTAAGAGATGCTCCCAAGGTTACTATTACTAAACACCGGATATCGGTTTTTGCAATTATCATCACCTTTGAAAAAGGATTGATTAAATCCTACCTTCTATTTATCATGTACACACGTTATTTTACACAATACACTTATAAAAGATTGTAGAGACTAGTATCTTTTGGATCATAATCTACAAAGCTAGATTTGATCATGTCAGGCTTTGTTTTCTACAGAATGCTAAATTCTTCTTTTTTGTTCCTTTATTGTTGATAAAGACAATCCTGTTACACATTCTAAATGGAACTTTTGATTAATTTGAGTAACAAGAGGCGAAAGAGAAGGTAGGATTACTAAAAGATCATGTGGTTTTGTCTTACCAAATCTCATATGAGATAGAAGCTTTTAGTACCTTAGCGTAGCAATTGGGTTTTGATGAATGATTAGCAAATTTCAGCTTGTCTCCTTTGCGTTGAGCATCGAGGACGTACTGCATATATTAAAAACTTACTTATAGATATGAAGTTCAAGAGGAAATCATCAGAAAGAAAGTGAGAGATTTAGTCACCTGATCATTCAAGTCAAAGAGGAAAGACGAATTTGCCCGGTCATATATTTTCCCGCGCTTATCCGCCTCATGGTGTGAGATTAATTCGCCAGTGTATTCTCCGAGATACTCATTTTTGCTGACCGAGTTCTAATGATCAGAAGAGGATCAGATTTACTTAGTGGTTGATACAGATAGAGAGAAGCGCTATTTAATGAGGAAGAGATTCACATGCTTACCTTTAGAAAAGCACCCCATCCAGCGACATCAGACTTTCCCAAGAGGATCTGGTAAATATAGCATCCAAGAAACTAGATTTGTCAACAATGAAAACGTATATTTATGTAAGTACGTGATTTGATGACATACCCTCTGTTGTTGCCTCAAGAGAAGTCTCGTGTTTCCGCATTGGCCTTCTCCGCGTCTTGGTGCTTCACCTAGAGAACCATCTCCACAACTGAGTAAATAAGCAAATCTTTTTAAATTAGTCATCAAATAGTAGATTTGATTTGTATGTGGCACATCAAGAGATCTGGATTTAAACTGATTACCTAACCCAGCAATTTCTGCAAACATCAGGATCGCATTCTCTGCCAGCAGCAAAGCAAGGACATTGCCTGCTTCTGCATTGACTCTTTGCACAATGACATCCTCGGAAACGATTTTTGCAGCTTTTTGAGCACCTGAATTAAATGAACCGATAGGTTAAAAGACATCCCCAATTGTTTCCTTTGACATTAATTTGCTTGCATACCCGCAATATTTCTCACAGCAAGTTTCATTAGTTAGACAAGGGCATTCCTTTCCGCACATTGACAGGCATCCACACGGCGTGTATTGCTTACAGGACTGGTTTTTGCCACCGGCTATTCTTTTCCAGACAGATGGGTGACCAGCAGACTTTGTAGAGTATTTCAGCTTCCGGGTTTTGCCTTTTCTACGGAACAATCTTGTCCTTGGAGGAACCTCATCATCCTGTCAAGTAAAGTATAAGAGAGCAGTATAAACTATAATATGATTCTGACTGACATGGCATGATAATATCAAGAATATCGCCAGAAAAAATAACCACTATCTAAGCCAACTCATGGTCAACAATCGTTTCTCTTGCCAGAAGTTAGTTTCAGGGAAAATTAATTAAGGAAATTGGAGTTTCCAGATCAGAACTTCTTTCTTGTAGATTAGATCTCTAACCCTATCAGCCTGGTAAGCAAAGTTTTTATAGACCAATGCCCGAAGTGGTAGCGACTAAAGGAAACTTAAAAAGAAAAAAAGAACCTAGGAAGATCAAGAGCTTACATCATTCCCTGGGTCACTTCTGCCATCATCCAACAGCATATTTGGGGTGCTAGATCTCCGGAAAACAGAAACTTCGTTTTCACGCGTGTAACTGGACACATCTAGGCATGTCTTCAAGCCAGTGAGCAGGTTTTTTGCAATAAGACAACTGAAACAGCATGGACAAACATACTAGATGTAAATATGTGTTTTGTGTTTGAAGATTATAATTTACCAAGATCCAGTTTACCTGTTTCTCCCAAAGATCTCGACTCCCTTCAAGTAAAGATCCTTCTCAATAGGCTTCCACTGTGTAGATGGTTGACTTGTCTCAAACATTTCTCCAATGATTATTGCTCTGTTTCCCCTACCATGTTCTGGAAAACAAACTGAGGAACCACCATCATGGACCGAATTGTCTGGAATAGGCTCAGCTACTTCTTTCACATCAGATCCTGCGTCTCTATTTACATTATTGGTATCAGGTATTCCACCTTGCTCACCGGTTGTGCTATCCAATGCCTGATCTAAGCTAGGGATAGGATTAACAAATAACATTTTTGTATCTGAGGCTGCGGTCTTCTGTTTCTTGTTTGATAAATTAGGCAGATCATTGGAGTCTTCGAGATTCGGGACCTCACGCTTTCCCCTAATTCCGTGGTCTTGTTCTACACCAGAGGATGAATCTAAATTCTTGGAACCAATATCAGTCTTTTCAACTTGCAGATTGATACCACCACCAGCATCATGAGAACCATCAGAGGAGACAGCCTTGCTGCAATCCTCTTCTGAAGCTGTATCTACCGTTTTAGATGGAAAGTTACTGCTTCCTCCTGGTACTTCTCTGAACGCCTTGAGCTAAAACCATTAACATAAAAATGATGGTGATTAAACTCCGGAACCAGGAGAAACTCATACATAAACAAGACTATGCTCTCGTACAACTATGATGTAAGATCACTCCTCTAGCAGATGCATACATACTAAACCTCAACCTAGTTCAAAGTACAGATGACATCAATTCTATGATCTCACTGTTCAGATATAGTTTATTAAGGGGATACACTAAACTGAAAAAATTTCCTGCTTAACTACTAATATATTCGTTTCTGTGAGCGTGTAAAGAGACATAGAGAGATAGACCTGGAGGTAACAATGGTTGCTGCAAGGGTTCCTATCACCTTCATAATCAGACCAATAAGGCTGTTTTTCACTCTGTCAACCAAAGTCCTCTTGTTATGTTGTTCACTGGAACTTAAGCAATACAATTAAAGAAAGTAAGACTGGTTTAAGCTTACAGCACTAATCAAAGGCTGAGAACATCCATGCAGACGACAGTCAAATACCTGTTAGAATAGCAAAACAAGGATAAACATGGTTAACAAAGATTTAGTAATACATTATCTCTCTGTCACAACAGAACAATCCAAGTACCATGCAACGGCGGCAGAAAAGATTATCAAAAGAATCTAGAGCAGTGCCAAGGCCCTTTTCCACAGATATTCCCAGCTTGAATCCGGAATTAGATAAGTCCTCAACATTCTGCTCATTCTTCAACTTGAGCTCATTGTATCTCTCCTGCAGCAGACAGGAAAGTCAAACACCATTCATGAAGAAGAATAGGAAGACCAGAAAAACATTCTTAGATAAAGCACAAGAAAAAGGTGACTAAAACTACACCAGAATGTCTGAAGCATCTAAGCTGAGGAACTGGCAAAGAGCATCCTGCACTTCCTCACCCATGCCATAATCCTGCCCAATCGACCTGCCAATTCAACTCAAACCAAGTTATTAAGAAGTTCATATATTGTAAGATAATTTTCAAATCTACTGCTACCGAAGTGTTTACACAGAACGAAATTTAATATGAATACAATATATGTCATCTTTCTTTAGCATCAACAAATGCGATTAACAGTCCATGATTCACCCTCTCTGCAAAACTAACCATATAACGGAGTCTTCCCCCTCAGAATATTCAGGCTTTTCCTCCTCAGGTTGTGGTTCTTCTTCACTATCGCTACATATTAGTGTCTCACCACCATGTTGCTCATAGTAGATTTGTCTCCGACCAACCACAGATTGATCTTCAGCCATTCTTTGATTTCTGCATTGTTAACAGATATATTCAGAAAGAAAAACAACATGTAATAACAAAACTGTATCGGAGGATCTAGTCTATTGTTTGACTGAATTTCGGATAGCATGCTCCCAACACAAAATGAGAATTTAAACAATATTGCTGTGCAAGACATAAAATCAAAAATTAAAGACGAAAGGATACAAGAGAAGAGAGTCATGGTCTATTGCGGTTCTGATCCGAATCAGATGGAACCATTATCTCCAATTTGGCCCACACTGAACAAAAATGCTTCTAATAGATACATTCAAAAAGAATCTACGAATGGAGAATATTGAATCAACTTCAATGAGGAGATCATCATGAAACTCCTATAGTCAGCCAAACAAACGACCACAATTGCGCTCAAAACTATGTGATAGTTATAGACGAGAATGAAAGAAAGAAAATAAAATGCGTGCCTGTCCAAAAATATCCAGGTAGTGTATGGCGGTATTCTCTCAGCAATAGGAAGCTTGATACTTGCTGATATAACATCCTTAGTGGGAACATAGTCTCTATCTCCCACACCATGAGAAAAACCATTTAACTTGCAGAGTGGTATTTCCATTCTCGAGGTAAACATACCACTATTTCCATTATCCCCTGCAATAGCCCGACTCGATGCAGCAGATGAAAGAGGAGCAATATTAGCATCCACTTTCTTTCTGTTAGCCTCAAATTTCTCCTGCATTTCAAGGAGAATAATCAAAACGAATCAATGATTCAAAAAATTCAGAAATAAGTAGAAATAATAAAGAACATGTAGTAGTAATCGAAATAGCAAATAAAATAAACTAAAGATCCATACTTTAATAGACCTAACTCTTTCTCCTTGAATTTCCCTTTTAAGCTGACTCAATCTGTTCTCCAAACCCTCGATACTATGAGTAGCATCACCATCATCATCATCATCATCATCATCATCATCATCATCATCATCTACATGTGACTTCTATTTAGAAGCCAAACAAATCTTTTAAAATTCATAACAAAAATCAATCAGGAAAAACACTAATCCTTTAAACAGTATAACAAAACTCTTTATCAGACCGAAATTATTCACCATAATTCGATTTAGGAATGTAGAAAGGCACAAAAATGACAGAGAGAAGATAATTTGAAAAAAAAAATCGAACAGATTCCACGAACAATCATGTGAATACGAAGAAAATCAGATATAAGTTCAAAAATATAATAAAAAACGAGGAAACTGAAAAGTAAATCTGACTCCGATTCTTCCAGAGGAGTTGCTATCATCTGTCCCCATGGATGACTCCTCGAGCTTTTCGCTTCTCTTCCACTTGAACTATCTGCTTTATTCCGCAACCGGAGTTAACAAGGAAAGCCACACGTTTTTATGAACAGTACTTACACGTGTGCATATCTTCAAATTATATTTTAAAATCTGACGATTATGGTAAATAATACTCTGATTAATTAAAGGATGAAACATGTGTATGTACAAAAATCTTATCCTCCGGAAAAGGAGAACACAAAATCCAAAGAGCGGTGTGATAAATGTCCCACCCAAACTCAAAGCTTCTCTGCTCAAATTTTTTTAAACCTTAAGTGGGAGAAACAAAATAAAATAAAAATGAGGGAGATTAAGAAGAATTAGAAGAAGAAGATCATGGGTTGTTTCATCGGCCTTCATGAAGATCTTCAGAGAAAACAGTTGTTCGTGTAATATTTTCATGATCAAAGGCACTTAAACCAGAATAAGGACCAGAAGAGAACATAGATGAGGTTACTTCTGACTCGAACGTAGCTGATGATTGTCTCCGATTAGGACGACCTTTATTAGCAGTGTTTAAAACCGCATCTTGATACTCAACCACCCTTTGAACCATTTTAAGTGACTGAACCACTTCACCCATCGTTGGTCTCTGGCTAGCTTCAGGTGCAACACAAGCTGCAGCGATTGTACACACTCTCATGTAATCTTCTTTTGGGTATTTTCCTTCGAGTCTAGAGTCCACTACTTCTTCTAATCGGTCTTTGTCTCTTAGAACTGGCCTTGTCTGCATCCAATATCACATTTTTACATTCAAGACTTTTAATGATAAATTTTGGACAATGCAGAAGATCTGGTAGATGACAAGGACTTTTTTACTTACCCAAGTGACGAGGTTCTCTTGGCCTGAAGGTTGTGACATATCCACAGGTTTTCTACCAGTTAACAACTCGAGAAGGACCACCCCGTAACTATAAACATCACTCTTGACAAGTAGGTGTCCCGTCATTGCATATTCAGGCGCTACATACCTGAAAACGGACTCCGGATTTAATTGGCGACTCAGAATTTTAAAGTTGTATGGGATTAATTTCAAAAGAGATAAGCAACTCACCCAAATGTGCCCATAACACGGGTAGATAAGTGATTACCCCTGCCTTCAGGAGCTTGTTTGGCTAGGCCAAAATCTGCAACTTTGGCGTTGAAATTGTTCTCAAGGAGTATGTTAGAAGCTTTAAAATCTCTGTGTATAACCGATGGTTGCGAGTCTTCATGAAGGTATGCAAGTCCTCTTGCAGCATCAAGTGCAATCTTCATTCTGGTGTCCCAATCAAGGGGGCAGTTCAACCCAAGAGGCCCTGGAGCATAAAAATCAACTTAAATAAATCACTCTTGTAGATATATTTCTATATCCGTGTACAATAACTACTTTTGGTAATGTCAGATCATAAAGTAGGCAGCAAGGGAAGTGAAGAGTATATATTACCATGGAGCCAAGCCTCGAGGCTGCCATTTGGAACAAGCTCATAACAAAGAAGGTGCTGAGAAGAATCTCGACTGCTATAGTAACCCACAAGTTTCACAAGATTACGATGATGAAGACGACTTAGCATATCAATCTCCACCTGGAACTCTTTATCACCTTGTGGTCCTCCACTTGTTAGCTTCTTAATTGCTACAGCAGTACCATCGGCTAAGATGCCTCTGTAAACCTTGCCAAACCCACCTTCCCCTAGAATGCTAGCAGATTCAAAATTGCTAGTTGCCTCCTTGAGTTCTTCATATGACAGAAACCGTGTACTTGCTGGGTGAGGAAGAGATCCCCCCACTGAACCAGCTTCCAGGTTCCTCGGTTTTACTGAAAGAAGGAAGATGAGATCCAGTTTTATTAAGAACAAGAACTTAAAGTTAATTTCCACGATTTAGGAAAGTAACATAAATCACACTGGCAACGTCGCCAACAATCATTCATCATCGATGTATCCACATTCTTCCTGATCTTTTTGTTGGATTCCGAAGGTCTGATGGCTTTTATGTAAGGCCAAAAGATAGATCTAGAGTTGACAGACACAATTTTAACCCAATAGAAAACTTCAAATTTTCCCCACATCTATGCTAACTTTCTAACGTGAGGTTCACGTGCTGTGTATCTTCTGACATGATTCATGTATTCCGAACTGAGATCCTCTAACATAAACCTTGTTATGAGAAGAGGTACATACCAGCTTCTTTGTAAGGATCAGGAGCTTTCTCTTCTCGGAGTGCACAGGAACAAATAATAAGCACAGAGATTATAGCAATGATAAGCACACCAGAGGCTACAGCAAAGATAAGAATAAGATTTGGGTGCCTCTTTTTTCCAGGAGAATTTACTGACGTAGTTGCTGAGGATCCTTGTGATGGTGCTTTGTGAGGTGAAGATGCCACTGTAGGTGCTGCAAATAGATTAAGACCTATCTTAATGCAAATGTAAGGAATCATGGTGATATAATCTGTAAAAAGCATTGAATTCGGAGATGCTATTGGTTATGCTGTTAACAGAGAAATTATATTAGTCTACTAGATGAAACTTTAACGACATATGTAAACTCAAAGTGTAGAATTGAGGAGTCAATTGAATTCTTGCCCTGATACAATTTAAGTAAAGTACTTTACCTTGAGAAGGTGCAGGGGCCTCAAACCAAGTAAGGTTTAGAAGTTTGTAATCACCCACCAAAGTAGGGCTAAACTGAATCTTGTGGCTGATAAGCGAAGAGTTTATTGCTGATGCCTGACTTGCTGAAAAACTAATTCCAGAATGCGGTGTGATATCCATTGAAATGTTCATCCTTGATAAGCTTAGCACATAGAAGTTGATCAGCTCGATTTGGTGAGGTAGGAGGCCAAGCTGGGAAGCAAATTCGTTCAGGAACATGTTCCAGCTAGGAGTTTCTGAAACATTCAAGAGAAGGATGTCCAGCTTTATAGGATACACGCAGTGGCAAGCGATACTTCCTCGTTTCAGCACCATATCTGGTTTGCAACAATCTTGAAGTACAAGAAGTAAATACCATGAGTATCAAACTCGTAGGTTATTGCTAATCTTGACATATCATAATGGGAAATAAGAAGGAACTGAAGTTAAATTATTCTTCAAAGGGTTAAATGTTGATTTAATTATGAGATAGAATAACGACTTACTTGAAATGGAAGGGGACAAAGGCGGCTGAGTTAAGTCATCAGGAAGTGCACCACTACTAGATTGTGTTGGAGCAATATCAACCAAGCCAGCTCCAGGAGAGTGAGCATTCCTTTTCATGGAAGGTTTGGAAAAAGGTGAGCTGGTAGGGGGATGAACAGAAGCGACCAAACGACTATAGAGGGGAGGACGCTGAGGTGTTTCTGCTTGCTGTGGTGCGAAATACTTTCTGTGAAACCGCGGAAATTCAGAAGGTAGGGGCAGATAAGGGATAACTGGTGAAGTCGAAGGTGATACAGCTGGTGAAATTGGTAGTCCTTCATATAGAGCATCAGCTAACTGAATACTGACGAGAGAAACCACACAATATACACAAACCAAAGCTTTCAACGCCATTATTAGGACACCTCTTTGCGAACCTGGGATTGATATATCATTAGAAACAGTGAGATAGAGGTAAGAGAAGAACTGAACTTAAAGCTAGTCCATGTGATGGGTAAGAATTGCAACCATTTTGGGAGTAATTATTCTATCAGATGTTAATGTTAGCAGAACAAGATATCCAAAGAATGTCTTTAAGCTACGAACCTTTTTTCATGAAAAGAGACAAGGGCATGTTCAAAAAATCAAAATCAATAAAAATTAGTTTTGCCTTTCTTAGCCTGCGTAATCTAAGATATGGGCCCAGAGCAGAGATCTTGTATACCATTTTTAGAAACTATAAACCTAAACCTTGAGCATGATCAGTACAAAACCCATACTACATTACAAATTGATTTTACGAATTGATTTTTCAAAAACGAGAAACCAACCAAAATCAGTGACCTAACAGATGAAAGAAACAAAGTAAGTAAGATATCAATAGGTCCCATAGGCTTAACTTTCTTCTCATTCCACCACACACAAGACAAAATTAGAAATCTAAAACATCAACCACTTTTTTCCTCCTATTTCATAACTCCTTAAAATCTAGATTACTAAACTTAGATGATAGAGTATAAGAAGATAATGAATATGCGTGAATTTACCAGAAGAGCTCGCGAGTGAGAAAATCGACAGCACCGACACTTTCTCTTTGCTTGAAAACCCTCAGATCTACACAAAACTCGCCGCGAGAACCGAAACTCACAGCGGAAGACGAAATCCAAGAAGAAACGAAACGTAAAAAACCTTTAAACGCGAAGAACCTCTTCAGGGGGTTTTCAACGGTGGATCCGAGAAGGAAAATATAGTTACACCAATTAACAGAGCTCCGAAAACCCTGGAAACAGAATCTGCCATCGTCACCAACGATTTCCAGCTCCAGAAGTTTTTTCCGTTGGCGGAGATTACTTTGTCTTCACTCCGCTTTTAGTACTGTAGAAGCTCTCTTCTCTCTTTCACTCGTTTTATTTTCTCTTTTCAGAAATTAATTATTTTATTTTTATTAATGTTAATTATTCTTTTCTGATCGTTTCGGTTTTTGAATGCGCGACAAAAATAAGAGAAGCGTGCGGCGCACTTGAGCGTGTATGTCAACGCACACTAAAATGCGCTGTTAACGGAAGCGAACATTAACGGTAACAAAGGCCTCACCGTCACCGTCACCGTCACTGTCACTGTCAATTATTTACTCAGAACGGACTTCTCTGTTACCTTTTTCATCCGTTAAAGGTTAAAACGAAAACTAGTGTTAAACCGGAAAACTTTTTTTTTAATTATAATTATCTAAACTTTTCATTTATGTTTATCAGTTTATGACATTCTGATATTTTAATAACAAACAATTAAAATTATTATCATGCGGAGGAATTAGGCCTAGGCATTTTGGGAAAGATAATTTGTCTCGTTATGTTTCTGTTCCCGATTTTCTCAAATATTTTGAAAAATAAAAATTATAATTTTTTATTTGGATCAGAAAATAATTTTCAAATAGATTAAAAAAAAAGTTAGAAAAGGATCAGAATTACCCAAACTTCTTATTAAATAATTACAAAAAGTAGAATTTTATGGATTTTGCATTAATGTAAAAACACAATGTTATGCATGTTAATTTTAATTGATACATTATTAAGACATATGTAATAATGTTTTTTTTGTTATATGGAAAATGGTGATTTTTAGTTTTTTAACAAAAAATTTAAATGATTACAAACAAATAATAATAATATTTAAACTTTTATCCAATTTAATTTCATTTTGAATATGAATTGGGAAATATATTTTGTATTTCGAATTTCTCATTTTCGTCACTTATCCATAATTTTCCGTTTTTAGTATTTTATAGGAATATTTTGTATAATATATATAAACTTACGTCTGATCCCTTACCTATATTTTCTGTTTCGATTCTCGAAATGTCCAAGCCTAAGAGGAAGTCTCGTTGATCTAGTTATTTTAATGTTTTTACTTTGATCAGTTTGGGATTCTATATCCAGAAAATATGATTTCATGTGTTGAAGGCAAACTATCGGAGATTTTTAGCAAGGTGTAAATAAACCGTTTATAATATTCACGTATGTTAATGATAAGTTATTTATAAACGTTGTGCATAGTAGAGTTCTAGCGGTATGTATATAATTCACTATATTTGTCCATAGTAGAGCTCGTACGTCAGAATGTTCGCTGTAAACAATAATATAAAAAAAGAGTATTGCAAAATGGAGGATTCGTTCTTCTTAAATGATTAACATATTATTTAAGAAAAAATTGATGTATATTATTTGTAACTGGATAAGATGAAATAGTGATGTAATTAACGGCGAAAACTAATTATCGTTATCATGCGGTTTCTTGAATAAATTAAAAAGAAATTCATTCCATTTTTTTTTTTTGTTACTTTCGTTTGCAGCTTTATTATACGATTTTATTATAGTTCTATATATATTTCATTCAAAATTCAAGAAAATGGACGGAATGGATCGAGACGAGAACGAAAATTTTTTAAAAAATTAAAATTTATTTTGTCCATCATATATCATTTATAAATTATCCAAAAAACAAAATTCAATTTATGTGATTTAATAATTAAATTTTTAAAACTCCACAAACCAATATATGTAAGCAATGTTTTGCAGATATATTCAAAATCCAATTATTCAAAAATATATGGTTAGATTGGTACTATTTATGTGGATATTTTTTGGGATATATAATATAACATAATTCCTATAATAACGTCGGAGTTTGCCAAGTAGCATACATGCACGCAGACATGAAGAAGCGACGTGTAATATATTTTAAAGTTTGTTGTACGAAAGACAAAAGACTATTTTCTTCTTGCTTTGCTCCTCTTTAGCAGCTTCCAGACCTTGCAAGAACAACAATTAAATGTAATTAGTTAAATCGATCAATTCGAAACATAAATATGGAAACTCGGTGGATCTTACGTGATAATTTGCTTACTATTTTATCCAAATTATTTATATATACATAGGAGCAGAAGATAGCCTTCTCATCATTTCCTCTGTTCCTTCCTCCTGTTTTCTCATGGCTCCACTTAACCATTCTCGGGCATCAATCATCGATGTCATCGAACCCAAACCTCTTGGTGTTTCACCAACTAAGCCAATATTGCAATCAAACTGTTTTAACCTTTCCCAAGGAACTCTCCGTGCCAAAGACTCTTCACCAATCATCTTCGATGTTCCTCAAAACCTAACTTTCACACCATTTTCGTCTCACTCCATATCCACAGATTCTCCTCTCCCAATCCTCCTCCGAGTTCAAGCCAACGCTCATAAAGGAGGATTTCTTGGATTCACCAAAGAATCACCCTCTTATCTTCTCACAAACTCCTTGGGGAGATTCGAAAACCGAGATTTCCTCAGCATTTTCCGGTTCAAGACGTGGTGGTCGACAGCTTGGATAGGAAAATCCGGGTCGGATCTTCAAATCGAGACACAATGGGTGATGCTAAAGATTCCTGAGATAGATTCCTATGTGGCCATTATACCAATCATAGAAGGATCTTTCAGAGCTTCACTTAACCCTGGTGAAAAAGATAATGTCTTGATTACTGCAGAGAGTGGCTCTACTAAAGTCAAAGAGTCATCTTTCAATTCCATTGCCTACATTCACATCTGTGACAGTCCATATAACCTCATGAGAGAGTCTTTTAGTGCACTCCGTGTCCATATGAACACTTTCAAGCTTCTAGAAGAGAAGAAGCTTCCGAAAATCGTGGATAAGTTTGGATGGTGCACTTGGGATGCTAGCTATTTGACTGTTGACCCTGCAACCATTTGGACCGGAGTTAAGGAGTTTGAAGATGGAGGCATATGTCCGAAGTTTATCATCATTGATGATGGATGGCAAAGTATAAACTTTGATGGCAAGGAGGTAGACAAAGACGCTGAGAATCTTGTTCTTTGTGGAGAGCAAATGACTACGAGACTTCATAGCTTCAAGGAATCTAAGAAGTTTAGAAACTATAAAGGTGGGTCCTTTTTAGCATCTGATGCATCTCACTTCAATCCTCACAAACCAAGGATGATTATATACAAAGCAACCGAGCGGAGTCAGGCGACTATGTTGAAACAGAAGTTGATTGATGAGTCGTGCGAACAAGATATATCCCAACTTGATGAAACGATCAAGATTTTGAGCGAAGAACTCAACGAAATGATTGATGATGTTCAGAAAGAAGAGTCTTTGGGTTCTGAAGATGTTTCAGGCTCAGGTATGGAGGCTTTCACAAGGGATTTGAGGTTAAGGTTTAAGGGTTTAGATGATATATATGTGTGGCATGCTCTATGTGGTGCTTGGGGTGGTGTTAGGCCTGAAAACATGACACATTTGCAGCCCAAGGTTGTTCCTTTGGACCTTTCACCTGGTCTACACACTATGATGACTGATCTAGCAGTCGACAAGATAGTGGAAGGTGCGATTGGTCTTGTTCATCCTTCCAAAGCTCATGAATTCTACGACTCAATGCACTCTTATCTTTCTAGTGCTGGAATAACAGGGGTCAAGATTGATGTTTTCCAAGTAAGTTGTTACATCCCTTTGTTTCGTCTATACTCTGTTTCTTCTTTCCATTTATAAGCATCATTGGTTTCAGTCCTTAGAGTCAGTATCAGAAGAACATGGAGGAAGAGTGGAGCTTGCTAAAGCTTATTATGATGGTCTGACCGCATCCATGATTAAGAATTTCAATGGAACTGGAATCATTGCCAGTATGCAACAGTGCAATGACTTCTTCTTCCTTGCCACAAAGCAAATCTCTATTGGCAGAGTTGGTAATACATATAAAGATTTAGGCTCCATTGTTTCTATAAATTTCTTAGTTTTCAATAGAAGTTTTGAATTTTTTATCATAGGTGATGACTTTTGGTGGAAAGGCCCAATGGATGACCCACAAGGAATGTATTGGCTACAAGGAGTACACATGATTCACTGTTCTTACAACAGTCTATGGATGGGTCCAATGATTCAACCAGATTGGGACATGTTCCAGTCAGACCATGTCTGTGCTGAGTACCACGCTGCATCTCGAGCCATCTGCGGTGGGCCATTCTACCTCAGTGACCATCTTGGCAAAGCCTCTCATAACTTTGATCTTATCAAGAAACTTTCTTTCTTTGATGGTACCATCCCAAGGTGTCTCCACTATGCTCTTCCCACTAGAGATTCACTCTTCAAGAACCCTTTGTTTGATAAAGAATCAATCCTCAAGATCTTCAACTTCAACAAGGTAATTAGTTTAAAATCAAATTCATAGTTTAAAGATCGAAACCTTATTAAAACCCAGATGGTTTGTTGCAGTTTGGAGGAGTAATTGGAGCATTTAACTGTCAAGGAGCTGGGTGGAGCCCAAAGGAGCATATCTTCAGGGGATACAAAGAATGTTACAAGACAGTTTCAGGAACAGTTCATGTTTCGGACATAGAATGGGATCAGAACCCAGCAGCTGCAGGATCTGAGGTGAGCTACACCGGAGATTACTTGGTCTACAAGAACCAATCTGAAGAAATCCTTTTCATGAGTTCGAAATCAGACCCGATCGAGATAACCCTGGAGCCATCCGCATTTGACCTATTCAGTTTCGTGCCAGTCACGGAACTGGGGAGCTCAGGGATTAAATTTGCACCTTTAGGGTTGGTCAACATGTTCAACTGTGTTGGAACAGTTCGAGAGATGGAGCTAACTGGTGATAATAGCATTAGGATTGAGTTGAAAGGCGAAGGAAGACTTATGGCGTATTCGAGTTTAGCTCCAGTGATGTGTAACTTGAACGACAAGGAAGTTGAGTTTAAGTGGGAAGATGAAACTGGTAAACTCAGTTTCTTTGTTCCTTGGGTTGAACAATCTGGTGGCATCTCTCATCTGTCTTTCATCTTTTAATAATTTGTTTCTTTGTGTTGTGGTTTTCCTTACATTGTGTGATCAGAAGTTGGGTTGTTGTTTTTGTTTTCCATTTTCGATCAAAAAACAAAGTAAAGGCCAAAAGCTTAGTAGAAAAAACTGAAATAAAAGGGAAACCCGTAACGCGACGGCAACCTTTTCCTTATTAAAGAGATTCTCCAACCATTGAGCAACGTATGATGGTAAGTGAAGCTCCTCCACCACGCTCCTTGCAATCTCAAATGCACCTCTATTACATCTGGGCTGTTCAGACATGATGAACCAATTTGATTTGTCTTTGGATTTGGAGAGTAAAAAGACTAGGCCACTTTTGGTTGATGGGGAGCTTTGATGAGCTATTCTGTAATGGCTGTTGATCAGTTTTTTTTTTGTAGATCTCACCGATTTTTCAAAATCTCCAACAAATTCATACGTGGTAACACGTGTAAGATTTGACAAATTTTTAAAGTCTCGGCTTTATATTTGGCCGTTGGATCATCATCGACATTTATATTCGGTCGGAGGTCATCTTCGTGGCGTTTATACCCGGTCATAGGATCATCAACGGTGTTTATATCCGGCCATGGGGTCATCGAATTTGATAAATCAAGGCACTCCGTACATGCATCAATGGCGTTTATACCCGGTCGTGGGGTCATCGGTTTGATAAATCAAATAATTCCGCACATGCTTGCACAAATTTGGATCGTTCTTCGAACTTTTTGTTCATGAAAAAACTTGTGGCATAGTTCGGTTTCAAGCAAAGTATTCCTCACATGCTTGCACAAGTCTGGATCGTCACTAATGAAACATGATCTATCTTTTCCAACAAGTCTTTTTTTGTGTAAGCTTAGATCGATCCACAAAGATCGAGTTGTCGGGATTATCAGAATTTGGTCGACGTCTACATCTCCATCTTCTTTGTTGTCTTCGTCACTGTCATCATCACCACTGTTTGAAGAAAATCATTCGGATGGTATCTTCGTGGCTCCTTCGTAACCCACTGCAATATTCTTTTTTCTAAATAATTAGCAAGTTGTTATGAAATCAAACGTTACCACTATTGATTGAATCAACAACGTAAAGAAGATTACTTCTCTTTCTTTCTTTCTTTTATTCTTTTTTTTTTCTTGCGGAAGGTAAGATCAATCCACAAGTATCGATCCGCTCTGATATCATGATAAGTTTGTTGAGAGTAAAAACACAAATGTGTTTAGAGAAAAATTATATTACACTCTCATAAAAATAATATGATATGATACAACGATTTCTATAAACGTAAAATTTAAACCTAATTTCTTAATTTAATGGAAATATAAATCTAACTAATATACTTAGAGATAATACTAAATATCATAATTTAAATATTTTTATTTATTTATAATTTTCTAAATTTTCTAGATTTTTTTTTGTAGATTTCACCGACCTTCCAATACAAACGTAACCAACCAAACCTTGAGTAGATGTAAGCTATTCTTACTTTTCAAAGCCCATTCCCAATTTTTAACCTTTGCTTCCAATTGAGAGAAAACCTGAGCAAAAGACCGTCTAGTATGCAGTAGAACTCATCTACCTGTTTGTCAAGAATCTGATTTTCTATTCTGCCTTTTACTTTTCAATTTGGAGAATTATGAACCAAATTTAATGATACTTTAATAGTATTGGATTTGCAGTGTCGGCTCAGTTTGAGTTTCAGTCACATACATTTATTGTTAAATAAATAAATAAAAGTCAACATCATAGGTCAACTTTTAAAAATTAGATCATTCTAACTAAAGTATTATTTAGTTTAGGTCTGTTATTGGATTTTCAGTTATGTTCATATCAAATTAGGTCTAACTTATTAGGATTTACTCAAATTAACTATTATTGTTATCATTATATTTACATCATTATGTTTTTGTATATCCAAAGTATCACTAGTACAAAGATGAAAACAAAATCACTGTTAAAAGAGAAATTGTGTTCCCTTGTATATCCAAGTCAATGGCAGGAGGACCCATGAGGTTGACCTTTTGGCAACGTGCGTCATAAGACAATGGGACTGTAACGGCTAATTTTGTATATGTCCTTAATTTCCATGAACATATGGCTGACCAACAAAAGTATTACGAAGTTAAAAAGAAAACATATAAATTACTAATGATGTTATTATTGATGATTAAAAATTGCCAGAAAATGACTGATTCATTATTTGAAGAAAAATACTATAATTTGGTGTGTTGTAGACCAAAACACAAATATATACAATTTACAGTTTTTTTACTTGTAGAAGTTAATCCATTTTTACTGGTTTACTTTTGGTTTTTGTGTTTTAGTTTCCTATATTTTCTTCTTCTTAAGTTCCTAATAATAAAATTAAAGATATTGAAAAAGAAAACAATAAAAAATGACTCCGAAAATCAGTAGAACGCTGAACAAAGCTGGCGGCACGTCTTCAATCAAAAGTATTTTCCAATTTTCAATTCGTTCGGCGACATTACAATCCAAAAGACATTCTTGTGTGTTGTGTTTCTCTATTTATATATATTTTATTTATTTTTTTAAATCTAGCCATATGAACCCTAATTTTGGGTTGGTCACTCTCTCTTTCCTTTCCCAAAATTGGATTCAAAGTTGTTCCTTTTTGTCTTGCTCGTACCTCACAGCATCGACTTGTTTCCACATTCCCAGCGATTTTGCTTGATTCCGTTAGTCTTTAAGGTGTCTGTGTTTCTTGTCTGAATGAATTTTTCTGTTTTCTTCTCGAGTTTCGTTTTTAAAATTGAAATCTTTCATATATCTTATAGATTTCTTTCTATAATCTGGGTTTTATGTTCGTAGACATTTGAGGAAAAATCTTTATGTAGCTGAAAGTTTCTAAAAAGTTCTTTAAAAAATAAAATAAAAACTTTATGTTCTGCGTTTGGTTTTGTTCTGGAAATTAAATATCAGTTGTTGTTTTGGTTGATTCAAAGGCTTAGGTGATTGGATGATGATAGGGTTTTATCTAAACCATATTATCATTTTTTTTGTTGATGAATTGTTTATGCTAATCTTAGGTGACGGAGGTCTTAAAAAGAGCAAGTCTTTTGAGTTGAGGAAGCTTAATCATCATTCAGAGGGATATTTAAGGGTTTGATCAGCTTTTGTGTGTGTGCGGGATGGATCATATTGTTTCAGGAGAAGAAGATTCTGATGTAGACATTGAAGATGGTAGATTCAATGAGACACAAGAAGAGATCACAACGAATCTTGTTTCAGCAGAAGGGAACTCAGAGAATGTTTTGAATCATGTTTGTAGTGGACGTTTGAGTTTTGATGGGTCTGAAGAGATTGCTGATGATCTGATAAACCCGTTAATGGGAAACGGAAAGCGGAGAGAAAGAAGCAGTCAAAGTTTGGATCTTTCGGATAGAAAGTTCGATAATGTTAAGTTTAAGAAGACGAGAAAACCTTGGAAGCCACCGAGGCCTCCAAAAGGTCCATTATTGAGTGATAATGACCAGAAGTTGATGAAGGAAATCACCGAGCTCGCTATGAGAAAGCGTGCTCGGATTGAACGCATGAAAACACTCAGAAGACTGAAAGCAGCAAAGTCATCATCTCCTTGCAGTAGCACTTTCGCCATGATAGTCACGGTTATATTCTTCGTCTACTTAATCTTTCAAGGTTAACCACCAATTTTGAGTTTCTTTGATCTATGTTGGTTTGGTTTGTGGCATAGTTTCTATTGCATTCACATGTTTTGGATTATATTTTCTGCCCAGAAAAAAACCCACAAACTCTTTTTATCTTCTTGTAATGTTGGTTCTTAAGCAATCACACACCTTTTCTTGTTGTAGCTTTGGAGATCTTTGGTCAAATGTTCTATAGGTCTTTCTTTTTGGTTGTATGTGTGCTTTCAGTGACCAACGCTATTTTGCAGGGTTCTTCACAAGCAATGCAAGTTTTAATTCAGGCGATTCACCTGCACCAACTAATTCAGCCAATAACCGTATGGTCTCTGTTCAATTCTACAATGAGTTTGCTCCTCGCGAGAGAATCGATCCCGGCCCAACTTCTTTCAGGTTAGATTCTTTACTCTTTTCTTTATCACGGTGCACGGAAACTTAGCCCCACGGATCAGAGAGATTTAACTGAGAATCAGTGCAGTTTCTTCTAAATTGATGATTGTCTGTAAATTTCAGGTATAAGAGAGTTTCAGGTGCAGACAATGAGGAAAGCACAAGAGAAGTTACCAGATGACTTTCTCTTTGGATACTTGTAATGTAACCAAAAAGTGGACTTATGTTTCTGTTTGTTCGTAAATTCTTGACATCACACTATTGTTTCTTTGCTCTATTCTTGTGTTCACATGTTGTCTCTCTGTTGCTCTGCTTTGTATATATTCTTAAGGATGAATCTTTTCACATGTTTGTACAGAGACCCGGTCATGACCTAAACAATTATGCTGATGATAGTTAGGCATCATTATCTGAAGAAGTTTAGGTAAAAGATGAGGATGACTGATGATTGATAATGATGATGCTAAGACATATCTTTGATGAATCTTTCTGGTTGTTATGTATCATGCTTTTAGGAAAAGAAAATCAACATATGATGCCAAAGAAATTGAAGATAGGTTTGTGATATTATGTGATTAATCAATCAGTTTCCTCGTTACTAGATTTTTTTTTTGAAGAACTTCCTCATAGAAAATTTGTTTTGTAATTGATGAAAAGACATAATTCCTGATAAATTTCACACAACAAACTGAAAAAGACAGCATTGCCAACGTTTAAAGGCCATTAATTTACTTTATACCAAAAAGCAAAAATGTCGGATAAAGTGTTCTTTTGTTTAAAGAAAACTACTGCTAATGTCGGGGGAAAAAGAAAAAAAGGGTCCTGTAAATAAAAACTAAATTTATACAATTTCTGAAAAAGGAAAATCTTGAAATGTAAACTAGAAACGGGGTACAAAAAATTCTAGGAAGAATTGGAAATAAAAGATGTTTTTCATGAAAAAAGAAGAAGAAAAAAGCGTAAAAGAGAAGAATAAAGTTTATTATGTCTTTAATTAAATGGGAAAAACTAGAAATACGATAATTTAATATATTTTAGGGGAAATCAGAAATAAAATATATTTTTCATCCAATTTATTCATATAAACTTTTTTAATTAGGTTTGGTCAAATATGTTTTATAATAATTAAAAACTTATTATGCCATTAATTATAAATAAGGTTTCAAAATTAAAAGAAAAAATAACGTACTATTTGATTTATATAAAGAAAATTCAATAAAAATATACTAACTGTTTATCAATTTTCTACTAAAATACACAAACATTTTAGATATCCAAAAAAATAATTAATTAAAATTTTATTACATTATAAAACACAAAATTTTAAATTGTATTCATTTAACACATTAAAAGTTTGTGTATTATAAAAAAAATTAAAAATTAATTCATGTATTTTTTAGGTATTTAAAAAATTTGTGTATTTTTTGGAAATCAATAAATACATGATGTATTTTAATGAAATTTTCCCATATACATATAATACCTAAACTTCTAATTGGGAAAAAAAATCTAATAAACATTCTTCTTTCCTTTCTTGTTTACTTGGAGGACTCACTTCCACGCAAGAAAATAACACTCCACGCAAGAAGATGACACACTGTGACTGCTTTGTTATAGACCCGAGAAGTGACAAGTAAGGAAGAGTGAGAACTGATGGGTTATGTTTATTTTTATTCACCAATATTGCTTGTTTTCTACTCTTACGAGCATCATCTTCATCACTTGAATCACATTGCTCTTTATTCAAATCGAAATGGACTTCATTTTTACTATCATCAACTCTACCGTTGAACATCACACACAACCGTATCGTATTTTCATTTTTAAGTACGCAAAAAAAAAATTCACTTATTTGTCATTCATCATAATAACAGAAGAACAATAAACACTAAGATTTGTGGGTAAAAAACTGAATCCCACATCAATCATATTCTCTTATATTACATAGTCTTCTAAAACTATCACTTTCAACTTCTCAATACATGTAGTGAATTGCAAGGTAAGTAAAATTACATGTTTTTCTTCATCAATAATAAAATCTCTATTCTTTGTTGTCGTACAATCACTACATATTACGTAGATATGTAGCACAATCATGAAAAATTAAATAAAAACTCGTGGGAAAAAAAAGAAATTGTGGAAGAAGAGAAAAAAGAAAGCGTGAAAAGAGAAGAAGAATACGTGAATAAATCAATTTTAAATGAGAAAAATTGGAAATACGATATTTAATTTATTTTAATCATAAAATTGATTTTAATTTAATGGGAGAAACAAAAACAATTGTGAAATCTATTTTAATTTAATTTATTTTAATTATTCTATAAATCGTGAAATTCAATTATGTGTAGTTAAATTTTAATTAAATATTTAATTAGATTTATTTTTTTTATTGTTATATTCAGTTTCTATCTTTATGAAACTCAAAAATATTCAGAATATATATTATAATCTTACTAGAATACATATTCTAATTGTAGTAAAATATATAGTAAACCATAGAATATATATTCAAAATTGTAGAATATGTATTCCAAATTTGGTAGAAGTTTAATTCTAAAAAATTTAGAACTTTGTAGAAATTCAATTTTACAATTCGTAGAAATTTAGTTTTATAATTCGTAGAACATATACAAATGGTAGAATACAAAATCTATTTTTAGAACATGTAAGAATGATGGAATACATAATCTAAAAGTTAGAAAACGTATTCTAAACTTTTTAGAACGAATTTCATCAATCTAAAACACTACTTAAAACTGGTTAAAATAAAACAAAAATTATTCTTTAAACCTTTTACGTACTTGATTATAATAATAATTTAGACAAATTTGATAATTTACAAAAAAGTATATATAGACAAACCTTTAGCAAAATCCTTTATTTCCAATTTTTCCAAAATTCTACACTAAAAACCTTGAATTTTAATATTTTAAAATAATAATAAAATTGGACTTATATTATGGTTGATACGAAATATTTATTTTGATTGAATATTTACATCTATTTTATGAATCGGATGTGATTGGCAACTTCTTTGCCGTTGTAGTAAAAGATACTCTTCTCTTAATTAGGACTAATCGGTAAAACAGTAAGCTAAATCGGAATAAAAGCTTACTGATATAAATTTTTACCAGTTTATGTTTTTCATTTTTTTTTTCTCCTTTTTACCACTTAATTAATGCTTTATCTTTCTCTTGTAACACTAGTTTTCTTTATCGATTTATGTCATCAATCGGATCGGATATATTCGAAGGGATTGCATACTAAACACTCTTTTACAAATATATTTTTTTAATTGTTAGTCAAAACAACATATATAAATAGAATAATATAATCTTTCGTCTGAATTTCAGTTTAACCTTTTAATTTTGCTCAACTAAAATTTACGACATAGATTATTTGTGTTTTGATTTTGGATTCATGTTTGGTTTTTAATCAAATATCTTTTTAGAATTTCCGCATTGTTTTTGTCGGTTAAAATTACATAGATCAAATTATTATTATTTGGTTCAAGTCGAATTACCTCGGTTGATTCGCATTGAATACTTCGCACTGCAAATCTCTTTAATTCTCATCCGTCTATATATAACATCTCTCGATCGGTCATTTTCAATTCATCTACCATGTATAGTTGTTCTTCTTTACGTTTTCTATTATTTTTTTTGGCAATGGGAAGGGGGTTGACATAGGATAAGGCCCTAAGGGCATATGAAAAAAAATACAACTGTAATTAATTTTCACCCTATGTCATGAAATTTCTCCTATTCCAAAACTATATTTCTATATTATGATAAGATAACTTTCATTTGTTTTGTCAAGGTGCAACCTTAATTATACATGGACGTACACTGCATGAAACATCCACTTTACGCGGATCATTAAAATCAACTCGTTGAAGCTTAATATAAGCCTTCATCTTCAACTTCAAGCTTTCCCTTTTTATCAAAAAAAAAACAAAACAAAACTTCAAGCTTTCACATGCACCATATCCGTGCTGTTATAAGTCAACTCTTTCTTCAGTTCCTTTTTTATTATTTTTTGTTTTGTTTTTTCCTCTATTCTCTTTTTACGTTTATTTCTTAAGGGTTTCCTTCTTCATCTTCTATATGATTTGGTTTGGATTTTGACTATTTAAAATTTTATACATCTCATGATGAGTTACAGCCCATACATATGTTCGTTTGGATTTGTGTTTAACAACAAGGATACTTGGATTGTTTTGTCCTACTAACTTCTTAATTTTCGATCTTATATAGTGATCCATATATTGGTCTTATTCGAAGAAAATATTGTATTAAATTCTTAGTGTGAAGATAAGTCTTGATGTATGATCCAATTCCAAATACGACCAAATCTAGCTTGTGTATATATATAAGTTGTGCCTATGTTTGAGCCTAAGCTAATGAAAAAAACAACACAATTGGTTCACCAATTATTTTCACGATATTAGATCAATGCGGTCTTTTTTTGCACTCTCTCTAAGTCGTCGTTTTTGTGAATCGATTTATTAAATATACAAATAATTTTCCTTTTTCATGAGGTGTGTTGGTAATATATACTTATATTCTGGAAATTCCATCTCTTTCTGAACAAACTACAATGACGTACGCAATGTAATTTCTTCGAGATAATGTATTAATTTAGTTCTTGTAACCGACAGTTAACTTTATAATTGGAAAACATAAAAATGATAGGAATATTTTAACATTTGACCAAAGTTAAAAATGAATGAAATAAACTCAAGTCAGAAAGAGATCCCCACCCCACGCACACGCACACACCATAAAATTTCTAAACGTGGTCGCCGACTCACTAGCATTCAATGCGTTTTAACTGTCTTTCTTTATATCATCCCCACATTTTCTTTCATTTTCAAATTTTACCCATTAATTTTAATATCAATATTGTGCCCATATAGAAAAGTAGTTCATTGGTTTACGGAAGCATTGTCCAAAAAGGAACATTGTAGAAAAGAGACTACCTCAAAACTCAAAAGACCATCAATGCCAAGATTAGAGACATATATGATCATGTTTATTTATTTATTTAACATATATGATCATGTTGCTTTTCTTTAATTTGGAATTAGTTTGGGAACTGCATATATAGATTTTAAGTATCTTAACCTTTATGGACTATATCCATTTGATTAACAATTATTTTGGACCAAAAAATAATTTTTCGATATGCTAATATCTGTAGGACAGTATTTCTTTCTTATTTGGTGCCAAGGTAATCTATTTGGATGCCAGTGGACCCTTTAATGTTCTTTCCTTCTCGAAGACAACCGATAAATGATAAATACAAAGCAAAAAATTCAACGTTATGTAGTATATATATACTAGTCGTATGATTTCTCTATCATTTAGTTTAGTTTCCTAAAATTGTGTTCTTGGACTTTCTAACCATTTAATGAAACATTCCCACTTGGAGATACAATAGTAATTCGGAGGCTGCCAAAAAAAAAGTAACTCGAAGGTATTAAAATACAAATTAATCATTCCAAGAGAATAATAACGCGGTTGGTGTTAAAAAAAGAAAGAAAAAGAGAGAGAGAATAATACGCAATATTAAACGGATCTACGATCCTAGATCAAATATATTATTGTTTGGTAAGTGTAACTAAAAGTATACATGTAATGACGTTTCAGTTTCGCTTTGTTATAAAAATGATAATAAACATTTGAATACACGCAAGCGTTACAAGACTTGTAATCACGTACTTGTGTGTGTTAATCTCCGATTATACACAAACTTTGACTTATGTTATTTTATTTAACCCCATAAATAATTGTACTACGTAATTTAATTTAAGATAAATGAATGCTTTGACGCATACTCTTCGGTCTTGGCGACTAAACATTTTTGTCTACGCGTATACTTTTCAAATATACTATTCACATGTTCACTTGGTAATCTCATTTAATGTATAATCATGCAAGCTGTACGTTAACAATCAATGGCAACTACTTGTAAATTTGCAACACGGTTATGGGTGATTTCGTCATGGTCTTACTATATAAATACCCCATCAACTTGTTCTCCGACATGCAGTGTCTAAGACTTAAACCAAACAAAGAAGAGACACGAAAGAAAAAGAAAAGCTTTCTGCTAAACAAAAATGTCCGCTAAGATCTCAATTTTCCAATCTCTTGTCTTTCTATTCTACCGGTTTATCCTCCGGCGATACCGGAACCCTAAACCAAAGTACCAAAAATGCCCTTCTTCTCTCCTCCAGTCTGATCTATCAGGCCAAACATTGATCTTCAACGTCGAAGGAGCTCTTCTCAAATCCGACTCTCTCTTCCCCTACTTCATGCTAGTAGCATTCGAGGCCGGAGGGGTGATAAGGTCATTGCTCCTCTTCATTCTCTACCCATTGATAAGTTTGATGAGCCACGAGATGGGTGTCAAGGTGATGGTAATGGTGAGCTTCTTTGGGGTCAAGAAAGAAGGTTTTAGAGCGGGAAAAACAGTTTTGCCTAAATACTTTCTAGAAGATGTCGGGCTCGAGATATTCCAAGTGTTAAAGAGAGGAGGGAAGAGAATCGGAGTGAGTGATGATCTTCCTCAAGTTATGATCGAAGGATTCTTGAGAGATTACTTGGAGATTGACGTTGTGGTCGGGAGAGAAATGAAAGTCGTTGGTGGCTATTACTTAGGGATCATGGAGCATAAGAGCAAACATGATCTTGTCTTTGATGAGTTGGTTCGCAAAGAGAGACTTAACACTGGTCGTGTTATTGGCATCACTCCCGTCAACACTTCTCTTCATCGATATCTATACTCTCAGTTTTGCCAGGTCAGTCTCTTTATTTTTATATTATTTTGTTTGCGTTTTATGTTTAAAATTTTTAAATAATTTTTGATAATAAGCTTTCTTTTTTAAAATAAGAAACAGAGCATATAACATTATAAATAGAAAAATAGTTATAGTAGTGACGGTGAGACACAACTTGCCTAATTGGAACTAGGAAATATAAACAACATAAAAAGGCAAACAAAAGAAAATTTCCAATAACAAATCCAGGCCTATATATCATTTAATACGAATAAGAAACGACGACATAACCTGTGTGGCAGTGTGTGCATAGTTATTACTTATTGTCATGACAGAGAAATAAATCTTGTGGTTTTGAATTACAATACCTATAACTGATCTTGTTAGGTATTTTCATTCATTGTTTTCATATTACTAAACTCAACTGAATTTCTTGTCTTTTCTCTTTCTCTAACAGGAGATTTATTTCGTGAAGAAATCCGACAAGCGAAGCTGGCAAACCCTACCACGAAGCCAATACCCTAAACCATTGATCTTCCACGATGGTCGTCTTGCCATCAAACCAACCCTAATGAACACTCTGGTCTTGTTCATGTGGGGTCCATTCGCAGCTGCAGCCGCTGCAGTCAGACTCTTCTTCGCTCTTTGCATCCCTTACTCTTTCGCAATCCCGGTCCTCGCCTTTTCCGGTTGCAGACTAACCGTCAATACCAAAAACCTTGCATCTCAAAAGTCAAACTCAAGTCAACGCAAAGGTTGTCTGTTTGTGTGTAACCATAGGACTTTATTGGACCCTCTCTATGTTGCATTCGCTTTGAAGAAGGAAAACATCAAAACCGTTACGTATAGTTTGAGTAGAGTTTCGGAGATTTTGGCTCCGATCAAGACCGTTAGACTGACCCGTGATCGAGTCAGCGACGGTCAAGCCATGGAGAGATTGTTGACCGAAGGGGATCTCGTGGTTTGTCCCGAAGGAACCACTTGTAGAGAACCTTACATGCTTAGGTTTAGTCCTTTGTTCACCGAGGTTACTGACGTCATCGTTCCCGTGGCTATGACGTCACACGTGACCTTCTTCCACGGTACAACGGCTAGTGGTCTTAAGGCCTTCGACCCGCTTTTCTTCCTCATGGATCCTTATCCCACCTACACCGTCCAATTTCTCGACTCTGTCTCTGGTGCCACGTGTCAAGATCCTGATGGGAAGTTGAAGTTTGAAGTGGCTAATCATGTTCAGGCTGAGATTGGGAAAGCGTTGGATTTCGAGTGCACCAATCTCACTAGAAAAGACAAGTATTTGATATTGGCTGGTAACAATGGCGTAGTTAAGAAAAATTAAATTTGTTTAGGATTTGAGTGATTAAGTTTCGGTTCTTTGAATGTAAGTAACCAATGGTTTATTTCATTTGTTTATTTATAATGTCCACGTAAATGTAACTCTATTTCTTTTCTTATTTTTGGTGGTAATATACACATACCTTTGGGTGCAAATGATTGTCTATATAATGAATGATTGGAAAAAGTAATCTGAATATCATTCGATTCATTTCTCTACAAAAGACTAGATGAATGAGTAAAAAACAATTTTTTAAAAAGATTCTTTTTAGTTGAGTGAATTGATTCGTTTTTTCCAACCTTTTTCACTTCAAATAGTGAACATTAGACTAATGATTGCTTCAACCTATTTTTATTCATCTAATTGTAGAACCATTTGTACCTTATCTGTTTTATATCATAAAAAACCTTTGTTAACTTGCCGTTGTAGTATAAAACAGTGGTCCACAAATATATAAAAACTTTTACAAATGATTTCGTACATTAATTCGGACACGTCGAAAGCCATGTTATTATTAAACTTGGATAGCTTTGGTTGGCACATGCATCATAAATGTTTTAACGGTATAGCCCAAATGATGCATGTAACCAAACTTATTTTAAATCATGTATATATACATACAAGTATAAATGGCCTTGTATATACTATATGTAGATAAATATATAATGTATGGGTTGGTTATAATTGTACCTATAGACTAGCTAGAGTTTGTTTTTTCTTTGTCAGCTGAAACTTTTAATATTCTAACCTTTTATAAATATAGCATACATAATCGTAGGTCAAAATAGTTAAAAATATATCATCTAAATATTAAAATGTAAAATTATTGGGTTTCCGTTCACTAGGGCTTAGGGGTCTAAAACCCTTGTGAGCATGTGAAGGGGAAAAAAATCTTACTAAAAACGGTCAACAAAAAGTTAGCTAATCGATACCTGCATTATTATATAATTCAAATTTATTAACATTGATTCCGGTTAATTTTATTGTTATTTTCACAGAAAGAGCAACACATAAAAATTTGTACGTTGACAAAAGTAAATTATATACTAGTACACTTTTATAGGCGGTCTAATAAATATAGGCAGACATCATTTGTCATATGGAATTTGACAGAATTTAGAATTTAGATAATGTCGTCTGTGGTGGGTGGTGGCCATCACTCTCGCATTTTCTACAATTGTGTTGGAACTTGGAAGAGGCAAAGTCTAACCAAACCTGGATTGGTCAAATAAGGAAAAAGTCAAACTAATTTAGAGAATGAAATTCTCCAATTAGAGATCGGACACGTCTCTTCTCTCGTTAATGGACTGGATCGTTAGCGTCATTTATTTCGATCGGCCCATTATTTGGGTCCACACCATTTGTATTTTTCTGACTGGTCCTTTAATTAAAAACTACCTAAATTTAAGGGACCATTCCGCAATTTCTATGTTCTTCTCCATCGTTGTTGCTACTGATTTTTTTTTTTTTTTGGGTACAGATCAAATTTCAAATCTCAAACGATGGCTTCTCTCGCGACTTCCATAAGCGTAAGCTCCAAAATTCTAATTTCATCATCTTCAACGAGAATTGTGTTTCCTGTAATCTCCGATCAAAACTCGAGATTCCACCCGATCTCTAGAACGGCGATTTTGCGCCGATTTGCGATAAATGCTTCGAACCAAGGAGAAAATATATCACCTTTAGCATCCGTTGTATCGCCAGGTCTATATTCAGCTCAGATTTTCGATTTGACTCCTCAAAATGTCGATTTGGTGCTTGAGGATGTTAGGCCGTTCTTGATCTCCGACGGCGGAAACGTCGACGTTGTCTCCGTTGAAGATGGAGTTGTTTCTCTCAAACTCCAAGGTTTGTTTTTATTGCATTTACAAAAGTGCAGATTTTGGAGTTAGGGATACTGAGTTTAGTTCGAAAAAATAGAAATTTTTTTGGGTTTCGAGCTTCATATAGGAAACTTTATGCAACATTTTTGGCTTATTGCTGTTCTTTGTATAGTCTCTTATCACGCTCCTGTATGTTTGAAATGAAATCTTGCTCAAAAAGTTTACTTTCACTTCTGGGAATATTACGAATTTAGTGAATCTTTCATATAGAATTGTAATCGGCAAAGAAGAACAATCATGTAGGTTCTTATTTCATGAACGTGTAATTGTTTTAGAATTCAAAGAGAACATTTGCAGGAGCAATTGTGTTCACATGTTATGAATTTGAGCTTATGTTGAATTGTGCTGTATGTTTAGGAGCATGTACGAGCTGTCCAAGTTCTTCAACAACCATGACAATGGGAATAGAGAGAGTACTCAAGGAAAAGTTTGGAGATGCTTTGAAAGATATTCGACAAGTTTTTGATGATGAAGTAAAGCAGATAACTGTGGAGGTGAGTGAGGCTCTTTTTTTTATGAAATTTGCATATCACTCTTTGATATCTTCTTCTGCGTTTGCATTTGACTGGTTTTGGTTGCAGGCAGTGAATGCTCATCTCGATATACTGAGGCCAGCAATCAAGAACTATGGCGGAAGTGTGGAAGTTTTATCAGTTGAAGGCGAGGAGTGCGTAGTGAAATATGTTGGACCAGAATCAATTGGAATGGGAATACGAGCTGCGATTAAAGAAAAGTTCAAGGACATATCTAATGTAACTTTTACAAGCTAGAGAGGATGAAGAAAGCGACTATGTACATGTACAAACATCATAATTTCTCTATGTGAGGAAGAAAAAAGACTTTGTTACTCTATATTTTTAGCTAATATCAACATCAGTAGTCTTCTTCTCCATAACTGTCCTGAGCCATCTTGCCAGGTTGATCAAGAACGGTGTATAGACAAAGTAGCAAGTTGTGGTCCACGTAACCAATCCCTTCACCAGAAAACAACAAAAAAAGAAAAGAAATAAGAGTGTTAATGTTGTCTTTTTGTTTAAAGATGTCTGTATAAACACTTTTTACCTGGCCAAAGATCTCTATGTTTGCTTCTGGATAGTACCACAGATGCAAGAATCTGTTAATTCAGGTTATGTCAATTTTTAGACTTGAATACAGAGAGTGATGGTTGGTAAGAGACTGAAGCACGTGGTTTACTTACTGCATGATGGGGATTTCAGCTAATGGACAGGCGATACCGAGGAGAGTGGCAATGGTGAAGCCAAGCCAAGTTCTATCCAAAGAGAACCAAATAAACTCTGCTAAGGCAAATAGAATATAAGCTTCTATGTTGTCTGAAACACCAGCTTTGTACATTTCAGCACTTAGCTCTAAGAACAACACCAGTGCTCTGTTTCATTCACCAAAACAATATAAAGAGGTTCACTTCAACTGTCCCAAAAATGGTTTGTTATACACAACCATACAACAATAAGAGTACTTACAACATTGAAATTACGGTTTTGTCCAGATTGCCACGTGGAGGTTTTACAGAGGTTTTCTCATCCAATAGGAGTTGCAATAAACCTACTGTGCAGTAAAATAAACCAAGCAAGAACGGGACCTGAACAAACGTATAAAATGATCAAAAATACAATGTTTTTGTGAAAAGATTTTAAAGTTGTGGGGTTTTTGAGAATTACCCAGATGTTTGTATGAAGAGGACCGATTTGCAAAGCTCCGTTTTGGTAAACCACGAGATCTACACGTGAGTGGAGACCATCGAGAAGAGGACCCAAGACGAAGCCTGAGCCAAGAAGAGAGAGACTTACTGGGACGATCCAAGATTTTCCGGTACTGGTTTTGCTCTGTCTACTCTGACTCAGACAGAGAAAGCGTCGAACTGGTGACCGGTTTGGCCCATTTTGTTTTAATGGTCTGATGAGAGTAGTTGGCAGAGAAGATATCGCTGAGACGAACATGTTTCAATTTCATCCACACAAATATTCAAGGATATGTTTGAAGAAACTTCTCGGGTATAAAAATACAAACCGAATCGAGCAGACCCTAACCGAACTAAAGTTGCTCAAACCGAAACAGAACCAAAAATAACCGAAATTACAGTAGATAAAACTTCGGTTTTAATTTGATAAGTTCATAGTAAACCTGAAAAACTGTACTCTACATTCGTCTTGGCTAACTTCGAATGTAGTAGACCCTCCAAAAATTCTCTCCCTTAGTTGATTTGGGAGCCATGGAATATGGGCCTTGGCCTTTAATGTCTTTTTGCTATTTAATTTTAACGGTTCAAATTGAAAGAGAAAATCGAACCCAAATACACTGATTTGCCGAATAATTTATGTTATGATCTTCTACATCCTAGGTCTTTCTACGGATTAATCGACACTTTTCACAAATTTTACAAACGGAAACCCTTATTTTCAAATGGGTCCGAATTTGATTCCTTTCATAGGCACATTTTCTCCAAAATTTTTGAGCTTATCCTAGGGATCAAAGGCTCAAATACCTTAAATGGTGAAGAAAAAATCACAACATTTTTCTCCATTCGTCTTACATTTCTTTAAGTAAATTACCTATTGGTTCTATTCTAATCTTCTTTCCTCTTATTTAAAAATCATTATTTTAAATAAATAAAAAAGTTAAAAATAAAAAGAAAAATTGAATAAGAAATCGAAAGTGAGGTAGAAGAAAGAAAAAATAAAGAGAAAAATTGTTTTGATTTTGAGTCTTTTCTTTTCACCCGTATATTCTAGTTTTGTTCTCTATTTTTCTAGGATTATGCAATATTGTATAGTATCAAAATGTATTACTACTAAAAAAACTACAGTTATTTTCTATTTTGATGATATAATCTGGAAATCATTTTCGGCTTATTTTTAAAAATACAACCATTGTTTTGTCATGCTAATACCTCGACCGCAAAATAACTCCAATACTGGTCGGTCGGGTTATAAACAATGGGAAAAAAATACAAGTTGAGAAAACTCCTCATCCATTCGCAGAAACTGGCTTCATCAAATTCTATAAAACTACTCTTTAGTTTCATTCTTTGCTCCGTCGTCAATGTTGTAACCTGTGGAAATCTTGCAAAAAGAAACAATCAACTCAGAAGTTTAGATGTTTTACCTGCTCCTAAGGAGGGTCTTTATGTGCTGGTATACGCCGGCAAACAAAATATCTTGCCTGGGAACTTCCCTCCTGTTACACAAAAAGGTACATTGTATTTTGAGTTTTGTTTCAATGGGTTTACCAGATTGATAATGAAACCATGAGAAAAGAAAAGCCTGAAAGTGAGATTCTTTTGAAAAATGCGAACGAGATTCTGAATGTTAAGGACCTTGAATGCGAGAATGCGTGGGGCTGGAAACCGGAATTCAGTTAGTTCTTCAGCCAACGTTCTGCAAGCTGCTAAAACTGCAGCACTCTTCACCTCATCAGCAGACAGTAGACACAATTCCGTAGCACTGATCTGTTATCTTCATGGCCAATGATGTTTCCTAATAGAGGACCCCTTCTAAGATGGAAGAGGAGTTCTGGAAGGGATGATAATTCCTTTGGGAAGCTATAAAGTTTTGATTTTGGTACTTGTGATCCGAATTTCAAAGCAATGTCTTTGATTCTTTCATCTACGGTAGCACGCATATCGACTGCGTCCTTCTGATATTTCGCTATTAAAAGAGGTCTCTTGGAGATAAGAACCACAGCAGCTTCGTTTTCAACACTCTGAAGATATGCTGATATACTGTCAACAGTTGCCAATTTGAATGTAATTACCCGAGACACATCTGCTGATAAACATCCGAATAATGGAAAGCAAACTGGAAAAAGACGTGATCGCTTTTGATGTCCCTCTTATTCTCCATCGAGAGAGAAGCTTTGTGTTTCTTGAAGACTTAGCATCTGAATACAGAGAGCCGCATCACTCTTAAACGTCCCGTGAGTTTCTGAATGTGCTTCTTCGCCAGGTCCAATCACCTGGGTTATAAGAATATCATCTGAACACCGTACTTCAAGCAGACCATGTGAACCCGCTGCCCTAGTGGCCGCCCTCTGCAAGTCCACTCCAAAGGCTTCACCTAAATCATCGTGAAGAACCAAAACACCACCTGAAGCTTTTGCAAGTGGCTGCAGAACAGGAACTCTGAGAGGGCAAGTTCCAGCGCACAATATGTCCACGACCGTATTGTGTCTGTGAGCTTCACGCCCCAAATTCTCCATCCATTTTATGGCTGTCTTTTCCATATATGGATAATTTGGATGAGTCATTGAGTGAGGTACTGATCCCGGACCATATGTAATGGGTCCACCAGCGCAAATAATGATTCTACTGTTACCTCCTGCTCTTCTGACCACTCCCCGAGACACTTCTGCTGATGGTCCTTGAATTATAGCTAGAGCAGCCTCAACAGCAGTTCCAACGCACCTATCACTAGATGCTTCAGGTACATTCAATGTATATGGTCTTAAGGACGAGAATATCTCGTGTGCTACCTTTAGGATGCATGCATTGGTGACAAGTATACACCGGTCCCATAAATCAGCGATTTCATGGACTCTGCAGATGGTGATTTTGCACCAGAAACTACATCGGCAGAAGCAACGGATTCTTCAGAGAAATCATATATGGAAACAGTACGACCATACAGTATAATCCCAAGCCTAGTAGTTTGTGGAAGCGAGTCTACAAATGCATGCAAAGAGCTCTGCAAGGCTGAAGGTGTGGTTCATCTAAACACTCATCAATAACAAGTACAACAGGTGCAGATGTCCAAGAATCTCTTGTTTCCAGTCTGAACATAATCAAGCAAAGGCAATGAAAGCTCTGGAAAGTTTCGCAACTCATCCTTGCTTGAAGCCACATATTCACCTTTACTTGCATTCATGTTCAGGAAGATGACGCATTGCCATTGGCCTGAACCAATTAATATGAAGCTGTAGGGATTAGAATAGGCTCCACAGTTGAGACAGCGATGTGGATCACGTAGGATAATCTGAGGACCAGGACTAATCTCCCTCCCCGCGGAAACTATTGCTCCAAACCCAAAGCTAACAACATTTGCTAGCTTCTTCTGCTTTAAAACCTACATGACAAAAAAAAAATGGAATGTAAATCAAGAAATCTTTAATAGTAGTCACTTAAGAGGCTTAGAAGAAAGGATACCTTATATGCAGAAAACAAAACATAAGGTGAGAGAGCCAGCTATTGGTTCTTCCATTCTAACAAGATCTGGAACTGATGAGCCATTTGAGTAATAGGAAGGTGTAGATACGGGAAGAGAAGAAGGCGTAGCCGAAGAGTATGCCATAGGCTGAGGAGTAGCTGGAGAGGTACGGAGGCACATCAGCTGGTTTAACCGGAGTATTAAAGAGTGGAGGACCAGGTGGAGTACTCATCCGAGGGATGGGACTTGCGTTTCTGATACCATTCGAAGGCGACAACAGATTTGGGGATTTCATTGGAAACCTAGGAGGTATAGGTGAAGCTACAATAGGAGGAGAATGATCTAGCTCTGGTGATGCTCTATCTGGCTCTAATGGAGTAAGAGTGCCCGGGTAGCCATCGGATTTGCTATAATTTGACAAGAGGAAACCGTAAAAGCGATGTTGGATATTCCCAATCTAGTGAAGAAAGGGCAAGTCACAGATGTAGAAGATGATCCAAGAGAAAGAAAGATCACCTTGGAGATTCTGGATTCAGTGATGGTGGTCGATGATGGTAACGCTAGGGTAACAAGAGAGAGAGAGAGAGAGAGAGAGAGAGAATAGAATCAAGGAGAAGAAACCTAATTTATTTATTTATTCTCAGCTGTCGATTCCTATCACACAAGATCGCAATTTCTAAATCAAATTGCAGATCAAGAATCTGCACCGAATTTTAACAAAACAATCTTATAATAACTTCAATAACCTAAGCTCAAAAATTCCACAAAGACATAGTTGAAACAAAATACACAGAACAATTGCAAGTTAAAAATTCTTACTAAATACTAACAAAAATCATCAGTTCGTTTCATTCCTATCACCGAAAAAATCAAAATCCGCACAAGTGTATATCAACTGAAATCTACCCGTAGCCCAATATCCTTCAAGTAAAAATGGGCTAAATGATCTTTTATAACCCAAAATTTACACGGAAATGCTAATTCTTTCGTACATTTTAGAACATTGTTAAATCATATCTCAAGCATTATTGAAATTATCCGTAGCTTTAACCGCATGTGTTTAACCAATTGAATCACAAGCTTCATCAAATACAATACTAATGTTTTAATTTATAGCCATATTCCCTACGAACTAAAAGAAATACAACATCGTATTGTTATAAATGATAAAAATGAAATCATTTATAAAATAAAATATTAGAAGATTTATAAAAATAATTATGTTTTAGTAATAATAATTATAAAAATAACAACATCGAATTCTGAAACACTCTAACATTTGTAAACTTGTTTCCTAAAATTATGACATTTGTAAGTTGATTAACGCTTCTAAACTTAAATCATTATCATATATTTACTCATTATCTATTCAACAATATTTTCAGTTTCACAAGCTATACATTTGTAAGTTCTAACTAAATCTTGTTTGTATTTATCTTTATCTCCTAAAATTATATTTTATTTAGGAAATATTTGTTTTTCAAATCATTAATAATTATCTAACATTCACTCTCTTAGTTCCTAAATTTGAAATAATAAGTTTTTCTAATCCAGTGTTGTTTAGATTCAACGTGTGTTCTAACGCAGTAACAAGTTGAATATATTTGTTTCTATGTATTCCGTTTAGGAACTTCTTCACCAATTTTGTTTTCTTCGATGATATGGCCTAGTGCTACCGATCTTGAGGTTATAGTGGATATTCTTCCAGCAAAATCATCAATGTTCTCTGTTTCCTTCATGGTTAGACGTTCAAGTTCTGAAGCAAGTGTTTGAAGTCTTGCTTCCCTAACTCGGTATGCACCCATGTAAAAGCTTTTGATTGCTTCCCACATAGTTTTTGTCGTGTCTTGATCTCCAACAACATCATTCTTGGTGATGTCTTGCGTACCTGGTTCAATTGCTTCCCATACTTGATACACTTTTAAGGTTACTTTCATCCTCATTGCCCATACTGTGTAGTTCGTAGCGGTGAGCATGGGGTTTTGAATCGATAAGATCTTTGGCTCTTTTGGCTGTGCACTTACGATTATGGCTTGCTCCATCTTGTATCACAGGCAAAGAGATGTTTGCTCGGGATCTTCTTCTTCGTCGGGGAAACTCCTTTTTCGGGTTTGACAATCAACTCATTTAATTGAAACTCCATTTAATCTTGAGTCCTCCTAATTGATATCACAAGCTCTGATACCAAATGAAATCCAAGAGACTTATTAATTATAAGAACTTTTTTTTTTATGTAGAAAATTTCTCAAAAACTAAATCTCCTTTTCTTGTCTTGTAGAACAACTCTCTATATAGACTTTTATTTATAAGAATTAGCAACTTCTAATCCTAATAGAATTTGTAAACACAAAGTCTTATCTAGTGCTAACTAAATCTTGTTTGTATTTATCCTTATCTCATAAATCCTATCTTATTTAGAAAATACTTGTTTCTCAAATCAATAAGAATTATCTAACAAGTTTCATGTTTCCCTACCAATATCTCTAAACCCTGAGGTAACTTATCAATGTAGCCGCGTTTGCTAGCTTAGTCGCTGCTTAAATCTCTTCAACTGTTGCGCTCTCTTTCCCGTACCTGATATTCTCTATTATACTTGAAGAAAACAGAACCGGTTCTTGACTACCCAATCCAATATCCCCCTAATCCATTTCAACTGAAACTCCTTTAAGTTAACACCATCAATAAGCACTTGGCCGGAACTCGGATCATAAAACCTTTCAATCAAACTGATCACCGTAGATTTCCTGCTACCACTTTTGCCTACCAAAGCAATGGTTGCGCAACTCGGAAATAGAGAGAATCCGCCAAAAATCTCTTCATTAGGCCTTACGGGATAACTAAAACACACATTTCTCAGCTCAACTTTGCCTCGAATATCTTCTAAAACCTTCCCATTTAGGTCAAAAGCATCAATCGATGGCTTTCTTTCGATTGTTTCAAAGATCTTATAAGCTGCAGCTTACCAGATGCAAATGCGGTTAGACAAGGTGTTGCTTGCCCTAAAGAACTATACAAAGAGAACAAAAAAGAAGACAGTTTTCTTAACCGTTTTAACTGTCTTGAGACTTCAGAGAACAAAAAAAAGACTTTAGTTTTCTTAACTCACATCGAACTGGTGACCACAATGACCATTACATTGATCACTCTACCACCTGTATACCCTTTTCTGAGTATCATTTCAGCACCAAACCACATACCCAAAGCATAGCTACAAAAGAACATCAAGAACATTACTCCAAGAACTAAACCCGTAATGAAACCTTGCTTCACATTTGATTTATAGGCCAAATTTAGCTACTGAAGAAAACTGTATCAAATGTTTGAAACTTTAACCAAGTGTTTCTGTGTTTTCTCCAGGTTTCAAACATTTGATGAACATCAAGCTGAGAAAAAAAAGGAAGATTTTTTACGGTTCGAATAGACCCGAAAGTTTGTTCAACAAGAGATGATGCTTTGGCATAAGCAGCTTGTTCTTGAGAAGAAGCTCTAGCAACAATAATTGCCATAGCTGCACGAGCCATAGCTAGAAGAGGAATTGAGATTAACATAACAAGTGTAAGTAGCCATCCTTTCACAAACGCTATACCAAATCTACCCAAGAAGATCTTCGCTGTTGTTAAATCGGTAACACTGATTATAGAATCAGATAAACAGTTAAACACTGTATCACAACCTATTACATAAAATAGATTTACAGTCCACTATACTTTGTTCATTTTAATTTTTGAATGTTATATACTTCTATGTATTTAATTGAAAATATATATAAATATCTTAACCGGTGTTTACAATTGATACGATCAACCGCCTACCCACTACAACTTTGATCAAATCTGTGCTAAACAAAATTATGAATTTTGCTATTACTCCCGAAAGACCACAAATTACGACCACTACATATTTTTAGTGAAAGAGAAAACATCACAAAGGGATTAAAATTAATAGTAAACAAACCAGAAACATTCATTCCAAGAATAGAAAAAGAAGAAGAAGAAAAAAAAACAGAAACAGAGGGATAAAATTATTGAAGGTGTTTAAAGTAAAACAGATAGAACAAAACATAGAAATTATAAAATCATAATAAAATCTCTAAGCTTGAGGTTTGTCCCATTTGAGTGGCTTCACGACCTCCCAAGTGAAATCAGGGTCGTCTCTTCCGAAATGTCCATACGCTGCCGTTTTCAAAAACCTTCCATTTCCTCCTCTCTTCAAGTCCAAGTTTATTGTCATCATTCCTGGTCTGAAATCGAAGCTCTCTTTCACTATCTTCAATATCTCCTTGTCTGGAATCAACCCGGTTCCGTAAGTGTCTACAAAGACAGACAATGGCTCAGGGACTCCAATGGCGTATGAGACCTGAACAAGAGCCCTACGAGCCATTCCGTTAGCCACTACGCTCTTAGCGGCTTGTCTCACAATGTAGGCTCCGCTTCTGTCGACCTTGGTTGGGTCTTTTCCTGAGAATGCACCGCCTCCGTGAGCTCCCCATCCACCGTAAGTGTCGATAATGATCTTACGTCCGGTTAAACCAGCATCACCGTGTGGTCCACCGATCACAAACCGGCCTGATGGGTTGAGATGGAAGATGGTATTGTCGTCGAGGTATTTCTCTGGGATGATTGGTTTGATCACGTGTTCCTTGAGGTCACGTGCGATTTCGTCGTTGGTCACGGTTTCATCGTGCTGGGTTGAGATAAGGACAGTGTGGACACGGACTGGAACCATAGCACCGTTGTCGTTGTAGTACTCAACAGTGACTTGGGTCTTTCCGTCTGGTCTTAACCAACGGCAAGTTCCGTTCTTTCTGACTTCCGTAAGTCGAGCACCGATCTTGGTAGCAAGGACATGGCTCAAGGGCATGAGCTCAGGGGTTTCATCAGTGGCGTATCCAAACATGTGTCCCTGGTCACCGGCTCCAATGTCTTCAGGGCGTTTGGTGAAGTGACCGTGAACACCTTGAGCAATGTCAGGGCTCTGTTGTTCAATGTTGACAAGGACTTTGCATTTGTCAGCATCAAGACCAACATCATCAGAGATAAATCCAATGGAGCGGCAAGTGTCACGGACAATCTTCTCGTAGTCAACCGTGGCCTTGGTGGTGATCTCACCGAAGACCATGACCATGTTGGTCTTGGTACATGTCTCACAAGCAACTTTGCTGTCAGGGTCTTGCTCAAGGCAGGCATCGAGAACTGCATCAGAGATCTGGTCGCATAGTTTGTCTGGGTGTCCTTCGTTCACAGACTCAGATGTGAATAGGAAAGTCTCCATTTTTTAAAGCTATAAGAACAGAAGAAAGATTGAAATTAGACACCTAAGAAGAATCAACATATCCTGAAAAAAAAAATTAAATTAAAAAAGAAAGAAAAAGATTCCACACTCAAGTGACATAAAGCTAGAAAGATTCCAAATCATTGTCCAACAGCATCTTATCCTAAGTGATTCGTTTCTTTTGATATTCATGGATGCCCAAAATGGGTTGTAAAACAGTAGCAACCTTAAAAATGATGGGGATCTATACAAGAATTAGCAGAAAAAATCTAACTCAGTTTAAGAACTTGAATCTTAATAATTCATGGAAAAATAATTAACCAGGAAGACTCATTTATGACTCAGACTTAATGCTCTTGAATGCAAATACACATGACTTATGGCAAAGCATTTAAAACCAAAAAAGACTTAAATTCAAATCATATACACACACACACGATCGATGCGAAAATCCGAATCCTTGCAAACAAAAAAGAATACACAAATCAGATCCGCTGTAATTGAACCTAAAATCGAGATCAAATCTTAAAAATGAAGCTAGCGAAGTGAGATTAGATAGTACGTGACTCGAAAACGAACAGATCCAATACTTAAAATCGCAGATCGAACTATAAACAAGGCGTAAACGGATCGAAATCATCAAATCTGAATCGAATAACATAGAAAAATCTCATTTCATTGCAGATTTAACAAAGCATACGACCAAAAACCGTCAAATCGACGAAGAGAACACGAATCGATAGAAAAACAAAGAGGGAGAAGACGAGGAAGAAGAGCGATACCGGCGGCGATTTCAGATCTCAGAGAATCAAAGCAAAGGAAGGAGTGGGGACGATTTGTGGTTGTAAATGGCGTCGCTATTTATAGGGATTAACGGCACTGTTGACTGTCCACCGGATCTATAGGTTTACCTTTTTTTGCTTTCGGACTTCGCTACCTCATTGGCTTATTCGGCTACCCATTTTAAAAAATAAATAAATAAACCCCAATTATATTAAGACATATTTGTATAAATATTCTGTTTTAGTTGAATAAATCGAATTTATTTTAAAAATATCTTTAACAGTATAACTAGTTAGGTGACTATGTCTAGACTTTCGAGACCCTTTGTTGACAAGTAATACTAATTGATGAGTGATGATCAATTTTGTCTTAATTATAGTGTTTAGTAACAATACGTAATTCTTCTATATAAAAACTGATACTATATTTTGTTAAAAGGATTTTTAGAAAATTTTAACTAATCAAATTATTAATCTGAAAGGAACAGAATATGTAAGAAAAATATATTTAAAAAATTTGTATACATAAAATTTAGTTCAACGTAAATTTTTTTTGTAACTTTTTAATAATAATACAACACAATAAATGTCACCTTATAATATTTATATGAAACAATAAGTAGATAAATTTATGACTTAAGAATATTTAGGCACATACAAAAAAAAAATCAGAACCAACAAACTTTTTTATAATTATCAAAAAGAAAAAAGTCATTTCATGTCTACGAGGGACAAGACTAATGCTAAGTTGGTATAAGAAAATAAATAGTAAGAAGGTGGAACAGAAACTTTCATGACCTAGTTTTGGTAGTTGAAAATATATTATATTATAAATAATTATGTCGTTGTTGAGACAAAATGATGACCACTAGATCACGCAATTAAACGGCTGGATTTTGATGAGTGTTGGTGACTGGACCTACTTCACTCACAATAAATATCTCCATTTTCCCGAATGAGCTCAACTAAGGAAGGTATTGACTTCTTCACATTCACTTCAACAAAAACATGAGCCACATTAGGTCAGTTCTTAGTAAACTCATATGTTTGTTTGGGCTCTCCCACTAGTTCTGCTTCTAGGCTCAGACCTTCCCACGATTGAAAACCAAAAGATATACCAGTTATGTGAGCACACATTGGGATGAACTCATTTCAGGTAAGGTATCTGAATGCTCTTCACTCCACTGTGATACATGAAACATTGATCTCTCAACGTACCATAGTTTCTTCTGCAGGACTTTATTTCTTATGTAGTCATTAGGAATCCTCATTAGAAAAGATCGTTTCCTTGGATTAAGGTGGATTTCAAGTTTGGTATCTTTTCCCCATAAATAATTGAGAACACTTTGAATTGGACCATATGCATGCAACTTTCCAAGGAAGTTACCATCAATAGAACCAGGTAGAGGAGAACCTGAGAGAGAGGGAAAGTGAAGAAGAGATGAGGTTGGGGGAAGGTCAGGGGGATCTGGAGGGTTTGGAGGAGGACGGTTGAGAAGGAGACAACCATCGATGCTCCATTTTGTTTTTATTTTAGTAATTTACTAACTTGATAATTACCTTTAATCTAGTCACATCTTTAAATTAATCTTACTACCAAATATTTTTTTTAATCAGACTAATTATAATACCCCTTTTATCTATATAGTAAATTATTAATATCATTTACTTTGTAATCGAACGAATCTTAAATTAATTGATATAGGTCGACAAAAAGAAAAATTAAATATAGCAACCCGAAGGTGCCGGTAGCCCAACAGATGCTGCATGTTTCGGGAGGTTGGCAAGAGTCTCCTAGACTAAGTCGGCTCAGTTCGGCTCGGCTTAACGGCTGATTCGTGTTCGTAGCTGCTCAGATTTCTGTAGTGGGGTTGGTAATCTACCTAGCCATATTTTTTTGTTCAAGGCATGATAAACAAACTAATTAAATTAATTAATAAAAAGTTGGAGGATACAATTTATTTTCTTAATAATCATGATTTAAACGGGGGTTGAAGAAATGATTTATTTCCGTACTGGTTTAAAGATTAAGCGAACTTATCAGTCAAGGTTTATAGCTTTTTATGTTTTTCTTTTTGTTAAAATAGTTTTATATGTTAATTGTAGCTTACCATCACACTAATTATGTGAGCTTATTTTAGAACCGTGTTTTTTTATAACGTGTCTAACAACTATTATTATTTCGATCAATAGTTTACGAGATTACAAAGATAATATTCATATATATATATATATATTTAAAAAAAAAAACTAATACAATATAAAAAGCAAAATTGATTATATTTTTAACTTTAAAAGTCTTACTTGCTAACAGATTAACAATTCTTTTAAATTCTTTTTCTGTATTTGAACTCAATCATTGTGATTTTTGGCTATCACTCAACTATGATCTACTAAAAATTTCATAAATCTCAAAACACCATTGCATAAAAACTTCAAACTTCATAGAATTGATTTTCAAAACAAACGACACAGAATTGGTCTTCTCTAACTTTATTAATAGACAAGTTTGTTTTTTAAGATAAGTTCAACATAATTTTATTATTTTTCTTTTATTTTTTTTGGATAATCACGATCTTCAGAATCCGTAAATCCATAATTTTTTGGAGTAAGTTCGGACAATATTAAATTAAATCTTCTTTAAAGAGCATATCCTTCCCAACGCAAATCGAACTTGTGATATTTTCGGCTATGATCCACGAAAAATTACTACTATTCCAAATACACGTTTTTCTTGGAAATATTTGTTTAGCTCTTTTTCCTAGAATTAAATTTGTTGGTGTTGAATTTGTAAACTCTTTGCCTCCATATTTGTACATATTTTTAAAGAAAAATATGGAAACAGTTAATCGTCGAGATTATTTTAAACTAATATCTCAATTAAGAGCAATACCATACGGGACTCTGCTGTGACCATATAATATGTGGAAGCATACAGTATAGTCGACCGTTAGCAAATCTTAAAATAATATCATCAATTGAATTCCGTATTTTTTTTAACAATTGAGTATTGTCTTGATGCACAGATTCCTATCCTTAAAATTAAATTTTACAAACACATTTAAATTTAACTCATGCGAAATTTAAAAATACTTTTCTTGATCAGCCATAAAATTTCGAAGAATGTGCGAAGATTTTGTTTATCATTTCTTCTCTTGGAAATAATCAGATTTTTTTTTTTTTAAATAATTACAAAATGTTTTTTTTCTTAAATCACAGATCTAGTCACCAACCACTAAATAGTAAATGAACGGACAAGTCGAGCATGATGACGTGAGAATATCTCGATCCAGTTATCAGAAGTGAAAATAGAAAACAAAATTAAAGTTAAACGGATGCTAACTTTGATATAAAGAATAGTTTCCATAATTTATGTTTCCTTTATGTAAACAGTAGATTTAAATATATTCCCGTGACTTACACAATTGAATTGATATACATAATAACATAAAAGTGTAGACTTTAACATCTCTAATTCTCTTTGAGATTTGACGGATGTTCGGCGAATGAATTCAAAACAAATCTCTAATGAATTTAATTATTAACAAATCGTATTTATTGATTAGAATTGAATAAGGTCATGTGTTGTGTTGATATTTCTCCCATAAAGGTCCCACATGGGCACAATTCCATATCCCAATATTAAGCAATAATGTTGCTTTCAATAGAGCACCGACAAAAGCACACTTCTAATCAAATTAAACCAGAAATTAAAATTCGGTTTACTCTGACCAACAGTCAAAATTGATTTAGAACGAACTACAGGTTTTGAAGCCTTACCCTTAGTAGCTTAGGACAAAGCTATGTAAGTTAAAAACAGAGAATATCTCAAAAATGGATTTAAAAAACCGGATTATAAACCGAGCAGTTAACCGGAGAATTCAACCATTTGGATCCCGCGTCCAGCAACAGCGATTTGGTATCGGTTTCTGCAGATTGATTCAATATACAATACAGGTTTGGTATGTGAGATGGCAACAGATAAAAGAGTATTTGTATGGATTATGGAATACGAGTGCATTTCACTTACTCATCAATGGCTTTAGCATCCAGCGCCTCTGGCTCAGGCACACTGATGACTATATGAGCGTGTTCGATCAGTTTACCATCTCTGTCGAGAAACCAACATCGTACACGTTGATCAAGACCTGTCGAGAACACCCAGTTCGCGTCCATCCACACACCTTCATTGCATCAAAACCAATATGAATGATTTAGAATGGTGAAAGAAAGAGAAGCTTAGCCTAGTAGAGAATTTTTTCGAGGTAAAGTACCTTTAATGGCAGAGCTATGAGCTGATGCAATACCTCCACGGTCTGTGAGCCTGATCCTGTAACTTGGGGTTTGGTTTTGATTTACGATTTCAGATTTGTTGTCTGGACTACTAGTACTAAGGATGTTAAAGCTAAGACAATGAAGGGCTTGATCATCACCCCCGCTAATCACATTGAACATCAAACCATTGCCATAACTTGGAGAACTGCTCGAGGGAGAAACATGAAGACAATTAACCCCAGATTGATGAGCTTTCTTAACGACATGTGAAGGCTTTATCTCGGTTGTCTCAGGTGGAGAATCTGCACCTTCATTTTTATCGTTTTCCTCAGGAACGCCTTTCATGAGTTCCAAAGACTTCGCTGGATCTTCTTCTGCAGCTTCACCAACTGAGTTGCTGGTTTCTTGTGTTCTCTTCACCTTGGTGCCTGATAGTTTCCATTTCCTACCACCTTGACTTCCTCTTCCAGTTCGTGGTCGTTTCTGACAATCAATGAACTGCTCAATATGAATGTTGGATACTTGCTTTACAAAAGCTTCTACACATTTAGTTACATCCCAAAAGGCTATGCTTCCATCTGTTGCCCCACTGATGAGAAGATAAACATCCCTAGAGGATGCATTACCTGTCAGGTATAGTTATCAAAATTGTTATGCGAGTGTGGGATAGCCAAGAAGGTTGAATTCCTCAACTTTTACGACAAGAAGATTTCGAGAAAGCAATTTCATTTAGCATAAAGGGAAAATAATTGATAAAAAAGGTCAACTGATAGAAAAGTTTAGATATCAATGGCTAAAACCTTCGTGTGGGGGATGCAGAGCCACAACAGCATGTTGTAATGACAGAACTGGTGATTTCAGAGGAGCCAAAGATGCAACATCAAACCTGAAATTATGCACAGAGTATATCAAAATGCAGCACAAGAAAATTGTGGAGAAACTCAAGGTAAAAATTCAAGTCATCAAACAAGTAAAACACTTCTGGTTACCATAGTCTATGTGGCAAGACTAGGGCCCGTAATGTAAGGGTGGCATCCGAGCAAGCCACAGCGATAAAACAGATAGTCAGCCTGAAAAGATGAACAGAAAATATTTCAGCATCGTCTATCATTGATGGGTTCAATCAAAGTAAGCGAAGGGTTGTCCCTCTAACCTGGAACCAACATATTTTACAAGAAATGCAGTGGCAGCCATGTATCTCCAGTCATCTTCATAGTTTTCTCGCTCGTTATACGTATTGGATCCTAATTTTGTGACGTTAGCAGTGATATCTTCTTCAGCCCCTTCCAGTTTTGGAGATTTCTCGACCTTTCCACAAGGACGAGATCTTTTGGTGGGCATGTCAGTAGCAAGCCATTGGAACGTCACTGAAGACATTTCCGAAGCTCTATTGTGTCCATTATTACTACTACAAGACTCTCCCTTTTTATTTTGTCTACCATGCCTAAGGAGCCAAGAGGTTACAACACGCTTGGCTCCAACAGAAATCAATAAGCAAGGACTTTCACTATCATCCACCGCAGAGTCTTGTTCACACACGTCCGGTAAGATAGGTATGTCTGAAGCAATCATGTGCATCTTTGATACACAGCAAACTGATCTCACAGCTGAGCCTCCAACATGTTCTCCTAATAGCTCTGATGTTGACCAATTTCTAAATTCAGATGCATACCTAGATAAACCCCAAATACTTTAGACAATTAGATAAAAATATTTATAAACCGCCATCATGTATCACTTAACTAAAGTTAATAAGACTAGCAAGCACCTAGTCAATCTCACAGATCCATCTTCACAGCCTGTTGCAATCCAACTAGACCGATCAGATATTTTACGTTCTTCAGAATCAAATCCAGCTTTTGTATCCGCAGAGATGAAGCATAAGGAATGTAATTCTCTTCCATGAAACTGGGTATGCAAATTTAGAGGAAAGACTTTAGTCTTCTGTCCTCCTACCCAGTGTCTATGAATATGAATGACATCATCCTAGTAAAGACACAGGTTGATGATCAGGCAAAAACCACACATTACTATACAAATTTAACCGAGAGACAAAGGATGCACCTTGACATATGCAAAACAGTTTTGCCTCTCAGGGATTTCCCCGAGATAAAAGGAATGGGGTCGGCGCCATCCACCACATGAGATTTGTGCAACCTATTGTCATAAAAAGTACAGAATATCATTACAGTTCGATTTAAAAGGTAAATAAAATGAGAAGGCAGAGGTGGACCTTTGTTTCATCTGTTAAATTCCACAGTATAAAATCTGTTGACGCAAATCCAGCTGCATATTCATTGTTTGGATGGTCTTTGGAAAAATGCACCCCTTGATAAACAGATTGAACTAAGCTCAACTCTTTCAATTGTTTCAAACCCATGAACTCTAAAATCTGCCTCTCTCTGTCATATTCGAAATAGCATATGCAACCATCTCCTCCAGTCTGAACATGAGATTTGAAAAAAGGAAAGATCAACACAAAAATTCATTGTCAATCTGATAAGAAAATAGTAGCGAGTATCCATTATTTATTCTCCCAACAAACAAACAAAAAAATACCAAGAGCAGAAGATAACAAACGTAGATAAAATCAGTCATACCGAGCATATTTCAGATTTGTTGGAAGTTAATCTAGCAACTGAAAGACTGGAAACAGTTGAAATCCCATGGGCACCTTTGAAATAATTTAGTGAATGTATCTTCAATTCTGAAGAAACAGAAACTCCGTTCAGCATGTCCTTTGACAGAGGAAAGAGTGTAATATTGCCACGTAAATCTCCACACACAAGCACCTACAAGCAACAATCTTTCAATACAAATTACAAACTTCACAAGGCTAAGACACAAAACTCTCGTCTGCAGACACTTTTAGACTTAAAATCTTCAAAAAAATTATGTCCTAGTTTTGGCTTAACCAAAAATGATTAGTGTTCTTTTCTCTTCATTTAGTTGACCATGGTGATAAATTAATAAGCATCAGTCCAGGGGTTGAAACTACAGAGAATAAAGAAAGAAATAGAACACAGAAACATGGTAATAATTGAAACGGATATTACCTCATCTTCTACTGATGCATCTACACACATTATTCGCATTCCAAAACAAGAGGAGAATTCAGCCAAGAGGGAGACATCATAAGTTTCAGCAGTACCAGAAGCAGCAGAAGTTAAAGGAGCAGATAGTTTCCACAGCTTCAATAGTCCTCTAGGATTGCTAGAAAAAACAAACCTGGATGCCAGAGACTGAAAATTGTAATCTCCTTCGAACCAAATGATTCTACGCATTGCATGCGTTGTGCGAGAAAATTATTCAGATCAATCATTATTTAGGCCCGACATCCTTTTCATCAATAAGGGTATTTACCTATAGCCTAATGGTTTGCACCAGAAGGTCCCCAGAAGTTGTCTCTCTGGGCTAGCCTTCCAACTTTGATTCGACCCCACAAGTGGGTTACACATATCACCAATAACCCGAACAGTTGTCATATTCCCTTTGCCATCTCCAAGAGCAACCCAATCATCTAATGCACAAGGCTCGCGTACCTTTCCTCCAGGCATGACATCCATGGTAATAATAGGCCCCTCTTTAGGTATGCGAGCTAGTTCGGTCCAACTTACATTTCCAGATGACGATAACCTTGCGTGGTACAAGCAACCATGGTTTGTGGCCACATACATGGTATGCTCCTGCGTGAACTGTAAACAACGTACATACTCACTCTTGCTGCAAGGGGGAAAACAATCATATTTACAATTATACAATTATATCATATTTACATATTTACAAGGAACCCCAGACATTTATTTAAACCACCTCTTCCTTTAGTAAAATAAAAATAAATAAATATATTTACAGGTACATGAATCCAAATTCACAGATTTACTAAGCCTCCTTGACTTTTCTATCATTGCTTTGTTCCATTCATTTTCAATATCACCAAATTATGTATTCATTTGTCACACTGTACCAAAAATACGATCCCATAGACTAAAATTTTGTGAAGGCACATGTACTACCTGTCCATGAGACCAGTATGCTGCATTGAATTTGGGAGGCAGGCTGAAAAAAATTCCACTTTACTTTGTGAATCAAGCACTCCTACAGTATCCAACAATGTTTCAGACCCACAATTATGCAATTGATGTACTTTGATTGCAGAGTCAAATCCAGCAGTAACAAGAAGGGATGAGTTCGGATCATACAAACATCTCCATATGCCTCTTCCACTGTATAGTAAACAGTGACTCTTCATCAGTAATAACATAAAAGCACGATGTGAATAGTGTGATCATCAAAAACACCATGTCACCACTTACATATGTTCCTTTATCACTTCCAGCAACGTACCATCCACGCCCCAGACACGGCATGTACAGTCCTCACCAGCAGTGACAATCAACTGAAAGAGCAAAACATCCAATTTCAATAATCTATAGGTTGAATTTTCAATGTGCACACCAATCGTATATGACCATAGATAAGAACAGATTCATACCTAAAAAACTCATGCTTAGAAATTAGAACAGTGACAGTTCCTCTATTCATTAGAATCAGGCAGATAAATTTTCTCACCTCTTTATGATTTTTAAGCTCTTAGCATAATACTCAAAAGAATGCAGAAAATTCAAACAAAACTATATAATAAGTAAAAGAAATTGAGGTACATACAGAATCTGAGATGCAGCAGTCCCAAACTCTAACACTGTGACCAAACAGCACAGGGCCATCGACCTTCTGCGAATCAATTTCCCATATCCTAGCACTATAAAAGCAAAAGATAATGCTGTTAGATATTTTAACGTAGATAGTCAGGGAAAGGTAAAATGTTTACGCTTAAAGAAAAAACAAATGTTCACCTACGGTCATCAGAGACAGAGACTAGTTTCGATCCATCCAAAGACCAAACAATGCGAAATATTGAACCCTCATGTCCAGTAAGTCTAAGCATATGGGAAGCACAATAATCCCGATGGTCGACCTTGTCACCTTCAAGGCCAGCTGTCCTCCAAACAATGATCTGCCAACAACCAGTCGATTCCAGTTACTTAAGCTATCTTAGGCACTAAACTGGAGAAATGGCAGCACGACTAAACAAAGAACCAACAGGAAGAAGATTTAAGGTTAAAAAGAAACGAAAAGTTAGCCTACCTCATTAAAAATTGTGCCAGAAGCGATGCGGAGAGTCGGAATAGTGTTTCCCCATAACCGCATAGTATACAGTAGACACCTTTCTGCAACCAAACAAGCACTTCAGTATAAAATAGCTCAACAATTCAAAAGCTCTAACTTGAGTCTTCAAATTCCTTAAACCCCAGTACAGTAAAACTAACCTGGTGACTGAACTTCAAAAGCCATACGCGATTCTTTAACATCCCAAATGCAGACAGAATTATCACTACATCCAATAGCTAGAAGCTTGTCTTCTTCTTCCAATGAGACATTAGAGTCCTATCACAGTAACAACCAACCCATGAGAAGAGGAATAAGGAAAAATATAAAACCAAGTAAGTAACATTGAGACGGAGATTTCAACCTGTAAGAAACAAACATCGAAGACCCAATTGCTAAGCCTCGGCAAAGAATCAAACATTTCCAAATTCACGGAGATTTCACCAGTGCTCGAAGCTAATTCAACAATCAATGAAAAGATCTTCACTCTCTTCTCTCCAAATATAACAATTTTATATGTATATCGGTCCACCGAACGAACAAAGCTGCTGCTACAAACAGTTCCATGGACTCGTACTCCCTCAAACACTTGAAACGAGCGAATCAACTCCCCGGAACTCAAATCGTATAGAAGAATCTCCGAACCGGAACCTAATTAAGAAATCAAACCCTAATCACATCTTCTGGCAAAACATTACAATCGACATTTAATTTGAAAAACAAAATGTCTCGGGAGAGCTCACCGGCCAGAAGATAAGGAGTTGAAGAAACATGCTTAGGGAGATTGAGGAAAGCTAGAGAAGATATTTCTCCGAGATATGGACCGGCTTGAGGATTCCAATTGCGGCGGCTGCTATCTTCCGCCATGGCTTTGCTACAACAGTGCGTCTCCGACTCCGACTCCGACTCCGACTCGAGTTCAAAAGTTTAGAGGCAACACGAACTTTGCAATTCGTCAAACTTTTGCAAGTAAGTCAATCAGATGCGAACGATTGGCCGACAATTTAAACTAAGAAGGCCCAATGGGTTCAAAAAGCTTCAGTTAACTAGTGCAAACATTTGGGCCGAAAATTTAAGCTAAGAAGGCCCAATGGGTTAAAAATTAAATATTAAAATAATGCGGTGAGCGTGGATCGAACACGCGACCTTCAGATCTTCAGTCTGACGCTCTCCCAACTGAGCTATCCCCGCTTTGACATTATTTGTGCACTGTGCATATATATATTATAATTTATTTATTTTTGTTTTATTCGAATAGAAGCGAGATTACATAATAATACAGATTATCGAGATTCAGATATCGCACGAAATCCACAACTGACCCTCAAGCTTGTCACCATCTTGTCCATTCAAACTAAACCGATTCAGATCCAGTTCATCTACAGTATGCCACGTGGGAGTCCCGTCTTCATACCCATTCCACGTCAGCCTCCTTAACCCCGTTCCATCCAATTTCACAACGTACAAATCCCCATACGGCTGGAACTGATTCGGCATCGCCACCGGCTCCGCCGTTATATCAAATAGGTTCGCCGTGAATACTAGCCAGTCACCATCCTTGTTGAAATTCACGTGATTAACTCTCTCTCTCGCCGCTTCCTCCGACCCCTCCGGTCCCGCAATTTGAATCCTCCTCAAACCAGAACCATCAGGCCTCACCAAGTAAGCGCCGAACGCGGCCGTATTTTCTGGATTGTGTCGATTAGATGAGAATCCGATGAGATCTTCTTTCGAAGACCAGCTAGGCATAGTGTCGATCCATGGCCCCTCCGTCAATCGACTTAAGGTAATCTTGTGGAGGGTTTTGATTGGAGAAACGATCGATTCTAGATTTGGAACAATCGACTCATGAGTCGACTCGCCTCGGAACCTGTGGTAGCCGAGGAATTCGGAATCGGCAGAGACGAAGGGGTTGTAATGCTGGAAATTTGGATTGAATGGCTCAGTCACCGGCAGAAACGTTTTGTGTTCAAGGTCGAAAATCTCAATGTGACGGTGTTTGACGCCGCGACGACGAGTTGCGACGGCGATTTGATTCCCGTCGTGGAAAGATGCAGGAGTGAAGCAATGGAGTCCAGATGGAGTAACTCGGATCGGTACGATCGGGAAATCGGGAAATGCTCCACCAACCGTCATCTGCTTGGTGGTGGAAGAAAACAATTGAATCGCCGGACCAAGTCCGCTATCCACCTCGCTCGCAAATCACCACTCTTGTCTCCGGTTCAGATGCTCTGAAAACAGCAATATCAGTATTGATTTCGTGAAACTCACCTCCCCAAGAGCGAGATCCATAAGTTGCGACGGCCAAAAAATCTCCGGATTGAGAAACCGCTGGGCTAAAATCGGTGGTGTCTGATGGAGTGATACGTGTAACTTCCTTTTCTTCACCGTTGAGCTCCACGGTGTAAAGCGCTGACCAATTCTTGAAATAACGATCACGCTGCTCGTGAGCGGAAATGAAATAGAGTCTTTTGGTTGAGTAATGAGAGGACGGTCGTGGAAGAAGCTCTCCGGAGCTCCGGGAAGTTGTTCGAGTTTAGAATCTCCGGGTCGGATTCTGTAAATCCGGGCTGACCCAGCTCGTTCCGAAAAAACGACACCATTGCCGTTAGCGTCGTCGAATTGAGCGTTGAAGTTAACGGAAACGCCGTCTGTTAAACGGCACTCAACGGCGGAGGTGCTGTGGAGAGAGAAGACGTCGAAGCCGTAGTGAGTGCGACCAATGGTGGTGAAGATGATTGTGCTGTAAGGAGTTTCCATTGCCGAGAATTTGATGAATCGGTGGTTATTGGAGTGTTTATAGAAAGTTGATGACGTGGCGAAAGTGTTTGACGATTTGACCGTGTGTGAACGGAACAAGATATTATTTTGGATTTGATTGGTCCGAAACGGCGGCAGTATCATTTTACAATGTTGCAGTTTGTCTTGCTATGTAAATTTTATAACTCTATTTTAATTAAGAGAATAATATATTGTGTCGTAAATATTTTTTTAAAATATGTATCTGCAAATTTTATCAAAAAGATGATACGTTAACGAATCAAAATTGATGTCTTGCACCATATTCTCTACTAGTCCTCAGTCTTCACTCTTCACCTACCAAAAACTGAATGAACAACAACAATACAACATCAAGCAATAGTAGGATTGGATTTTCCGGCGACCAGTAAAGTATTTTCTGGTGAGATGCTTGCTGGAATATATTTCACTAGCTTGGAATCTAAGCCATGTTTCTTAACCCACTTCATCCTCCCTGTATCGATTATCTGCTTGCATTTGAAACCTAAAACAGCTCTTTCTATGGGTTTCATTTTCTTCACAACTTCCTCCACACTACTCAAAGAATCATCTCCCACTTCTTCCCCTTCTTTTTCCTCCTTTGCACTGCATCAGAACAACAATCAATATGAAATAACTTAATTTGAAATATAATTTATTTTATTTATCATCTTTGAATCCAAGAAATGTTACTTTGAAGCAAGAAGGTCAATGTCATCTACACCGGGAAGATTGGAACCGTGATCATCATTAACAGCCCAGCTAGTGAACCTAGTCATGATATGGAACTCGTCTTTTGAAATCCCCAGGCTAAATATATATTCTTTATCAGTGAGACATGAAAATGACAGAACCATATTTATTGATTAATTGAGAAGTTCTATAATTGAGAAGCAGTGACTGTCAGTTTACTTATGTAGCTTTTCCATTGGCAAAGATGATGGCAACAAGTCGCTATAGAGAGAGCTCTCAGAATAGGGCTTTCACCATCTTGTCTGGATGAACAACATCTTAGGCTCAAGTCTGGTGTTTACACATAAAGCAAGCATCGATTATCAAAACAGGCACTCATAATAATGAAACGGATATAGAAACTGTAGGAGCGAAGACATAAGCGTGTAGTGACCTGTTGCAGGACCACATAGATGTTTCCCAACAGCCACATAAGGAACACCATGTAAAAATTCAACAGCATTAAGGTTCAAATCCTCAACTGAAAACACAGAAGATTTTAATATTCGATCATTAATACATAACCCGGAACAAGTAAACAAGAAAAGGTACTACTAGATTTAAGCGAAGCTTAATATCGATTCTCATACGCTCTAAAACTAAGTTCTCCTTTTGTCTCAATGACAGATCAGCCTAGAAGGGTGGATTAAGAAATGAGCTAAATTTCTGAAAATAAGAGAATGAACACAAATGAACAAGCTTAACCACCTTAAGCTTATATGATTTCCTCTCGACTAGATACACTTTTTTGACCCCCATAGCAATCTCCTAGCATCTGTGTTAAATACCCTCTCCCAGCGCCAAATTAACAACCGCAGACACACTATTATCTTTTTCTCTTCCAGATCGCTTTCGCAACATTCCACATTTTGGTTGCACCTCTTCAGTGCACCAATCTCTTCCAAGTTACCAAGAATCGAACCTTGCTGCAAAACATGTTTCTTTTGAAACGGTAACTTCCTGCCCAACAAATCAGAAAATATCAGTAAAAAAAAAGGAACTTCCCCTCTCACTAACCAAACCCCCAAGAACAAAAACTCCAAACGGTTCAAACAGTGTACTTATCTATCTCCTTATTAAACCATATGTTACAAGCTTCAGGTGACAAATACGAATCTTCAATATCTTTACAAATATCCCCATGCACAGCCTCAATTTTCTTAATTAGCTGATGAAACTTGGAAACACTCGTACTATAGAACAGATTTCTCTTCATCTCTGAAGTAACAACAGAATCAGGACAACAAGATCCCATCTTTTCTTCTTCTTCTCCTTCTTCGTTTCCGGCATTAATGCCTTTCTGGTAAAATCGTTGACCAGACAATGCTACGGTTTGTTTTAGTAAAGGGCATCTCTTTACATGCCCTTCGAGATTCTACTGCAACACAGAGCTAAATAATTCGAATCAAACCGTTGCTACAACAACAGCAAAGAAATTGCAAATTAATAACATTGGAAAGACAAAGTTATTGACTCACTGAGATGGATCAATAGGGCATGGAATCCATTCACCTTCCAATCTCTGGCTATGGTTTCCACAAAACCTGTTTGATGACTCTAAAATATTAGCTCCTGACTAATTTGAAGTAATTAAAAAAAACGAAACTTTACACTTCACTTACATCGAACTCTCGATTCGAGTATTTGCACATGATCGATTGTTACTTTTCGCTGCCATTCTCAGCGAAAGAGAGAATCAGAGGAAGGAAACGCGGTCTTCAACGGGTCCTAAAATAGAAATGGGCTTCGCTTTTGGCCCATTAAGTTTTGTTTCAGCGGCCCATTTAGTTTTGAAAACGCATTGAAATTTTTTGGGATTTAACCAACCTCTTGAAGAAGGACACGTGGCACTTCCAGAACAAGAAGCATGTTCTCCTCCTTTCATATTCTTTTCAACGTCACAGTCTTTATATTTTCTTCCGCCGGAAAAACAGAAATCACACAGAAAACACCACGACGACGACGAAGAAGAAAGATGTCTGCGACGGCGATTTTTCCTCTAACAAACTCTAACGCCGCCTTCACCGGATTTGTTAATCGGACATTCTGTTTCCGGAGCGCCGTAGCTAAACCAAGTTCGAGATATTTCCCTTCGTCTTCTCTGATGAAGCCTTGGACTCTTGCTTCTAGATTCTCCCCTTTGATTTCCCCAACTAGATCCTCTCATTCTTCAGTATTCAGGAGATTCAATACTCTCATGGAGTGGCAAGAGTGCAAGTAAGCGATTTCCAATTATCCCCTGCTCTTTGACTCTATCTGACTTGACGAATTTGTTTGTTTCTTCGAGTAATTTTATATGTAATTTGGTTAGATTTAAAAACCATACTCGCATTTTTAAGAACAATGAATCTTTCGTTGGAGTTTTCACGAAATTGTAGCTTTAGACATTTCACCATTGTTTCTCTGATTTTGATTTACATATGGTGATCAATGATCAAGTTCAATACTTCTAGAAACGGTGGCTTTATAGATAATCAAGTTTGAAACTTTTTGCTTGTTGATGTCACTTTAAGTGTTTTACTTAGATCGGTGGCTTTCAAATTTGGATTTCTTGGAGTCAAGAATGTTATTTGAGTGTTTGAAGCTTTCTCTTTTGGCGAATTTCAGAGTAAAGATGAAGGTTGAAGTGCCTGTATCAGTTGCTTATGGACTCTACTCTGAACGGGAATCAATTCCTAGATGGATGACTTTCATTTCATCTGTTAAAGTAATGATATTGGTTGTTCGTATGACTTTTAATCTTCTATTCAACATCGAAATGCTATGTATTTGTTTTTGATGTTCCCGTTTATTTCTGCAGGTATTGAAGGACAAACCCAATTTATCTCGATGGACTTTGAAGTATAATGCATTTGGTCAGAATCTTGAGTACTCGTGGCTTGCTAAGAACTTACAGGCAAGTATTGTTTTAAACACACTCTTATGTCTGGATTGACTTAAGTAGTTTTTGTAAGAAATGAACAGCTTGAGTAAGTATGCATTAATATCAAGAATATGTGAAACAGCTTTGATGCTCTTTATTTGGATTTGATGTAATTGATTTCTAGATTATGTTTCCTACAGCCTCTACCGAACCAAAAAATACACTGGATTTCTCTAGAAGGTCTTCCTAACAGGTAACAGAATTGATAATGAACCAATGAGTCTCTCTCAAACTTGAATCAAGCTTGATGTTCTTATTTACAGGGGAACTGTCCGTTTTTTCCCGCTAGGACCTTCATCATGTGAAGTAGAAGTGAGATTTAATTGTTCATATCATCGGTTTTTCGAGTTCCCCATGATTTTACCAACATCATCTATCTTTTCTAAGTTCTTATTTTGCTTTGTTTGCAGCTAACCTTTGCATATGAAGTTCCGCTGCTACTTATACCATTCGCAACAGTAAGCTAGCAATGTTTATTTTACCCATAAATTATATCAGTATTCGATGATTTATAGAGGGAATCAACACAGCTGTAATGTAACATTCTAACCCTTACATGTAATGTAACAATTCATCTTTGCTTTCTTCTTCAGGCGCTTCAACCGCTAATGCAAGGATTGATCAAGAATAGTTTGGAGCAGTTTGCAGAGATAGCAAAAAGTACAAAGACCACTTAATTAGTTAAACTTATCCACAACACACATCATCCCATTGTTCTTGCACAGAGAATCACTGTTGTGACATCCCATACTCAAGATTGTTTATTATAGTCTAAACATTATAAACCTGGACTAAAACTCTTGAGTTTTGTATGTTGGTCGGATAAACATGCATCAATCTTCCATAGTACCGTTTGTACTGCATAAGAAATGAAGCAGCATTAATCGAAATAAAATATTAAATATTGATATTTCTAAACCCATTCCAATGTGTCTTTCATTTGAATCGGTATTGAAATGAAAAACAAATTCAAACAATTTAAAGCGGTAAATTTAGGCAGAGAAAAATCACCACCCTCTATAGATGTGAAAATGAGGCAAAGTCTTAGATGTGGTTATACGTGGAGACCAAAAATATATTGTACTTTAATTAACTGACTCCAAGATAACTATTTTATTTATAAAAAATTTGTTGAAAAATGTATGAGATGAGATGAGACCCTCAACAAGAAAATCCCTCATTGCAAACATATATACATTTGTTTTAAAAAAAGAAATTATAAATTCGTGTATTTTAATATTCTGAATTCGCAAAAGAGCAGCTATAGCATAGTTGTAAAAATATTCCAAAACTGAATAGTTGTTGACATAAGACACTCCTATTATTTGCACATGAAATAGTAACATGACAATCTTGTAATGGAATATATGAGCAAATGAAATCATACCAAGTCAAACCTTTTAAGTCGCCAACGATGTTCTGATATCTAAACTGGATCAGCTATATTATTCAATAGTGTCAGTAATATGCATTTTAGTTATGGGTAATGATTTTTTCCAATAAATAAGAGGCTTTTGTCATTAACATGACATACCACACATCTGCCTTGTTAGCTGTCTTATATATACACAGATAAGCTTATCAGCATTATGTCTAAATAATTCAGATTTTTACAAAAAATAATCTTTTTGGCGTACTATATAAAAATTAAAAATCAACATACATATGCAACCAAACATGTATACTTCAGCTACAATATTTTACAAAAAAAACCAAGATAAAAGAAAGAAGAATCATCGCATTAAAGACAAAAATCAAGCCAAACCCTAAACCCAAAATGTTAAAACTGTCTCGTGATCCCGTTCTATGTATCACTACACTAATTCTCATCACATTCTTTCTCTTCTCCCATGAAACTGAAGCAAGACTACATCAACACAAAGACAAAGAAAATCCCCACCCAAAACCAGAGCCACCGTCTCAGCCTCCTTCTCGCTCTCCAAACCCTAACGACCCGTCACAATCTCCATCTCCCTCCCAAGATCCCGACCACGAAGTAGTCTACAACGTGAGGAACTACGGTGCGGTCGGTGACGGTGTCACAGACGACACTGACTCGTTCAAGACAGCTTGGGATTCAGCTTGTAGCAACGATAACAACAACACTTTCTCGGTCTTGCTTGTGCCTTACGGTTTCACTTTCATGATCCATTCCACTATTTTCACTGGTCCTTGTCGTTCTTACCAATATTTCCAAGTACCAATTTTTAATATCATAGTTATTTAATTTCTACATGAATATCAAACGTTTGAATAAATGGGTCTAACGGGTATAATCTCTATTGATTTTTTAAAAATATTGTTAAGGTGGATGGGACCATCGTGCCACGGGATGGACCAGAGTCGTGGCCGAGTGGTTCAAGCAAAAGACAATGGCTCGTCTTTTATAGAATCAATGGAATGGCTCTAAAAGGTGCCGGAGTTATTGACGGTCGTGGACAAAATTGGTGGGATCTTCCCTGCAAACCTCATCGGGTAGACATTTTACATATACAACACTAATACCAATTTTCAAACAAATTATAACAAACTTTATTAGAAAGAAATAAAATTAGATCGAATTAATTACTTCAACAATATTGTGAGTGTTTAAAATATATAGGAAGAGTATCGGTTTTACATTAATATCTATATGTTTAAGCAGAATGTCAACAAAACTCCAGTTTCTGGTCCATGCGAAAGCCCCACCGTAAGTAACATTAAATATTTGGAAGCTATACTTTTCTTAATTAATAATAAATTAATGTGTAAAATATGTAATGATTATGGCGAGAGGACAGGCTTTGAGGTTCTTCGGGAGCTCGAATGTAACTGTGGAAGGTCTGAGTATAAAAAACAGCCCACAGGTTCACCTCAAACTCGATGGATGTCGTTTCGTTCACATCAACTTCCTTCGAATCACATCTCCGCCGTTAAGTCCCAACACTGACGGCATCCACATCGAGAACTCCAACTCCGTTGAGATTTACGGCTCCACTATCTCCAACGGTACACCTTCAGTATTCACGTCACTATATATGTGCATGCATATACAAATGGTAAAACTGCAACCCAAAAAAAACCATTTTTTAAAAACAATAACCTATAGCATTTTTAAAAATTACGAAAGTTTGATCGATGGTATATAAAATTCAATATTATACTAAACTCTTCATAAGCTAACGAACGGTACAAACTTTAAGGAAAACAAAACGCAGTCATTTTATCACAAAGTTAAACTATTATAAAAAGAAAAAGGGTTAACTATTGTATTTTAACAAAATACACCGAAAATTGTAAAAACAAATTATTGGAGCACATTTTACTTCTACTATAAACTTGATTTTGTTTTAACAAACAATAAAAACTTGATTTGGAATGTATTTTAATTACAGGAGATGATTGTGTCTCGATAGGATCTGGATCATACGATATTGATATACGGAATCTCACATGTGGACCAGGGGGGCATGGAATTAGGTAAAAATTATTCTTGATTTTCATGCACTACTTAACATTTTATAATACACAATTATAAGTACAATATAATGATACTTCGTAATTTGTAGCATTGGAAGTTTAGGCAACCAAAATTCACGTGCATGCGTCTCGAATGTCACGGTTAGAGACTCGATCATAAAATTTTCCGACAATGGCGTACGGATCAAGACATGGCAAGGTGGATCCGGGTCAGTTTCGGGTGTAACGTTCGACAATATCCACGTGGATACTGTCAGAAATCCGATAATCATCGATCAATATTATTGCACGACTACAAAATGTGCTAACAAAACATCTGCGGTTTTTGTGTATGATATAGTATATCAAAGTATAAAAGGCACATACGATACTCGTAGTCCTCCTATGCATTTTGGATGCAGCAACAGTGTCCCGTGCGCAGATATAACAATTTCGGATATCGAATTGTTACCTTCAAAAGGAGAGATAGGTATGGATCCGTTCTGTTGGAATGCGTATGGGATCGTTGATGAGTTCTCTGTTCCTTCGATACCGTGCCTCAAATCAAATCTTTCTACGTTGATGTTAAGTGGTTTTTCAGGAAAATGTGGATCACCATGATTTATTTGTATATAAATAAGAGAGTTTTTTTCTTCTTTTTCTACTGGTATAATATATAAATAGAATGTACAAGAGAAATATTCCAACTTAAAAAAAATAATTAGAACGATCGAACTAACAATATATTTTTTTCTTTGATGATTAGCACACACAAATATGTCTCACTGAATTTTATTTTCTTATAACTGTCTTAGTGAATTTTTGACAATTATAGTTTTTTAGATATATATTCCCTCCATTTCTCAAAAATATCATTTTAACACTAATTTTTGTTTCACAAATGATATCATTTTATGTTTTCAATACAAATATTTAAATTAATATTAGTTTTGCAATTTATTAATTAGAGGGAAAAACTTATTTAGTGTATTAATAAAGGCTAGAAAAAGATTTACGTACTTTTCTTAATTTGTCTGAGAATGTTAAAATGACACTAAAAAACAGAGGGAGTATTTTTTTATCTATAACATTTTATATTGCTATAAAAAGTTAACATTTATTGTCTATTCATCTATTGTGATCAACCGCAATATTTATTCTTTTTTAGTCTAAGTTTACATGAACAACAAAATTCACATCAAATACAAACGTAAAGCTTGATGGCATTTAATTAGTAATTACATTGATACCAACGTTTTTTACCTTTTTGTTAAAACATTCAGCGTTGTAAATTTATTTGAAAAATATACAAACGTAAATAAACAGTTGAAATTCTAAATAAACTAAAATACAAATTTTTAAATCAAACGCTTCAAAGAAATAATTTTGGGTTTACTAACTTTAGGTTCTTATGCTTCATTTCTCTTTTCATTGGGCCTTGATTAAACACATGACTATGAATTAAGCGAAATCAATTTATTTCCATTGCAGTTAGGAAAGTATTTCCTTCTTTGACTTATTTATCCATATGTTAATCGATAATCTTTTTCCTATTAAAATAACGACTACAAATTATTCGAATGGTTCATTGTCGACGAATATACCTTTTAAAAGTTGGATGGTACTTTAAATTTCAATTTTCTTCGCAAAAGTCACGTTTGAATTGTAAAATATTAAAAGCAATAAAAAGCATTTTCTACATCCTTCATCATTAGATTCAATAATATTTTGCGACTTCTGATTTGACCCAAATCCAACGGCCAATAGAAGAGAATAGTAATCTGATCCATTGGATTAATCTTGTAGACAAGCCTTCGCGACCAAACGAATGCGTAAGTCAATGATCGGTGGATTTTTTTCAGACAGAAAAAATACAACAGTAAAAATGACGTCAGCATGACTACGTCAGGTATTAAATAGTACTTTAATGACTTTAGAGGAAGAATCCTTGTAGGCTTTTACTATCTTACCACTGGCCACGTTTCTCACGATGAACATAAAACTTGTAGAAATAAATAAATAAAAATATAGCTGATCACCGATTCTAATAAATTAATACTTTTTCGTTTTCGAAAGAGTAAGAGTGTTATTTTACTATTTAACTTTTGTTTTATAAATAATGTTATTTGATGTTTTAAAGCAGTTTTTAAGGTAGTTTCAGTTTTGTCCATATTATTTTAGTTTATTAACTAAAAAATAAAATTATTTAATGTATTAATAAAAGATTAAAAAATGTACATACTTTTTTAATTTGTGTGTTCTCAAGCAAAGAGAAAATACAAATAAAATGTGTTATTAACTTATTTTAAAAATAATTTTATTAATGTTATATTATTTTAGCTGTTAGTTCTTTAATTTGATACGATAAAGTCTATATATTGGTTTGTGACTAGAAATCTAAACAAAACCATGTGTTATTACATCATTAAATTTAAAAAATTGTTAAATTTTTGTGTGTTATTCGATTAAATGATAATTTTTATTGAATTTTTAATAAATAATTTATCTTACATTGGTTTTTTTAATATATTTTGAATTGTTTACAATGTTCACACCGTGTGAACCTTATGATTTTAAAAAGGGTACTTTAGTCTTTGAAAAATAATAGCTCCATCACCAAATACACTATCTTGTTACTCCCAATAAATAATCTCCTCGAAACCGTCAATTCCCCAAAAAAGGAAAAGAAAAAATAAAACTTTTCTTTCTTTCTCCATTGTATGGCGATAATGAACAAAGAGAGAAAGACAGAGAATAAGAGAATCAACGAGATCAATGAGCCCCAAGAAGATGAAGAAGAAGAGTTGGAGAATAAGAAGATAGATATGTTCTTCAGTCTGATCAAAAACTATCAGCAGGCAAAGAAACGAAGACGACTAGAGTTAACTCAAGATTCCGGCGACGATGCTTCGAATCCGACCAAGAGATCGGACTCCGGCATTGTTCCTGTATTCCGTGCTGAAGATTTCTCTTACTGCACGGACTTAAACTTAATTCCATCGGATTCGATTATCCCTACCAAGAATCAAGACAAGGACAAGGAGGAAGAAGAAGAAGAAGAAGAAGAAGAAGAAGAAACAAAGAAGAAGGAGATAAGAGAAGATAAAGGTTTAGATCTTAATCTTGCATTGTAAATTTGTAATAACTTAACTCTGTTTCTGTATCTCTGGTTCGTTAATAGCAAAAAAAAAAAAAAACTTTCTTAATTACTTGATTATTCAAAGTAACATTGCACAATACACATAAACAGTGAATCATCAGGTCAAAAAACTACATCCTTAGATCATAGTTCTGTTACTTGGATTATGGTAAGAGAAAAAGGTTTGAGAACTCATTTAGTTTATCGTTTTCAAGTCTACAAAATGGCACTAACTTTAGAACAAACCACACACACCAACTCAAGCATCAATGAACATCAGGGAGTAGAATACACTCGCATCATGACGATGCAAGCTTAGGAAATTTCTTGATCCCATTTCATAATTGCTCATCTACTCAAACGTGGAGCTAAATCACAGATACTAACATTTAATAGATCAACCACTCACCAAACTAAAGGACCCCTAATACCAAATGGTAATATTAAAATCCATATGTTTCAAATTAAAGGTAAGAGTCAAAAACCAATGACAAACTTTCTTAGGGTCAACTTGAAGAAGGTAAAGATCCTCCTTAACATTCAAGAAAAAGTTCGTCAATGTCGACTGTACCTAGAAATTAAAGATTCAATTTCATCACAAAGCAGCAACAATCTGCATTAAAGTATAAAGTATTGATCTTTCACAAATTGAAAGCAAATTGTTTAAGAATATGAGCAAAATTTTCGAGATTTCTTCATTGTTTAGTAAAACCTCAGATGAAAAAGTCGAGATCTTTATGAGAAATCTGAGAGAGAGACCTGATAGATTTTACTTAGATGAAAACAACCAGTAGATTTATCGAGCTCTCCGCCATATGATGAACCATTCTTCTGAAACTCTTTCCATTCTTGATCCGTACTGATTCTGTATATGAAATCTTCCTTATCCATTTCTGAAATTGTATTTGCCAAAGAGATCGAAATTTCCTAACTTTCAAGACGCTAATTCGATGAAAAAAGGAGGTTCGATTAAAACCGGTTACTTTTTATATACTAAACCGGTATAAGCTAAACCGACTCGTCGTCAACTTCGAAGTTACTTTCCATATTACTTCCGCTTTCAATGGTCGAAATCAGTTGGTTAAGGAGAAAACAAAAAACTCTCAAAGCTCTGTAAACTACAATCATGGCGGCGTCAATTGCGAAACCCATTTCCATAACTTCATTTCGTCTCTATTCTGATCGAAAGAATGTTTCTTTCTCTGATTGCATTTCGATTTCCTCTGGATTCCGACATTCTCGATCTTCTTCCCTCGATTTGGTCACAAACTCACCCACTAACACTCGTGTTTTCCCTGTCGTTAAAGCTCAAAGCTCTTCTCGTAAGTCAACAATGATTGGTTTCTGATATTTCTTGGATCAATTGGGTCTATTTTGGGTGTGTTGATTGCATTTTCTTTTTCTTATTTGGTAGATTTTATTCCAGACTCAAAATTTTACAAAGTGGAAGCAATTATCAGGTAAGCTTTTTGAATTTTTTCGGTTGCATTTGTTTTGTGTACATGAATGTCAAAGTATAAGTAGATCAATCCTTGGGAATATATCTGACAGAGCTCATGATTGGGTCAATGTTGCTTATTTTTTCTAAAGTGGGATTTTTTAACTAACTGATTTATTTATTGGCATGTATGAAATGTTGGGATATGAAAGGCCATGGAGAATCCAGCATGTTTCATCGGTAAGATCTTCCTTGTTTCTCAAATTTGATATGTGAAAAGATTTGAACTTTGCTAATCACTTGAGGTTTCATTTTAGTTTGTATCCAAGAAGAGTCTTATATCAAAAAGTGCCAACCTTTGGCCTGAAACTGAAGTTTCTTGGTGTTTCCAAAGTCTGAAAATTCTGTAGAAACATAATTTTAGGGTGATAGTTTGGGAAATAAGTAAGAGTAGAAGTTCTTATCGATGCATGCAAAATCAAAGTGTGGTCAAATCTTCATTCTCTAGTGTTTGAAATGTGAATTTGAGTTGAATTTTTTAGGGTTCTCACAGTTATTGTAGATACTTGTTACTTCCTTTAACATACAGATGAGTATTCCACTGGTGAGAAATCCAACTAAATCTTAAGTTTCTATGTTTCATAAATAAATATAAAAATTCAAGGCTTTATTGAAAATCGGGATTCGAGGTGTTACGGTTTCTGATGTTAGAGGGTTTGGTGCACAAGGAGGTTCCACCGAGAGACATGGTGGTCAGTTCTCGAATTCAAGTATTAGTTCAGTGATTCATCTTATTCAAAATGTGTACATGGGTTTTTATACACATCGTTGCATTTGCAGGCTCTGAATTCTCGGAAGACAAGTTTGTTGCTAAAGTTAAAATGGAAATCGTTGTTAAGAAAGACCAAGTATGTATATGATTTTTAAAACCGATAACTTTTAAACCGAAATTTGAGTTAAACCATTTCTTTTTTTTCCTTGATGTAGGTGGAATCTGTAATCAACACCATAATTGATGGAGCAAGGACAGGAGAGATTGGTGATGGCAAAATTTTCGGTAACCTTACTCTTTCCACAATCAGATTATGTTTCATACATTCAAAATGCAGATTGAAAATAGTCTGTTTCTGGTTGTTTGTTGTTTGGTTTATATACAGTTTTGCCTGTGTCAGATGTCATAAGGGTTCGAACAGGTAATAACTTCAAAAGCTTTTTCGTCTTAAAAGAAAGACATGATCCTTGGCTTGACTTAAAATGTATGTAAATGTGGATAAAACGTTTCAGGTGAGCGTGGGGAAAAAGCAGAGAAGATGACTGGTGAAATGCTTTCACCGTCTTAGGAACAAACAAAGCTCAATGGCGTTATTATTGCAGTCTCTACATCTAATTTCTGCGAATAATAATGAATGGACTCTATGTTTTGGTTTCCTGTTGAATCGATCAAGATGTGTTTTTTTAACTGTTCATGAATTATGCAGAAACATCTGTCTTGGTTCTCAGACATCAAAACTCTGTTCCTAATAAAAAAAACATGAAGTCTCTCTTTTTATTTTAGTATTCTAAAAATCACAATGCTTTGAAGACAAGGGTTTTACTTTGAACATGTTCATGTGATGCAAATTGATATGATACTATGGGAATAATGTTCTTGAATGTTTTGTGGATCAACAATGGAGCATGTAGCTTCAGTGTAGACTTCACCAAGCGGCAGGCCCAGTCTGAAACAATTTGTTGCCTAAAGCAGGGAAAAAAAAATTTAAGCTCATTTTTAAACTAGAGTATACAAAATATGTTAAATGAAACAACTTGGAATCTGAACTCGTTGCTGGAGCACCCAACAGAGGAGGACTCGAAGACAAAGATCTTTCGGAGTTTCCTATGGAGTTCTCAACGGAGCAACAACAACACCAGATTATTGGACAAGACACACAGCTCTCTTCACATCTTCCATATATGATGAATCTGGAGGAACACCAATACGGTCACCCATATCATCAGTATTTTGGACAGAACTATGATCTTTCATTAATGGTTCCTATGGAGACACAAAACCAAGACAATGTCATCGGAAACTCGACTGAAGAACAGGAGCAACCTTGTCCAATCAACCAAGGCATCGATGAACCACATGGAGGTATTGTTGGCTCCTCTACTCACAACAAACTGATTCACCAATCTCTTGGAGACGAAGTTGTTATGAGTGGTCATGATATGGTTTGGGAAAAGCACGCCCGAAGAAGAAACTGAGTTTATGGCTGCACTTGGAAACTTCAATAATACCGATTCTCTCTTACGCTACATTAAGTCCGTTTAATGTAATTTTAATTTCTATTTGCTACTTTAGGAGTTTATGGTTTGCTCACAGAGTGTTGTGTGATTCTTTTTACGTATCAATAAAATAAGTGTTTTCTGGCATCCTATGAATATATTACACATAGAGAAAGCAAAAATTCAAATTATTTTTCAGAGGGACCGAAACTAAACTTGGGTTTAGCTTGTGAAAGAGACCATTGTTCTTGAAGCTTCTATGCTTTGTGTCACCGAGACTAAGTTCGTAGAGTCCATCTAAAAACCTTAACTATTACCTCTTTTGCATCTTTGTTTTTTGTGATGTTATCTAAAGTCTAAATCATGGAACATTAAACAAATAAAAAGGCGATATAGTTATAGTTTGAGTCATGCATGTGCTTGTTCGATTATGAATAAAGTAGTATTTAACTAGTGCTTGTCATGTTGTCATTGTAGTCAACGATATACATAGTTTACATAATTACAGTAATATGTTTTTCTTTTAAACTCTGTTTTTCCCCCTGTTTTCCTCTGTTTCTTCTAACATAACCACTGGATTAACCAAACTCAAGTCATATTAGCCATATAAACACTACTCACACATACCTTCAAATACTAAGTGGGACTATCTTTCTTCACGCAGCCTAAAAATTCAAATAACAACAAGAAAAGAGAGAAAGACGAACAATCTTTTCCACGATTCAGTTCTACTGTAAATTTCCTAATGGAGACTCGAGAGTATGATCATCGAGATCATCGACAAGCCTTAGACCCTATTCTTGGAAGCGTTTCATCTTGTTTTCGTAACCGATATTGTGGTTATTGTGAACTATGACATGTTTTCCCTTTGTTTCTTTAACCCATGTCTCATTCTTGAAATACAATCCTCCTGTTGGGAAAGCTACCTGAGAAAGCAAGTAAAGATCCACCTGTAGAACAGAAGAAGATCACAAAACACAATTGAAAATTACCAAAACATTCATAAGTAATTATATAAGAACCTCAGGGTACCGTAAGCCCTAAGGTAATATCTTCTGAGATATTAAGCAATGTGTAACTGGAGTAAGCAAAAACATACCTGATGCACTGTTTTTTGAAGTGCCAAGTTAAAAGCAGGCTGCTCATTTGCTTTGAAATGGTTGGACTCAGACCAAGCTTGAAGTTCTTCAATCCATTTCTTCATTAGAAGCTTTGTACCATTAGTGGGACGCAAGAAAATAAAGCAGCTACACATATAAATCCCTCCGTATCGACCGAAAGGTGGTTAATCATGAGAGTGATTCAAAGGCTTAATCTGGCACCAAAACCAACTCAAGAATTTATTCACATACTTCTGTTATCCGTGAAGTATGCGTTGTGGCTTCCTTCCAAGTACTGAAACGAATCTTGCAACCAGACCATATCAATATCGTTGTACATAACATTATAACCTAGATCCAAAATGTGCAAGAGATGTTGCGGCCTTCGAGCTGTGGAGTTGAAGAAACCCTAATTGGATATGAAAAAATTAGCTTAAAACGAAACAGGGGATACAGAACCATTCAAACTTGACCAAAATTAGAACCAAAAATGGCTGCCTAGCTACTACTACATCCACAAGTTGGCCATCTTTTGTCATTCGGAGCTAATTAACGAAAATCGAGATCTAAGTATGATGCAAAACCTTTGAAGAATACTACAAACGGAGATGTGATGAGACTTAGAGTCATATACAAGGAACAATGAACCAATCCACTCATTGCCGATTGATTTTGACTTGGAAGTATACGAAACTTAACGAAACCCAGCTTTCTAATCCATTTTCAGCTAGATCTCATGAACTGAAAGCTAAGGATATCTCAAAGGTGAAAACTTTACCTGGGAACCGAAACTGTATGCGGTTTTAGAATCAAGCGCTGGAGGAACAAGAACAGCGTGACCAGGCCTTTTGTCGTTGACTTTGTACAGAGTAGCGTAATCTTCAGCGATGACAAGAACTTTATCTTGATGCTTCTGTCTAGAAACACTAATCAACCAGAACTTTGTTTTGAATTTTCCGGTTTCGAAAGATGATAGAGGGAGTTTTTGTTTGATTTGAACAAAAATTCAATGAACGAAGAAAAGTTCAATGATAGGAATATTGATTTTTCCATTTGATAATAGTCTAATCGATTGCAAATATTCCATTTACTTCTTTATTCATTCTCTAGCAGAATGTTATGTGATTCTTTTTAAATATCAATAAACCTATTAAGCATCCCATGAACATATTATATATATATACTCTGTATAAAGTTGAACAATAGAGGCAAAAGTTTAATCAGATCTTAAATATTTCTCAGAGACTGAGAATAAAACAAGCAGAAAAACACCAAATGACATAGTTTCTTTTTATCTTGGTGATGCTTCAATTCCATCTTGCTTTATCACAGAACACAAAACCTGTCTTGAGATGTAACTCTCAAGCTCCCTCGAGACTTCTGTTAGCTTCAAATCAAAGTTACTCCTGTATTTTTGCTTAGGCGAAGATGAAGAGCCTGAGAACCTTCTTCGTGGGCTTGAAAATCTTCCTGGTGAAACCTGAAGCTTTACTGCTGCAGATGTTGATGGTGGTAACACAGTGTCTGGATTTAACAAAAGTCCAAATTTTGTCTCTAATGGAAGTGGCTTAAGTGAATCTTCTTCAGTCTCCGAAACTGGTTTCGCCTTCCTCAGTCTTTCCTTTGCTTTCTCAGCTGCTTGTAGAGCCTTTTCACTGCTTAAAGTTATCAGTTTCCATGGGTTTATGCTTACATGAACACCGGGTTTCTTGTTGATCAGTGTAGAAGAAGGTGAACGTTCATTATCTTCTTCTATTTTTATGGATAGTCTCTTCTGCTGATTCTGTTAAAAAACAAAACATAATCTTTGAGAATCCTTCAAACTGACAACAAGAGAATGAAGAGGAGTTGAATGATAAATCTAATCACACCTCATTAGCTTTCCTGCACATAAACTTGGAGATAAACGTTTGTCTTCTTGATCTTTCAGGTGAATCAAAATCTGAGCTTTCATCTGAAGACGAATCTAATTCATCAAAAGGATCCACTTCTATTAATTGATTCTCCTCCCTCATTGCTAATATATAGTCATATGTTCTCATCCCCTACAAATATTTGAGCTCTACTTGTCAAATAAAGAACTCTAAATCATGACTAAGAGACTATTTATAGTTACCTTTCTTATAAGAACTACATGGAAAAGGAAGAGCTGCCCCATGGCGGCTGCGCCATAGGCCGTGAACAAGACCAACATAACCTGTAAGAGTACTAAAACATTACAAACTCATAAGCAAAAATAAGCTGCGCATTAGATGTCATGAGAAAGTAGCAAATATATGTATAGGAAATTTTACAGAGATTGTAGCAAGAGCCCATCTAGGGAACTCTACATAAAGCCTTCTCTTCAATTCGATTTCCATCTCTTTTTTGTCCACAAAACATCTTACAAATACGGCAATGGCTGTTCCACCTTCTATAATTAGCTGTTGCAACAAAAAAAAAACAAAGTCAATATCATTATTTCAATGAACCAGAACTTTATCTTTTAAGTAGTTGAGAGGGCTTTACATACCATGAGCAAGACGAAAACCATCAGGAGTATGAATATGGTGTAATTCTTTTTCCCAACACAGTTATTAAGCCACTGAAATACACCAAATACATCAGTTTCAGGAACTGTAAGATTCTTCAGGTGAAAGAATACCCCAAAACCTTACCCTGCAATGGTGATCAAACCCTTCAACACATCGATTACATGTCCTGCAATGCTTACTGCTGCGTTTAACCTAAATAAAAACACAAAGAAACGTCTAAGAGATTCTAGTTTTCATAACAATAATATGATATTAGTCCACAGAAAAAAAGCAAACCTCTAAATCACAAAGTGAACAATAAGAGATATCATCTTCTTCTTTAGGATCTGGAGTAACAGAATCATCTTTCATAACAAGGGGAAATGGAAGGAGAGGTTCTAGCTGAAAACTGTTTTTCCATGGATCCATATACGTTCGTCTGATGAAATTTCTCAAGATCTTTCTCTCTAATCTCTTGAAAAACCTCACAACAACTTGACTTAAAACAACCTTGACTCTCAGCTTCATCAAGACTCCTTTGGATTTAGCTTTTCTCTTTTTCTTAGCACTAGTCTTATCCGTAGGATCAATCGCAGTACACCTAATGAATAAAACTATAACCGAAACAGCCTGAAAGGAAAAAGTCTCAATAAAATCAACACGGAGTTCTTCAAATTTCTATTTCAAGAGATTAAGTAAACAAATGCAACTTCTTGAGATGGCTTACCACAAAGGAGAAAACCGAAAGAAGCACAATAATAGCTATTCGATTTCCCAGGGAAAACCCGAGGAATACATAGAAGGCTGTGACCAGAACACTGTAAATAACAGCTCCCACAATCTACACAAAGCAGTACACAGCTCAATTTAGTAACCAAAATCTTAATCTGCTACAGAGAAACTCATCAATGATAAACAAATCAATCAAAATTCCACATTTTTATAAAGAGAATCAGAATTTGAATCCTTGTGAGTTGTGACCCATAAAGTAATTTTTCTCAGTTACTCAGCTTACACTAGCTAATCAATAAAATTCAGAAACTTTCTACACCTAGAAACATGTAAGATCGACCACGAGGAAACACTGATTCAGCTCAGTAAACTTAAAAATCTATAGATCAGTCCAAAATTGAGAGATTCTCAACACAGAAACTATATAAGTTCGCTCTCAATGAATCGCATAAGATGAAAATTTCCAAGTAGATTAAGAAAATTTTCAAAAAAGTTAAAAGAATCTGAAAAGTTTGATTGTTTTTGATCTGAAACCTGTAATGGGTGAAGTGGTCTTTGCCAGCCGTGGCGTCGTCTCGTCATGTGTAAACTCCTAAGGTTTTGATTTCAAGATCTTCACGGAAGAGAAAACCCTAAAAGATCACTCAAAAATCTTCATGAGTCCATGGCTACCCTCAGCGTCGGAAATTACAGAGACGGAGACAAATCCTTTTGGGTTTTTATTCGCAGAATTAATATTATTAATAATCTATGTTTACTTTTCTTTTTGTTTCTATTAGAAGGAGGGATGACCAACGGTCGGGTTTTCAAAATTTAAAGTAACGCTCGGATCTACTTTTCTGATCCGACGGCTGTTGAAAATTTGAGCTTTAAAGTGACTAATTTAATTTGGCCCACTAAGCTTTTTGAAACAATCTTGGGCCTATTGGGCATCTTTTGCCAATTTTGGGCTTTTCCAAGTAAACGTCAAATAGTGAAGTAAGGTATATTTGAGCGGCCTTGTTACTTCTTTTTTTTTTCGGTCTACTCAACTAGGGCTGGGCAAAAAACCCGTACCCGCATACTCGAACCGATAAGACGTACTCGAATCCGTTCCGTACCCGACCAAATTATTCCATTGGGTACGAGATCTCTAAACCCGAAAACCCGAACCCGAATCCGTTCCGAACCCGAAAACCCGAAATCCGAAAGCGTATCCGAAATACATAATTACCCATAAGAAAATACATAACTACCCATAAGAAAATACCCTAACTCGAAGACTCGATCCTATAAATGTGGAATTTTTTACGTATAATATACACAAATCGAGCCGAATGCGAACCAAAAAATCTAAAAAAACCCAAAAATCCAAAAAACCCGAAAACCTGACCCGAAAACCAAAAAACCCGAAAATATGAAAACCCGACCTGTACCCGACATGTACCCGACCTGTACCCGACTTGTACCCGACCCGTACCCGACCCGTACCCGACCCGAAAACCCGAAAACCCGACACAAACCCGACCCGAAAAACCCAAAAAACCCGAATCCGAATCCGAACGGAATCAATACCCGAAATTTTCGGATTTTTTCCGGGTATCAAGTCTTGTACCCGAACCCGAACCTGAAAAATTATTCCATTGGGTATGAACTTCCTATACCCGAATACCCGAATCCGATCAGGTTTTACCCGAACCCGAACCCGATACCCGATTGCCCACCCCTGTACTCAACTAACACATGTTCATAAATCATAATCCATCAGTAACATACCAACATGGAACAACGATTAAATCATATATATTTAGCAGTTGTTAACAAAAATGATCATGACCAGTGACTAAATCGTATTCGTTAAGCAGTGGCCAAAGACCAGTGATTAGCGATAGACTACAATGACTAAATCATATTTGTTTCATGGTCATTGACAACAACTATTGTTTTTTTTTGTGGCTCATCACTAATTCAGAATATAAGTTGTCACAACTTTTAGCAATTATGTTGTTAAACTAACAATTATAAAATGAACAAATTTAGTATAACGACTGCAAGACGAACAATACTTTAGTATCGCATCACTATTACAAACAATTAAAGTAATGGTCATTACTTTTGTATACTTATCCTCTAGGTCTATTATTAATCGAATACGAGAACATTACTTACTTCTTTTTGCCAAGAAAAAACATACTATAAAAATAGGAAACATAACTGTAAAAAGAATAATGTTAAACCTGAAATTAAACTCACTAATACGAAAAAATGACGCTAAAGAAGAAAAAATAAACGAAGTAATTTCAGAATTATCATCTCAGTTTTTTTCAAATGAATAAGTATTAATATGAAAATTCCTATTGGTTGTATAATATCTGATACCTCTCATGAAACCATATTCAGTAAATATAAGACAAACGTTACTCATATATATAGTCATATTATAGTTAAAAATGTAATATACTAAGACATGAGCATACATGTTCTTTTTAACATTAAATATTTAAGACATATATATACATACATATACTGATATACAGTATCATTCATAAGAAATAAAGAAAAAAAAAACCTTACAACCCTTCGCTCTTTATAAGAAAAAAATATAATAGCCAAAATTGAGTACGGTCAACAAAAAAACCTAAAAGCTCTCTCCATATCGTCATATATATTTACATATATAATGTACATGCCAGAAAACTGAAGATACGAATATACAGATATATCTGTATATATAATATGTGTGTAATAATAATAATAATAATAATAATAATAATATAACATATATATATGACAATGGTACTTAATACTACTAAATTAGTTAGTAGAGAAAGTGGTGCAAGACTGAGGAAGCTGTGGCGAATCTCCGTTGCTACTTCCTCCACTTTTCTCATCAACCTTGTTGTTACTATTATTACTATTATTATTATTTTCTTTAGCTCCTCCGATAATGATTGAGATCGCCGCCACAAGCGCCGCCGTGAAATTCGGATCCATTGCAATCGCAGCCCTAACCGTATCTACCATGTCACGTGATGGTGCTTGTGGGCCAAACAAATTAGGTAATAATAAGTGCGGATTATTATTGATAGACCTAATTTGACTAGCGCTAGGTAAAAACGCCGCGGTGCCGTACTGGCTCAGAAGCTGCGGTGGCGGTTGTAGCGGTTGAGGTGGGTTGGTGAGGTCTAGAGTTACGGTGGGGAAAGGAGCGGAGGCGGAGAGTGTGGCGATTGTGGAGGTGTAAGGAAAGTTATGGTAGAAGGACGACGATGACGTGGCGGAGGGGCTAGAGAGAGTTTGGTGGAGGTTGCTGGACGTAGAGCCAGATAAGAGCATGGCGGCTGCGGCGGAGGTGGTTGCAGCCATGGCGGTGGCTGACGGTGGAAGAGGATGGTTATGGTTTCCTTCGTACGTTGTGGTCAATATAGTCGTATCTTCGGCGCATCGTTGGACCTATATGAATTCAAGTTAGCAATTTATATCAATTTTCTTATAGAAAATAATTAAGTATTCTTTAAGAATAAATTGCACTCTAGTTTTGTTTTCCAAAAATAATATGTACATTTTGTTAGAAAGGGATTTAGTAAAACCTTACTAAATTTGGTAAAAAAAATTCTAAAATCTTCTTAAAAAACTTTCGAAAACAGTTGTAGACTTTAATAAAGTTTCATCGCTAAATCATCTAGTCGTTTGTGTTAATGTTGTCATTGTGCTAACACTCGGTTCAAGCCCGCATATTCTATATCGTTGACAAGAAACTCAATACTTGTAAATCATTACAGAACTATAACATCAAATAATTTTTCATTAATTATTATGGTATCAAATATTCATATGTAATTCACGCATAATTTTATATAAACAAAATTATATTTTTTAGGTATAGAAAATATTGTATATGCAACTGAATTTTGTTAAAATTCGGAATTTTTTGTTAAATTTAAACATAAGTTACAATTAATTACTAACCTGTTTACGAACAGGACATCCAACGGCCATGGTGCAACGATAGTAAGCGCGAGGACATGGATTTCCTTTCGCCATTTTCTGACCGTATTTTCTCCATTGACATCCGTCATTTACCTATCAAATAATAATAATAGTGGCTCTGATTTGGTTTCAATAAATGAAATATATGTAAACAAAACAAAATTTAGAACAGAAAGCTACCGTGGTGGCATCAGATCTAGCTCTAACGGAAACCCTAGCTTTTCTAAAGGGTAATTGATCATGAGGGTTTTGTTGTTCTTCATGATTAGTACTCTTGCTTTGGTCTAATCTTGGAGTTTTTAGGGAACCTCGGTGCAGATCACGATCATCGTCCGGAGACAATCGCTTTAAGGTGGTGGCCGGAGTTTCATTGTTCATATCCGTTGCTCTTCTGTCCTCTAGAGCTTGCGACGAACCAGCTAGAGCTATGCCCTTTTTACCAAACAAAACATTATATGAAAAAATGTATTATAGTTTCTTAGGAAAACTAAAACTAAAAGTTTGCGACTAATTCACCAAAGATTACAAAGCTTAGTGTTGGTAATTTGATTAATTTTTTCATCATCTGATTAACTTTTTTGATCAAGTAAACTATATAGTACTTGATCGACGCCAAGACAGGATACACAAACACACACACACACTATATATATATATATAGTGTGTGTGTGTGTTTGTGTATATATATATACACTTGATAACCTACCACATATGTATTATACTCACCTGTGGTCTATGGGCGTTTTGGAAGGTATTTAAAATCTAAGGCAAAGACTCACATATGATGCATATATATACAAGAAAGTGTCTAACTATAAACAAATAAGTTGTCGTTAATTTGTAGCTTCTAGATATAAAAACAAAGGTTTTGTACTTTAAAATATCTCGGAAAATCCAAAATTCAGTTCTCCATTTAATATTAGTTGTAAGAAACATTAATATTTTCTTGACCGTGTTATTGGCTATTTTTTCCTTTTCTTAATATTTATCAAATAAAAGCCGCATTTATTTATTTTGCCTGCTTTTAAAATATATGCATTTTAGATGGGAATGAAAATTCTGAATACATAACTCAGGTACATTCGTACGATATGCATACTACACATATATAGTTGCAAAATTTAATTGATGACATCGAGCGATAACACTAATTAATAGATCACCGAAGATTTTTTATTGTTAAAAGTGGATAAATCCTAGTACTGCCTAAACTAATCCCGGTGCAGCGAAGACCAATAAATAATTTAATGATTTTTAAGAAGAAAAATGGCATAATTTATTTTGTAATAAACCAATTTCTTGTTATTATTATCATTTCTATGATATGATTTATCAAGTACCTCATGTTGTTTATGAAGACCTTCCACTTGTGTCTGTCTCGCTAACAAAACTCTACGTTGGAGGTCGTTGTAACTCTCGCTGATCTCATCTAATAAATGCTTCAGCTTGTGGTTCTCCTCATGAAGCCTCTCTAACTCCAATTTCAGCATACTAATCTGCAAATTGTTTATCATTATAACCTTAACTATAAAAGCATAATTAACCAAACAGTTCATGAACTAACAATTTTTATATACGGAATTAAAGTTAAGATGCCCAAAAAATAACTTAAAATGTATATACATAAATGAAGATAGCGAATTTAGATAAACACACGTGATCAAATAAGAGTGTATACAACAGTATTTACTTTCTGATTATTTCGTTTGTAAATTTATTTTATAAGTTAATTATTTTCAACACAAACACTGAAAGTCTATTGAACCCCAAAAAAAAAAAAAAAAAAAAAAACTGAAATTCTATCGAAGGAAAATAATACAATTCAGAAATACTTACTTGGATTTTGATTGTGTCATCCCCATCATCACTTGATGTTTCAAAACGTGATTTTACCAAATTTAACTCATCCTAAGATGCCATAAAATTTATGTATTAATAACGTCCAGTTATATATTTATTCATATCTCTAATCCAAAATCTTACATTGAAACCGGACGATCCAACGATCGTCGTCGTTCTTGTATGACTAAGATCGTACGGCTGACTTTTGGCGGCGAAGAAATCAACTTCTTTGATGGACGGCTCTTGATGATCTTCCACCGGAGACTCGTTTGGTTGATGAACCTTTGAGGAGGATTCTCCCCGAAGAAATTCGCCGGAGTGCAAGAACGCAATTTCTCGGCGATCTTGAGAATGTTCTTCCATTTGCAGACAAAGAGAGACAGAGAGAGAGGTAGAGAAAAAATAAATAAAAGAGTATATATGTAAGAGATATATGAAGACCTAATTTATAAGGATAAGTTGTGTGAAGTCTTAGCTAAAGGTTTCTATTTTCAACGAGAAATCACTCTTTTGTCAAATGTTACACATATTAAAAAATGACCAGGAAACTGTTATGTTTAAATTTTATATTAGTCAATTAATTGGTAATTTGCGGAAATGCAAATTTTATTTTAGTTATTCTCATATAACATAAATTTACAGCGTTGTATTTTTAAATTATATTTCATATTTTATGTTATATGATATATTGAAATTTGTTTGTGATAAATATCAGTCTGACTCTCTCTTTACCTCTTAAATATAGAGAATTCATTTACAACTAAGAAGATCTTGAGTGATTCTTAAATGTCGGATTTGATCTCAATATTATATGTATTTATTGTTATTTTGTTTTCTTTCTAATTTTGTTTAGAACTGTTAGAATATAATATGAAAGGTCGTCCAAAGATTTAGATGCAGCCAGAAACTATGAAAATATTAAAATAAGAAAATGTCTTGAATGGATTAGTTCCATGATATATATAGCGTCAGATATGTACACGTGTCAAATGATAAAAGGGTAAGATCGAAAGAGTGACGTGTCTATCGGAGATAAACGTCAAGCGTATCCTTAATTGTAACAGTGACGGATTTCCGTTAAGTAGCCGTTAGAGGAAAGTTGACGGAGAAAAACGACGTGAGACTCAGTAAAGGACGAGAAGCGTTGTCTTGAAGTCAACGGAGTTGACGGCACGGCATAATGGTGGCACTATCGGACGGTGAAAGAAACGATAAAGAGAGTGGGACCCAGAGAAGGAAGAAAAAGTACCTGATTTACAAAAATATTAATAATCAAATTTCAGTTTTCTTAATCTGTCATCGTCAACGAGCTCAGAGATGACCGTCGTGCAAGGTCATTAGAATATATTTATAGGGATATTATGATTTGGTTAATTATTTGAGATTCAGATTTGATATCTCTAGTGATTCGTTTCTAAATTTTTTTTTCTTTACTACTCGTTTTTTTAACTCTATATTATTTGTTAAGTTGCTAGAGTAACTAACTTAATTAATATTGAAAAGAACGAAATGGATGGTAAAGTGATTTTTCTTTTTCCTTTTGTTAAATGCAATAGTCAAACTTTCTTAATTAGCATTTTAGATTTTTGTTTCCTCTACAACTATAAATGAAGATTCTAATTTTTTTTTGATAAAAGCTGGAATTTCTTTTTGATAACTTAAGAAGAAGAAGAAGAAAAGTTGTTTGATCTTTTGTTTTTGATTAATGTTTTAGGCTTTTAGCTAATGATCTTTTTTCAATTCATCAGAAGAAAAAATTATCCCATATTTGGACCGATCTAAAGGCTACTACTATATATAGTGGCGCTGAAACTTTTTCTCTTTGCTTGGTTTGTTTTCACTGAAAGCTTTTCTCAGATCATTAATACAACAAAATTTACAAAATAAAGTTGGCGAGCGAACTTAATTTTGAGATAAAATAAACCGCAATAGATCATTTATAATTATCTCTCGATTGAGCAGTTATTAATTGAAAATAGATCGATGTTTAAAGAGTTTGTAATGGTAATATAGACATGCTGAATGTTAACTATTACTGAATTAATGCATTGCATAAATTGTAAATGTATATAAAAGATATTCGTATTTAAAACAGTTTATTTCCAAGAAAAATAGACATTTCACTAAAACTCTTACAAAATTACACATGAAATATATTCTTTTTGTTATTTTCAAATTATTTTCTTTGCTTCATTTTATAAGTTTTTTTATATAAAAGGCTTACATTTTATATTTGGTTTAGAGTTTTAATTTGTTTCCTCACTTTATTACATTTTTAGGTTTTTATGTAAAATTTTATTTTATTCTATGTTTTGTAACTATTTATATTTTGCGTTGTTCTATTATTCGTCAAACTGTTTAGATATTAAAGAGTTTTTTTTTTTGCTTCTGGTTAATGGGTTTGAGGATCCCGTGCATCTTCTTCTCGTCAAGACAAATCTCTCTCAGTCCCAACGAAAAATAATACTAGATACTAAATGGTATTTATATGTGAAAAAAACAAATGTGTGAAACAGTTTACAGATCGAACAGAATGAGTAATATATATAAGTGGTAGTTCATTTACACAAGAAAATGGAAAGGAAAATTCAAACTTCCTGGGTTTTATCATTCTTATTCGTTAACTTAACGACGTTAAGTATACATAAAGTTGTCCAAAAATGATATGATGTGACTGTTTCCTATTGGTTGACGTATTAAATGCTCACACATATTTGAAATACTCTACACCGTATATATATTCTTGTTAATCAACACCGCATTTGTCTTCAAAATCACTAGTATTTATAAAGTTTCCTTCTTTAACTTTGTATAATTGTCAAATAATTTACATATAACTGACATTTATGAATATAGAAGATGTATTGTATGTAGATAATATGTGGCGATGATTGAAGCGGAGTTTCAATGGATTCGATCAACACATTGTAGAGATAATTATTTTGTCTTTGCCATGTTTTAAATTTAGGGTTTGATGATGTTGTACCATCGATAGTGATAAATGAAGAGAGAATCACAGCTAAGTTGTTAATAAATTTGATGAGATTATATTTTTTTAACAAGGATTTGATTTGTATGCTCCAAGTAAGATAGTTTGGTAACATTCAACATGTTAACAGCGACGATGGAGTACTTCTCATGAGAAAAAAATTGATGGAGACGAAAGAACAATATTTGTTGAAAAAGCTGGGCAGAAAAAAAAAGATAAAATTAGATCAAGTGTGTTAGCACGTTGAGATTTTTGATACCATATAAATGTAGAAGATATATTGTATTTGAATAATATTAACAGAGATCAATACAAATGTATTTATACAGATAGATTAGGAGTTATAGCTAAAGAATAAAGATACATATATATTACGGTTGCTAAATGTATGGTTTGCATATATCTCCTATAACATTTGTCCTTTTTGGTACACGTTTCTACTCGTCGACCAGTTTCTTGTGATTAGAAAAACATTTTCTTATGAGAATGTTAATTTAAATGTCGACATTATCTATATAAAAAAATCTTTCGTTAATAAAGAAGTTATAAGCTTTTAGCCCATAATCGTTTTCGGCCTCGGATCATAAACAATCTCTTCGAAATAGATTATTTATCGAGAATTTCAGTCAAGAGTTTAAAAGCTTTTTATATTGTGTTTGAAGTTTGCTTTTAGAGTGCATTTTTTGCAAATTATTAGACGCGAAGTATTTTAGAATTTTAAAATAAAGTTGTCCAATGGATACAGTACAAGTAGAATCATCAGTCAAAAATCTTAAGTATTATTGCACGTCATGTAGTTATTTGTGGAATAGTTCATCATATAATCGCATATGGCATGTAGATAGATTAGATGAATTTGATCATCATGATAATAAAATTAGATCACTTATCTATTAATATCTGATTATATATAAACTCTCTTTCTAGCATTAAAAAATGTCTACCAAAATATTAGTTTTTTTTTGTTAATAATTAAGTTAATTAATGAAGATGTGGAAAGAACTTTGGTCAACGAAGTAGTAGAAGATGCCATGTTTCCATTGACACTGAAATCTACAGCTGGAAGGTCCTTTTCCTTAGGGTTTTAGTTAAATAGATAAGGAAAAAAAATCGTACTTAGTACTATTAAATAAAAGAAAATGAGAAACCACATTTCATAGTTTATTAGTTTATGAAAACATAGAGAAAGATTTAATTGATACATTACAAGCAAGTTTTTTTTATTATCTCCAACTCCAACTATCTACGTTTCAACTTTCAACTTTCAAGTCGTCATCCAAATTTCCATGTGAGGAGATTTCATCAAGTCAATGATAAGTTTAATTATATTTTAAATAATAAATGCAATTTAGTTTTATTCTTGAAGTGATGAAAAATAGCAGTAGATAGTTATTAAAATAGCAATGCAAATAATAAGTCATCAAACTATCAATTGCTGTATTATCAATAAAATGCAAATAATATCTTTAACAAACTATCAATAGGTAATGATATTACAGTTACCAAAACAAAAGAAGAACTTTTCTTATCTTACCCGTTTCGGGAATTATGGAGGAAAATTTTCTGACAAAACATAAAACGATATATTTAGGGTAAGATATAAAGTTAACTACTTGCTTTGAACTTTGTCCATTCCTCCTTGTTTGTAATTAAAATACGTGTCTAATGAGTAATGACTTCTTAGAATCCATTAGCAATAATTAAAATATATGTAAAATTGAAACTATGACTTGTTTCCCTCACAATTTTTCACGTGAAACGAAATCGCATTTTTAATATGATATAGAAGAAAAATAATGGACAACTTATTGCTTACAACATCTTTTCCGCAAATGACCAGAAATTTTAGTATATATTTTCTTATATGTTTTTAATTAAAACTAATTGAAATGATGAATTAGTTATAACTTATAAGATTCAAAGAAATGAGAAAAAGGGAAGTTTCTTACCCACGCGATAAATTCAAAAGGTCTGAAATATTTTTATTTCAGTCTTATAATATGTAAATTTAGATACTACCTTATATATATATATATTTTTTTTTTTTTAATTACCATATATATTTATATGAATTGACATATATATAACCAAGGTATTTTTCCTTTCTTTAACATATATAAGTAGTATTCCCAAAAAATGAAAGAATCTCATATACAGGGTCATGCCTAGAGTTTTAGAGGCGTAAGACAAAAAAAAATTTTGTTTTATATATATTTATAATAAAACATGTATAACTAAAATTCTACATGTTAAATTAGAAATAATTAACACTATTACACAATTTCTGAAATAATTTTATATTATTTTCTTAAACTATAAAATGTATTTTTATGCTATTTTATAATATATTTTCTTAGTTAATATTATTTTAATCTATAAAATACTAAATTTAAAATACTTTTGTAAAATATTATAAATATTTAATATATTTTTAATATGATAAATAGAATTTTAAACTAAAAATAGCATTAAAATACATATTTTATTAATATATTTAAAATTTTTTAAAATTTAGAATCCTAAAACATGCTCAAAATTTGAATGCCTTAAATAAATGCCCTATTTTTTATACATAAGCCACTCCTCTGTATATGTATGCCGAAGATATATTGCCTTTTGGAATTTAAAATATTATATGTTGGATATTTTATAATTTCCAAACTAAAACAAAAATTTTAATTGGAAATGAGGAAAGAATCGAGTAAACGAAAACGGCGCTTAGGTAAAGCCTAAAACAAGCAAATAAAGAGGAATAGAAGAAAAAGTCTACAAATTAGTCCCACATTTGCCCACACGTTTGGGAGAAAAAAAATTAAAGAGGCCAACAAAATGGTCCACTTTTTTCCTCATTTTAATTACTTTAAGGATATTTGTTTTTGCAATGAATAACGTACAAAATAAGTTATATATATGTGGGTAATATAAATCAAATAACGGGGATTTAGTCATGCAATAAGGTCCGCGGCTATTTTCTCGTAGTTGTTAACTAGGATCGTGGAATTCTAGCTAGATTTATTAATTGAGTTTGACCTACATATACATATATATATATATCAGATAGTTATAAGCAATTCAATATTATAAAGCTTCGGATCATGTACCTGTAAGTTTATAAAATTTTGCATCATTGGTTAAAGTAGTGTAGCAAATTATCAACCATTCATTTTTAATACCAATTTAACACTAGTTCATCATATATTTATTTATCATAACAAGTTCATCGTACTGTATATTCAATCCATTAAAGTATATAAAAATTTGGTTTAATATAAATTGATAAAAACCTACTTGTATATATTCATTATTATTTAAAACTGTGATCAAATAATTAACAAATTAAATGGAATATTTAGTATTTAAAATACTCTTTCAGTATATATAAAATAACTTTAAATTTAAACATGTAAAAAATACTTTGTTAATCTTTAAGTATATGTGTATATTTTATTATATATACTTTAATATTTTTATTATTGAAATAATGCAGCAACAAGGTCCAAATGGGACCATCATGTAGGAGGATTAGCCATCAAATTGCCAATCTTTTTCGTAGCAACTTTGAAAAGGGAGCGACCTCTTTAAATTAATATCCACAATTCATTCACAATTTTTTTCTTTTTGGTTTTAAAATTCATTCACAGTTTCACACTCTGCCCCGAACCAATTATCTGATAATTAATTTCTCTTTTTTTTTAATGCTTCGTTGCTTATCCCCATCACGATGCATTTGTTCGTTTTTATGCACGTAAATACATTTACTATTACAGTAGAGAACAAAATAGCAGGAATATGTATATAATCTTTATGACTGTGTATCTATTGCAGTAGAGAATACTATAGATGTATATACGTAATACGTTCCTAAAGATATACAACTCGTTGAAAATCAATTATGTTGGTTTCTTAGTTGTGTTTGCTTCTAATTGTGAGTCTTTGCTTTACTTGTGAGTTTTTTTAATGCTAATTTTTTGAGTGTATATTATACTAATTACATTCTATATAATTAATTTAAACCGTTTAGAAATCCTAACTGGAGGAACATTGTCTAATTTTTATTTTTTTAGTTTATGTTCCTAACTCAATACAATATAACGATTATCAGTAAAGAAAAAGGAAAGCAAAAACGCGATTGAGCGTTTGCAAATTGCGATCAGCCAAAGTATTTTTATAAATTACGATATGGGAGATAGTATATTTTTGAGACGTATGGAGATAATTTATTTTTGGAGGTCAACTAGGAGAATATTATAGTTCACGTGTCATGCTCAAGTATATAATTAACTAAATAATCCACCGATATGCACGTCCAATTAAAGGCGATGATATATATAAATGTATGGGTACACATGTTTGTATGTGTGCATCCGTCCACATGGTCTAACAAAAGTCAAAGGAACCACCTAAATATCATGATATATATACATATATTAAGTTAAAACAGAACTTTAAGAGAAAATACTTAAATTTTAAGATAACTAATTAACTAAAATTAAAAATAAAACATAGTTACACCTTCGAAGCGTCCGTTAACTACTCTCAGTAATACACTTTTATAAGTTGCTTCATTTATTTAGTTCATAAATGCACATGTGCCATTTCGGCAATGTACTCTCTTTACATCTAAAAATAACTGTTGTTGTTTAGAGAGAAAGAATAACTCTTAATTTAAACGATACAAATCATACCAAAAAGAGGAGATTACATTTATAAACATTGCTATTATCAATTTTTGACCCGTACGTCATTTTTGTTGCCAGTTTGTGGATGGTTTTGTAGTTTCCATTAAATGTATAAGTTGGTCACGTTTGTGTTAGATGAGGCTGACGTTGATTGCCATTTGCCAGCGTTATCATCACATCGACATGTCTTGTTAAAATTTTGTGAGTGTTTGCTCGCTAACTTGTTATCGTTAAAATTTATGAGCAAAATAACTCGCAATCTCGCATTCGCGTATATGCTAATACAGCGGTCTCGGTTCTAGGATCAAGGACGCAAACTCATTTCACTCCCAAATTCACTTTTTTATGTCATGTAAACATTTTACGTGGACCATTTATATTTTACCACTTGAAATTCGGTGTAGATGTTTTATCAGTGGCGGATTTGCTGAATTCCTTTGCCAAAATTAAAGACATATTCCTTTACCAAAATTTGCTGAATTTATGTTTTGGCGAATCCAATACATCTTGTTTAGTCAAAACCAGTTTTAATTTTTAAAATTTTACCGGAAAATGTCTCTAAAGATTAAAAATTCAAACACAATAGGCTTTAAACTGTTTTTATCATTGTTCAACATTTAAACTCATGTATAAAATATAGACTTCTTTTTAAAACTAACATTTTAAAGTTTTTTTGTTCTAAACTACCAATTCTAAAAAAAAAATACCACTAAATTCTAAATTTCTAAAGTGTCACAATTTTTGTAACGTCCTAAATCCAAACTTAAATTAAAAATCAACTTGCAATCAATTTAATTTAAAAAAATTTAATTGGCCTTAACCTTTTAGCGAGAGTATACCAGAAAAAACCAAGAGCATATAAAAGAATAAAATGTAGATATTTATCTCGACGCTCTATTCTACTGGAAGTTTAATACTTTTAAATCCATGACAATTAGGGTTTGGTGAATGAAAACGAAAGCATTAGCAATTACTGACTAATTGATCAGCTTTTCTTACCCAATAATAATAATAATAGTTTAAAAAGGTATATAGTGAATATCTAGCTGGTTAGGGTTAGGAATTGCGCTGGTATAATAAACTGTTATCAGAGAGACTTAAAGTTTGTGATTGGCCAGCACTTGAAATTTAATTCCACGTATGTATAAGTGTATATGAGCTGTAGAAAAACAAAATTTGCTTTCCCAATAATGAATGGTGCTTTAATTTCACATCCCACTCAATTTCTCTCCGAAAACATCGGATACATAAAAATTTAGTTGTAGTTTCCATCCTTTGAAGGATATAATATTTCATCCATTCTGCGACCGTCACACACGGTGCATAACGAAAATATTAACATATACGTGTATATGCATATTTTTGTTATTATTAAAACCAACTGCATTTTTATTATAGTTTATGAAAAAATATTGTAACTAGCTAATGTATGAAAAAAATGAGAAATGAAGTATTCTTGCGTTAAGCTTTGCTTGTCTGGATTTTGAATTGAATTGCGTTTATATAATAAGATTCGGAGATTCAAGTTTTTTTATGTAAAATACAGATTCATTTAATTTGTTTGACTATGTGTATACATTATATTTTATCATTGGTTGGTTTCTTAAATGAGATATTAAAATTATGTTCTTTAATATAGAAAAATATACATATAATTTAAAAGTTTCTTAAATCATGTGATTTTTTTTAGTGTAAACATCAAATATAATGAAATAGAGAAAGTATTATATAAAATAGCTCTTAAACGTATTGATTGTAGTATATTATCCGACTATATATCTCAACATTAAATTTTAGAAAAATAAAATAAATTGTATTTTTTAATTTTATTCTCATGTGAAAACAACTATATTTCGGAGATCCCCTTGTGACTTTGCTACTAGTACTCAAGTACTCATTTGGTCAAAAGACTGTAAAAGTATAACTCAATTTGTTACTTTGCTTCCATTTTTTTAAAATGCATGGCTTTGTAATTTTATTTAACTGCATTTGACATTTGAATTCGACCTGGTTTATTACAATCAGATAAATATTATAAATCTAAAGAGTAAGGTTGTCTAAATCTAACAATGTGAAAATTTTCCTCTTGTAACGAATACAGTTACATTCACATAAACAAAAAAGTAACAATAAGGGCTGGTAGCCTGGTACTCTTTTTTTAAAATGTAGAAACTAATATAGTTTTAGTGGGCTGACGAAAAAAAAAAAAAAGTTTTAGTGGGCCAACACATTTAATAACGGGCCGTATATTAGAACCATGTTATACACCTTACAGTATTTGGTTAACAAAATGGTCGTTTCAGCCCAAGTCTCATTGTTGGACTCTTTGTAAGATTTATGAACCCTTTTTTTCTGCTGAACTAATCAACAATATTATTCACATATAATATTTGTTGAGTGATGTATTGTTTAAAAGCAAAAGGTTAAATGTAGAGGTGACTCTTAGACTTTTATATATTTATAATTGTATTAAGAAAATTATAAATAACCGGATAATCTAGCATGCAGTCTTAAATTTTACTCGTATGATTATTTTTATAGATTATATATCTCCGATTTGGCTTGCCAGACCATTTAAGTTAACTATATCCTTTAAAAGAAAAACAATGATAAAAAGTAAAAATATGATATAAAAATCAGATGATTAGGTAAACGTTACAATAATATCTCCAGTTTGTTTACTCTATATTATCTTTCTCTTAACATGATTATTGTTTGATATAGGTAGTTTTCAAATTATGACAGTATGTGATTGGTATAGTCCTTCAACTATCATGTGATGAGATTGGATCTAATACCACTTGATGATACTATACATAAGTTTTATAATATAAAATGGACGTGTAAATTAAAGTAATTGTGATCACTTCACATCACACCAATGTAGTGGAACTAAACGTCTTTGTTTTTTGTAATCACGTGGTTGACTCGATCTGGTAATGGTTAAGCATTTAGCAATTTACAAAAAACATCCGGAAGAATAACAGAATAACAAGTAATAATATTTACAAAATAGAAAGAAAAAAAAAACTACTTTTGAAAATGTGATTTCAGATCCATTTTTACCAGAGGATCTAAGATTATTTTTACTTTTGACAGTATATGTTGGTTTGGTGTTTTACTATTCTCTTTTTAAGCAATTGGATCTTATTTTCTTATTTAAAAGTGGTCACGATTTGGTCCAACGCTTAATTACACAAGTTGCTCGGCGCTTTTCATGTTAGTTAGCCACCGACCTCGAACTTTGACTTTTTTGTTGTTCTTTTATCTTCAGAAACAGTCTTTGATAGTTTTGTAAACTAATTAAGACTTCAATAGAAAATCTATCTCAATTTCAGTTTTTCTTTTTTTTTTGGCAAACGGTATTTTTATTAACTTTATTCATTTCAGTTCAGACTAAAATGGTTCAATTTATCCGGTTTGATGTCAACCAAGATATGTATGCGTACAATTGTTATCAATACACGTTTCAAATCAAGAATGGGTCTTCTGTTAAATAAGAAAAAAAAAAAGGAGTCGGTCTTCCATAAAAAAAATACAACTAAATAATAAAACCAATAAACCCCACTAAAATATGTCAAAACGTTGACCAACAAAGTCTTCCACTACTACATCTCTCTATATAACAACAAAACCAAAACTCCATCTTCTCACACAGTACAAGCAAAAACAAAAATGGCGAAACAAATTTCTCTATTGGTATCTCTCTTTTTCTTCATCTTCTCAATATCATCCTCTCTCCATGAAACCGAAGCTCGAAAAAACTTCAATAAACCCACACCAATCATGAGACTAGTCCCAAGATCTCTCTACGACCAAATCTTCATCCACAAGGATAACAACGCATGCCCTGCAAAAGGTTTCTACCCTTACGAAGCTTTCGTGGAGGCGACAAGACGTTTCCGGGGGTTTGGTAGCGTAGGACCCATGAGCACAAGGCGGCGCGAAGTGGCTGCGTTTTTGGCGCAGATCTCTCACGAGACGACAGGTGGTTGGGCCACGGCACCGGACGGACCGTACGCGTGGGGACTATGTTTTAAAGAGGAAGTGAGTCCACAGAGTAATTATTGTGATGCTTCTAATAAGGAGTGGCCTTGTTTCCCCGGCAAGTCTTACAAAGGAAGAGGTCCCATTCAACTTTCATGGTACGTCTATAATAGTATTAATTACTTAGCCATTAACCAATTCTGTTTATTTAATTTCTCGACTAAACCGCTCGTATATAATATACTCTATCATTTCAATATGATTGTTGGCCGCATAATTGTCGACTTTTACGAATGCTATGATATAATTTTATTCCTCAATATTATAATTCTGATACCTAACCTTTTGATATGAAGTAATGAAATGATTCCATATAGATTTACTAATCACAAATTTATCAATCTATCTTTGGCTATTTAGAGTTCTTAATGGTTTACTACGTAAATGGCGGAACCCAATAATGATTTGCAAATTGCAATGATAAAAAAATATTAACCTATATTTTTAAAAAATTGAATATATAAATCCCACAGAAAATCCTTTTACGTTTATTTTTAATCTTGCAGAATGAATAAGTATAGATTCTAATTTCAAGAAAAGAATGTGATTGTTGGCAAAAAAAAAACAGCAATTGTTAATTAATAAAAAAATGTCACTGATATAAGAAACACATGAAATCGATATACCACATGTTACACTTCCATCATTTTGCAAGTTAACAGATTTAAAACTTTTTTATATAGTTTTATTATTCTTTCCTTTTTCGACTAATATAGTTTTATCATTCTATTATGTTGCTTTTAAACAATCTTGTTATGCATATATGATAATATCAGGTGTTGGCTTTTGCTTAATTTTAGTCCTCTTTTTCTTTGGGATAAATAGGAATTACAATTACGGACAGGCGGGACAAGCATTGGGTTTCGACGGTTTAAGGAACCCAGAAATTGTAGCCAATAACTCCGTTATAGCTTTCAAGACAGCTCTTTGGTTTTGGATGACCAAACAGGCTCCGAAACCGTCTTGCCATGACGTCATGGTCAACCTATACCGACCAACGAAAGCAGATTTAGCAGCAAACCGGACAGTTGGTTATGGTTTAGTAACCAACATTATAAACGGCGGTTTAGAATGTGGGATTCCAGGAGATGGACGGGCCAGTGACCGGGTCGGGTATTTCCAAAGATATGCACAGTTGTTTAAAGTCAACACAGGACCTAATTTAGACTGCGAGAACCAGAGACCCTTTTCCTAATTGAAATTTAAAAAGCTGTATGTATCAATGAAATTGAAGTTTAACAATATTTAATAAAACTCTCGCAAACTGAGAGATTTCATGTTTTACATTTACTTGTAAGCGTACCGTGTCATGAAGTTGTTGACCTGGCTCGCGGTTTCATAAGCGCCTTCTACACACCGGCCTAAGGCTACACCAGCGACGTAATTGCCGCCCAAAAAAAGCCCTTCGTACCCCGAAGATGTTAGAGATGATTTAGCCGTGTCAAGGAGATCAAGGTGACCTACTAGAAACTGAGGAATGGCTTGAGGCCATACCCTAACTCCTAGTTTAAGTGGATCAGTCGAATTAGGCTTGATTAGCATTTTCCTCAAATCCCGATCAACCGCTTCCACTAACTCCCCTTCAGACTGCGGAATCAAATCCCCAAAAAAGAAAAAGATCGATTCTTAGGTTTACTTGTTTGAAGAAACATGTGTTACAAGTGTTTGTTGTTTTCTACCTTGGATAGGATCCCGGTGTTGGTAGCACCGCCAATGTAATTCAACAGCAAAATTCTTCCGGGCGGTGCTCGATTTGGAAAGAGCGAGGAGCTGTATATAGTTCCTGAAGAAATCCAAACAACCGCATGAAGCTTACTTGAACATTTTGACAAACTAAAGATTAAAACTACAAGATATTTACCTAGAGTTTCAACTCCTTGCGTGCGTGGATGCAATTGCCCAAAACCCTTTAGTTCACCATCTATCAAACATTCTGCTCGGATTGCTTCTTTCGGGTACGAGACAGATACTGCTGCCACTGGTGGATAGTAAAGTTTTGAGAGTGCATTTGCAGCAGATTCCTGAGAAAGGAAAAAGTGATAAAGGTTGACACTTGATATATGAACCCACATTTGTCTAAATCTACGCTTTTCGAAAATTCCTAGTTCGCGAAAAGAGAAACTTACAGAAAGAGGGCGTAAGAGACTGCCAGCAACATGAGATGGCACAGTCATTACAACACTTTTGCTCTGCACGGAAACTATACCATCCGGAGTCTCATAGGTTAAGTTGTATCCTCCATTGTCCAGCTTAGTAATACTTGAGAGCTTCCAGGACAACTTAACTTTGCTACCCAACCTGTCCAATTGCAAAAGATTTCAGAAAACATTATAAAATGTTTGCCTTTTTCCCTTCAAATAGAGAGAGACAAGTGCTGCATACCTTGCAGATACTGCTTCTGGCAACATTCTAAGTCCCTTCCTGAAAGAACCAACTGTTTGACCCTTTGGTTTTGGCAAGCGCCTGAAGTAGCAGGTTATGTTGGTTTTACAAATATACATCAAGAGACAAAAAAAACCAACAAACTGAAAAGGTAATGTAACTCACGGGTCTCGCACTTCCTTGGGAGCATTTTTCCTTTCTTGAATCGCCTTAAAAGTACCACCTATGATGCTTCCACCATTTTTCTCTAGTTTCCAAACCTTCCCAAAAGCTGCTTTCATACTCAGTTTTGAAGGATCACCGGCATAAACACCTAAAAGCATGAAATTGAAAGCATCAGGGGTGCACTAGAATAATATGATAACAAAATGAACACTGCTGGTGATAATCTAATAAATGGTTCATTTGAAGCTCTATTTGTCATTGTACCTGAACAAAATGGTTCAATCAGGCGCTCAAATACTTCATCACCAAGGTTACGCCGTACAAACTCCTCCACGGATTCTTCACGACCCTTTGTCAAAGTTTAGAACATGAGCAACTTCTACCAATATAAAGCCTAAATTAGCAAAATTTGATTGATCAAAAGGTGCTCAAAATACAAACTGGAGGTGGTGGTCGAATGCCAAGTGCACCAAGCCCAGCCCTAATCTTTCCACCAATGCTCATCAAATCGAAGAACGGTAAGTCTGTTAAATTCGATGGAACCGGTCTCAGTTTCCCATTCCACAATACAAACCTTGGCGCAGTAGGATCTCCCAACACCAAATCATCCTTCAAACCACTATCTACCTGAACTTACCATAAACAGAGAAGGATAAATTCACAAACTCAAACACATACAATAATCACAACTCTCATCTACAACGTACAGGAAAACTCAATTACATTGTTCTCAATAAGAATGAAACATTCAAAATCAAATCTATAGCCTTAGTTTTGATGTGAAGCAAAATCGATTCGGATTCTTTCGATGAGCAATTTCAAGAACTTACCACCATAGTGAGCATAGGATCAGAAGGCTGAAAACTATTAGGACCTTCTTCCCAAAGATAACCATTCTCTTCACAAGTGATAATGTTGCCTCCAACACGATCCTTAGCCTCGGTCACAATCACATTTGGTGCAGCATCAGGATGCTTAGTAGCGAGTGCTTGCGCGATGCAAAGACCACTAATACCGCCGCCTACAATCACACAATCCGCCGTCACGGTGGTGCCTCCTCCGCCTTCGATTTTGGAAGATCCGACGGCGGCTACTGAACAACGGAGTTTAAGAGGCTTATATACATTAAATCGAAAATTCAGCTTCGAAAACGATGGTAGAAGCGACTGCGTCGTCGGACGGAGAAGAGATAACTCCATGAAAATCTCAGAGAATTCACAATTTTGTCAGCTTCTTGCGTTTTTCAGATTGGGTAATCTTCAGAAGAAGAGGAGAGATATTCACCTGCATGTAGTCACACCGTAACTCCGTAAGGGTGTGTGGACCAGATACTTTCTTTAGTTTGGGTTTAGAGTTGGGTTTGGCCCAAATACTAATAGGTTCATAAAGACCCGTAATTCATAAAGATTGGGTAATCTTTAGCTTGGCCCATATTTGTAGTATGATAGTTATAGGCCCAGTACGCCATTTCTTTTTCCAAATTCACGAACTTCCGAATAAGTGAACAAATACCTGTCACAAGTGAGGGAACGAGATCATTTCTCTTGTTTTCTTTCTTTGTTTTTTTTTAATAATCAAGGATGATCCAAGATTTTACCAGTCAACTAATTTCTGTAAATTAAGTGTAGCCGTTGAACAGAAATAAATTTAAAACATGATATCATTTTGATTGACAAAATGAAAGTAGTTAAATAATTCCGCATTTGTGGAGGATTGATCTCTAACCTAAACTTTCAAGACTATTCTCCCACAAGTGAAAACTAATGGCCTATTCCCATTTGATTTCATTTGTCTTGTTAAGGTTTTAAATTTACCATTTCTTTGATCAGCAAAGAGTTTTTCTATAACACAAGTATTATACAAGTTTGAATTTAAATGAAGATATAATGATAAGTTATTATCATTTTTATTAAATAATAATGTGATTTCATACAAATGTATCTACAATTTTCAGCTTTTATTAAAATGATTTTTTTATATGTTTAAAAATACTGTGATGCGCACAACAGCAATACTAGGATTAAACTTATGGACAACTAATCTAGTTGTGTTAGCTGCAAATTTTTATATAAATAAATATAATTATTAATTTCAAAGTTTTTGTTTTAATTCTTATTCCATTATATTTTTTTAGCTGTTTTACCCATTTACTAGGTTTAGTACCTGCACATCTCGCGGAGAAGACATTTACTTAAACTGAAATTTTTAATTTGATGGATTTTTTTCATTTTATACAATTTTGTGTACTTGATATTAGAATTAATTTAGCCATTTTGCTATAATTTAGATATTTTTGACACAGTTTAGCATTTTTGTCATTATTTAACCATTTTCATAATTTACTAGTTTTCCGAGAATAAATATTTTCTGAAACTGAAAATATCTTTTATTTTTTATTGTCATGTTTTCATCAAAATTACCATATTAGTGGTTTAGTTGGTTTTATTGGATATGTAATATTCTAGTTAGCCATTATTTTGCTTATTGATATATGTTTAATGGACTATATGTTGGTTTATCTTTTACTTTTAAGTTTTTTAATTATTAAATAAATCAAACCAAAGTATGACTAATGAAATATTCAAGTATTATATACGTAATCTATATGGTATGTTCAACTTACAGATCGGTTATGAGTGCAACATTTCTTTTAAAAAATATTAAATTATGGTAATAGGTATGGAATATAAAAATTTCTTAAAATCTTCAGAATGCAAAATAAATGTTTAAAACACGATTTTAAATAAGAGATATCATAAATAATTTATTTTATTATTTTAGTGTAAAAGAAAATATTTTCCTTTCTATGTCTCTCACTCTCTTCTTCTTAAAACTAAATTTATTTTCGTTTCTTAAACACAAAATTTAATATCTTTAATATTTAATGTCGAAAAGTAATAAGAATGTGAATTATTAGAGAAAACAATGTGGCATAAAATAATATCAAAATAATATCACTTGGTTAAAGGTGGATTATTTAACAATGACATATATTGATTACATCGTACTATAATCGAACCGCACATACGTATGTGAGGTTAAAGGTGGATTATTTAACAATGACATAGATTAATTACATCGTAGAACCGCACATGCGTGTGCGAGGTTATATTTATATGATAATTTATATATAACTCATAATTCGGATTTATACCGATTCGATATTTGTTTTGATTTTCATTCGGTTTATAAATATTTAATATAATAATATTTTTATTAGTATTTTGAAAATTGGACCAGAATCGATATTGAATCAAATAAGTGATTGGTTATATTTCTATTAAACTCTTGAAGTATTATACCAGTTATTAAACAACCAATAACGATTAAAATTTTGTAAATTAAATACGCATGTTTTGAAAAAATATATGATAATTTATCCTTATGACTGAATCTTGAGATTCATTCTTAGTAAGAATGGACATAAATCATGTTCTATTATGTTATTTCACGTTCTGTTTTGTATTCTTTCTCAAATTCATATTTCACATAGAAATGTATTTTTACGGACATATTTTATATTTCTGACTAAGAGGAACATGAATTCCACAGTTCCGTTTGAAAAAATGCAAATATTAATATATATATATTGTAATTAATTATATATAGTTATAATATATCTATATATAATATTTTAAAATTTGATTAATTAATTTATTTTTATTACTTTATGTTTGGTTTATCTAGATTAGACTATGTTTCTTTATTTTAAATTTTGTAACTATTATAGAACATACTTTAACGTTTTTTAATTTCTAATTAAAATGGTTATGCTAAATAAATTGAAATAAACATGTTAAATACATCATTGAAATATTTGTTTTATTTTAACAACAACATGTTCTAAGACCATTTTTGTGGACTTTTAGTTTTTATCTCATTTTTTTTGTTCAGTTCTCATCCTAAATTTTGAATGAAACATAAATAGAATATATATATTTTTATTCCCAAATTCCTATTTCCATCCCCAAGTTTCTGTAAATTCAGGTTCCGAATTTTCGTTTGTCAACCCCTAACTTCAATATATCTTGATTAATATTCGAGACAATATCTTGATTTTTCAGAACAAAAACATTAAGGGGGTTCTTAAATAATAAATTTTTAAAAAAATTGTTCAAAAGAATAAAGAATCGAGTGTCTGGAGAGAAAGCGACGCAGTACTACCACCAAGGTTCACCTCACTGCTTTTCAAGCTGTACCCAAATATTATTTAACACTACAACATTAGTCATTATCAACATTTAAATATTTGAAAGATTTTATAGAGATTATGTAAACAATGATCAATGTTCCAAAATGTGTATTAAACAATCTAGCCATAAAAATCTAAACAGTAAATTATATCACGATTGGGAACATTCAACAAAAAATAATTATTTTATTTATCTCATCACGATTTTGGTATTAGTTATTTAATTATATCCATACATTTGTTTTTATATATGAAAATTTAATGTAAATGCCGAATCAAAAAATAAATAGCAAAAAAATCTAGTATCATATTTGATTATTATGTAACAAAACAATCAAAACCAAATACGTTATATCGTAGTTTGATGTTAATAGTTTCTATAAACAAAAAATGAACTAAAATATAGATTACTATCAGATTCGTATAATGTGGATTGAATATTTACCAAAAACAAAATCTTAATTGCATATTTTAAATTTATGATGATGAAAATATTAAATCACTAATGAACTTTAAATTTTTGGTATTTATCCATGAAAGCTGTTTTTATGCATTGTCACAATTATGGTAGTACAAATCTATTTAATGTTTGTTTTCAAAATAGAAAATATTCGAATTAAAAATAAATATTTAGAATATTCTTGTGAACCAAAAATTTCTCCATTTCATAGAATTTTCTTTTTAAAAATTAATTGTTAATTGCTTTTTAGAAAATTGAATTAACGCTCATGAATTAAAAGTTTATTTGATAACGTTGCTCCATAATTTTAAGAAATAAATCTTAAAGAAATACTATTTTGTAATCTTCGTAAATAAGGAAGTTATAATCAACCAGAATTTAATAAAATTTCATATGATCAAATCTTACAACAAACATGTATGGAAATCATCTTCTTATATTTAAATATATATTAATATTGCTTATATAAAAGAATTTCCCTTTTATTTAAATTATTAACAGTATTTGTCTCGAAATATGAAATTTTTTTATATTTTAATTAAAATTAATATTTTAAAATTCAAAATTAATAATAATAATTTTTATTATTCAATTTTATATATTAGAAACTTTAATTATATTATTTTATATAAAAACGTATTATTCTATGTATAGATTTAATGTATTTGAAAAATATATTTTTTATAAACATATTAATATTAAACATTTAAGTATAGAAGTAGACTTTTTAAATTTTAACATGCATTACTTTAAAATTATTTGATTAGTTAATATAATTTATTTTAGAATTAATGAAAAATCATTAATTATGTTTGATTGTATAAATAACAAAGAATTAACTGTAAAAGTTGTTTAAAACATGAATATAAATTAAGATACATAGACATTTTTACCATTAATAAAAGTTTTAATTTTATTTTATGTCAATGACATTTCATGTAGATTCACAAATTCATGTCATTAAATTAATAATATTTTCTAATTAATAATATAGATTCGGTTATTTTTATTAATTATCGTGCCGCACAACTTAATATTATCAGACTGAACCGAATAATCCAATAAAAAAATTTTAATATCCTCTTGATTTTTCTCTCGCTTGCTTTCATTTAAAGTCAACCTAGCTACGATAATCTCTCGAATCAACAAAAAGTTGTGACACCGCCTTTTTCTCTAATCATAACTATTGTTTTATTATTAGGGTTACTATTAAAGTTAGATAACAAATTACTTAGATATTTAATTTAGCAGAAGGAAAATATCGATAGGCAAAATGCTTAAAAATTAACATGCAAAAAACCCCAAAAAAAAACATGTTGAACTTAAATTTTAGATAAATGTATATTTTGATAATTAAGCAAAGCGACGTCATTAGAGTAAACACCACATAATTAAAAAAGACATGACTAGTCCATGTGTTTATGCTGTCTCTAATTATTCAAGGTCCTAAAGATTGTGTCTTTGTCTCGCGACATTGTCCATTTATCTTTCTAATTAAATTTTTAACGAAAAAAACTATTTAAGAAAAAAATCTGATTGCGATATGAATAATTAGTTTTATTTTCCTCATATTATAGAGGTTTGGAGAGATAAACGGTGTGATTTAAGCAATATATATGATCAAACTATTTAAATTAATTAATCTTTCAAATCAAATGGGTTGTCATCCTTTATATCAACAAAAAAGGAAAATAAACTCAACTTTTAATTTAGATTTCAAAGACATCATGAGATTAATTACGTTTTTAATTGCCCTTCTTCTTGATGTTTCGAAAACCGTTGTATAATATACTGTGACCTTAATTTTTTTCTTGTTACTTTGTGTCGTGTTCACTTGTATCCCATCAAACATCTATTCTTAAATAGAGTTAAATAAATGGATCGGTTCATAATTATGCACAAAACCTTCATCATAAGCAAATTTCGTTGTCGCCGACGGATTCTATAATTTAATCATAGTATTGGTTTAGCCAATGATGATTACCACTTACATTACTACTTAGTACTTACTAGTGTGGAGTTTTGACATGCTTCTATCATTTTATTAAAATGACATTGATTAAAAGAAAACTCGAAATTTGAAACATTTATTCAAACAAATGATGCATAACCTCGAGTGAAAATTTTAATTGTACTTCAAACAAATAATCTTATCTTTTGTTCTCTTTCCCTTTTTTTTTGTTAAAACGAATACTCATTATCGCAATTATTCTTCTACCAAAGGAAAAGAAAAAATGTTAAGAAAAACAAGAAAATTGTATTAAGAAATTACTTTATAGAAAACAACTAGAAGAAACATGCACCTTGGCAAAGACATGAATCGAACATCCATGTCAAACAAGAAACTTAAAAAAAAAAACAAGAAACTTCACTGCCACTTGCCAGCAAATGCCACGTAAAGCATGAAACCAAGCGTGTGGACAGCGATGCACCGCGATTAAATTAATATACTTGTGGTAAGGTCGTGATTAATACATTTCATATACATATATGAAGTTCTTTGACCATATCGAGTCCAAATATATACTGGACGTTCTTTTTTTGCATCATTTAATGGACGTTTTTGTTAGACAATTTACCGCTAATAATGTTGATATATGACATTAAATAAATGTTAGATATGATATTCGATCGTATAAAACCATACATATTTTTTTCTGTTGCATATAATTAATTAAGATCCGTTTGTGAAATGTTTATTTTCGTGTACGATTTATGTATAATAAAACGTGATTCAAAAAATCATACATGTCGTAGTCGAAATGACATGACAGGTTGGAAAAAAAAATTATAAAGACCAATTAATATTCAAATAGTACTATATTTAAAAATGTCACCGTCTGGAGTCAATGACATTGTACACGAGAAACTTGGACGTGTACATTGACACGTATCTTGTCTTGGACTTAGCCCTGATCCCTAATTTTGTTTCCGAGTATTAAATACTTGCAATAATATACGACATTAAATTATTTTGGCAAAATACATCGCACAAAATATACAGCCACCGACGAACAGATAGGCATTCTCCTTCATTTTTGTTGTATGTTTTTTTTATATATATATCAAATTCATTTTATTTTTGCCGTATGTTATCCACTGAACTATTGTTATATTTAAGATTAATTCAAATAAAGAATTAGGATTTAGAAAATTGATTGTTTTATTGATGTTCAAATATTGACCATTACAAGAGACTTTAGAAAATAATAAATCTAATATTTTAGGTTTTTCCCAGAGATTTTTGATAATTTGTGAAGTGAAATAGCTTTTTATTTACAATAGTTCAAAGAGATTAGTTTCAATTTTTTTATTCGAGTTAAAGTTGTTTTTTAAGATTTTTTTTAATTAATTTCTTTTCTTAAATATAATTTTTTTAAGTCAGCATCGATCTTCAAAAACTAAACTAATTAAATTTTAACATATTTATTTTTAATGTAGATCAGATTTATGGTAAAATTACTAAACCTGATACAAACAAATACCGTCTGATCACTCTCTGTAACATTGTCATACCAAAAATTGAATCATCGGTTTTGAATGATAACATATTAGATATAGTTCTTTTTCGGGAAAAAATCATATTAGAATTAGCAACATTAACAGAGTTATCAACTGTAAATATACCGCAACAGTAATAGTCCTTACACTGATTGGTGTTAAGACGTTAAGGATTATATGAAATTTTATTTATTCATGGAGTTTTTTAGGTTACTGTTTTCTCAACAGATTTTAACGTGTTTACAACTCCAAAATTTTCTCGCTAAAATCTTACCGCCAAAATAAATAATTTCGTGCTTGTTACGATTTTTATTAAATATAATAAAATATAGCTTTAAAGAAATTTAAATGACAGCCACAAATTTACAGCTAAATTTTTTGTAGTTAAAATTAAAGCCTACCATCATAGACCCAAACAACCAACCCCTAAATGGTAAAATTCTTTTGATAATAATAAATAATAAATATAGTAACTGATTAAATTTAAGAACATCTCTATTAGTTAGATATTACACAATTCAATTTAATAATAATGAAATTGAACAAATTATAAAGATACACGTGTCTCAGAGTCTCTCATATTTTCTATTTTTCTTCTTCTTCTCTTCCTTTCTTTTCTCTATTTTTTTTCTTTTATTTAATTGTGACATACTCCCTTATAAACCATTAATGGCCATACCCTAAGATCTTACAACTTGAAATTAGTTTATCTATATAATTTAACTAAAAGTATAAGATAATAACAACACAATAATAGTAATCATACTAGTTCATTCAGAATGTATTAACCAAACAAGTCCATGTAATACAATAATCAATATATATAGTTATACTCTATCTATTTCATATGAAACGCCAATTTAGAAAATATATATTTTATAATAAATGTCAATTCTTCTTTTCAACGTAATTTTTTACAAACGTAAATTGTTTTTATCAAATTTATAGTTTAACCTACATTTTAATGTTTTAAATAATAAAATAAATAGCATGATTTTAACATGTACTTTTATTGGGTTATAACAGTATGACTACATATGATATGAAATATATTTTCAAATTCTGTAGTCTGCAAATGTGAGTTATCTGAATATATAATTATATACATAATTAAATTAAATTAACATTTTAATGTTAAATTTAAACTTAAACGCCACTATTTTATGGTGTTAAACAATTTTAACAAAAATGACGGTATTTGGTGTTAATAGCATTACTTTTTACATTTAATGTGCTCATTCTTGTGTTTCATGCGTGACTGTAAGTGGTGTGTAATGTAATATTAATGCCATTAACTAACTATATTAACTTGGCTACCATTCAAAGATATTTTCTAAGATTTTTTTTCCTCCCAACTATTTAGTTAGCTAGCTTAACATTAACATACCCACTTCTCCACGTTTTTTCCCTACAACTGAAGATATATTTTCCCCCAAGGAATAATAAAACACCTTTAAATACTGGCTCTAATCGGTATACAATCAACAATACAATAATATACAAAGTTACGAGATATGATGGCATGTATAGTCATTGAACAAAAATTATATAGTTTTTTTGGCGCCGCATAATCATTAATTCATAGTTACCCGATAAAAACGGTTGTATATCCAGTTATTATTATAATGGCTAATGATAATATATAGTTATTTTTGAGATTAATAGATTATAATGATTAAAAACCTACTCATCTTTTTTATTACATGAATATATTACTTTCTTTGCAATATGTATCATATTTTGCAAAATAGTATGCATGTTTTTGGCCAAAAACTCACAAGCTCGGCGTGCATTGCATACTTTCAGTTATTTCCAAAACTCAAATAATAATTATGTTTTTTTCCTTTGGTATTTTTATTTAGCTTGCCTAAAATCTCAATAATTATTGGTCTAAGATCCAAAGCGGGTCCTCAAGGATCAATCGACCCGCGCGAGTCCGGATCCACAAGAATATATCACGTGACAACAATTGTGGGTATATGTACGGTCGGAAAATGACGTAGGATCCCGATTTAGATGGCTGATATCGGAATAAATTAACTGTTACGAATCATTTATAAAAATGTACCAAAAGGTGAAATAAAATTCAGCTTTCTTTTGATCATTGAAACCGTTACGATAGATTCTTCCGGCAAAGGTGTTTTTCTTTTTCTTTTGGGGCCTACCAAAATTCTTACTCTTTGTCCAATAGGCAATAACTATAGAAAACGATATTTACTAATTACTATCCACTTTGTTCTCAATTTTTAATATTTAATAGAGCACGTACAAAGTAAGGAATGTAGAATGAACAAAAGTTACAAACCTAGTATTGGAATACCTAAATATACGAAGGGTTTACATTATGTGTTTTCTAGCATGACAGTAATTTTCTCTAGCTAACAGCTACCACATGTTATCTACGCACTTCTATATCAACTTGTTAATCTAAAAGTGATCGATCTTGATTATGATGTGAGGATTTTATTTAGCCTCTATTATAAATACAATGTGACATATATAATTTATGTGTATCTTAGTATATGTACATTTGACTATTGACAATTAGAACCATACAATGTCTGACAGGCATATATAAATGGAAACCTCATGAAATTTTCCAGATATATGTTTTTCGAACTGGAGCAAAAGTTATATATATATATATATATGATTGATATGACATTTTAACTTTTTAGTTTTTATATATGGCACATTCTTTTAGCTGTACAAATAAAAATGAATATGATATGAAAGCGTAATAATGTGAAACGGAAAGGAAATAAAAGTTAATAGTCAAGGAGTTTCGATCTTTGATGTATGTTAATTTTAGCCGGTTACTAAAATATTCAATGGCAGACAAACATTAATCAATTACTAAAAGAGAAAAAATCATGACTAACGATAATGATAAAAGTAATTAGCATCACTAAGTGCGGCAAACTTGGGGTTTGCCGACAATTACTGGTCAACTACATCGTATTATTTTTAACAAAAAAAAAAACGTCATAATAAATAGTTGGAATTTAGAAACAATTTTACCAGTAACACACAAAAAATACTTCTCTTTGCGCAACATAACTATTGTATGGTACAATACTTTTGAAAAGAAATGTACACATCGTTTGTTATCAACTCCAAGAAATTTTCCTATAAAAATCGTGTCTACAAATCGGTACAGTAAACAAATAACTTATTTTGGGTTTTACCACATTTCACAATCGTATATGTTCGAATAATAATAAAAGGTTATCCTTTTCAGTATAAGTGAGATCCTATAAATGTGTTTTGGTCTCATAAAATATCGTCTTAAAGTTTCAAAATATATATTTTTACTAAAAATGTAAAAATGTCTAATTCGTTCCATATTAAAATTAGTTTTAAAAATGAACATAAGTCAAAAGCCACTTACATTTACTAAGATGTGACAGAATAATTAGTTTGTTTTAGTCAAGACCAGACGCTATTTATAACAGTGAAAGTAAATGAACTTTTTCGTTAATATATGTTTTTATTTTTCGAGTGAGTTATTCTGGAAGGAACAACGCTGGGATTCCTATTAGCTAGTGAATGATGATGATGCGTAATGATTTCATGGGTTAGTACATCCTTAATCACCATATCCATCACATCCAACGTGGGCCCACCTCATGGCCCCGCGATTCTCCTCTTGTTCCATCATCAGCTGCGCTTTATGTAGTTGGACCCACTACTACGTCCCCGACACGTGTCGGCTCTCTAGTGATCCTTTATCATGCTCTTATATTTCCCAAAATTCAATTTTTTCTTACCAAACATCCTCAACACGTGTCGACTCTCTAGTGATCCATTAGTTGCCCTACATGTTTTTGAACAATTGTTATCAGAATATAAGCATATATATGTACACATTTATTGAAATTATATTTCTGCAAATATCGTAGTATCCGATTCAATTTTACAATGGAACAAAATTTTGGGCAAATAGTTTTCCGGTCATTTGTACTGAATTAAATAGTAAGAAAAAAAAATCGATAGGATATAGATTGTTTACGCATGGTTAAAATAATTAGTATAATTTGAAATGGGTATTCGAGTAAATCTATAAATTTCCAGTTAAAGCAGTACATGTACTTATAGATGCATCTGAAAGTACATGTCTCATATTTCCTTGTGGTTTTGATCGATTAGTTTGGTGCACTTAGCTTAACTATATAATCTTCTTCGTAGTTTGTAGGCCAAGGTCATATAAATTTAATTAAAATTAAAACAATTAAAATTAATGAGCTAGGTGAGATTAAGATCCACTAGCTAATAGTACAACTTAATATAAAAAGTCACAAGCGTGTAGATCTAAATTTTGATTGAATTCATATCCAAAAACAACTTATCAAACGCAAATATTTTTAGCATATACATTGTTCAAATGCAAGAACAGAAAATTTGAATTATTCTCGTGTTCACGATTAAGTATAGATATTCTATATAAATACATTTTCAAAGGCAGAAAAAACAATTAAAAGAAAAGTCTTTTGTTATTATATTATAAACAGTAATGGATAACTGACTAATCAATTCGTTAGAGAGATAATAGTTGACCGGTCAGAAAACATATCATGTGCTTGCATTATGATACGCTAAAGAGTAAATAACGATCTCAAAAGGATTTTATTCCTGATTATATATTCATTTGATTTGTTAATTCATTTTTTTAATTTATCCATAATCTCATCTATATTTTCGTACCAGTAATACTGGAAGATTAATTTATATATATATATATATATATATATATATCAAAACGACATAAAATACAATATGTTTGTACAAAGTTAAGGGATCTATCAAATATTAGAATTTGTTTGTCTTCCTAGAAAAATTCGCTGTGTTGATTGTCGACGAACGTAGAGTCTGTGATTCGACCACTAGAGCGAAACCAAGTTAGATTTTCTCCTTGATTATTGTTTTGACATTCCATTCCTAAAACAAATGCATGATCAAGATGGTCTTTGGCAGGATTAAAAAATAGTATGTCCGCCCAAAAGCTCTCCAATATTAAACTCAAAAGTTGAAAATGTAATTGCTCGATGATTCGACTTTTAGGAGAATATAAGTAGTACATGAGTTCCACTAAAAACATCTAAATTCTGATCAGTATTTTAGTTGGAATTTAGATATTCCAACGAATTTTTGATGAACTAAAATTGGTCAAAACTTAAGATTTGAAAAATGTATTTTGGTTGGAAATTAGTCAAAAATTTATGACGAAAAATTTTAGTCGGAATTAATTCAGAAATTTTTTGACACTTTTTCAACTATATATCGATTAAAATAAAATTTAAAATAAAATTAATCAAAAATTGATCGAAAATTTTCTATCAGTTTTATAAATTTGGCCAAAAATTAATTAGAAAATGGATTAAGTTTCAAAAATTAAAATTAAAATTGGACTTGATGTTTGGTCGGAAAATGAACCTGATGTTTGGCTGAAAATTGGTCGGAGTTTTTTAAAAAGTTTTGTTTGGTCAATGTTTTTCAAATTTTATCTACAAAGGTTTTGACCAAATTCTAACCAATCATATAGTTGGAATTTTCTGATCATATTTTAGTTAATTTTTTTGGTCATAATTTGGTTGGAAAATCATCGAAAAAATTTCGACCACCGTTGTTGATCTCAAATACGTATGTTTTCTTGTAGTGTTACGAGCTTTGGTCAAGCGAAAATCCAAAACCGAACTTGTTGTTTGGTGGATTTATAATGCGACTTACAGAATTGGATTGAGACTCTTTTGGCGATTCGTGGAATCAGTGCTTAGTTTGTGACCCTTTCTTTCCATTTTATTCATCCCCTCTCCTTCATTGGGAATAATGAAAAAGGTAATTTATTGACAAACTGACGGTAAAAAGATTTCAATGAAGTTCATTAGTTGAAGGATTTATTTTGTTAGTTGATAGATCGAAGTTTGAATCTTTTGACTTACAATTCAATTATGATTACCAGTTATAAACGTTTTAAATAAAATAAATAACTGTTTTTAATATAAAGACCTCAAAATAGTTTATAATTTCGTTTCTGATCTTCCAGATATATAATAATAAAGTATTAATAAATATTATATGACTACATTGATCTAAAATTCAAATAAAATTAATTATTGTTTTATCAAAAACAAAAATTTAAGTGAACATCGAGCAAAATATATTTTTGAAACACTTCTAGTTAAACTATATTTAATATAAAATATACTACTTATTATTAATTCGTAGTAATTCGAGTTTTTAGATTAGTTAATATTCTAAAAGGAACATTAATAGTCGAAAGTAAACGAAAAACCAAAATTTTTAAAACTCTTACAGAAATGTAAAATTTTTATTATTAAAAGTGTACACGTGGAGTCTTTAGGTGGGTTTGAGACATGAAAGGGTCCTACAAGGATGAGTCGAGATACGTTTCGTTATCCACCACAGTCACAGTGTAGCACATGCGATTGCCTCTGTCCTTCTCCGTTTCCACTGGGCTCCACAATTTTCAAATTACCTGCTTCGCGTTCTATGGCAACTACTGTACTCTAATGATGTTCCTACCGTTAAATCTATCAGCTGAACCGTTAGATGTAACTATTTTTCTTTTGGTCAAACAGATGTAACTATTTCTTATCAACATCTGTTGACTATTAAAAGTGGGCTCAAAATGGACTCGAAACGGCTCATCATGTGATGGATGACCTGATTCCTAAAAGAGTTGTAAAAGTTTACCCACACCCAAGTAGAAAAATATAAAACTGCACAAATATAACTATAACACATACTATAAATTAATGAATATAACGGACATTATAAAAATACAACTTCTTTTTCAAAATACCCAAAAATATAAATTCGCAATTGTAAATCATTTGTAATAAAACGTCATAAAACGTTTAGATGATTTTCCTCAAAAAAAATTTGTGATATTTTTGAAAATAGTGTTTTTTTTTTATACTTTGATATTCTAATTAACTATAATGGTACTTCAATAATTAATGTACATTTATCGAAGCCGCCTCCGAGACTCGGCTTATATTCCATGAAAATTCCTCCTTTTATGTGCAGGCCAAAAAAACGACAACGAATCTTAAAAAAAAACTTTTTAATGATAATGGACAAAATATTGTAATAATATTTTTAAACTAAACAAATAAGTAGACATAAATTCTTCATATTAATTTAGTTACTGACGATGTATGTCTTTTGGTATTCTGAAAATTAAGAGTCTTCAATCTATAGTATTTTAAAATATTAGACGGAGTAGTTGGTACATGTAATGCATGGTTTTACAAAACAATGAAACATGAATCCATTGTTTTTTTAATCTAAACGTAATACGGTGTTCAAACTTGTTTTCTGCATGACATAAATATTCCTTCTAACTGATTAACTAATAGTGTTTGAATAAGATAATTTTAATCTTTGTTAATTAATTTTAAAACGACCATTATTCGTTTGAGTACGATAAAGCAACGGTATTTACTCATTTAGATGTTCTAGGTGTACTTAGTTATTTATTTTTATTTTTTTTGTTAAAAAGGTGTACTTAGTTATTGTAAGTCAAGTAATATAAAAGTTAAAAGAAGCAAAGATACTAATATTATATTTTAATGCACATAAGTAAATTAAATATGTGCATAACCAATAATGGCGCGGAATCATTGTGTGTTTTATGCCTGGCACAATATAATATTGGTTCAAACCTAGTTAAACACTCTTCAGAAGTGATTAAATATTCAGTTGAATGAATATAAAATGAATTGTTAACTTTAATCATTGGAACGCATTATTAACTCATATTTCCTAAATTTAAAAAGAATTCATTGTTTACATACAGAATCAATTATTTATATATACATATAGTAAAACTTCTATAGGTTAATAATGTCAGAATTACAATATTTTTAATTTAAAGGAATATTAATTAGCTGATTAACTTATTCAGAAGTAGAGATTAATTTATAGAGGTTCCATATGCTTTTAGGATCAATTATCCAAACTAAATTTCAATAGGTGTGAAAATTTTAACATATGAAGATATGTGAAGGTAAATAAGTTGTTTTCTTACAATATCAAAATTTTTTTATTTTTGCTAAAGGAATAATAATTTATTTCCTGGACAACGAAACTAGTAATGACATTAAAATATTGATGAAAGTTTCTTATTTTTCCAATTTCCATATAAAAACCGCAAAATTTTGTACTTGGAATAGACTCTCTTTTTAATATTGAAGAAAATAATTGTTGGGAAAAACAATTATGTAGAAGAATTAGGCGTGCCACACATTTATTACAAATCATAAATGCGAAATATATTACAAGCTGTGAAACGTTCTAAAATCCAATTTTCCGTAATATACAAATAACAAATATATCTATATACATATGCCATATACATAACGTTTTCCCAAACAAAAAGATAGCGTGTGGTTTGTAAATCAAACCTTTAAGAAGAAACAATGCTAATAATTTTTACTTCCACACCAAAAGAAAATATAAGTTCACAGAGTCACATCCTTTTCATAGTTTTAAAAGTATTATCTTTACTTATATTCGTTTCATAAGTTACTGAAAAGAGTGACTTTTATATCCATGCTAAGTTACCAACTATCAAATATATAAATGGTATAAATATTCACTTTATAAAAAAAGTATGTTTCTTGACAGATAAACGTTATGATTGATGATAAACATACAAAAATTGCAAAATTATTACACAATATGAGCGATGAAATTTCCATACATTCAACAAATTTAATCACTATGAATTATTTATCTGTTTTTTTCCGTGTAATATAAATTTATTTTACGTGTCATAAACTAAGCTACTCTACAAAACTACCAATCAGAAGAAAAAAAAAGAACAGCAGCTAATCTGACTCCTGTAAACTTTCAACGTACCAAAACAAAAACCCTTTTGTTTATATTCTCCAAATCCTCCTCTCCTTTTCTCATCTTCTCACTTCAAACTCTCTCTATCTCTCTTTCTGTGACCTCTTATTATGAACTAAAGATTTATCTGAAAGCTGACTTCGTAAGCATTTTTTTGAAGAAAACATACAAAGCCGGATCGATCTTTATCTAATTATAGATATTTAAATAGATGGGGAGACATTCATGTTGTTACAAACAGAAGCTTAGGAAAGGACTTTGGTCTCCTGAAGAAGATGAGAAGCTTCTTCGTTACATCACTAAGTACGGCCATGGCTGCTGGAGCTCTGTCCCTAAACAAGCTGGTAATTTTATTTCTATTGTCTTTGATTAATTCTCCTTTTGCTTATTGAATTAATTTAATTAAAATTGTAGGTTTGCAGAGATGTGGAAAAAGCTGTAGATTAAGATGGATTAATTATCTAAGACCAGATTTGAAGCGAGGCGCATTTTCTCAGGATGAAGAAAATCTCATTATTGAACTTCATGCCGTTCTTGGTAACAGGTTAATAACTCCGTGCCGTTCTTTTCATGCATATTATATACAGCTGTGTAAAGTATATAAACTATAACTGTTTGGTTTGGTTTGGTTCGGTTCAGATGGTCTCAGATTGCTGCACAGCTTCCTGGTAGAACCGACAATGAAATCAAGAATCTGTGGAACTCTTGCTTGAAGAAAAAATTGAGGCTGAGAGGTATTGACCCAATTACACACAAGCTCTTAACCGAAGTACAAACCGGTACGGATGAAAAATCCAAACCGGTTGAGAAGAGTCAACAGACCTACCTCGTTGAGACTGAAGGCTCCTCTAGTACCACCACTTGCAGCACTAACCAAAACAACACTGATCATCTTTACACCGGAAATTTCGGTTTTCAACGGTTAAGTCTAGAAACCGGTTCAAGAATACCAACCGGTTCAGAGCTCGGCATCTGGATTCCCCAAACCGGAAGCAATCATCACCATCAACATCATGTCGATGAAACCGTCCCTAGTGCAGTGTTGCTACCCGGTTCAATGTTATCCTCCGGTTTAACCGTCTCAACAACCGGTTACAGATCCTCTAATCTCGGTTTAATTGAATTGGAAAATTCATTCTCGACCGGGCCAATGATTACAGAGCAGCAACTTCAAGAGAGTAATTACAACAATTCGACATTCTTTGGCACAGGGAATCTCAATTGGGGATTACCAATGGAGGAATATCCATTCACAATGTCGAATAATTCGTTACAGAATCATTCAAATTCGTCATTATACAGTGAAATCAAATCGGAGACCAATTTTTTCGGTACAGAGGCTACAAATGTTGGTACGTGGCCATGTAACCAGCTTCAGCCTCAGCAACATGCTTATGGCCATATATAAATCTTCTTATAATAATTGTATATTATAAGTTGTGTGAATCTTATATCTCTTCTTCATGTTTTCTTCTTTTCTTTTTTTCTCCAATATCGATTTAAAAAAAAAAAAAAAGGTTGTGTATATAGTTTGTGTTATATATCATTTAATTTAACAGTATTGTTTGTTACAATTTTTTTTATATATATTTGATGTACTTTGTGAAGCACAGTTTTCTGGACTCTGGGATTTTGTTTCTCTATTGTTGATGGGTTAATGACATTCATTTCTTATATTTTTGTTCATTTTTATGGCCTTTAATCAAGTTTATTGAACATATATATAAAGACAACAAGAGAATAGGGAATATTACTTCAAATGATATGGTACTCATACTCCTTTTAAGTTTTTTTTTTAATAAATGAAGTTTGGGGTTTATTAGTTTCTTATATAAAAAGATATTTACTGAAGTCTATCTATGTAGTTTATTTCATTTCCTTTTTACTAAAAAAGGTTGCAATTTTTGTCACCCCTTCCATTACACGTCCTTTTGATATTTTCCATACAAATAAAAAATTAAATTAAATGTTTATTTCTAATATTGCAAAAATAAATTGACTCTTACTCTTTTGTTATCAGGAAAAATAAAAAATTATCTTGAAGATCAAAAGCAAAAGAAAAATTCAAATAAAAAAGTATATTCTAAATATTCTGGCAAAAAAACGTAAAATATACACTTTAATGGAACCCAAAAAAAAAATCGACGATAATTTTATCTTAGAAGGACTGAGGAATCTCTGAGATTAATTCTGGCAATTGAGATTGAATAATTATGGTATTTTGTTCCTTCTTAGGTCTTTTTTTTATATTTTGATACTTTGATAGACAAAGCATTTATTCGATTGACTATTGTAACATTTTTTAGGTGAAGCTTCTAAAAAAAGGCTAGTGTATCTTTATATAGGGATAACTTTATTACTTTTATCTTTTTCTCACTTTAATTTTAGTTTCATTTTCAATGAGCTTAAGGAACAGTTTTTACTTTTAGCTGTCTTTATTCAATTTTAAAATATTATAGACATATATAGGTGTTTTAAACCAGGCAATTTTTAGCTTCTGCTTACTTCAAAGTTCAAACTAGTTTCTCTTGCATTTGGTCAAGTTCTTTTGCTTTTTTTGGTTAACTTTAAATGAACATTAAACTTAAAGCAAAAGAAAAAAAAGCTCCTTCATTCGTAACAACGTGGATTTGTTTATTAAATCATGCCTAATAGATGAATTAATTTGACAGTTTAAATGGAAGCCAAGTAAAGATTATATGGGCCTATAAGTCAGTCCATCAAGGGGGTTATAGGCCCCATAAGTTTTCCTCTCTTGGTCTCTTGTTTTCCACGCTCTATTCTACTTCTTGGGAGTGGAAGGAAGTTGACAAAGTCAGTAGTACAAAGAACATTTGTTTATTGCAAAGTCAGATTGTTTATTTCTACAAAATCGAATCAAAGCGGTCTAATATTTCCAAACATTCACTGTAAAATCGGTAATAAATACTAATTGGATCAAAAAAATAATAAATTTGATATCGTGTTAATGTTCACGAGTTTTCAGTTTAACTCGTGTTTCTAATATATAAGACGAAATATATCACTTCTAACTTTAATACATGATCCTAATACATATATATATATATATGGTTACACGAGAAAACTATTTTTCTGGTATATTTTTATCATCTTTTATATTATTTTGTCAACCCGACGGTATCGACTATATAGATTCATATATTCTTTTCATGTGTGGTTTCCTAATAATATTATCAATGGCCGTCAATATGTCTTTGTCTTCTAAAACTAAATCTCAATGCCCTCGTGGGATGCATTGATTGGTTTGCCTTCCATATAAATCTTATTTGGGTCGGCTCACCAACTATTGCTTTTATATGTTAAATATTCAAATGATTACATTATTTGCATTTTGCAACATGTATTGTTTCTCACGAGTTTATATATAGAGTATGCTACCATTCAATAAATCAAGTCCATTAAGAAGGAAACGGTTTGTTGAGACTTAAGCATTTTTGATGTTTTTAAACACATGTATTTGGCATGATCACAACCACAGAATTTTAAATTAGAAGTAATAGGGAACTTTCATTGATATTTTAGTATAAAGTTTATAGTTCTAATGGATATCAAGTAAAAAAAAAGTTGAAAACACATTAGATCATAAAGATGCATAAAAAGCATTAAATAAATTAGCCGTCTCGATGCATGATTGAAAAATGTATCTTCATTTGTCACTACATTTACAAAATATCAAAATAATTTAATACAATGGGTTTTTATAAAAACTTTGTGATTGTTCAACAATGGAGAGTTTTCTTTTGTTATTAGAAGAAATTACTATAAAAACCGTTATCAAACAAGAAATTCTATCAGAAATTCAGAACTTATAAATCTATAAATCTATGTAGTGACACATGTGGAAGACCTAATCAAGGCCGCCCATTTGCCCTCACAAACAGCAAAAAGCTACCCTTAGGATAAAATCGATTGTCCTTATTTTCCTTAAAGAAGAAACCAAGCAAACGTTTGGACTTTGGATCACTTAAGGGGTTTTTTTCATTCTTTTTTTTCTCAGTAGGTCACGACTCGTGACTCACGAGAAATCAATTCTTTCCTGAAAAGAGAAAGCTAGCTCCTTTAATTGCTAGATCAATTTTGATTATAATTTCTATGAACATATAAAGTATTCGAAGTTTATCGCATATCATGACATGTGTTATCATGGCATCATCACATTTTTTTCAAAATAACATAACGTGTATATAGTATTATACTTGATCAAAAAAGACATAACATGCATATAGCTTCATAATCATATACATAATACATAAAAATTCTCAACGAAATCACAACTAAATTTGGCTTTAATTTTGATATAGAAATACTTCATGCACAAACCAAACTCCCTGATATTCCGAACTAAATCAGTTAATGACAATTAAAACGAATTTATTAAAAAAGACATCTATAGTAAAATTAAATAAATATGAATAATTTTGATATACGATAAGAGTAAGATGTTTTGGACAGCCTCGTCGTGCGGACTGGTCTAGGTTCTAACTCTTTCCCACCTCTTACGTGTCAGAAGTTGGTTGGTTTACGTAGTAGCTTGTCAATCTCACTTAGATCAGCAGAGACCCTTTCTAATGTTTTTAGTCAACTGCTAATACTCTTAGTTAATTTTAATTAATCAATGAATTTATTGCTAATCTTAAAGTCCCCACCAAACGGATATGCCTTAGATGCCTAAATTACAAGATTATCCTTGTAGTCATCAGTCTCGAAACGAGGATCATGCCACGTGGAAAGAGGCATTAGATTGTTGTTCAAAGTATATAATTTCTTGCACTCAGTATACCGCTACAATTTATATATTTACAAGAAATATATTAGTGAGCAAATATAATAGTTGGGGAAGAAGTGAGAAATGTGAAACATTTATGTTCTATGAAATTTAGATACACTATTACTATATTTGTGTTCAAATACATGATGTTTTAGAAAAAAATTTTCTTTTAAAATATATGATGTTTTATGATTTAAATGCAACTTTTTATTTTATTAAGTATAGAGTATATTTATTTTATAGAGTTTTAGGACTTTAATGAAATTAAAATAAATAAATAATGGTTTAGGAAGTAATAATAATAATGATTATTATTAAATATTATTCTATTCTTAAATTATGTTTTAGTTTAAAATTAATATTTTTAAACATCGTGCTTTTAACAAAATATTATACATTTTAAAACGGAGCAAATATTTTCTTAGGAAAGCAACTTAAACCAAAGAAAAAGTGGTAATATTGGAAATTCATTCGACATCATTTTTTGTCATATCTTAATTTAATATATATATATATATATATAACGTCATAGAACTAGGGAAGAGGGTAATTTTGGGAATTCAAAGAAAGGGGACTATGGATAGGGTATATAAGGCTTCCATGTCGTTATCTTTTTAATTAAAACATTCAACGAACAGAAAAATAAAAAATCCGAAGCTAAAAACAGATACTCAGATAACTGAAAGAAAAATAGAAAATATCATCAAAATATAAATATAGAGAGATAATACACATTTTATCTGTTGCAGAGAGAGTTATTATGGCGTTTGATGAAGATACGAAAATGTTGTCTTTCTTACGAGAAGAAGAAGAACAACACTATTCGTTGTCAAGACTCTCCGTCTGTTCCAACTACGACGGCGATGAAGCCGACGAAGAACGTTCTGATTCCGACGAAAAACGTGTCGGCGGAGGAGAGAAATCGATGGAGGAGCTAAACTTTTCGGATTCCGACAAAGGATCAACGGGCTGTCAATCGCTTCCGGCGACTCCTCCGAGAAGGATACGGCGACGCGGAGGAGGAAATTTGGCGGTTAGTTCACCGTTTTCCGGAGATAAAGCGTACGCAAGCGAGAATGAAGTTCAAAAGACGAATAACAAACAAAGGAGGCAGAGGAGATTGCGACCGGAGTATCCACCGTGGGTTGATAGTCTGCGGAAGAGCTACGTCGGCGATGAACAGAGTGGTCACGGAGGTTACGGCGGAGGAGTGGTGGTTGTGACGAGGCCGATAGGAGGAGGAAGGCCATTGTGTATGGATTTAGAGGAAGTGAAAGCTTGTAAGGATTTAGGATTTGAGCTTGAACCGGGTCGGGTTTCGTATTCCGGGTCAACTATGGATACTAGTAGTGGCGGCAATTCTCCTATCTCCTCTAACCACCGTATTTCGAGTCCCGGTTAGTCCAAACAACCACGTTTTTTTTTTCTTGGCTCTTAGTTAAAAATCCGATATTTTAAAATTTGTTTGTTTACTCACCTTTTTTTTTGTTGGCTCTGTTTGCAGTAAATATCTGAAACTTGGGAATAAGTCAAAAAAGAAAAAAATAGTAATTGGAAAGGCTATTTGCATAAAAATCTACAACATTTTTTTATTTGCAAAATGGGGTGAAATTACCATTATGATGTTCATGATTTCGCGCGAATGTTATTAAAGTAACATGGTAGTTTTATATGATATGATGTTTTACAACTACCGTTTACATTTCATACACATTTTATTAATATATGAGTGAATTTCTTTGATGACACGATATTTTAGATTTTACCTAATAAAATAGCACAATTATGTGCGAATACAAATCACATTTTAGTCCAACTACGTAAATACTTAATTTCTCTTCTTATTAACGATTTTGTTCGACTGATATTATATTTACCCCATGTTTCATAATTTGTCTGCAGAAGAAATTAACCTTGTTTAGTTTGTGGTATGAATTGATTTTACACAATTAAAGATCGGTTTAATTTGAAATTTCAGGGGATAATCCGAAAGATGTGAAAGCGAGGCTTAAGGCGTGGGCTCAAGCTGTGGCTTTTGTTTCGACTACACATCCTCAACCTCCTAATTCTTTATGATCCCTCTAATACAAAAGTTTTCACCTTTAAAAAAAAAAAAAATTCAAATTTGCATGCATTTTCGAGTTGCGTTTTGAAAATTCTTTTTTGGGGTTTTGATTTTCTCGTAATTTTTACAGATTTTCTTCTGTTTTTGTGTGTAGCCGATGAGATTTGGCAATTGAGATGATCATACGCCAAAGTATTAGAGCTAAATTATATAACTACTAAGTTTGTTGATTGGTTTCTCCAGCATTGTAATATTCTAACATTTTACATTATTAGTAAAAAAATAATTAAATCTAAATTAAACTCGAAGGTGCGTACCAAAGAAAAGAAAGAATCGTTTTTACTCCCAAAATGGGAAAAAAGAAAGAATCGTATTATAATTTGTGTATGGAGAGCTATGCAGAAACGGATCGTGTTGCGACCATTGGATCTTGTGGTTCATCATCGAATTGATACTTGTTGTAAACTTGGAGCAAGATATCACGGCAAGGGACGGTGGCTCCAAGCTTGATACAAGCTAAGAAAGCCCCAGATAGTTTACGGTGAAGGCTATAGGCTTCGTCAGGCGGTGGTGTGAGTCTATGTTTCAACATGGTTGCTCCTAAATTAGAGATGCTCTGAGTAATGATGTTGGCTCGGAAATCGTAGCCACCAGGTTCAGCAAAAGGTAGACCAACGATGAAACCGGCTTGGACGTGAGCGTCTTGCATTACATCTGATTCATCTCCGGTTAAAAACCCAAGTCTCTTCGACATTTCAATCACTCCATTACTGTCTTTCTCCGCACATGCCATCACCTGAAAAAAGCTTCCCACAAGTTACTCTCAAGACTCAAGTTTTAGATTTCTTTACATGTAAAGGCGAAAAATGCGAAAATGGGGATTTTACCATTCGTAGATAGTCATCGACGAATTTCTTGGGGTAATTACGGGCTGCTCCAAAATCGATAAGATTGATTGTTTTTGTGGCTTCATTGTATAAGAAGTTACCCCAGTTTGGATCTGTCTGCATGAAGCGGAAGACAAAGAGCTCCTTTAAAGTGAGTTCGAGCATCTTTCTCCCAACAAAATCTCGTGTTTTCTGATCTAACAATGCTACTTTATCAATTGGGATCCCTGTAAGCACATGTTAAAAAGCAAACATTAGTTCACCATAACATTATAACAAATTATCTGAACAGAGTAGAAGATAAATGGAGTTACCAGATATAAGTTCTGTGGTTAGAACCTTTTTGCTTGAAATCTCATCTACCACAAGGGGAACGTAAAACCCCGGAGTGCCTTAAAGCAAATCACGAAAGTGCTTTTGACTGGTTGCTTCAATTTCATAGTCACACTCCTGCGCCAACTCTTCTTTAGCAACCTGCAAAAAACCTTCATTATGAATCTAAAGACATGGATAAATTGATTGTTTGTAATGTACATTGTCATAAATTTTAAGGGAAGATTCTCAATTTGTTATCTTTTCATCAGTGTTTTTCGATTGTCAGAGCATTTTCATTAACATATATATCATGTTATCAGGTAGAGAAAACTGAACGTATTTGCTTATTTAAGAGTTGATAGGATAACAAAACCTTTACGGCTCTGTCCAGAAAGAGTCCCTTTGGAATTAGATTTGTATAATTTAATACGCGTCTAACATTTTCGATATCACTTTCTATGCTATCGGCAACGCCAGGGTACTGAATCTTCATTGCTACATCTAATCCATCTTTAGTAACAGCTCGGTGCACCTAAAAGCATCATTAAAAAAAAAACAATTCAATGCATTTACAAGGACGATGCGTCACACACATCTTCAATCAAAATACAATCTCAGAAACTAAGTTAATAGTAGTACCTGACCTATACTCGCTGCTGCGAGCGGTTCATAATCAAAACTAGTCAATTTAGATTGCCAATTTGAACCTAACTCAGTATCCAAAACTGGATTAAGTTGACTCCTTGGCATCACATCTGCACCTTGACGCACATATTCCAAAGCATTCAAGATCTATAAAACAAGAACCTATCTTTATGTCAAAAAACAAGAGATATCAAAACTAACCCAAACAAAGAAAACTAAGTTAAGAAAGATTGATAAATACCGGAGCAGGAACAAGACTCTCGTCCTGTATACTCAACATTTGACCAACTTTAAGAGCAGCTCCACGCATTTCACACAATCCAAGAGCCAATCTTTCAGCATTTTCCTTAGACATTATAGACGAAAGCGCTGGTTGATTATCTTGTGTAATTGGTGCTCCATTAACAAGCCTATAAGTTGATTCTTTAGCAGCTCCCCAAGCAAGAGCTGCTCCTAAATTGAAAAACCTAATCACAGAGAGGTCACACAAATTCAATTTGTTAAAATGCTTCAATCATGTTTTTAACCTAACTAAGCAATGAGTGATTCATTCTATTTACCCATAAGCTCTTGCCATTGGAGTTGATGGAACCTTCCGTTCTCTAGGTCTCCGTCTCTTCACCGGAGCCACTACATCCAACGGTGATGATGCAACGGCACCTGATTCGGCAGCTCTAACTCCAATATTCTCCTCTGAAACCTTGAACTCGTCTTCTCTATTTGAATTCTTAGCTTTATCGTAAAGGATTTTCGAATCAACGATTTTCTCGCTTTCGACGCAGCTAGGTTCAATGTTAGCAGATCTAACCTCAGGCGTAGCGACGACTGCATCTTTGTTATCTACATCGTCGAAGTATACGACGGAAGGTTCTTTAGATCGACGGTTAGAGAGATCGCGAAGCTTTCCGGAGGTAAGTCCGACTAAGTCAGTGGCGGCAACCAAAGCTTTTTTCCCTGATGACGTAATTAAGCCTTCGAGATCTCCATTCCTCGCTCTCTGTAACTCTGGAGACTGATTATAGATCTCTTTCGCTACAAGCGATACACCATTCACGAGCCTGCTTAGTTGTTTCCACGAACTCATCACGAATCGTGGATTTGAATTTACTGTTCTTCTTTGTTTTCCAATTTTTTTTGAATTTTTCGTTTTGCAAAATTTGGAGAATGTTCCCGAGAAAATTTAGAAATATGCGTTCCTGTGTTAGAACACGAAGGTCGGAGACGAAGAAACGAGGTTTACGTGGGGATACGACAAGCAGAAAGTCCTCCAAGATTTTAATTTCGGCCCACTTAGCCTATCGTTATTATGTAAAGCCCATTGGGTCAGTATAGGAGTTTCGCGAGTAGCTTGCTTAGCCATTTGTAAATTGATTAATATAAGGATTTTAAAATGTTTTAAAGGAAACAGTAAACTTCCATTTGTCATTAATATGAAACAGAGTAGAAGATTGGTTAAGTAAAAGGCATTCTAAGAAACGTTTTTTGTTTTGTTTTGTTAAAAGCATTCTAAGAAACGTTTAAGGCAGAAGAGACAATTGGCTGCTAATGTGACGAAAGCAATCGTTTTTTTCTCATCTTTAATAGGTTTTGTGAGGTCTGCATTGATGTCTTTTTCGAAGGATCTAAGGAAAAAGTTTTTTTTTTTTTTTTGTTGCTTTTGTTTCGAATGTAAATTCGATGTTTTTAGGTGTGCTTCAAATTTGAACTTGTCTCAGAATAAGTTAAAACAAATAATTCATTATGATGCTAGCTATGTAAGCAAAAAAAAATAAAAATGAAAAATGAAAAATGTAAGCATTGATTATTATAATTTATATGCCTAAGTACAATGCATCTCCACTCACAAAAGTAAACTCAGAAAGAAATAATATAATAAGAACAAAAAAAAATTAAGACCCGCGAGTAGTATGAAATTTTTTTAACATTATGGGAGGTTTCATCTTTCGGTGGGAAGGACGAATATTGTAATTAAATAATTTCGAATATAAAATAGGCCAAGCCAGTCAGACTTGTCAGGATGGCAATATAGTATTCAAATTGAATTAGATATAAGCCATAGTTTAAGAATAGCTACTCTTCAGATCTTCAGAAACATCTGAGAGTTTTGACAACAGGACGAAGAGAAAATGTCCATTAGAGCTCAAGAACATCAAAGTATTGAAGGTATATTTACTCAATTATTCTTTCTAAGTTTTTTATATATATATTTGAAATCCGTTTTTTAAGCGTTTGCTCATCTCTTCTCCAAAACCCTGAGATCCAAAATCATACTAATAATTTCAGGCACCTACTTTTTCCATTTCCCGAAGGTTTTTTGCTTTTTAGACTAGATCGGGTTTGGTTAATCGATCATATTATATATGATTATATATCTATAATTTTTAATTAGAGGCTTTTGTATAGGTGAAAATTGTTAGCGTGAATATAGGAGATTCTAGATAGACATTAATCTTGTGTATATATATTTAGGAGATACGATACACAGTTTGTTAGCTAGGTCACATGTCTCTGTAGAGTCTATATATTGTAAATCTCTTCAACGTTTTATGCATCACAAATTAAACCTTGTTTTACAAAAATCCTTTGTTGATATCATAACATAATTCCGTAAATGATGTCTATGAAGTTTTCCTCTTGAAGATCATTTTCACAAGTTCTTTAAGCTTTGTAATATTCTGAAGATCGTTATATATATATATATATATAACACCGCCTATAGGTTTCCTCAAAAATTTATTTGGATCTAGAAATAAAGTTTTTGTCTTTTATTTAATAATGGCAATTGGGGGAAATATAGATAAGAGTCAATGCAAGTATACTGGGTACACAATTTTGGCACTGTTTTTTTATGTTATAGTAGAACCCTGAAGATTCAATAGTTAATACATCGCCTTAAAATTATATACAAAGGTATATCACGTTAATATACTAAGAATATGTTTTATTATATGTAAAAAGTTACATCCGGAGAAAAATATTTACAAAAAAAGTAGACCGAAAATGATAACTATTTTAAAAAATAATTGTGTTATTGGATGTAAAAATTATAGACAACACATTATGGAATTGATGATATATATTTTTAGTTAAATCTTATAATTTATGTAATTTGAAAAGCTTAACATGGGCCCATTTTGAGACTTAAGTTAGAAATAAATGGCCCAAAGAAAAGCCTATAGTTCATAGCAAGCCTGCTTTTAGACGCTTCTCCAGATTTATAAACTATGCAGTCTTCTCCGATCTTACTAGACTTGTTCTCCACCTTTCGTCACCCACGCGCCGCCGCGTTAGCCACCAACTCCGGCGTTTCAATTTCACATTCTCCGACGAGAAAATTTCACTCTAAAAATGTATCGCTGTCCTCCTTTCCGTCTTCCACAACACTTCTAGCTTCTTCTCGTAGATTTCTATCAGGCCGATTTGGCGACGGTTTTTAGCGATTCGATTCAGGCGAGGATGAAACTGAAATCGATGAAAATGATTATTTGTTTGATTGTTTGACAGATGGGAAGACAGATGAATTGATAGGTGATGATGGAGTTCTGATCGTGGTTAAGAAAATCGAGAAGAGTTCACGGCGAATTCGTTCGAAGATTGGAATGGAAGCGAGTCTTGATTCAGTTTGGAGCGTTTTGACTGATTACGAGAAGTTATCTGATTTCATCCCGGGTCTTGTTGTTAGCGAATTAGTTGAGAAAGAAGGGAATCGTGTTCGTCTCTTCCAGGTTTTTACTCTCAAACCAATTCATTGATTTGCTAATCCATTTCTTTAGGTTTAAATTTGGTTCATTGGGTCTTACTAAAGCTTGAATTCACCATGTTCTTGTATTTTATGATTGAGATTACTCAGCTGAAGTAAACACTCAAGTGTTGAAAAATGGTGATTCTATGGTTAAGCTAACAAGTTAATAGCGGCTACTCCATTACTGTTGAGCTTTGGTTTGAAGGCATTTCATATTTGCTCTTGGTTAGTTTCAAATTTGGAAACTTTTGATACTAAATGTAGAAATATGCTAGTGTTGTAAATGTTGAAACGTGGCTTGGTTTTAAGTGCTGGGACTTACTATGGTTGAGCCAACAAATTAATGGAGACTAGTCTCCATTACTGTTGAGGTTTAGTTTGATTCAAATTTGGAAACTTTGTTACTAAATGTGAATGTTACATAGTATTGGTAGATTGTTCGAAATTGGGTCAAGTTTCTAGTATGAAACATCGAGTGGGTTCTTTGTCATGATGGGCAACACAAGTCTCATTCTTTAGTTTTGTGGTTGTTTTAACAGATTGGACAGCAGAACTTACCACTAGGTCTTAAATTCAATGCCAAAGCTGTTCTAGATTGTTACGAGAAAGAGCTTGAGATTCTACCACATGGGAGGAGACGTGAAATCGACTTTAAGATGGTTGAAGGCGATTTCCAATTGTTTGAAGGCAAATGGTCAATCGAACAAGTAAATATCATATGAAATCTCCTTATAAGAACACATCATATCCTTCCTTCGAGTCTGGTTTTGATTCTTCCTATCTGTGTTTTTTTTCTTCTTACACAGTTAGACAAAGGGATTCACGGGGAAGCTTTGGATTTACAGTTTAAAGATTTTCTGACTACGCTTGCATACACTGTGGATGTAAAACCAAAGATGTGGTTACCAGTGCGGCTAGTTGAAGGAAGATTGTGCAAAGAAATAAAAACAAATCTTATGAGTGTCCGAGATGCAGCCCAGAAAGTCATTGAATGTGTTATTCATGATCTTTGAGTTTTCTCTTAAGCGCAAGCTGAGTTAGTGTTCTACATCTTTGCAAATTAGATATATAGAATAAAAGCCTATATAGTTTATTTTTGGTGAACTTTAAAAGATTATGCAATTGTCAGTACATACACGTTGTTCCCACTTGTCAAGAACATTAGTGATATGTTTAACACCCACTACCCACAATTCGAATCAAACTCATCTTCGCTAGGTGGAAAAAACCTTTACACATTAGAGGAGATTAAGATCGAATATCTAGGCGATACGGAGATAAATTATACAAAAGAGTAGGAGAAAACCCGCACAACGCGCGGATGCAGTTTTATATTAGTTAAATATGTTAGTTAGATATATAAATTATGTGATAAATCAATTAGTTTGTTTGATTTTATTTTTTTAATTTGATTTCCTTGGCCATTTTATCGTAGCTCCGGTGGCATAAATAATAGCATAGAACTTAACCAATTGATAACATTTTTAGTATAAGCTCCATAAAAAGGGTTGAAAGAGGAAGCCCAAGTATAATTAAATTTAATGACGTTATTATACGCTGTTAAATGAGAAAATAAAAACGATTCTAATAAATTGTATTTCTTAACTATGATATTTTTAATTTGTGGCTTTTTGATTTCCACATATGCTAACTTTCTTTAGAAGTTTGAGTCTTGAGTTTAAAATTGGTTTATCAAACTATTCTACAAAATTAGTGTATTTCAGTTTTTTTTAGGAATTAAGATGTAAATTTCAATTGATATAATAAATAGTTAGTTGACCAAAATAATAAAATGCATTAAAGAAAAAGATAAGCATTAAATTTTACTGTGCCACGTGTCTCAGTTGAAGAGTCTCTCTTCCCCTTTTATTTATTTTTTTTTCTTCAAAACATTTTATTAATAATTATAGTCAATATCACGAATTACAAACGATATTAATCAGTATGCATCCAGAACTTATGGATAAAAAATTATTACATAAGCACATATATGCGCCATATACTAAGAAAATACACTAAAAGAAGTGATTTTGACGATGCTTTCTGTAGATAAGCCTTACTCGCTAACGGATCACTGAACCCTTTATTTTCCTTCTTCATCTTTGATTTTCTCTTATGCGATTTGTTTGCGGGAGTAACATTTCTTGGTTAAATCTCCATATTCCACACCACATAACAAAACCCGATGCTTCCGATAATAGTTTTGAAATATCGACATTATGATACCAAATCTTCTGTATCAAAGTCATTTTGAAATTTTTTGACTTTATGTTTCTATCGACTTGATTCGATAGGAACAATATCCATTCAAACGATTGGTCCTTGTTAGTTTCTCGAAAACCGATGATGCCAAGATCAAAAACACAAATTACATCTCCACACCATACAATAGAGGATGATGAAAATCTCCAATAGCGTCACTTCAATCTCATACCAATTACGATTAATTGGTTAAAAAATGAAGAGCAAACACTATCATAAATATGACACCGGCAACACCTTGGACATCGGAAAAACGCTCTACAAGAGACAAGGATAACTCGACAACCGTTTGCAATGTAATTTATGAGAGAGAACACAGATTTAGCCAACCAAAACCCCACAATTTCAATCGTTTGTATAGAGAAGCATCGAGAGTGATTTCTGGATTGGTTTGTCTGTGAATCAAATATAAGATACATGAAAAGAGAAAAGATTGCAATCCAGAAAATAAATAAGAGAAAACAAATTTTTTTGGAATCCATTTTATGACAATATGAATCACAAACTTTCTCTATTTTTTTTTAAAACGTTGAAATCGGAAACCAACATAGAAAAATTTGTTTGGGATTGATATGAAACTATGCAATTCATGATGAATCAATGCAAAAAATTTTGCACTTTTTCAATCTCTTTAGAAGAGAGAAAAGAACAGTTTTTTTTTTTTATCAGCGAATACGAGTCTCTTCTCCTTTTATATATAGGAATTTTAATTTGTTGTTTTTATATTTCCACGTACCACGAATATGCTAACTTTTTTGAGACGCTTAAGTTCTTGAATTTAAAATCAGTTTAGCAAACTATCCGTTATAACTATAAAATTAGTGTATTTTACGTAAATTTTAGGAATTTTAAGTTGTAAAATTCAATTGTTATAATAAATAGTTAGTCGACAAAAAAAATAAAACGCATTAGAAAAATAAGCATTAAATTTTACTGTGCCACGTATCACAGCCGGATAGTCTTCCTTCTCCATTTATATATATGATTTTTAATTTGTATTTTTTTATTTTCACGGACCACATATATGCTAACTTTTTTAGACGCTTGAGTCCTTGAGTTTAAAATTAGTTTACCAAACTATCCATTATATATATAACTACAAAATTAGTGCATTTACGCGGATTCCGTGGTACTTTGAAAGTTGCCAACTGACGCTCCTAAAATAGATTATCTATGGGATTAAGTTTTCCATACATATATATATTAATAATAACTTTGGGTGATCCAAATTTTTGAATATGTATGTATTTCTTTTGGTAAAATATTTAGATAAATTAGGATCCCTAAATTAAAAAGAAACTTAACAATATATGTAAATATTCTTCATCTACATTGCACGGTTCCACCAACAGATTGATACGTACAATATTACAAACACATTTCTAATTTGGCTCTTCAACCTAGCTTGATATTTTCAAAGATGGTCGACGTCAAACGTTAATATATAAGTACGTAACATAATCAAATTATAAGTCATGTAGTATAAATGATAGATACCCTAATATTATGGCATATCTAATTGTACGTCCATGTACTTATCACATGGGTGATGGGCTGATTCCATTTGATAAACTCACACATGGACCTACCACTCTCCATTTCGATGATAAATTTCATATAAATCAAGTCATTGACAATCCGATTAGACGGAATAAACTATATAGGGAAAAAAGAAAAGAAAAAAGTACCATGGTACAGTACGTATAACTTTATAGATTACGATCATCTATGTACGTATAAATTAAGGAATAATTTTTTTTTTGGTGAAAACTTAAAACCAAGCAAGAAAATTCATTCTTAGTTATATATAACAAATTCAAGCAATAATATTCATCTTAGTTATATATAAAAAAATCATTCTTTGTTCTATTAATAATCCAATTTTGTGAATCACCATAACCTTGTACCAACCTAATTATTTTCTGCAAGTCATAAAATGATTTTGAGTTTTTAGAATTAAATTTCTTCGATGATAGTATCACACGTTATGTACAAAATTTTCTGAACTATTTAATTTAATGATGCTTAAATACCGCTTAATATAATAACTTCCAAATCGTGTAATCCACTACAATTACATTGTAGGAATCTTTAAACCAATTTTAGTATTTCAACTTAAGCCATTAACTTATATTACCTAAAATGAAAATAAGAAACGAGAGTTTTTGATAGTTGAACAAGCAAACGACTGAAATTTCTCAAATTTTCCTACTTTTGTTTTTGCAAATATTTAGGCTAAAAGTGTGAACCGTTTTTCTACTTTCCCCTTTCCTAAGTAAAGCTTTTTTTTTTGTTGAGGAATAAATTTAACAAATCCACACAAAAAAAAAACAAGTAGAGCAATGTTGATAAGTGCCAACAGATAACCGACGGTTTGATGTTAAACAAGGAGATTTACTTGGTTTAGAATAATTATGGAAATACAATTGTAGAGCTATAAATAGATGAAAAGAAGTTAAAAGAACCATATTGTTTGTTGCTTGAGTTGGAAGTATTTATTTCTATAACATGTTCAGAGCCAACCGGAAAAACATTTTCTGGTTAACCGGAATCTTTTACCGGAAACAACAACCATAACATATATCTTACAAACAACTTTTGATCTTTGATCTTAAACTGACACAACCGGAATATCATCCGAACCGGTTTTAACCTTAAACACATTCTTGCTTGAAGGCAAACCACCACCACTGGTTCATCTTCAATTCCACATTCATTAGTTCCTCTCCTAATCATGAAATAACCATCCTGCAAATTTCATATAATGTCAAACATTCATAAAAAAAAGAAAAAACCCCAAATCTATAATCTTTCCTGAATTAATTACAATTAACACTTACATCACCCCAGCTTCTGTTCCATTGGTTTGCCAACAACTACAAACAATTGAAAAACAAACGAATAACGTTAAAATTTTCAAAATTTTAATCTAAGAATTTCGGTATAAAGTTTAACATTTACCCAATAATCTTCGCCTTCATCGGTAGTTCCCCAACCAATAAGTTTAACAGCATGACCTCCAATGTTAGAACCTGTTATATGCTTATACACTCCAGATTTGTAATGAGCAAAATCCTAATCAAATACAAACCATTAACAATCCATCTTTCTTTACATTATAGTCAAAACAATCTAAGGATTATTGTTTAAATTACCTCATAAACCGTAAAAGAGACTTCAACAGGTCCATTCTTATAAATCTCTGCCATGATATCTTGAGGATTAGATTTAACAGTGTATGTACTAACACTGTAATGCTTTGATTGGCTCCAAAGTTGGTTATCACTAACGCATTTCCTCAAACATTTTGGTGTAGGATATGCCGGTTCACAACCCGGGTGGGAGCATCCAGTTGTATCAAAGTATGGATCACACTAATAATAAACCAATCACAACATTACTAAAAAAAATTCAACTAAAACCAATTCCAAATGTGACAGATTAATCTTTACCTCTTCTGTGACAACACCACTATATGAAAAGTATTGCCAAGCAGCAATTGGGTAGCCACCGTCACAACCATCGCCACAACGGAATCCACAACATGCTAAGAGATCATTTACTGATAAAGTAATGTTCTGAATTGGAAAAAAGAAAAAAAAAAGATTAGGCTTTGGATTATTATTAATCTTAAGTTGGTTTTTGAATTGTTAATTAGTTTTATTACCATTCCAAATTGGATACAGAATCTATCAGATAGTGATTCAACAGCACCAAATGCCCAGCAAGAACCACAATGTCCCTAAAACCAAGAACCACAAAACTCATAAAACCGGTTTATTATTCGATAGGTTAATCTTAAAGTTCCACGACACACAAAAGATTAAAACTTTACCTGATCTGTTCATAGAGGAGTCAACACACACATACAAAGACCAAGAGTTAGTTAGTGACCCATAAATGAAATCCAACTGAAACACAAAAATGGGGGAAAAAGGCTAAAACAAACCTAAGATGTTTCCAATACTGGTGCATTGAGGCCAAGCGGTTCTAGCATCGAATGTTTTAGGTAGCTTTAAAGATGGATCATGGCTTACAATAGGAACACCTAGGAGAAGCTTCTTTGGTGTTGGTTTAACTCCAAGAAGACGCTTAAACTCAGCAACCTGTAACATACAAAAGTCTCTAAAGAACAAATGATGAATCCATCCTTAGATTTGTGTTGGTCATAGGAGATTTAAAGATCTTTACTGTAGCGTTTGAAAATCGATCATTTATAGAAGCTTTCCATCCAGCGTTTAGATTTTGGTTGACTTTCTTCACAATCTCATCCTGTTAAAAAAAATCAAACTCTTGATTAGTGAGAAATCAGAAGAACAGAACAAATTGCGAATTAATTAAACAAAATTCAAACCTGAAGTATCTTTGAGTTCAGTTTCTGTTTGGAAAGATTCTCTGCTGTGATACCCTGATTAAAACAAAACCCAGAAGAGACTAGTCAACAAAATTTAGATCTTTCTTCATATTAATGGTTTTCAGACAATAAAGTACCAGGAACTAAACAGAGGAAACATAAGTAGATAATCTTGGATCTCTAAGGAAACATAGTACCAAGCTTCATAACTCTTACTTAACACAAATCAAACTTAAAGAAAATAAATAAAGAGATGATTATGGAAGCTTGCCTTTAAGTCAAAAGCCAAGATGAGTCCTAAGAGGAAGAAAACAGAGGCCAGACAGAGTTTGGTATTGTAAACAGCCATGAAAACAGAGCTTGCTCTTCGATGAATCCGAAATCAAAAGATCTCTTCGTACAAGTAAACCTCACACACTAGTAAAAAGAGAGATAGAGTGGCTTATCTACTGCACGATGACAGAGATATTTCTTGGGAAACTGAATTAGCTAATGACTTCTTTAAGATCCAAAGGAAAATCTTAGCCGTCGATTGGTTCAATCTACAGAATTCTAGGCCGTTAAAGGTCTACATGATGGCCACGTTGCATCATTACACATCCTCATATTGTCTTATGGGATTGGTGTTGGACTCTTTGTTACGACATCGCGCTTGCAAGTTAACAACCTTGAATATGTTTTACTTGTGATATAAATCAATTTATCCCCTTTTTTTTGGTGTTAACTTCAGCGTTGATTATAGAGGCAAATAAATCAGGTTTATAATTTTGGTGTTAAAATTGCAAATAAATTAAATTAATACTTTCTACGATTTGATTGAAATAATTTTGTAATTAGGAATAGTTGTGATATTTAATTTAAATAACATATCATCGGATAAAATAGCATGCACATATAAGTAAAAAAAATATATATATATATAGATAAAATAATATGATATCAAATAAATTAATATAATATCAGATAAAATAATCATAAGGCTGAAATAACATGTTATTGTTTAAAATTCGCTAGAAATGCTTAAGCATCCGAAGATACATATTTGTAAATTTATCCAGAAGTTATTTACCTGATCAAAGACAGATATGTTTGTTTTTCTAATTTACGTATAGAGTAAGTAGGGCTTTACTAATACACTTAATTTTATCCTAAAGTTTTATATATTACTACTAGACACAGACGATGACGATGACTAGACAACAAAGACTTATTAGTGATAGCAAAAGTCTTAATTAGAATTTGATTACATGACTGTATGACAATGCGAATTGAGGAGAGCTTTGTTGAGACAACTGAAAGCATCGTCGCCCATCAACCAAAACTCAACCCCATCATGTGTTGAGACAACTGTATGACATACCTCTCACTTGGCTTTAAAAAAAAAAACTTTTTGCCTAACCTTGTAGTATGCCGGAGGACCGCTTCCACCGGCAGAAGAAGGACGATGGCATAGTCGCTACAGAAAGTGATCCTTTTGTTAGAAATGTATAAATATTCCAGTCACCGGTCCTGAAGTGGCCATGGTGGAGATGTAGCAAACAAATGAATCTACAAGTTTCTCTGCCGCTAAAATACCAATTCTCGTTGAAAAACTCTCCCTGGTCCTCCTTCAACGATCATCTTAATGCCTTGAGAAAGCCTGGCCATTGCTGCATCACTTATGCTAGGACTAAACTTCCCTGTTCATGTCAAGTTTCATGCATATATATATTATTGTTTAACAAAAATTCAGAGTGGTTTATATTACTTCAAAGATAAAACTAAGGCCTGGGTTTGTAAATAAAAACCAAGTCCAAATTGAAATCTCAAATAAAACTATAAACCAAAAGCGGTACTATTTTTAATCCAAACGCCATACCGAAGTTAAACTTAATTAGCCCAACTCAACCAAATCAAATAAACTTAAATTGTTTAAAATTGATAGTTTAAATTAAAATGTTATATACAAAAACCTAACGAAACCTAAACTACAAACCAAACCGAACACTTTACTGAACCACAAAATCGGTTTAATTACGAAAAAACCGGAAATTTTCTTAAAACCGAAATGTCCAACCTTAAATAAACCCAACAAATTTCAAGAAACCTTTCATGGGACACATTTCAAAAAACCTTTCAAGAAATAGGATACTGATAACTTCTTCATGGGACACATTTGGCTTGATAATGTTGCAGCAATCTGCTTTGTACATCATCTGTATCTATCAGTTGTCGTTACATGTGATCCCACATACATGTTTCAGCAAGTACGCTCTTTTAGTGGCTGCTTTCATATAAGCTGTACGTTGGTAGTGAAATTGTCACTGAAAATACCAAATTAATATCTTTTTTATCTCTAAATATTAGTTTCCTTTGGTTATATTTCGTCCGTGAATACTATTGTTAGAATCAAGTGAATTCTCAAAGCCGGTTGAAGAAGTATTCTTTTAAATTGTTGGCATTAAAAATAGGGAACTTTTCTGATTGTGGCAAAAAAAATGGAGATATTTTGTAGTTTTTACCGATTATAACGAAGTGGTTTGGTTGCTAATTATGAATACATTCACATTTGCTAAATGCGTTTGGCTAATCCTTCTCCACATCAAAGTAATCTAGAGAAAAGTAGAATCAGGAGGATAAAACAGTGAAAAAGCCATTAATCTGGTGATCGGAGACGAAAACGAAAAATATCAATTCAGGAGTTATTCGAATCTATCCAATAAAGGATATGAATTTAAGGGTAAAAAAGGAGAGCTTCTTCACTCACAAAACTGATTCGAGTTTTGATATAAGCCTCTGTCTGAACCAGAAGGTGTTCCTATATTTCACCTTCTCGTTATTCGGAGGCTGTACATACACACAGATTCTGGAAAGACTGGAAACTGATGTCTGAAACTTTTTGGGAAGAAGCTTGATTGTAATAACACAAGAAGCTTCTCCTCAGAAACAAAAAGCCACTAGTCAAAACGATCAAAAACAATACAGAAAAGTATTGATGATCAGATTGATTTTTGCCTCCTAACTAAGCCTAAATATGAAATTGCCTAAGGAACTTAGGGTTCATAAGGCTACTCAAGGAGGCATATTTATCCCCAACACAAAGCATGAAAAACAAAAGAGACTGGTGAATATGATTTACAAGGAGAAGAGTGGCGCAACCCTTTTTATTCACTCTGTTTTCTAGGGTTTTTAATGGTTTGGGTTTATTGACTATTTTGCCCTCTTCTGTATACCGATTGGTTAAGTATTTTGGTCTGGTTTTCTAAAACCAGTCAATCACATTTGAAATCGCTTACGTATTTTTTTGGGTTCAGATTCCTATTGAGGAAGTGTGGATTAGATTCATAGGCTCATAATAGCTTGGAGCTTCAAAAGAGTGATCTTTGTGATTTATACAAATCTATAAAGTAAGTGTATATAGAGGTATCAAAATGGGGTGTTTATATTCATTTTTGATTCGTCTAATATTGTTTATTTTGATTGTGGACAAAATATTAACCGTATCTATTAACACTGTGTCTAGAGTTGAGAATATAGTTAAAAACATGCGGGGTGGTCACGGATTGCGATATACCCGCTGTTTTGCGGAGCGGGTTCGAGCAGTTACAAGCATACCCACTTCCTAATGTTATCCATATTCATTAACGACCATACTCATTAACCCGTTCCAAATGAGATGTTTATGGGTTAACTATGGGCCTAGATTAAACTGCCGAAAATCATCGAAAATCATCAGAAATCACCAGAAATCACCAGAAATCGCTAAAAACCGCCAGAAGTAGGCAGAAATCGAGATTTTTATTTTGGAAAAACTCAATTTTGACCTAAATTTGTATGAACCATGTTCCACACATTGTTTAACAGTGTTCGACCCGTTTTGTCTGTAGACGAAATTGGATCTGTACCATCTTAATCTCTTCCGTAAATGGACTTGTTCATAAACCATCTATTATGTATTGGACATAAACAAACCACGAAAAGTCACACATTTTAACAATTATATGCTATAAAGTATAAACGTAAATAGTCCACTAATAACTTTGACAATTTAACCAAATTTTCTTCAATAAAACATTTTTATTATTTTTATTTTTATTTATTAATGCAGTTATATAATTATTTTTGTTAAAATTGTTTTACATTCGTTGCAATTAGATTAATATTAGATTTAGATATGTATAAACAAATCAAATACTACTATTTGATAAACTCGAATATTCTACACTTAATATTAGATATACATCAATTTATATCCACACTAAAACAACCTATGCTTAATTTACAGTTACACCTCAGCACATTTTTAGATTTTTCCTAATTAGCATTGAATAATGAAATAGAAAATATCTGAAGATAGTTATACAATTTGCTTTTCCTTACTTTGGACATTGGGAGTTTGATATATATAGAATTTAACTTTTCCCAATAGTATTTTACTATCTGTTATTGGTGAGTTCTTTTACATATGAACTTTTTTTGTTCTCCGTATATCAGTCAGCTTCGTTGTTCAGTCAGCTTCGTTGTTCACTTCTTCAGTTGCACCGTGTGAATCTCACGCGGTTTTGGAAACAGCAAGAAGTTCATATGTCTAAGAAATAACGGCACGAAGTTCTGTTCTCCTTGTCTGAGTTCGAGTTCACATGTGGGAAGCCAACTGTACAAAGCGTAAGCATGCGCGGTGTTTTTTTGTTGGTGGCCGTTATACCAACTGTTCCTACTCATATACAGAATAAATTAATTTTAAAACGTTCCTTTTTTTGGCCTTTTCAATTACTTTTTTTAAATGCTAAATAAAAAATATATATTCTTCTCTGTTAAAGATTTTTCCTGAATCTTTCTTTTTTTCTTCCTCCTTCGTTGTTTCCTTTAGGAAAAGAGAGGAAACAACGTATATGTATCTCAGATTCTTTACCTTCTAAGAAAAACCCCTAAAGAGAAAAGATAAAATCACATTCAGATTTTAGGGTTTCTGACAGATTCTCCGACGAAATTCAAGATCCAAATCTCGGCAATGTCGACGTTTTCCTCGTCATTGGCCACAATTGCGTTTCTTTTGCTGTTTCTTCTGAATCTATATTTGGTTTCTGCTAATGATTCAATTGAGATTATTAAGGGAGGAGAGATTAGGTTGCCTTCGGAGAAGATCAACGGTGAAAAAAACAGAGGCGAATTCTGTGAAGGAACGGTTAAACCGGCTTCGTGTCCGGTTAAGTGTTTCAGGGCAGATCCGGTTTGCGGCGAAGACAGCGTTACTTACTGGTGCGGTTGTTCAGATGCTTTGTGCCATGGTGTTCGTGTTGCTAAACTAGGAGCTTGTGATATTGGTAATGGCGTTGGGTTATCTGTTCCTGGACAAGCTCTGCTTTTGATCCACATTGTCTGGCTTATGCTTTTAGGGTTTTCTATTCTCTTTGGCCTCTTTTGATTTCGTACGAATCTTTTGAATCAAACAACATATAGATATTGTTAGGTTCTGAGATTGGATGAATCTTTTGTTTATAATCTTTTTATTTTGCTTTGTATTGAAATTATTAACAACATGAAAACTAAGAGGGAGAAAAATCATTATTTGGTTTGTTTTTTACAAAAGAAGCTTTTTTGAATCTTGATTTCTCCATCTCTTTCCCAAGATAATCGAGGATTGTATCGGTTACATGATTAGGCATACAACCTGCATCTAGCATAGCTTTCAAGTACTTGTATGCTTCTTTCAATTTTCCTGCTTTGCTATTCACTTCGATCATCGTGTTGTAACTCACAACGTCCGGGTTTATTCCGTTGCTCTTCATGTGATCAAACAGTCGTGTTGCTTCATCTAACCAGTTTGCTTTTCCGAGAGCATTGATCAATGTGTTGTACATTACAATGTCTAGATATCCACCTTGCTTTGTGAGTCTTTCAAGAACCGCACTGGCTAAGTCGGCTCTACCCAGTTTTCCTAATCCTTGAAAATTATCGCGTTGTATGTTGCTATGTCTACTGCGCAAAAGTTCTCACCCATTTGGTCTAGCACTCCACAAGCAGTTTTGAAGTGACCCTTTTTGACAGACGAGCTCATCATGGAGTTGTAGGTGTAACTCGTGAGATCTGTAACAATTGTTTGAATATCTCAAACAATTTGCAGGCTCAGCTGAGATCTCCTTTGGACAGATAAATAGATAGAAAAGTGTTCATCATGTCTACATCGAAAGACTCTAGCTTTGCTTCAACCCTCTGTCCTCTGGCTAAACCAAACAAGGGCTTAGGTCGATTGCTCTGGTGGGCTAATTGGTCCATATATGGAGATGATGACCAAGGGTCATCCTCCATAGGTGATGATACCTCCTCAGCCCTAGCTCCATCCTCTTCCGAACCCACCAATTTAATGATATCTAAGAAGCTTCCTTTACTTGGAAACATTGGGGTGTAATCCTTATCTTTGCTCTGTGGACGTTTTAGTGAAGCTTCCACTCCAGCGTTCCATCTGTGAACATTAGGCACCAAGTTTCCTTCCCGTATCTTCATCAGCCTCTCTTTCCAATCCCATCTCCCTTGTTTGTGAAATCCGATCAAGAGTGAACTAATTGTAACCAAATCTACAGTGAAACCTCTAGTTTCCATCTCCTCTACCAATTTCACTGCTACCTCTAGCTTCCCTTCCCTACAAAGCTGCAACACAACAGTTCTAAATGTAATGGACAAACTGACCCTTCTTCTTCAAGTCACAGAACAAAGTAAACCCAGCCTCAGCCCTTCCATTCCTAAATAATCCGTCGATTAGAATGTTATATGTCCAGCAGGAAGCTCTAACTCCTTCTTGAACCATCTTCTCAAACAGCTGACAAGCCTCAGTGACTTTTCTTGCCTTCAGTGTACCGTCTAAAAGAGAAATATACAATATAATATCAGGGACAAACCCGTTATACTGTATCTCACCAAAAATCCTCATTGCATCATCCATCCGGTAAGATTTACATCCTTGGATCAGTATACGATATGTCTAATTATCAGGCTCATGGCCAGATACTTTCAGTTCGTCCCATACAATCAAAGCATCTTTCACTTTTCCAAACAAACACAACACATGAATCAGGCTGTTATATGTGCATATATAAGGACCAATAGAAGATCCAGAGACCAAGCTTTGCTCCTTCATCTCCTTAAACAAACTAAAAGAAGCATCCAAATCTCCCCAACAACCAAATCCATGAATATATATGTTATAACTCCATGTATCAAACTTGAATCTTTTCATTCCCTTTCTTTTCAAAAACCCTTTTGAATTCCAACTTCAAATCAGCTCTCCTTAGACCTACCAAAAGCTCATTAACAGTTCCAGGAAGATAACTTACAATAACCCCAGCAGCATCATCACTATGATTACCAGAAGCTTCTATAAGCTTAAAGAAAATGGTCCGAGCAAGACGCAATTCGTTTTTCTTCACCAGAGCAATAAGAACAGAATCATATAAACTAGGGTTTAATCAATCTCCTAATTCCTCCATGTAATCCAAAACTCCCAACGCTGAGCCGAACTTACCAGAACGGATTAAGGAATCTAGAAGAACCTTAGACGTCGTCTGATCCAAATTACCGGATGGATGATGCAATGAGGATTTTAAATCTTACCGAATTAAATCTTGTTCTGATGCCCTTCTTTTAAATTTATTTTATAATTAAATTGGCTAAATATCCAAAAAACCATAAAAATTAATATATTTACACATAAAACTATGATCCCTACAATAAATCGGGCGTTAGTGTAGTACATTAAAAAAATTGTTGTAAAATTCAACAAACAAATCCACTATATCATATTCTTTTTTATTTGTCAATTTTTTTGTAATTTCTTTATGAAAATTTATCTCTATAATTCAACCATGGATCTATATTTTTATTGGTATCAGCGAAGAAGCAAAGTGAAACTCATAATCTTCTTTCCGCGACTGTTTCGGTTCCAAAGATTTTGCTGCTTTTCCGTCACTGCTCAACCGTTGTTCATCAGTCATCATTCATCACATCACTTCATTAAAATTTGTTTCTAGAACCCAGTTTCAAATTTAAAAATCTAAACCTTTCATAAAGTTGAGTTTTTGTTTAGAGTTAAATGGGTCCAAAATCTACTAATTAGGGTTTATTATTGTGAATTAAAGTCGGATTTTAAGTTTCTGGATCGAGTTTGAAATTGAGTTTGAATTTTTAGATATATTATAGTGTGTGTTTGATTTAATTTTAGTGTTTGATTTAATTGCGACCGATTTAATGTGTATATTTTCTTGAATTGGAGATATGGGTAGAAATAAAATGAATGTAAATGAGACAGAGTAATCATCAACCGCGGATGAAAAATTCATCTCAAATATGTAAGAAACAAGAGAGGATGAAACTTTGGTCGTCCATGTACCAACAATAAGGAGAAGGAGAAGAACAAGAAGAAGATGATTTAGATTATTGATTTTGTATTTGTTGAATGTGGAACTCTGGTCTGAGACCACATATATACAACTATGCATTTTTGTACAGCTAATACAACTCACTATTAATATATGCAATGGTTAATTTTAATTGTATTAATTTTAATAAATTAATTTAAAAGTTATAATATAATGAATAACAAACATAGGATCCGACAAAAATATATTTAAAATACTTATGATTCGACAAAAAAATTATTAAAGTACTTCCAAATACATTTTTTATTCATATCCATCTTTTCTATATCTGTTTGTAACATGTAATACGTTTTCAAATTATTAATAAAAGTATTTGGAAGAAAAAAATATATTTCGAAGATGTTGTTTCATAGTTGTATTATTGTTGTACTAAATTTCTCAGTTGTATCCCCAAATATACAAAATTGTATTTTGATGGCCTAAAATTTAATTAGTTATACTATACTGTAAATTTTTTTTATAGTTGTACTTATCACATTATATTTATAAAGTATATTTACTATACTTTCATAAAAACAAATGTGTTTAAATTTTTTTCAATATTTTGGTAATTTCAAGTGTTTTACATCCAAACAAACCTTAGGAGTGCAATGTATTTGTTGATAAAATATGTTGTTATGTGACAAATAACCAAAAATTTGATTTTTGTCTTTCTTATTTAGATGTTATTGATCTTAAATGAATACAAGTTAACACAAACATAATCTTTCTAATATAAATAACCAAAATTAAAATAAAATTCAACATATTTGCACCACACTTTTACGTAGTTGTACATTGACATAAATGAAAACAAAATAGTCTTTCTAATATAAATAACCAAACAATAAAACCACAACAACATAAACATAGAAATTTATGACCATTACCATGTCCCAATCAGCTAAACATGTCTCCTCCATGTTGAGTCTATCCTCAGCCACTTGCGGAATGTAACTAAGTTTCAGCTTTGTAATAGTTTCATCTCTCATCATCTTTCTGCATATGCTATGAACCAATTCAGAATAAATGACCTCATATGTTGATGTCTTCATCACTAACGTGTATATTCGATATTCGCTTTGAATCCATTCTGTATAACCTCTGTTATTTGAATAATATGCTCCATAATCAAAGTGTATGGTTATGCATCGAATATTCCCCTGAAAAATAATAAAGATAACATTGAATATTATTTTTTCGGGAGTCTCAGTAGTACAAAGTTGTACAGTTGCACCAAATGTACACAATTGTACCAGTTTACTAAATGTACTCAGTTGTATACGTTGTACTCGTTTTGGGTAATTTTGTGTTTACTAACGATTTTGATTTCCATCTATTTACGATTCAGTATGATTTAACCAAAACAATCCTTAAAAATATCAACTATTAACACTGTAAAACACTAATCTATCAAGATTACATGTTTATTAACTCAATGTGCACACAAAATTAAAAATTAAAAATACATAATATATCATAATTTAAATATCCATGAACATTGCAATTTTAATATCTCAAATAACTTTATACCCACATAAAACAACAACAAATGATTAATATAACAACAATAGATAAAGAAAAGAAAAAAATATCTCAAATGAATGGTCAACAATCGAGTAATGATAAATTTTCATTCTCGCAGCAAAGAAGAAAAATGAAAATGATTTAGTTTTTATAGATCTTTACAATTAATTGGTCCAAAATTAATTATCTGAATAAATTTTCATCAATCCAAAACTATCACATTTATTCTTCTTTTTGTATCACGATTTCTTTTTATTTTTATTTTTTTTTAATTATTATTATTTTCTTGAAAGGAAAGAGGGTTAGTTTTGGTAAATTAGTCAAAGAAGGGGTATGAGTGAGCAAAAAATCATCGTTTAGCACTGATTTACAAGAAACGTCATCGTATAGTCGTTCTTAGATCCAGGCCTAGGCCCATATAATAGACTTATATAGAGTCGTTTTAACAGATATGATGGGCCCAAGCGTAGGCCCAATAATATTACTGGAATAGGGTATTCAATTTTCAGTCGATAAACCCTAAGTTCTCTCCGTCGTCTTCATTCTTCGCTTTGCCGTTTTCAACGATTAACGAAGGAGAAGCTTCGTTCGTCGTCGGTCGTAAAAATGGGTTTCAAGAGGAAGAAAGGTGACGGTGAAGGTGAGGAAATGGAATCAGGAGATCGCGGAAGGTCTAATTTCAATGGGATGGAGAAGAGAAACGTGATACTTCCTTCGATGATAAAGAACAAAGATAAAAGATCTAAAGTATACGCAAAGCAGAAGCATGAAAAGAAAGTTGAGAAGCAGAAGAAGATTAAAGCTCGTGACGCTGCTGAGAAACGAGCTCTAGAGCTTGGAGAAGAGGTAAAAGATCTGAAGAAATTTTGGGGAATTTTTTAGCTGTTTTGAATATAAGTTGAGAATTTTGGTTTATCTTCTTCTTCCTTTGTAGCCTCCACAAAAGATGATTCCGAAGACGATTGAGAATACTAGAGAAGCTGATGAAACAGTTTGCAGACCTGACGACGAAGAAGTATGTTTTGATTTTCATGTTTAATGTTGATTCATCTCAATTGAATGTGACTAATTAAGTGGAATTGAAATTTGCAGTTGTTTGCGGATATTGATGCTGATGAATTTAATCCAGTCCTGAGACGTGAGATTACACCTAAGATCTTGATCACAACATGTCGTTTCAATTCTACTGTAAGGCCTATAAAATTGTTTATTGTTTAATCCTAATTTGAAAATCTACCAATGTGGTTTCTTGATTCTATGTAAATGCTGTTGGATTGCAGAGAGGACCTTCATTTATATCTGAGTTGCTTTCGGTGATACCAAACTCTCATTATCAGAAAAGAGGAACTTATGATTTGAAAAAGGTGTTGCTAATTAGTTTCACAGATTCCTTGATTTCTTTTGAAGTTGATCTCTTTTGCAATTATATAAACCTTTTTAGAGATGTTGTTCTGTAGATTGTGGAATACGCAACGAAGAAAGATTTTACATCTCTTATTGTTGTTCATACAAATCGCAGAGAACCTGGTTTGTTTCAATCCTGGCAAGTTTCTTTTGATTTCATCTTTATATGGTTTATTTCATGATTTTGCTATTTCATATGTAGATGCGCTTCTTATCATCGGTTTGCCAAATGGTCCTACCGCTCATTTCAAGTTGTCAAATCTTGTTCTAAGAAAGGATATTAAGGTATGTTAACATTTTACTCTTTCTCTACATTTGAGTATAGATTAGTGATTACTGGAATGGACTTTCAATTTTAATTTCAGGGTCATGGAAATCCTACAAGCCATGAACCTGAACTGGTTTTGAATAACTTTACAACGCGTTTAGGGAATCGTGTTGGGAGGTTAGTATAGTTTTCATTTTTCCGTTTATGGTCTCTTTGATTTTTTACTAATGTTAAGATTTCTGATTTACTCAGATTCATTCAATCACTCTTCCCTCCGGATCCTAATTTCCGCGGTAGGAGAGTTGTGACATTCCATAACCAGCGTGACTTCATATTTTTCAGACATCATCGGTACATGCATAAGTTCTCACCTTTTCTTGTTCGAGTTTCCTCCACTAGATTTTTCCATTGAAACTATAATTGAACAAATTCAACACTATTCAGTTATATATTTGAGACAAAGGAAAGCAAACAGAGTGATAAAGGAACAGATTGTGTTGCTGTAGAGAAAGTAAAACCTCGTCTTCAGGTCATATTTTATACATGTTTAATCGAAAATTCAAAATTATATCGCCCGTGTGTTTAAAATCGATCATCATTCTCAACTTTTGTATATTTTACGAACAGGAATGCGGTCCTCGATTCACGCTTAAGCTTGTTACTTTACAGCATGGAACCTTTGACACCAAAGGCGGAGAATTTGAATGGGTTCATAAGGTAAAGTCACCAGAAGATATATATAAGTTTCATTGCTGTTCTTTAGAGTCCGATGATTGGAGGATTGTTAATTTGTCTTCTCATGTTTTTGTGTTTCGTTACAGCCTGAAATGGACACTAGCAGGAGGAGGTTCTTCTTATAAATTTTGCTGTCTTCGAGTTTCACCAAGATTTTGTTTATTTATTTTCATTTTCGAATTTTCCCCCAAATTTGTATGTCTTGAAACTTTACATTTCTTTCAATATTATCCATCGAATGAATCATACTCTAATCATACTCTTACGTCTCCGACCGATCTTCTATAGGTTGGTGTCAACTCACTTACCAACGAAAATTCATTTGAGACAAATTTTACAACGATAAAAATATAGACGTTAGGAAATTAGCCGTTGAAAGAACAAATCCAAGTTTGCCTATATAAGTGACTCGTGCCCATAAGAAAGAAACCTACACATCTCAAAATCACATCTTCTTTCTTCCATATTATATTCTTTATCGTTCTATTAGTTTCCGAAAGCAAAATCACATCTGCTTTCTTTTTCTTCGTTAAAAACCCAGAGAGAAAGAAAGTAAAGTATCATCCAAAACTTTTCCTAGTCAAAGTATCAAACTCAGTGCTTTCAAACTGGTAAATGTTATTAGACGTAATTTTTAGAGGTGTCAAAATAGTTGCACTGTCAATGGTTTATCCATGTCCAGTACATAATGAGTAGTTTATGGACAAATCCATTTATGAAACGGATTAAAATGGTTTATGACCAATTTTATTCACGGACAAAACGATGTATACACTGTTGGATAATAGACGGTCCAAATTATCTAAAAATATAGGTCAAAATCGATTTTCTCCAAGTTAAAATTTATTCATAATTTTCTTCAAATCTCATTCATTCGCAATTTCCGATGATTTCTGGTCCATGGATAACCTATTTAGAACGGACATTAATAGATTTGGTTGTTAATAAATACATCGATTCAAATTGATTTTTTTAATATAAAAATTCTTACAATTGTAATATTCGTGTAGACAGAACTGAAAAAATGAAAAAATGCAAGAAAGAGGCATCTTTTACACAATATTTTGTATTTTGTCCACATTAAAATAGATAACATTGGTTTAGAGAAATGAGTTCATAATGAGAAAGAGATATTGTTTAAGTGCAAATCATCTTCGAGAAATTTTTAACTTGTTCGAACAATTACAGTTGGGAGACAAAAGGATGTACCACAGTCTGATCTCTCTTGTTCTCTGCTAAAAGCCAATATAATTTGATGACTTAAGATTTAGTGAAGTTAGTTAGATCATTGTAGTTTATATAGGTCAACTCGCTAGATCCAACAGCCAATATATATATATGTAGTTCGTTCATTCAGTTTTTCTAATTTTGGAATGTTGTTAGATAATGGTTCTCTTTAATTTAACCTATAGTTTATCGTCTTAATGGAGGTTCCAAATCTTGTTTCGTGAAGTTGTGAAGTGGATGCAACCCATACCTGTTCAGTTTCGTGAAGTGATATATCTGATACATGCTTGGCTACAAATTCTGTAGTGTTTCTTACAAGGTATAGACAATAATTGATTTAGCATTTCGTCAAGTGGTAAAATCTTCTCTTCTTTTTTGTTTATATGCTTTAAACTAATGATTTTATAGGTCAACTCGCTAATAATTTTGCAATGTTGGGCATATTTCAACTCCTCAAAGTCTGGTTGTGCCTATGCAATCACAATAATTAACCCTATAGTTTTCTTCTTACTGCAGATCAGTGAAGTTATCAAGTGGATGCAGCCCAAAACTGTTCGGTTTCATGCATTTTGTAAGATATTAAAACTAAATTTTAAGGTATAATAAATAAATATATAAATATATATATATATATATATATATATATATATATATATTCTAAGGTATACCTTGGCAACAAATTCTAAGGTATAATAAATATATAGACAATAACTTATTTAGTAAGATATTAAAACGAAATTTTAAGATTTTTGGCAAATAATGTTTTAATTAAACCAATTTAAAGAAGGTATCAAGTATAAAAAATATTTTTATTTCAAAGAAACTTAAGTTTTAAGTTTAAAAATTATGAAAACAAGCCGAATTTTGACATCCCGTCTTTATAATTTTTTTTGGTGCGTTAGAGGTGTTTAAGTTCAATCTGTTTTCGCATAACATAAATTTCATACTTGAGTTTTTTTAATAATTGTTTTATAATTGATACTTTATTTAAATCAAAAATAGTTTACTTAAAACATTATTTGTTAAAAATATAAATAGTTTAACTAAAATATTAGTTTACATAAACTATTTGTTGCAAATATTTTATTTAGTTATAAATAAAAGAATCAAAAGTAAAAAACTTTGTTTTAATCAAAAAATTAATTAGAAAATTTAAGTATTAAATTTCACAATTGTGATATTCCTGTCTTTAAAATTTTCTTTGATTCGTTAGATATGTGATATTCAATCTGTTTTCACATAGCGTAAATTTAACACTTAAATTTTTCTAAATAAATTTTTGATTAGAAAAAAGTTTTTACTTTTGATTTTTTTTATTTATAACTAAATAAATTATGTTTTGCAAAAGGTTTATATGTAAACCGTTTTAGTAAAACTAAGAGTTTAGTTACATTTTTTTTTACATTTCAAAGAAACTAAAATGTTAGAATGTTAAAAATTTTAATATGAGAAAGGAAGTCGAAATGTGATCGATGTTACTTGTTAAAATAGTTCAACGTTGTTGGTGAAGTTTTTGTATCCATTTTTTGTTGTTGGTAAATAAGCTTTTTTATCCATTTTGGTATGTTTCTTTAATAATGAATTTATGAATGGTTCAGACTTCAGAGTGATAAATCATCACTAGCCTTACAAAGTAACAATATTAATTTTATCTTTACTTTCACGAACATATTATTAAAGATTTAAATAATAGTCAACAATTATATAATTTACTCAACGAACACTCGAACTACGAGAAGAGCAGAAGATAAATGTTATATTTTTTTCTGAAAAAAGTTAACTTGTAAGCCTATGATAGAACCGTATTAAGATCTCGCCCCTCTGTCTTAGGCTTTTGCTGACTCTGTGTAATCCATGTTAAAATCTTTAACATAAGAAGAAGATAGAAATAGAGCGGTATTATAAAATAGAAAAATTCGTATACTAGTACTAGATTGCAGAAAAATCACGTATTGTCTCATATTCATGTCGTCGTCAATTATGGCGGCTACAACTTTAAATTCCCGAAAGATCCTTCGAAATTAAAAATGCTGCAAACTTATGTTCGAAGCTCCAATGAACCGTCAATAACTTGCCACGTCTCCATTCACAAACAAAAATTAGATTTTTGTCAACGTTTAGATGATAATATATTAAATTCTCGGAGATCTTCAAAGCTTTTAAATTTTTATTACGAGAAGAATTATATTTCCGAATAGAAGTTCTGAGGTTAATAGATCCGATCAATTTTCACAAAATAAAAACAAGTTAGAAAAATCTAACTGAATTGTAACATTTTGGGAAAAATTACGGGAAAAAAAAGGACACACAATTTTCACTGAGACATAAAACAAAATTTTCAGAAAAAATATATAAAATCTAAAAAGAAATGGCACACGTGATTTTTCCGAGAAATTACTAAATCAATTTGTTTTTATTTTATTTTATTTATTTTCCAAATTGTTATTACAATATAAATAGCCGTTTTTTCCTCTTCTTACCCACACACAAACACTGCTTAGTGCTTATCTTTCAAAAAAAAAAAAAAAAAAACCTTTCACTCAAACCCTAGAAAATTTTAGTTGAGATTCAGAAGTTTTTTGTTTCTCCGATCTGTTTATCGTGTAAACAATGGTGAAAGAACTGGTGGGGTATAGATTTTCTCCGACGGGAGAGGAATTAATAAACTATTATCTAAAAAACAAAATTCATGGTAAGACATGGCTCGTTGATGAAGCTATTAGCGAAATCAACATCTGTAGTTACGAACCAATGTTCTTGCCTTGTAAGTTTCCTCTAACTTCAAAATTCATCATCATCTCTCTCTTATATCAATCATTTATAATTCTGGAATTTGTTTTTTTTGGTTTTGGTAGCTTTGTCGAAGATCAAATCAGACGATCCTGTATGGTACTTCTTCTGTCCAAAAGAGTACACAACAGCGAAGAAGAAGGTAACAAAGAGAACAACAAGTAATGGGTATTGGAAAGCTACAGGTGTTGATCGTAAAATCAAAGATAAAAGAGGAAATCGTGGCGAGATTGGGATTAAGAAGACACTTGTTTATTATGAAGGTAGAGTTCCTAATGGTGTTTGGACTCCTTGGGTTATGCATGAGTATCACATCACTTACTTGCCTCTTGATCAGGTAAACTATTCAATTTCAGAGCTTTTTCAATGCTTTGGTAGTTTTTTGTTTAGTATTGTTCTTGTTGAAATCGATTTGAGGGTTTCGACTTATCTTTGAGATTCTGTGTTTTGGTTTGGTGTAAAGAGTCTTAATTTGTGTCAAAGTTGTGGCCTTTTTGCTTTTGCCAAAGCTTGTGATAGAGCTGGTTGAGAGTCTGGTGTTCGATTTTGTTTTCCCCAAATTCTCAATTTCGTAGCTTTTTGTTAGGTATTGCAATTTTTAGTCTTGTTCTTGTTGAAATGGATTTATGGGTTTTGACTCATCTTTGAGGTTCTGTGTTGGTTTGGTGTAAAGAGTCTTAATTTGTATCAAAGGTTTTTGGCGTTTTTGCTTTTGCCAAAGCTTGTGATAGAGTTGGTTGAGTCCTGATACTTATTTTTGAGGTTCTGCTAGAGTTTTGGCTCATCTTTGAGGTTCTTTGTTGGTTTGGTGTAAAGAGTCTTAATTTGTGTCAAAGGTTTGGGCTTTTTGCTTTTGCCAAAGCTTGTGATAGAGTTGGTTGAGTCATGTGTGAAAGAACTTATGTTTGTGTGTGTACCTTTTTGGAATTTTTTTAGAGGAACTATGTTATATGCCAAGTGATGTATAAGGGTGAAGATGGGGACATACCATCTGGTGGTAATAACTCGAGTGAGCCAAGTCAATCTTTGGTCTCTGATTCGAATACTGTCGGAGTGTTTAACACAGCGCCTGAGGTGAATCTAGCTTCTGAGATGTTTCATTATTCATTTTACTATCTATTTGTTTCTTTACTCGTTGTCTCTTTTTTTACAGTTTCAGGTTACGCAGCCAGGTGAAGAAAATTTATATGGTTTGTCTGTGGATGATTTGATAAACCCAATGAACGAACAAAAGGGTCTCTCTCTGTCTCATGTGTTTAATCCAAACACGTTGTGCAGCGACTACAACTACAACATCAACCAAAACGTGCAGCCACAAACTTCTGACGATGATGATTTTATTAATGGATTGCTGAGTTATAACGGAGGGAATTTCGAAGATGTGTTTGCCAATCAAGATCTCATAATGCAAGAGAACCGCAATGAGCATAGGCCAAAGAAAGCTTTGTCAGGGATTTTTGTTGATTCTAGCAGTGATAGTGGTAGTGATGCGGAATCGATATCTGCAACGGTAAACCACATCATCTTCTTTATCATTACTTTCATGGAGTGTAATCTGTATTAATCTCAGCTTTCTATTCTAATATGACAGAGTTACCAAGGAACATCAAGTTCAGGTAGTCCAAATAGACACTTACCAAGTTGCTCAAGCACAGACTCTTGCAAAGATCTTCAAACTTCTACAGATCCTTCAATCAGTAGAAAGACCAAGAAATATCAACTCATACGGCGCACCGTACCATCGAAACAAGTATGTTGAATTTGTGGCTTTTTTATAATCTCAACATACATTGGATTTTAGAGATAATGATTTGTGTGATTTTTCCTTTTCAGATGGAAGACGGTAGGTCTAAAGCCGTTGTTGCATCCATAGACAAGGAGACACATATGGTGAAGACAGAGAAGAAGAGCTGGTTTATTACAGAGGAAGCAATGAAGAGAAACTGGAAGAATCCACCATATATCTATCTCATGAACCTGATCATAGGCTTCATCCTTTTGCTGGCTCTCATTGGCAACATCGTATCTGATTTACTAACCGTTAAAACTTGAGCTTGTTGATGAAGTTTGATCGCGAGAGGCAAAGCACTCGTTTTTTATTTGCTTTTTCTGATTCTGGTATCTTTTGAATGTGTGACATATGTCTATATATATATATATGCGTCTAATGATTGTGATATGTAAGAAGAACAAGAAACTCAATTGTTCTCAGCCTGTATATCTTAAAGATCTTTCTTGTGCCTATAGTTAAATGAATCAGGCATAAACATGTATATACTCCTTTCAGTGTAAGAGAGGTGAAACAAGAGTGTCTCCCGTTAGCTTGGTTTTTCTTTTTTCAATTCGAATTCGGTTTCTCGGATATAATTAAACTGTACTAGGATATGGTTGGAACACCCTTTGATTGATTTCCACTATCAATTATGATCATTTATGTAGTTTTAGAGACTATATATGTAGTTGATGGCAAGAAAAAAACACAAAACATGATGTCCTAATAAAAAAACATTTATAACAAAGTTCACTGTTTGAAAGAGAACGGATTGGGTCTGAAAAGGTTTCTCAAAGATTCTGTCTGTTGATAATTAAGAGAGTGTTTTTATTTTTGATAAGAAATGGAATATGTTTTTGATGAGACAAAATATGTAAAGTGAGGTGCCAAAAAAATAAAAATAAAAAAATCATAAAGTGATAGTGATTCTCAATCGATCAAATCTCTGCAACTATAAGTACATTTGCATATGATTGACCCTTTAGCTTTTCAACCCAAAGTGATAAATAACTATCGTACTAATCACTTGGCTCTCTGTTTCAATTGTTAAGATTTTCTTAAACAGTGCAAATATTTTTCAACAGAATCGTTTTAAGGTTTTTTTTTATTTACCAAAAGAAAAAAGATAAATAAGAATTGTTATGCTTTTCTGTAAATAGTGAATGTTATAAGCATAGAATAGAGCTTTTTATACAATAAAACTAGATTGAAGAAAGGGAAAAATGTCAAAAAAAAAGCATAAACTTTGAAAAGGTGGATGTTTTAATCATGAATGTCATTTAAATGTTAAATTTTTTTTGTTGATTTTCAAATTAAATAGTAAGGTTTCATTGATTCGGCAATATGAAACATAACGTTACAGAACAAGATAACGGGGTGAACTTAGCGTTAACAACTCTTTTATGTCAAAACTACAAAGTTTTATTTTTATTAAAGATATGAGAGGCAAAGGTGTTGAGATTGACACTTGAGTACCATGAAGGTAAGGTTTCTAATGAAGATAGAACTCCTTGGGTTGTTCATGAGTATCACATCACTTGCTTGCCTCAAAATCAGGTAAATAACAATTTCAGAGTGTCATTTTGAATTCCTGCTAATTTTAGGCTTGTTCTTGTTGAAATGGATTTGGGTTTTTTTGGAACATCTAGCTAAATTTGAGGTTCTGTGTTGGTGTTTTAATATGTTGTCATTGATGTGTGGTCAATTTTGTTTTGCTGGCAAATGAACTTATATGTGTACTTTTGGAATTTGTTCGGAGGACTTATGTTATCTGCCAAGTAATGTATAAGGGTGAAGATGGAGACATTTTATATGGTATTAACTCGAATGAACCAAGTCACTCTTTGGCGTCTGTTTCTAATACTTTCAGAGCGTTTAACACATTGCCTGAGGTGTAAGTCCAGTTTCTGAGATGTTTCATTATTCATTTACTATAGATCTGTTTCTTTACTCGTTGTTTCTTTGGTTTACAGCTTCAGGTTGAGCAGTTAGGTGAAGAAAATATCTTTGGTATGTCTATGGATGATTTGGTTAACCCAGTGAACGAACAAAAGGGTTTATCTCTGTCTGATGGATTTAATCCAAACACGTTGTTCAGAGACAACATCAACCCTAACGTGCAGCCACAAACTCCTTGCGATGATGCTTATTTTAATGGATTGCTGAGTTATAACGGAGGGATTTTTGAAGATGTGATTAACACAGCTCCTGATTCTGAGGTGGTTTCATTATTCATTTTTGCTATCTCTCTGTTTCTAATTTACTCGTTGTCTCTTTTTTTACAGCTTCAGGTTGAACATCCAGGTGATTGATCTGCTAATACCAATGAACCAACACAATGATCTCGCTGTGTCTGCTGTATTTGATCCAAACACGTTCTTGCTCGGTGACTACTACAACAACTACAACATCAACCCCGCAGCTACAAACTTTTAATGGAGGGAATTTTGAAGTTTTTTGTTATATTATGACAGAGTTACAAAGGAACATCAAGTCCAGGTAGTAATGTTGGTAGTCCAATTCCAAGTTGCTCAAGCACAGACTCTTGCAAAGATCTTCAAACTTCTGCAGATCCTTCAATCAGTACAAAGACCAAGCAGCGCACTATACTATCAAAACAAGAGGTCTTAAGTTGATCCTATGTTGATTTTGTAGATACTTGTATCTTATAATCTCAAATTTTATGTTAGATTTAAAAGATGATGATTATGTGATTTTCTTTTCAGGTGAAACAAGGAACACCAAGAGCCGTTGCTGCATCCATGGGCAATGAGTCATCTTTGGTGAAGTCAGAGAAGAAGGGTTTGTTTATTTTGGAGGATGCAATGGAGAGAAACCACAAGAATCCACGGTATATCTATTTCATCAACATGATTCTATTGCTGGCTCTCATTGGCAACATCATATTGGTTTTATTATACATCAAAACCCGAACCCGCTGATGTAGTTTGGTCGCGAGAGAGGCAAAAGCAGATTGATCAAAACACTTTTTTTTTTTTTTTATTGAGTTTTTCTAATTCAGCTTTCTTCTGAATGTGTGAATAATATATGTGTATGTGTATAAACAAGAGACAAAACTCGATCGTTCTCAACCTGTATAGCTTTACAGGTCTTTCTTGGGCCTAAAGTTTTATGCATTTTAGAGGTTTTGTAATCTCATTTGTGTAATAGAGCTTCTGATTTCTGAATCATCCAAAACAGAGAAAGCTTAACTAAGCTAGAGGATATCAAGATTCTACAGTTATCGTTTTATAAACATATGATCATAGGTGGATTAGAAGAATCTCAAGATCCTATCAATTTTTATGAACAGGATCATTAGCTTAACATTAGAAGCAAAAACAAAACATGATCATAACACATGGAATTTAATGTAAATGTCTTTGAACCAAGCTTGTTAGTTACAATTTGGAAATTTTCGGTTTGATTATGAATCTTTTCTCCGTTATGTGTTAACAGATTTTTCAATTTTGGGCCGGACGTTCTGAAGTCAACGGCACAATTGGAGTGTGAACTGGTGCTAAAGGATGTTTCGAACATCAAAGACTTATCTGCTTTCAATGTACTATTGTACAAATAATCACTCTTTTATTTATTTTCATTTTTCTATATTTTCTAGCTGTACTTTAAATAATAATCTGAAAATTTCAGTGTAATAAATCATCAGCTCAGCTGCAACTGCTCGGCAAGTATTATTTTTTACTTGAGAAAAAGTTGCATTCGATTATTTTTCTTTTTTTCATCATTTATCTACTGTATATTACAATTTCTACTTTCTAGATTCAATTTTGTATAGAAAAATATAAAAATATGTCAGATTTAAAATTTCCACGCGCTAAACAAGTGTATTGATGTCAGAGCGGTGGAAGTCACGCTTCTACAAGTTTGGGAGGTCACAAAATATTCATAAGCTGGGAATTAAAATTATTGTTGTTTTCAGTGATTTGTATGTGTTGGTAAATAACAGACAAATTAATAAAAGGAACCTAAAATTCTAGGAGAAGAATAGGTTGCATTTTAATGGTATATTGAAACCCAAAAAACAAAACGGGAATATTTTTTAACCGGTAGAAATTAGAATTTTAGAGTTTGTAATCTCATTTGTGTAACAGAGCTTTTGATTTCCGAATCATCCAAAACAGAGTTTGTATCAAGATTCTACAGTTATCGTTTTATAAAACATATAGGATCATGGATGGGTTAGAAGAATCTCAAGATCCTAAGAAATTTTATGAACATGATCATAGGTAACTAAAACCCAAAACAAACACATGGGTTAATTAGCTTTATGTTAGTGGTCAAAGCCGATGGGAGCATAAATCTAAGTGATTTGGTTAAACATATAATTGTTTGGTATGTAGATAAATTGGTTTTAAATTTTCTACCTAGTTAACTCTCTTCTCAGTGTTAATATTTCTCTAACAATGTTTTTCAATAGAATTGGAATGTTTAAATTCGTCTATGTTTTTTTTTACTGCGGAGAGTGAAAATCGTTTGTGTCGACATCATAGGTGTATAACAGTAAAACTAGAAAGATTCTTTTGACACTGCAACTTAAGTTGGAAATTTTCCCAATAACTTTTACTATTAACTTGCCACGTATCCAATTAGGAACAAAAAGAGATCGAAAAGTTTAATAGTTATTCTTTTCTGATTATCAATTAACCTTCGAAATATTGGATAATTATTACAAACACTATAGTTTGTAATGTAAGAAACGTATGTTTGTGATATTTTATATGTATGTATATACAATATCAGAGCAGATGTTTTTAATCATAAAAAAAAACACAAAGATAAATTTATTAGCCATTTTACAAATTTCAGTATTAATCCAAATTTTGGTATGTCATTAACACATTTGTAAAATAATCCACCTCGTGTCTCTGTCTGAAGCTTAGATTTGTAGTGAAAAATGGAGCAAAAACCATGATTCAGATTTCACCCGACGGATCAAGAACTCATAAACTATTATCTGAAGAACAAAATCCTCGGTAACACTTACCTCGTCGACGACATTATCAACGAGATCAACATTTTAAACTACCATCCTGCATCTTTGTCATGTAACACTCTACTTTATTCACTCCGATTCATATTAACAATTTCTGATTATTGTGGGGGTTTTTATTACAAGAACGGGCCAACAAATATGAGGAAGAGAAGTACCATAGAAAAATCTTGGTATTGGCAACCCTAAGGAAATCGAAGATGAGAATGGAAACAAGATTGGGGACAAAACAGGTTCTTGTGTACAAAGAGTATGGAGCTCCTAAAATCAAGGGGAAGAAGAAGTCTCCTTGGGTTATGCATGAGTATCAGATCACTTCCTTGTCTCTTGTTTCATTAGTCTTTTGCTAAGTTAGTCCAGATGATTCTTGGGTTGTCTTTGGATGATTGTCATTTTGTTCTTTTCATTGTTAGATGCCAAAAAAAAAAAGTATTCATTTTTGTGTATAGGAAAAATATTTACATTTTTTACAGATAACTGTTGTAGTTCTGCCAAATCTTGTGTGTGTGTGTGTGAGTGTGGTTTTTTAATTTTCTTTTTCAGGATCCGTATGTTATATGCAAAATATATGATAAGCGTAGTAACAAAGCAGATCTTTCAAATGTAATAGCTCGGGCGAGCCAAGTCTTTCACTCTTTGGTCTCTGATTCGAATACTCTCAGAGCGATTAGTATACCACCTGAGGTGCGTCCAGTTTCTGAAATGTTTCATTAGTATTCATTAGTATCGACTTGTTTCTTCATTCACACTTTTCTTTAACAGCAGCCAAGTCAAGAAAACTTTTATGGTTTGTCTGTTGATGAGTTGAGAATCCCAATGAACCAACAACTTCAAGTCCAAATGATAGTGTTGGTAGCTCAAATAAACACTATCATATAGGCTTAGATTATGAGATTCTATCGTTGAGAAAAGATATACAAACTTCTGCAGATCCTTCCATCAGTAAATCTCAACTCACACGGCACACCATACCATCAAATGAAAGAGTCTCAAGATTAGACAAAAGAGTCTAAAGATCCTAAAGAAGATAATGAGATCACAAGTTCCTTATAAGAGAAGGTAGATACATGACAGATCCTACGTGTTTCAAGGAGCTTGCCCCAGAGATTTGATCCACCAAGAATCTAATTGAGTGTGCCATGAAACACGCTGATAGGCATCTGCTCGTGGTTGATTCAGTCATCACTAGTCAAATCATGAGTCAAAAAAACAAAACAACATGTCATGGGTAAGATCGATAAATGTATGTAAGGGAAAACAAAAATTCAAAGATCTCACCTTTAAGAGCGACTGCATTTGATGTTAAGACAAGCATGTCTACGATGAAGATCACAGAAAGCGGTAATTCCCAGACCTGTAACCAATTTTACGGATTTACCATATTTTAGCATTTACATACCTCTCTACCTTCTTCCGAATCATTGGTTAAGACTTATGAAACATACCGGCATAGCAAATAGAAAGATCTTGACGTAACTCGAGATTAAGATCCCCAAAAGAAGCTCTTTTCCTCTGCAAATCATCATATACTAACTTATTCAGGGCATATAAAGATAGACTTTGGCGAAACATATAATAAAGAAAACATATATATACCTGGAAGTAGCGATTGACATAACGAGCATAATCTTAGCAGCAAATGCAAATGATAAAACAAATGCGAAATTCGCAGATAAGACATTGACCACAACCTGTTAAATGCATATATAAGTTTATGTTTCATTTACTCACAATTTTCTCATAAACCAGAATTATATGCAATGTTCAAGGAAAAAGAACCAACCTTTAGAGGTGCAAGAACAAAGCTCATCGACACACTTGATTGGTCATTGGTTCTTTGCAGTAACAAGCTTCTGTCTTTTGAAATTGTTAAAGGCTCTCAAAAATGAGGGTATTAGATGATATATATATATATATCAAAAGGATACAAGTATCTAGAAGAAGATAAGCCAAGACCAATTTCCACAACATATGCTGCCAAATTGTGAAATCCCCAACTGTAAGATTCATTCACCCATATCTAATTTAGAATCAAAATTTCATAAAACTAAATTTTCAAAGTCAATTTCAGCATTTAAACTAAAATTAAGAAACAGAGATCACACATTATATTGTATGTTTAATAAGAAAATTTTTTACACAGAAAATGAAGAAAGTAACATCAAATACCTGAAAATTTAGAGTTTCTTGATTGATCACATTGTAGAGTAAGTGTCTATATGCCTTTGTTTTGTGAAGAATCAAGTCGATGAAAATTATCTAATAACAACAATAAAAATAAAAATTTGATGAACCCCAAAAACATAAAATCAACAACTGAAAATGAAACATTAGAGATAAAAACGGACCATTAGCTCACACTCCACATATTCATCTGCTACTTCGTCGCAATTTTCCTACCAAAAATAAAAGGAAAAAAATAAAGCTGCAAACTTTACAAAATCACCAGAAGAAATTAAGAACCATAATTAATTTTGGTTATAAAAAAAAAGCATACGCATTTTATAAGGCGAAAATTGGCAGGAGAGTATTGAACGAACAAAGATTTAACCTTATGCCCACACTCCACACATCTCTTCTCTCTCGCCATCTCTCTTTCGCTCTCAGCTCTCCGTCTCCGGGTATGAGATCGGATCCTTATTCGGATATCAACTTGGGCTATAATGGGCCTTTTATTTCATCATAATTTTGGGCTGAAAGCCAACGGACGGCAGTTACTTATTACTAAGCTAGTTTCAACTTGGGCTATAATGGGCCTTTGTATCATTATTTTGGGCCGAAAGCCGACGGACCGCAGTTACTTATTACTAAGCTAGTTTTTCTTACACAAACCATGCAGTAACACAATGTGCCAGGGATTACACTCAGAATATAATATTTTGGGAAATTTAGTATATTATCCAACTCAATGTGATTTTTAAAAATTAAACTGATGAAATTTTTATTTTGAAACTGTAAATAAAAGGAAAGTTTATTTATCAACATCAATTATATTTTTATTTTTTTCACGGATCAACATCAATTATATAAAGGGCTATAAAAGCCCTAACCTGACAACATAAGTTCAGTTTCTGTTGCTACCAACAACAAAAAAGGTTTTAGTTTGTGTCTTTGCCAGGTCAAGTGTCTTAAGGGAGAATGAAACCTTTTTAATGACACAATAATCAGAGTAGGCTAATTATGTACTACTTTATACTTAATTCTCTAACTGAAACGAGAGACTAATCATGTTGATATCCTAATTATGTACTACTTTAGTCATTTTCAGTATTCTAGCTCATATCATCTCTGATTTTAAAATTTCTTCTCTCCAGTCGATCCAGATTAATATATTTTTAAAGTTCACTATTGCTTCCAAGGCTTTTTGTTTCTCTATATTTTCATTTTCTCGGTTTTGATTTTGTATCATAAACACTATTACGCTTTCATTTTCGTTTAAATAAAGGATATACATCCAATAATTAATTAAAAAATCCAAACAAGACACGTACGGTCGTACGGGTGAACGGTTACATGTAATCAATAGAACAAGAAACCAACGAAGTAAATGAGAAAAAAATAAAATAGTATAATGTTTTTGGGGATAAAGTAAAAATGAAAGAACATATCATACCTTTCTTAGTTCTTTTTCTAAATTATTATTTATACACTGAAATTTTCCTTCCATAGCTTTCCCTTTATTGTTGTTGTCTCTGTCCATACCCTAAAAATCTCAATCTCTTTAAACCAAGCAAAGACAATAGTAACCAAACAAACCAATATTGGACCATGGGTTTGGGTTAGAGATAGAGAGAGAGAGAGGGAGTTTTGAAACTGCCCATTAGCTTAGAATGTACCATGAAACTTTGTCAGCTTAGCTATAGATAGGCACAGAGAGTACAATTTATAAAAGTTATGCCTTTTTCTCCTTCCCAATTATTATACATCTCAAAAAGAAATATTAAGATAAAAAGATTAACACACTTTTGACTTTTAGGGATTGGTGTATGCATATCAATATGAGTTTAGTATAGTTAAAAACTTGATATTATATAAAGATGATTATTTATGTATATATACGCTTAATACAACATTGAAATATGGGGGTTTCCTTTTCAACATGATAACTAGGGTTCAAGAATCAACATGTTGAAACAAAAAACTCAAAACCAATTTAAGGATATAATTAAGCCCGGTTAGTTTCCTCACTACATTCTAGTTCCCCAATTGCCAAATGAACTTAATGATATGAAAGTTGAAACTGACTAAAAAAAAGAAGGAAACAAGAGCGTTCTTATTTATTCTATCTTCAAAACTCTGAAGACTTCCCTTTCCTTTTATATTCTTCATCATCACTTAGCTGCATAACCGAAGAAGACGATTCACCCATTTCGCCACGTGGCGACCTCCAAGATGGTTGATCCTTGTCTCTGATCTCAACCGGAGACGAAGAAGAGTATCCTACAACTCCCATTTCGCCACGTGTCTCCCCTGAAGAAGAAGACTCCTCCACGTCAACCCCAAACAGCCTCAGCTTCTTTGCCGTCGATGTTCCCTCCGGCGGCTGAGTAGGCGCCGATGGAGGTACCCTCGTCGCCAGAAAAACAGGAACCGAATCAAAAACCAATGGCTCAAATCTACCAAGATTCCAAGGATGATGATCCAATGGTGATCCGGCGTAGTAACGACCTCCATTAACAATTCTACCATAACCATACCCTAAATTTTCCCTTTCTTGAAATTGGTTTGGATAAAACGGTGGAAAACTCCGGTAGCTTGGCATGGAATATTCCGTCATCGGATAATAACTAGCTGTAGGATATGTCGGAGACCCGAGAATGAAATTACGCTGATTAAACTGGTTGTGTAAAAGGTTTATCTCGGCTCTATGCCTCCAATCGATGAACATTATTTTCCGACGTTTCTCCGGTTCGTTATCGTTGGAGATGTAGCCACGGTGGAAAGAGGCGGTGTCTCCGGCGAATAGTTTTTTCTCTTTGACGAAACGGCTCCATCCTTTAGTCATCACGTAGCTTTGGCTACTGTTCCAATACGAGTAACGAAACCTCCACATCTTGCCGTTTCTGTCTTGGAAATCCAACACTGTGCCGTTTTGATTGTCGTTTAACGGGAAGTAGTTCTCTGCATGTTGCTTAGGAATCACGAGCCGGTTTAGTTTACCGACGTCACTTGGTGTCAACACTTTATCGAACATGTGCTCTCTCATTTCCGAGCTGTAGTAGTAGTTATTATTGTTGTTGTTGCCGGAACTGCTAGCTCCGATCTCGGTGATTTCTTGGTCAGAACTCATGGTTGATATATCCATCAAAAGTATCAAGCTCTTTTATATGGTTTCTTGAGAAGATGATGACCCAATTTAGATCTTCAAAAAAGTATCCAACTTTTTTTAAGGAATCTTAGTGGGTTATTGAGAAGATTGTGACCCAATTCAAGATCTTTAAAGAGTATCCAAGTCTTTTAATGGGTTCTTGACAAGAAGATGAACCAATTCAAGATCTTTCAAAAAGTATTCAACTTTATTTTTATGGATCTGATGAGTGATTCTTGACAAGAAGATGATCCAATACAAAATCCTTCAATATACATGAGATAATATTATTAGAAACCAAATCAAAAGCACAACCGCAATACTATGAAAATAAGTAGTAATTAAAATTAAAACAAAGATAAAGTGAAGAACAAAACCCTAGAATCCAGAAGAAGAAGAAGAAGAAGAAGAAGACAGACGTACTCTGTGTGTTTGCTTCTTCTTCTGATCTTTTCGTTGACTCCAAAAGATAAATAAATGAAAATGAAATCAATGGTATAGAGTTAAATTGGGCTCTCTCTCTCTCTCTCTCTCTCTCTCTCTCTCTCTCTCTCTCTCTCTCTCTCTCTCTCTCTCTTTCTCTCTATATGACTTTAAAGGGTGAAGAAAAATAGTGGCTTGAGAGATTTTCTCGATGATAGAGATGGAGATCACATACTAGAGAAGAGTAAAGGGGCCCATGAATGATGTGGTTTGGGTTCATGTGAGAGCTTCTTGTCCTTTTCAATAAGCTATAGACTTGGGGTAACTCTAGCTATTTACATAGATATACAAATGTATACTTACATGTATTGTGTGTAGGTAAGGCAAGTGTGTCAATGTTTTGTGAGACAATTTCCTCTCCTTTTGATATCTGTGTTTTTAATCTGCTCTTTATTCACATCAGATTTTTTGTATATTTTTTATGGTTAATCTTGTTTTTGTTTGTTAGCTTCATCTAACTAGTTATTTTTAGCTAATAAAATTAATTTCTCATATACTATAACTAATCTGTGTGCTAATGGAAAACAGTACAACAGAATGTTACTAAAATCTAGATTTATTAGATATTGTTCCACGCAGATGTGAACGCGTGGAGATAGTTCATTTTAATATTTGTACATGCATATCAGAAATATGTAAAAAGACCATGAACAAATTTAATAATAAGTTACAAGATACACACTGACCATGATAAGAATTTTTTTATCTATACATGTAAATAAATCACGAAAACTTTTAAGAATATATTATTAGATAGATATTAGACCAGATCAATAGTTTTGTTAGGAAATCATAAAAATAAGTACCTCAAAAATATTATTAAATATAAGAAAATTCTGGAAAATTAATTCTAGTAATTTTTAATGTGAAATATTTGTATTTTCTCTATTTCAAATTTATAAACACTAAAATCTTGATACAAACATATAATTTTGATGTAAAATCATAATGAGACTCTCTAAAAGTACCTTTATCTTCTCCTTTTCTTGTAAGAAAAATAAAATTTTAAAAAGTCGAAGTACCAAAAAACAGTTCTTAAACTTTTCAGAAATGGTCTTAAATCAATTGTAAAAAAAGTTCAAAACATTTTCACAGTAATTTCTGTATGAAAGAAGAAGAAATTGTAGGATTTCTGTAATTTATTAAAGTTGTGATAGTTTTCAGTTATAAACCGTAAATATATATTTTAAGTACAAATGAGTAAATATTTTTCAAGATATTTTAAACAGAATATTTTTAACACGTGGACTTCAATCTAATATCTCAATTAAAATTTAAAACTATATATGTATAGTTGTATACTTTGTCTTAATTTGTCAAAATGTAAACACGTGTAACTTCTCAAGATTTTCTTTCACCATCTTAATTAGTTATTTAATATGGGTTATGAAAGAAAAAATGTCTTCTTCTGACTTTTTTCCGTAGTTAATTAGCTTTACCTGTCAGAAATGAGCTAATTTGAGAAACAAAAAAAGATTAATGGAGATGCTCAATTGCTGATAATATTTATGTAAGAAAAAACACAACTAATTTTGTCCAATTCGTCCGGTTATGATTATTACAAAAGTCAAGTGGAAAGTAGCTCTGGTTTTCTATGTGTGTCCATGCTTTGTGGTACCCAACATTATTTACATCAACATCAAAGCACAATATAGAACATCTAAAGTCATCAATGTATATGTAAATCAATCTATTGATGACTTTAGGTCTAAAGTTTTTAATAAATCCAGGAATGCAAGTTAAGAACAAATAACTTCTAGTTGTATATTTGTTTTCAATTTAGCTTTCGGTTATTAGCTTGCGCTTACATGTTATAAGAGTATGTGTTTCCTAATTTTGTTTGCATCTCACTTTAAAAAATGTTTAACTGAAAAATCAAAACATGAAAACGTTGATCTATGTGAGCAATCCCCGCTAATTGATTCAAAGTAGTGTTTTAACCGGAGTGGAAGCCGAATGATGTTAAAACAAAAAGTGGAATCAGGTAACATTTTGGGTCTGCTTGATTTTGATTCGGGTTGGCCCAACTTATGTTCATGTTTTGTTACGGTTAAATTTCAAAGATTTTCAACTAAGAACTAATTGGTTATAAATGTATTGGTCTATGTTATGTATATGTATATTAGTTTAGATTATATTCTAATTATAAATTTAAGCTATGATTTTGTTGTTGTTAATTTACTATCTATAGAACTAAACTTTTCAAATTGTTAAGTTTCGTGAAAATATGGAGAACATTTTAATAAGTTTATAAACACTCTTTTTTAAATGTTAAATGGTATATAAACACCCTTTCAAAGGTAAACCTAGAAAATGCAATGTACATATAGTCTTGCTACATGTATGTTTTAACTAGTATTTACTAGGCATTTTAATACATAATACATAATACACTTGAAACCCTCCTCTACATATTTTACTTTCTGTGATATTATGAATTATCCATAGCTCTATCTCCATATAACTTTGTTTTCTTTTGTTCAAAAATAACTATGCTTACAAGTGATATTTCAATAGCTTGAGCTCAATTATAGTAGTCTAGTGGTACTTGAATAAGGTTAAGGTATAAATTCGTTTTTTTTTTCGGTTCTACTAACGTTGAAAAAGCACATACTTTTATTGGCCAGTTAATCCGGATGTTTTACATGGTGTTGCTATACCCAACAAACTATTCGAGTTATCCTTTTTTTTTCGGTAGCTTGTTTCATGATTTAATTTCCCGGTTAACAAGTACCCAAAGTGATAAGTAGCTTAAACCTTTTGGTTTTCTAAGTATCCTAGAAATTAATCATTCTTTGACATATTTATATAATAAAATAATATATTATAAAAACGTTTTCGAAATGATGACATGATAAAATATATCAACAAACGGTTAGGGCAAGGACCAGTGGACCACTACGTCCATGTAGAGTTTGTCGCAAAAGAGCCTCCCACGCTTTTCCTTCACAAATTTTTTTTATATATCTATTTACTTTGTTCATCTTGGGGATTTTTTCATTAATTATTTTCGACCTTTTTTATAGCCATCGAAAAATGTTAGGGATTAATTTGGTCCCCTTTAGGAAGCAATGCTATATGAAATTTTGTAGTACATGTAATAAGAAAAATGCTAGAATCATGTTATGTATATATAATTATATGCAGTTTTGTCGACATCTATTGTGTACATAGTCATAACATGTATATATATATTAAGATGGAGACACTAGCGAAAAATAGCTATTACTCATGAAAGTAGCCGGTCCAGTTTCATTCTGGGAACCAAGAAAATAACTGAAACATTAATAACTAATGTAAGCGTAGTCAATCATTAATTAACTTTGAAATGCGTATGTATGGGTGTGCATAATATATAGTATTAATGTCTGGAGAATGGGTTCTATATAGGTCTTAGAGTAATGGCCATCGAAGGAGCAAAATATAGTCCATTTGCATGGATGGAGGATAGGATTCTGTAAATTTCTGTAATATCTGTTTCACATTGTTGTTAGTTTTGATCCCATTCAACAATTCGATAAGTGTAATTTTACATAGCAAAACATGTGTTTATGTATATTTTCTAATTAATTTTGCATAAACAATCTACATAAGTGTTTAAAGTTTATTTGTAATCTGGATTTTGGTTTAAGATCTTCTGGTTAATTAAGATTTTTCCAACGAAAGAAGGTTGACATACACGCGCCGTAGTTTGTCGGGAAAGTGACTCCGGTATTGATTGGTATATACTGGGCCAGGCCCAGTTTGGGTGGGCGGCAGATCCAACTATCTGACAAAAGAGGGAAAAAAAAAGTTCTCCACCACCTAACAACTTCTTCTGATTCTGCAAATCTAATTGGGATTTGCATTTAAGAGGAAAACAAAAATATGAAAGTGAGAATGACACTTATTATAAAAGTTTGGTTTCATTGGAACGAAATCGAAGCTTGAAATTATTATAAATAAAAAAAATCCAAAGACACTGTTACAAAATACAATACAAAGTGAGAAAAATCTTAAATGGGATTAATTTTCAGACAAAAGATCCCTTAGAAGAAAACAACAACAAAGAAGCTCAGGAACACGTGCTTATTCAAAAACCCATATATCAGACAAATTCACTGCAACAAAATCTGAGGTTGCAGAGCCAAAAATTGGCAGGAATGTTCTTGAGAAATGCCTTTTTTTTTTTTTATCTCCTCAGGGTGTGAAGAATGTACTCAGCGTAAAGGTCCCTATGATGATTTCAAAAATCAAGATTTGTTAAAAAGAAAAAAAAAAGGAATTTTGAAGAAAATAAGAAAGTTAAATACATTGAGTATTGAATGGCTTCAATCGCAGGACCAGGTGGTAAAAAATCATTCACTGCAACTTCCTTATTCTCATTCTTCTTGTCTGTTAAAAATTTGAGTTAAAGATAGCAACAAAAGTAGTGGTTTATTCTAATTAAAGATTAAACAATAACTAAGGATACAGTCTTCAAAGAATCGGCGGATTTCAGAGAGACGATGTGGTGGAAGTTCTTTGATGTCAGTGTAATGCTTATACTCAGGATCATCAACACAAACTGCAATGATCTTATCATCTTTTTCACCCTTTATTAATTATAAGACAACAAATTAGCTACAATACAATGGCTCACACAAGCTTCAATCAGAGATTTGGATGTAACCTGGTCAATCATGGGCATTAAACCAATAGCTCTGGCGCGTAGAAAACAACCTGGAAGCACAGGCTCCTGTACATATATTAACCAACTTCATATAAGAATGTTTTCAACAGTATGAAAAATTTGTTTCCTATGGTGTTAATAAGACTCAAACCTGCATGATAACTAAAACATCCAAAGGATCATTGTCTTCACATAATGTGCGTGGGATAAAACCATAGTTATGAGGATACACAACTGAAGAATACAGAATCCTATCAACCTGAGAGACACAAATCAAATACTTGAGATTGATTAGCCCACAAGATCAGATCATTTTTTTTTCCAGGGTTTGATTTTTTTTTTTTTTACCTTGATGAGTCCTGTTTTTTTATCAAGTTCATATTTGACTTTGCTTCCCTTTGAGATCTCAATAACCTGATTTTCATTCAAAAATTTTAGATTCTCTTTTTTTTTTGTGATCTTCTCAGTAAAAAAAATTCCATCATTAAACATAAGTCTTACCACATTGAAAATCACAGGAGCTCCAGGTCCTACAAGACAAATAATAATTTAGTTTTAAAAGACTCTAATCAGCATCTATAAGACTCTAATTTAGTTTAACTTACCGATTTCAAGATCATGCCATGGATGTGCAGCAACTGATCTCCTAGACAAAGATGAAAGGATCCTCTCGTTTAAGCGTGGAGTAGGTCGCTGAAGTCTCTCTGATTGATTCTGTTTCACTTCTTCTTCTCCACTCATCTAATAACAGAGCAAAACTAACCAAACCTTAGAAATCTGTAAATCGATTATGTAAGTTCACGATCTAAATCCCGATAGAATCTTTAACTAGTGATGCTCATCATACGATCCATCACTTAAAGACTTAACATCTAAATCAGATTCTACTACGATCAAGAATCAGCATGTTTAATCATCTTTCGTATTCATCTCATCAACATATTTCAGCTAAATACTAATAATAATCTGTATCAAATTTGTTCATTTCTCGATAAATATTCCATTATAAGCAAAATTCCAGAGAATCAAACATTGATACGTATCAAAATTTGAGATCTAAGAACAAGAAATAAAAAAAAAGTCGTACCTTGGAATCGTTTCAAGAAACAGAACAATTTTACGGAAAGTGAAGAGGAAGAAGATTGACGATGAAAAGAAAACAGTGAAGCGCGTGTTCTTCAATTGCGAGCCATAATCGTATTTATAGAACGCGAGAAAAACGGATTAAGCATTAATTAATTTTGTAGTTAAGTGATTAATTAACCGTGGTTAATAATCACCGTTCGATCATCCAAACCTGGGGCCCACCGTAAAACACTAATCTCGGTCACTTGAACAATTCTCCAACACACACGTGGCACTCCTGCTTTTAACTACATAACTTAGTGAACAAAAGAAAAAAGAAGAAAGCAAGAAACCAAAAAAATATTTGTAACAATGGCTATCAACAGAATCGCAAATTGGAACGCCGGGAGAAGCTAGTCGTCCCGACGCGATAGGGCGGCTTTCGCATAGTTTTTTCTCGATGGTTATATATATTCGTTTTCGCGGGTCAAGGCTCTGGAATGGCTTACGGAAAACTAACCGTAGACGGTCCAGACACCTTCCGGTCTCGTGGCCGCTTCTTTGGCTCACGCGTTTGCGTTGTTTGTGGCGGTTTCAGTCGGAGTAGGCATGGCCATCCGGGTAATTGGATCGGATTCGGGTCTTTCGGGTACAGAGGTTTTAGATTGTGTTTAGGTCAAAAAAATTGTTACCGCAAAAATCCGAAATTTTTTTGATACATATCCTTTAGAGTATTTTCGGGTATATTATATCTAAATTCGATAAATTTTATTCAAAATATTCGAAAATACCAAAAAATATCTGATATTATCGAAAAGTATCCGAAAATACAAAAAAATTACCTGAAAATATCGGTTCGAATATCCGATCGGATATAAGATAATATTTAAAACCGAACTGATACCCATGAGTATATAAGTGTAGGACTCTACGGATAAAATGAGCATACATGAACCTGTTCCGAACCGTTTTTCGGGCGGTTTCGGTTCGGGTAATCGGGTTTTTATGCCCAGGCCTAAGTCGGAGCAAACATTTCAGGCGGCCATGTGAACCCGGCGGTTACATTCGGAAACATAACGTTGTTAAGAGCTGTTCTTTATTGGATCGCTCAATTACTTGGAGCAGTCGTAGCTTGCTTGTTGCTCAAGGTAAGTACAGGTGGGATGGAAACGGAAGCTTCACTCTCCCATGGAGTGACACCATGGAATGCAGTCGTTTCGAGATTGTTATGACGTTTGGATTAGTTTACACAGTTTACGCTACTGCCGTGGATCCCAAGAAAGGTTATATTGGAATCATTGCTCCTTTAGCGATAGGGTTAATCGTTGGTGCTAACATTCTGGTCGGTGGTGCCTTCGATGGTGCGCCCATGAACCCGGCGGTTTCGTTTGGTCCTGCCGTGGTTAGCTGGACTTGGACGAATCATTGGGTCTATTGGGTTGGTCCTTTTATGGGTGCAGCTATTGCAGCTATTATTTATGACACTATCTTTATTGGTGGTAATGGTCATGAACCACTTCCTTCAAATGAAATCTTCTATTGTGCCCTAGTTACTAAGCGTATGCTGAGAGATACTTATTCATGTTATTTATTCTCTCATGTGTCTTTATTTTTAGTCGTGTGGTGACGATGTTAATTTTACTACTTGTGGGTTTTAAGTAATTAATAAATCGATTCTTTGAAAATTTTATATTACTTTAAATGTAATTAATTAATATGCGGGATTAACGTAGTATGTCACACGTAAGAAATCATGTATAACGGAATTCATTTGAGGGCATATTCTTGAGATTATGCTTCCATGTTGGTGAAAACATATAAATATAATGGGACCCGCCATTATCAACACTACAATGATAATTTATGGTTGGTCCATACACGTTCTATGTGAATCTTTTAGGTAATGATAATTTAGTGGATTTCATTTAAGTATTTAATCAATCGACGTCAAAATAAAAAATATTTAACCAATCGACAGTGACTAAAAGAATTGTTGACACAAAAAGGCAATTCAATAAAAACTAATTAGAATGCAAAACAAATTGTTCCATCGACCAGACTATCACAAGATTGTTGGTTCGACGCTACCACAGATCAAAACTCAGTAATTTACGTTTTGTGAAATCAAAATGCCGTAGTTATCATTAAGAGTGGTTTTAGATCTAAAAATGTAATGCGTTGAAAATTTTTATCATAAAATGTGGTTTCAGATCTAAAAATGTAACGCCTTGTTTTCTTTGTTTTTTTTAAAGTTAAATTGGAATATGAAAATAGTATTCCTATACATGAATGTTAATTCGATGTCCCGGTTTTTCCTCTAAAACGCGTTTGGCTGTTGCTTGCACGTTCAAGCAAATTGCATCTTCGAGATTTGAATTATTTGATCCTCTCCATGTATAATTCGTCAATAATTATGATTAGTACAATTCATCGTGTATTTAAAAGAGATGTTAAATGGATTGGATAGTCTATAATTTTATACCATGTTTATACATCATTTTTTTCTTTCAAAATTTTCATCCCTTGAGAACTTACATGAAAAATATAGAACCACGTGTTCTTGTATTCTTACCAACTGAATATGCACGAGTGTTGAAACATCTAAAAATATGGCAAATATTAAAATTAAGAAAAATTGATCTCAGATTCTTGAAATTTTTTAGTTTTGCAAAAATTGATGGCCAATCTTCCGGAGTCAATATTAGTGAAATCAACTCGGAGCAATATGTCCATATTATTTCATGTGTTAGTGACGGTGATATTAAACACCCCAATAACCCACAAAAGGACATCCAACTATGGAGTGGGGATAAACTCTTTTGGATCGCTTTTAAGCCTAATAGGTGAACCTCTCCCTCTTTTATAACAATCTATTTGTGTCTTCTCAAACTATCATCATGGTTTTATGATTTCCTTCGCTAGAGAGAATTATCTCATACACTTGTTCGATAATCGGCTCTCTAGAATTCGCCAAATGTCATGAATCTTCTTCATAGAAATTGTGGTTTAAGATCTCTAGGAATGGTTAGCTAACGTCTTCAAAAATCTTGCGGTTCTTTGCCATCCAAACAAACCATAAAATACATAGGATAATTTTCACATATTTCTCTCTAGTTCTCAGTGTCTTTATCCGGTAAAATATGTAATGAAAACTAGTGAGTAAATATGATGATGGAAACACCCCAATGACTAAGGAAATATTGGAAAAAAGCCAAAACTTGTCGAAACGGTGGACATTCAATTAAGGAATGGTTGATAATCTTTTCATCTGCCTTGCATCTCGGACATTTTTTATCTCATCTTATATAACAGAAGAAGAATATTTGGCACGTAGACAGACATCTTTAAATACTTTACACACGAAATGTTTTATTTTTAAGTTTGTGCTAAGAGTATACTAATACTCGAATCCTGAAACACGAGGTTATTAAGCTTGACGAGAAATGTCTCTCTTTCCACTATCATCATTTCACCGCATAGTTCCATGATTTCGTGAAAGACCAACTATAATTATCACTTATACCCGTAATGAAAATCAATAGTTCCATCGACGACACAAAATGAAAGTCAAAACTTTCGAACCAAAGTATCAAACCTTCGAGTTCGATAATACTTAATAGGCTGGAAAGTGGAAAGGCCCATTAAAAACCTCACTTTCACGAATATGACTCTCAGTGGGCCTACTAAAGCATAAAGCTAAGGAAGCTTTCGCTCCAAATTAGCAAAACCACGCGTGACGAACACGTGCACGTCAATCTCACGTGGAATCCCTTATCTGACTACCACGTGTCTACGTGAATCGTTCGGCCCTTCTAATCAGGGCTTAACCCGGCCAATGCTTGTAACCTTACTGGGCTTAAAAAATTTAAATATATGTAAGGCCTTTTGTCTGGAACCCAACAAGAAAATGAGTAATTATTTGATTTTTCTGGAAAAACTTAGGACGAAAGGGTTTGACTTTGACCAAAAGTTGTAGGAAATCAGAGTTGTTAGACCATTTACGGGATGTTAGAATTAAAAAATTCTAAGAGTTGAATGAGTGCAATGAATGTGTTGATATTGAATGATTAAATAATGTGGTTTATTTGAAGTTGAATTAATTCAACATGTAGAATTTGGTGAACGATGAGAGAAGAATATCATATGACAAATTTTTATTGGATACTGAGATTTTTCATATATTTGTTTTTATCCTAACTATTTAAGATCAATTATTTTATAACAAATTAAATTATTTTAAAAAAAGTGTAATACCAAAAAAGATTTGTTTCATTTGATTTGGACCAAAAAAACTATTTTCACTATATTTTTTATTAGTGTCAATAAACTTTTGTTTATAGTTTTTAGCATCTTCTTAAACATTTTTAATGAAATATATTTTATAAAACTATTTTTTAGTTTAAACATCTTTTTAAACATTATTTAATTCTTAATTATTTGAATATAATTTTAATCATTAATAATGTAATATGTAATCACAAAAAAATAAAAAAAATAAAAATATAAAATAAAAATAGATGTTGAATTATGAGGTAGATGAGAAAGAAGATGATCTAGAATGAAAATGAGGATGTTGAATGTTGAAATTATTGTACATGAGTTTGATATCTCTGACGTTTGCTAGTGACACACAATATTTAAATAAATGTACCTCTGTATAATACTTTAAAGAAAATTATTCACCTATTGTTGAATTTAAATAATATAATTCTATTCATTTAGATGAAAAAAAATAATGATTCATTTTGTTTCAGATTTTAGCTTTTTCCTTTTTATGAGTTTTCTATGCAAATATATAAAGTGAAATATGTTTTTTAACTAGCCGAAAATGGAGATATGAATAAATTTGTTTGAAAAAATAAAAATAAAATTGTTGAAAAAAGTATTGTCCTTCAAATTGTTGAAACTTACTGCATAAACAAAAGTCACGATGTCGAGTTTATTAGAAAGGAACCGAGCTGCGATATCTTTAAACAAAGGTCACAATTTTTATTAATTGTGCGAATTAGCAGCTACAAGCTACACAACCCAAAAAAGTTACTACTCGCAAATAGAAGCACACCTCCATTATCCAATTCTTGGATTTCAATTTGGATTTATTGGTTATCAATGGATGAGTGTCTAGTTTGTGAAAGTTTTAGTGGTGAGATATAAGTTGCTAGCAGATGTGTTAGCCCCAGTAGGAGGAAAGACTGAGTCAAACTTGCTCTAGGATGGGAAAATAAAACATATTTAAATTTAAAATGATTTTATTTATGTTCATTCAAAGTGACTTAAAATCAATATAAAAGTGAATGGTAGGGTTGGATAAAATTTAGAAGATTTTTTTTCTACTTGTATTTGATTTTTAGGCTTATATATAAAAGGAATCTAAAAGTTTGTAAAAATTATTCATCGGATTAATTAAAAAAAAACTTTCGTCTCGAAGAGCATCCATTTCCTTCAAAAGAATATATTTATTTGCCCAAATTAACAAATTAGACTACATAAATGGGTTATAGAAATTTGGACAAATTAAAAATGGACGAACCCAACAATAGCACTTAAGAAAAGCTAAACCCGAGGAGTAAGTTTGGTCTTGTCGTTTACCAAAAATGCAGTTTCGGTTCTTGTTGACCTAAACGAAAATTTTAATAATTTTTTTTCCTTTCTCAAATTTTTTTAAATAATCTTCCAAATCAATTTTTCTTCTTCGTTTTTCTATAAATTCGTCAGCCGACGTCGACTCCGACATCAGCCGTACTCTTTATAATTATTTTATAGAATTTATCTATCAGAAAAATTATTATTTGGAGACAACAATTTGGAAAGGTATGAGTGTGGGCGATTTTTTGGAAGATTGTCTTTATTCTTTTCACGGTTTTTTCGGTCATGTTTCACAAGCGATTTTTCTATGATCTCGCCTTTGAGTACTGATATTCTCTTTCACACCACAGTTAGTTGGATTGGTGTCTTTTCGACGTGTCTTTTCGACGTGTCTCTTCAACATGTTGTGTCTTTTAATGTGTTTTGCCAACAATCTCATCATATTTATCATGTATTACAGTTTGATAGATTAGATTGGGTGAAAATGAGTCGTATTTCCATTCTGGATTTTTCTTTGTGTTAGTTATTTTATGTTTTTTTCGTAGAGTTTGATTTCGGTGAAATGATCATTCGTGATGTTTCTGCCGGTTATTTCTGTTGATTTGTTAAAGTCTAGACGAAAGACAAATTCATACAGAGACAACCGAAGTTTGAAGTCTTCACGTAGTGATGTTTTGAGATTTGCGAAATTCTTATAGTGCATCATAGTTGGGTGATAGTCAATAATCGCAATGGTTGAGTTCGAATACGGAGAAAGAACTTAACATATTTGTTAATCTGTTAGCGAGTAATACTTCTATTGTTGAAACATCGTCAATTTCGTTTCTTATGTTATATCGTTCTTTCGCCTCTTTGTTTAGAGTATATGTATATGAATAATATTTTTATAATCTTGTAAACTCTTGATCGAAATGATAATAATATTTAGAAGTTCAAAAAAAAAATTTAATAATGAATAATATTCATATCGATAGTGGAGTATAAATTTTGCCGAAAAAATTAATGAATACAAAAATTGTATAAATAACCGTTCAATATATGTAACGAAAATAATGAATATAAATGCAGCATATAGGTCTAAACGTGGTACTTCTACTCCTGAGTGTTGGTCTCAAAATTAAACACTTCTTTCTCTCTACCTCACTTGGGTTGGTGTCCATGTTGATGCTGTCTAAAGCTCTGTCTTTCCTATCTTTTACCCATGTTTCTAATGCTGGTCCCTCTCATCCTATTTCTTATGGTTTTGTTGGTTTATATGTGGTTCCTTGTAAATGCTCCCTGTTTTAATAATTGAAGAAGACCATTCACTAAAAGAAGAAATCAAATGAGTTTAATATTTGATGTGGCTGGAATAGAAAACTCATTTATTCTAATGTCGTTGATCGGTCACGTAATAAAGAGTCACTGGTCAATAAAGAGTCAATGTATACCTACCACTCCTTTTTACGTGTTTCTTTATATATTAAAAATAGTATACGCAATTCCTTTGTCGACTTGAATAACTTTAGTTTATTTATTATTAACATGCATGAATCAAGCGGTCGAAACCGGATTCTAGGTGATTTTGACATGTGGTATGGCTTTATTATTAAAGAGATAAGAAATTATCGTGGGGTTATTAGCAAAAATAAAGAAAACAAAAAAAATACTCGTGAGGTGAGCCATGCAAAAAGGCAAGGCAATACAAAAATAGAGCAAAATAAACGTACGCATGATGTAGGCATTGGTTAATTTATCCGTTACATTCGCTTTGATTTTTTTGAAAACATTCGAGGCGATGCGATTTAGCATCGAATGAACAGTTTAGGATTAGAATTAGAATCTGGTTTAACCACAACTAACTTGAGCTGTTTAATTTATTTTAATTTTAGACGTAAATTTGACCCTATTTTGAACTCTAACACCGATTTTTATGACTATCAAAGATAAGGTCATCCTGGTCACCAAATGAAGTTTCTCTTCGTGAGCCATCCCTCAGCACTCGGCAGTATTATAAAGAAAAAGCTCAGCAATACCAACTTCTTTTTTTCGCTGTAATAATTTATAAATAATTAATATTTAATTAAAGTATAAATATATAGAACAAAAATAAAAATAAAAGAAGAATAACGCATTGTGACTGGGGCTAGCAGCCTAAGTGCATATTGCCTTTAAATAAAACAAATAATGTTTGATTTTCTTTAGCAAAAAAAGTATTGTTTGATTTTAGCTTTTAAAGAAATCAGGAAAGCATACAGATGATTGTTAACGTTTAAAAAATAGTTGTCTTAAAAAAGACATAATAAATTGTGAATATCCGAACGCTGTCTATTATGACTATCAAAGATAAGGTCACACAATCCACGAGATTACGATGGTCATCGGCATCTTAAATAAGAGCATGTTCATTATCTTCACAAGAAAGAAGTTCTTTTAAGCACCGAAATCTATTAATTGTTCCAATATATTATTGTTGTTTATATGAAAAGTAGACTATTAAATATTTATTTATTCTTCGTAAACATTATCATATACCAACGATAAGGATGATCAATAGGTAAAAACTTTTTATGCCAATCAAACCAAGACGTTTTCTTTTTGTGTTTTAATTGGAATACATCAGTTTTATCTTGACAATACAGACACGCTAATCTTCTATAAGTTATCCATCCATATAACATAACATATGCTGGAAAGTCGCTTGTGATCCACATAAAAATTATACATATCTTAAAATTATGCTGGCATGACACAACATACGTTTCAACACCATGATTCCATAATATTTGTAACTCATAAATCAATGGTTGGAGGAATACATCGACTAATCTCTTTGTAAGCTCTGGGCCGGGAACAATAAGAGTGAGGAACTAAAACTCTCTATGCATACACAAAAATGAAAGCAAGTTGTAAGGTGTAACGATTATATGCCACAACGAATACTGCCTTATATGCCACAACGAATATTGCCTTACATGTTTTCCAAACGGGTTGAAACCATCTGTACATAATCGGATGTATACATTCTTTCGCTCGAATGCAAAATACTGATACATTGATTGAAAATGTTTTTATGCTTCTGCGTCTAAAGAATGTGTAATATCTCATTCTTGTCTATGCTCTCAATGTCATCTCACTGCGTCTGTCATGCGATGAGATTGATATAATCTCTTCAACCTCTCCGTTAACGGTAAATACCACATCCGTTTATATGAAATTTGAACTCTGCCAGTAGTCTCATGAAACCAGGATTTACGACATAATCGACATCTTTTGTGATTTTCATCTTCTCTCCAATATATCATACAATTGTCGATGCACACATCTATTGTATGATACGACAAACCAAGTTTAGCTATAATTTTATATACCTCGTAGTATGATGCTCGTGAAATATTATCTTCGGACAATAAATCTTTCACAAAATATGCTATCGTATTAACACATTCTTATGTCTAATTGTAGTCCGTCTTAATAGTCATCAATCTACTAGCATATGATAAAGGTGAATGACATTCTCTACAAACACTATATAACGGCTGTTTTGCTGCATCTAACATATCAAAAACCTTTGTGCTTTTAAATATGGTTCTTCAATCCTATCTCCATCTACATCGGTTGACTGTATATTCTCTCTAAACACATCATTCACTTTCTCAACGGTATCTACACCAAAATCTACTTATGTTCTATGTTCTCTTAAGCTATCTGCAACATATAGTTCACTAATACTACCAGAATCATAATTTGTTTTTCTATGTAGATATCAAATCTTGTAACTAGACATAAACCCATTGTAATACAAATGACTCAAAAAATCTCTATCTTAATATTATGTGAATTCACACAAATAGAACATGAACATTTCAACTTACGAGAGTTTTTTCACACCCGGTTGATTTACAGCCAATTCTATGAACTCGTATATATTTCGAGCATACTCGTCTTTCAATATGTTTGACTCCGGATCCATCATTGGTTCGTCCATCCATGATCGAAAGCTACTAGAATATGATATTTATTTTCAATTTTTTTGTTTAGATAAGATATTGTGTTGTGAATGAATATAAGAGTGTTAAAACATATATATAAGTTCGTCAGCCGTCGAAATCCGTTAAAATCCATCACAAGTTTTAAATTCCAAACGACTATATATAATAGTTATATTAACGTTTATATATTCCACAGATTTCTAACCAACATATTCTGTCAAAAATCCACCAGGTTTTCCAACAATAGAAAAATTCGTTGGCATATTCATCAAATTTATGGTAATTATCTTGTAATGATAGGAACATGAATTGTAAACCTCTGTTTGGAGAAACATACGAGAAAAAAGTAGAACAGAATGTTTCATCATCCATCGTACATATATCTGTATATATTGGTGTATTTTAATTAAGTACAATTATGAGTTAAGAAATAATATATATTAGAGATATCTAATGAGTTGTGGGAATATTTCTTGATTCACGCAGATGGTGAACTTGTAGTTATCTCTAGAATTTTTCTTACTTACCTTTGTTATATATATTTTATATGTTAATTATGTTTTCTAAAATCTTTTGTTTTGCGGAATTAATTTTATAATAATTATTTTTTTAACTTTAGCAAACATAATTTCTAGCCCTAAAATAAATAAGAAACATGATTATTTATGTTAGAATATATTTAAAAATTTAATCTCGGTCTAAAATCTACGGTTACTAACAGGCACATTTCATTTGTAAAATTTCAAAAGAGTTGAAGTAAGTGTTGTAAATTCGCAAAAATTTAAAATACTTTGATTTCAATCTAAGTTATCATTTCTATGTTTTCTGGTAAACTAACAACTTTTTAAGCATATTTTAAGTTTACTGAGAAAATTACAACTGTGCAAGATTTTGAAAGTAGCTTATAATCATTTTATAAATTTCCATAATAGTAATTTCAAGGCTCAAAATTAATCTATTTCTAAAAATTTCAAAAATTTAAATAAATTCCAGAACTTCGAATAAATAATATTTGGAAATTTGAAAATTTTCTCAACGTTATATATATTCGTAATTTTTATTAGAAGTATTTGATGCAAAAGAGTTGCTAAATTTTTGCAAATGTAGTGACAAATGTGTCACATATTTTGTTACAATTTTGTTGTAAAACGACCATGACTTATAATCATTGAATGTTATTTACAAATTTTTCAAGAAATTTTCGCAAGTCATAAAAACGTGGAGATTACTAACGGTAGTTTACAACGAAATTTTTTTGTCGTGATTTTACATTGATCAACTTGTGATAAAATTGCTATATGTATTTATCATTGCAAAAATGTTGTAAATTTTTGTAGCAAAATTTTAAGGAAGTGTAGGAGAGTCCAAGCAAATAGAAATATTGCTTAGTTTGCTATTAAGCAGTAACGAAATGTAAAAAATGAAAGCTATGTTATGAAAATTGGAAGAAAAAAAAAGCTACCGTTCCCAAAAATAAGCGATTGGAAGAAGGAAAAGGGCGGAAATACCCAAACGATAGGTAGCAATCACCCATATGATCAAGAATTTTCTTAATCAGTGCGTTAATCAACCATCCCCAAAATCATGTTAATCACAGTTATCATGATCAATGGTACCCATTTCCGATACAACTCATGGTTAGTAAGTAAATTAACTACTATTTGTTAAATAATTAAATTACTTAATAACCAAATTAAATCCCCTGATCTCTCTCTCTCTATAACTTGTAGTCTCAATCTCTTCTTTAATAATTTGTTTGAATAGTGAAGCAAAGAGACTAGGTGGCCACATTTCTATATTCATATATGCTGAGTTGGAGCTAGTTCTTAAAAAAAAAAAACATGTGCTATCTAAAGAAGGACTAAACTGTGAATTTTTTTTATTACATGAACAATTGTTTTGTTTGAATTGTGTATATATAATATGATACTTTTTGGTTGAAGAGAGTCACTCGATCTTTCTACTATTGGGACTTTAGGAATCTAAAATTTAGCTTAATCATTTTGTTTTATTTTAATTTTGTTTAGTTAAGATAAACTTTTCCTTTGTTCGATGATAATGATCTTTCTTTATCCAACTTTACTTTTTTGAATAATAACATTGGATTATACTATTAACTATCAACGTGAGCAAAATCTCACATCATAAATCAGATGAAAATTAGGTTAATATGTATTAAATTTGTTTATCGCCAATTGATTTTAAATTATAATTTCATGAAATTTAACATTATAACAGACCTCGTATAACTCATATAGGATGATCTAACTAGGATATATATGTTTTTCCCTATAGATAAACCAAAAAAATCCATGATCTTGAAATGGCATGTTAAGTATCTGAAAGAACCCATCCCACACGCAATAATAATAACTGAGATAAAACGCATAATAATATAAAAAGAAGATTATCCAATCCACTCTTTTGTTTTGAGTTCAAATCATTCAGAACAAATCGCCCAACCGATCCATCTTGTTCACTAAATCCGAATTATATTATTCCCGCATTCAACAATCAAAGGTATGAATAGCCTAACGTATAAGATCTCTAGCTATACTTAACGGCTGAAATTGTCAATTCAAAATAAATAAATAAAAGTTAATTAATTAAATAATTTAAAATATTGTAGCACAAAAATGAAATGTAAATATGATACATGTAAATATATAATAAAACATCAGAAAGTATGACAAACAAAATTAAATGAAACCAAAACATTCATCAATGTGTAATATTAGAATACAAAGTTAAACTAAGTAACTTTTGCGCCAAAAAAAAACAAAAACAAAGAAGAAGTAACTTGTGGACTAGTCCATGTTAATTCACTGGTCGATGGTATTTCAAAATAGTGTACAGAAGAAAAAGAAAGAGAAGGTCTAATCAAATTAATCAAGGAGTCATTGGAACAACCATAAGATGCCCCTTTTTGTATTGTTCATCATCTTCTCCTTCACCACAATGAGAAGGTAACTTCTGTGCGCATTCTGCTTCCTTCATTTGCCTGACTTTTCCCGACAAGAATAGGTATAATCCAAAGACTACAACCCCAGATCCGATAACACTATACACGTGTAAAAGAACATTCATTTCAAATTAATGTATAATATTTATGTGTATAGATATATAATTCGACGTACCTTCCAATGCAAACTTGACGATGAAGGATCGAATAATCAAATAGTGTTGCGAATATAAGCCCCACCGGAGTAAAAACAGAAGTAAAGATAGGTCCTCTCCTTCTTATGCACCAAGACGTTCCCACCGTACATATTCCTTGTGCTACCGCTCCCTATAACAAATTGTGCATGGTACATAGGCTCTCATAATATATATATTACAAAAAAAATATCTAAAACCCAATTATAAATATTTTTTACCACCAACTATTTAACAACAATAATTATATATATAAAAAACTTACTGCATAAACAATGGTCATGATATCAAGTTTATCTGTGAGGACCCAAGCCGCGATATCTCTAGATTTGATGAGGCTTAAAAAGGCGCATTGGATGGTTCCAAAGAAGGATAATACGACAGTACTCGAATATTGACAAGGGTATCTCTCGTTCACTTTGGCTTGTATTAGCAGCCACGACCCGAAACAGCTACTACCCGCGAAGAGAAGCACGCATCCGATCACCCAATTCTCGGGTTTCATTGCGGTTTTATTGTTCATCGACTGATGAGTTTCTAGTTTGTTAAGTTTTGTCAAGGGAATGCCTTTGTACATTGTGAGTATTAAAGCTCCTCCTATGCATATCAAAGTGCCCATCACCAAGCCCATACCTGCTTTGCTTTTCATGTTTAGCTTCTCTATCCTATACCCACAGAAATGGGGTTAAATATTAAATTTAATTTGTTAAGCTATCTATCTATATTTGACATATTAGACTTTTAGTTTACCTGAATATTAGAGCCATAACGAATGTAACCGCAGGTGTCATGCTAATAAAAGCACATGCTAGCGTAGCCGATGTATACGATAGCCCCAGTAGGAAGAAATATTGAGTCAAACTTGCCCTAAAATTATATTTTAAAAAAACATTTAATTCAATATTAAAAAACCTCTAAATTAGGACTAAAATGGGTTAGAATGATAAAAATACAAGTGAAAATTTTCTAAATTTTATATCAAATTATGAAAATATTGTATAATTTTTTGAAATAAGAAAGTCTAAAATTAAAATTCTAAACCCAAATACCGTAAAACTAAGTATATTATAAATCCGAAGCCATAAATCTTGATCGCTAAATATTAAATTTAAAAATCTAAAATATGGTTTATTTTCTTAATTTTAAAAGATTTAGCCTACTTTCCATTTAGATATTTTTCTTCTAATTATTCCTACAGCTTTTAAGAGTTCTCGGCGCAAATTAAAAGAAGAACGAACCCAACAAGAGCACTGAAGAAAAGCTGAACCAAGATGTTGGGCGTAAGTTTCGGTCTTGTACTCCTAACAAAATAAAAAAAAATAATGTTTTACCGTTAACCATTACAAAATATGTATATATATATAAATATCAAAAGTAATGAATATAATATACTTACCGTTCCCAAAAATATGCAATTGGTGCTAAAAATACGGTGGAAATAGCGAGACGATATGTTGCAATGACCATATGGTTAACACCACCGTCGAGTACTTTTTTAACCAAAGCATTTCCTAAACCGAGCGCCGAATTAATCACAGCCATAATTATTACCGGCGTCCATTTACCATCGCAATAATCCATTATTTATTAATTAACAAAAATGTAATTACTTATAACTAAGAACTAATCTCCCTCTGTGTTTTTTTTGTTTCTTTTTCTCTGAGGAGATTGTGTATATGAATGATTGAATACCTGAATGAAGAAATTGGTATATATAGAGATATCGTTCACTATTCATATTACCTACTTGTCTTTTTATTCTTTATCTTAAAGAATAAGTTAAATTTAATAAAATCAATGCTCATTATGTTTCTCTTTTAGATAACCACACATTTCTCGTTGAATTAGACAGATGACATTGACGTAATTTTCACTAGAAAAGTGACATGCACTCACAGGTGCTCAACAGCAGATATTGGGGGAGGCATATGTGAGACAGATGCGTAAACAGTAAATAGTGCTGCTAGAGTATTTTCTTTTGCCGATTTTATTTTTAGTGGGTCAAGAAAATTTGTAGTACACGAAAAACATTATTTAGTGGGTATAAACATAGTTTTTTTGGACAAAACATAACATGAAGACTGACGTCCATAACATATTATAGAAGCAAAATGATTAGAACGATATTATACCTTAAACTCATATGAAATAAAGAACAAAAAAAATATGATTTTATAATTTATATTGTGTAAATAATTTATAAAAGATTGAATTTATACTTTAAATACATATTAAGAAATCCAAACAAATGAATTTTATAGTATGTATTTCGTAACAAAATTACAAAATAAAGATATTATACCCTACATCCAAATGAAATGGAAAACTCAAACATATAATTTACAATATTTATCACGTAACAAAGTTACAAAAAAAAATATTATACCATATACCCACATGAAACAAAGAATCCAAATATGTGATTTTAAAGTATTTATTCTGTATGAAAGTTATAAATAAATGACTATATACCTTAAAAATATATTTGTGGACAAAACATATTGCATATACTCCCTCTATTTCATATTAAATGTAGTTTTAGAATTTAAAATCTATTTTATTATAAGTGTTGTTTTGTGTTTTCAATACATAATTTTGACAAGATTTCTAGCATAACCTCTATTATTTTAATGTAATAACCAATTAAAAAATGTATGGTATATTAATAAGGGATCAAATAGACAAATTCACTTTTTTAATTAGTGTGTAAAATTCTTAAATTACAAATAAACTGAAATAGAGGGAGTATTTGTCTACGAAAGAACATGAACAAAATAAAAAATTAATCAAGTTATTTTTTGAATAAAACACATAACATATATTTTTTACGCAAACACATGGACAAAAAACAAAATAAAACTTGTTCACTTTTCACAAGGATAATAACAAATAATTAGAAAAGATTTTGTCATTAGGTTTGAATCAATTACTAAAAACTATACTTTAAATTTGGGTTTTGAGAACCCAACCCATCCCCACGAAACAGGAAAGAAAACAAAGTGGCAAAACAAACCGAATAAAACATATGTTGTGTATGTGAAAATCGAAGTTCTAGAGTAAGAATGGAAAATTTAATGTTGTTAGGATTGAATAAATTACTGAAAATTATATCCTAAGTTTGGACTTCTAAACTCATACCACTCATTCGAACGAGGAAAAAAAACAAACAAGAAAGAAAAATAAAATAAAAATATGTTGTATACTCAAAATATAAGTCTTAAAGTATGAACGGAAAAGTTGATGTCATTATGTTTGAATCAATTATCAAAATCTATACTTTAATAAAACTAAATATTACATTATAAATAGAAAATCTAAATAAAATATTTTAGATATCTAAAAAAATTTGTATCGTATATAAAAAATATAACATATATTGTATACGAAAACTCGTGGATAAAATTAAAACAAATAAAAAAAATAAGTTTGAGTTGATGAAAGCAAAATAGTATTTTTACACATAAAGAAGTGATTTTTTAGGGACGGTGTCATAGCGTTTTTTCGAAAATTCTTTCAAAATAGTGACGTTTTCAAATAAACTTATAAGTTTATAACATAGGTTATGTATTAACTCAAACTGGAAGTTTTAATTAGTTAATTGATTTTGCTCTACTTTTCATTAGTAAATAACTTAAATGAGTTGGATGAAAAATCTTAAATATTTTCGGATGGTCGGTGTAACACAAGCGAAATGATTAGGCGTTAGAATATATGGTCATAAATGTTTTGCCGTTCTCTACTTTTTTTTCTTTTTTTTCTGCAAAACTACATACACGTGGTATTTATGATGTGTATTGATTACAAATGATTTTGTATCACTACCTAAACATTGCTGAGCCAGAATTTAATTTCGATTTTTCATAATTGATTTTGGTTTTATATATGTCATTAACCAAACATTATTCAACTAGTTTAAACACAGTTGGTTAAAGAAACTCAAGTTTTCGATCCAAGCTATCACTGTAGCTTAAACACAAAACCTAATTGTGTCTTCTCTTGCTTTTCATTCTAATTTTCCATTTTCGGTATGTTTTCTTTCCCATTGATATATGCTGGCTTTTATCTTCTTTTGGAAAAGCAAAGGAAAGAAAAGTGAGATAAAGTTTTTATTTCTTTCCAATTTGATTCCTTCGACAAAATAATGGACATTTTTATCAGAGCATTATGGGCTTATGTGCATGTACACCACGCGACCACAATTTGCATATAATATAACAAAATTATTTTATTATTATTTTTAATATTATAAAATTTTAGATCGAATTTCATAATTTTCTTAGACTATTAGTTTCGTTTTAATCGTCACTTAATTTAACAAAATTATTCGCAATATAGTAAAAGAACTTTTTCGAATTACGGAGAGATTGCGAATGCTTATGATATAAACGAAGCGGCATGAGTTCGGTCGTAACTCGTAAGCAGAATACTGTAACATGTCGACCGTCATTGTTCGTATAGTTCACGTCGGTTTTGTAAATGGGTTCCAATCTTTATTTTTTATCTTGATCGATGCGGCATTTGTTATGAAAATAGTCTAATTCATATTTTAAAACTCTTCCCATGCGCTACTACTTTTACGGTTTTACCCTGTTAACAAAATTATCTAGCTCTGTATTCTTAAGTAGAGATGTACTAATCAAAACCAGGGCCGACTCATAATAGGGGGGTGCGACGGTTCAGAGCCCAATTACGTGTCCCTCCTATGTCCAAATAATTAAGAGACATGATTATATATATACATATAGATATATATATATATATATATATCAAAATAAATCAAAATGTTTAAAAAATTAGATTGAAAGGGGCTCAAAAAACTATTATATATATATATATATATATATTTTTTCATTAAATAAATTATAAAATATTACTCATAAAATTTTAGTGAGAAAATTTTAATTTAGGAGTCAAACAATTGTTTGTTCTAAATTTCAAAAAAATGTTGAGCTGGTTTAAGATTGAAGGTCACATTTAGCTGGCCCAAGCTTGAAGGTCATGTTTAATATTAGTTAGTTCTATCAAAATGATTCATCCGTGGGTTAGATTAAAAATTTTACCCGTAAATCTTCATTCTGTTTAATTCGCAGATCAAATTCGATTAACCCACACTCGCTCCGCTCAAAACTCGTAAAACTCGCGGATAACCCGTTATCTGTTCTTTTTTTAAGAATTTCAAAAAATTTACGATTTTTGGGGTTGACGGCTTTTCAACCCGTCGAATATCTATTTAGAAAAAAAAACCCAATATTTGTGGGTTACCCGCCAACCCGCTGATTTTGAACCAACGACCCGCACTCCTCCCGCAAATAAAATGTTCAACCCACATCCGCAGTTGATCCATAAATATTTTTTTTCCGTCGATCTGCACCCGTCCTACGACGGCTCAAAACCCACGGATTAAATTATTTTTTGACAGGATTAGTATTAGTCGAAACATGAAAAAGTAGTTAATTTAAAGACAAGTTGAGTTTCAAACGTAACATTTAGTATTAGTTTACCTTTCAAACGTAAACATAAACTACTGAAGGTCAAGCTTGTACCTTCTATATTAGTCTACATCAACGGCCCAAGCTTGACTCGAATGTTTTGGGCCGTTCAATCCAATTAAGGCGTGGGCCTTATCTCTTATTTTATGTACGTAAGATTCATCAATACAAAAATATATCATTAATCTAATCTATCATTTTTACGGTAAGATATTGCATGGTTTGGTACAAAATTGAATCAACCTATCTCACTCCAAAAAAGTTGAAAAATACAGGAAAAAAGTCTAATAATAAAGAGTTGATCAATATTGACTTATGACGATTATGATAACAAATATCTATCTCCATCACACACACACGATTGTATATAATCAAACGGGCAATTTAGTATTATTGTCATTTATTGTCATATGGTCTTCGTTTTCAATATTCTGACAAAACTTGGAAGGGGTCAAAGTCTTCAAAACAGACTGATCTGTTTCACTCTTCTTTCCCCAGAGAAATACGTAGAGACCAGTTATAGTCACTACTGATCCAAGTATGCTGCATTTTTTTTATAAATCATAAATAAATATATCAGTTAGGTTAATATACAATATGATATGGTTTGAGAATAAAACCTGCTGAGGTATAAAGGAGAGTGTAAGATGAGGAAATCGAATAAGGTAGCAGAGACTAGACTGACGGGGGTGAATGTTGACACGAATACTGCTCCTGTCATTTTTATCGACCATGACGTTACCACTGTCGACATCGCTTGCCCAACTATTCCCTGATTTTTTTTATATTAACCATTTTATATAAAAACCATATAAATTCTGTTATAATTAATCATGTTATAAATTTATATAAATTGTTGGAGAAATTCATATAAATTAAAAAAAAAATTGATTTAAAGGAAGTAGTTGGAAATTAGTCTCTGTAAAAATTATTGTTTTAGGATCCGATTTACTATTACATGTTAAGTTAAACCCCACAAAATAATAATACCTTTCTATAATAAGTATGTAGCAAAATAAAACTCATAGAGTGCAATTTTTTTATGAAACTATATACAAATTCATCTTAATAAACCTAATTTTTAACTAGAAAAAGATTATGGAATCTTACTTTGAAATTATATAGTATGAATATAAGAATCAACGAAATATCTAAAAGGGAGATTTATAAGAAAACAGAGATTGAAAACCCTTTTAACAAAAAAAGAAAAGAAACAAAACAGAGATTATAAATTACGACTCTCTTTTATGAAAAGTTTACAATAGATGACATGTATAAATATCAAAGAAAAGAAAAAATTCTAACTCCTTGTCAACTGTTTTGACAGCATAACCCTCATTTTATCAAATATTTTACAAGCTTATATACCCTATAGTTTTATTTTGTATTTTCATAATATCATTTTAATACATATATATATATATATATGTAATCAAATAAGAAGAAAAACTTACAGCGTAAAGGATGACAAAGATGACGAATTTGTCTTCGATGATCCAAGCTTCCACTTCTCTACTCTTATAAAGACTCAAAATAGCACATTGAAATGCTGCGAAGACTGACATGAGACATGTGCTTGAATACTTATTGCAAGAATACTTAACGTTCAATTTTCCTTGAAACAACATCCATAGTGACAACAACACTGTCCCGATGATCAAATAAAGACATCCTAGAAGCCATTTCTTTGTTTGGTCATGGCCATTTTTATGTAATGTGTCATTGTTGTTGTTGTGAAGAGCTTCGGAATGAGAATGAGGGTTTGATATTTGTGGGCCTTTGTAAAATGTCAAGAACATTGCTCCGATTATGCAAATTAGGGCTCCTAATAACTTGAGGATACCTGCTCTGCTCTTCAGGTTTTGCGTATTCTCTATCCTGCATTAAAATAAATAAATAAGAGAAATTTTTGATAAGGGTTTGTGATATTTGAAGTTTTAATACAAAATCAATAATGAAAAATTTAACCAATACATTACCTGAAAATAAGGGCCAATGCAAAGGTAATAGCGGGTAACATGCTAATTAGAGCCACCGAAACAGTTGCTGACGTGTACGATAGTCCAAGCAAAAAGAAAAATTGCATCAAACTTGCCCTGCGTTATTTAAAAAAATTGAACATATAAAATAAAAGAAACAGAGTAGAGCTTGTAATTACTAAGAGATATAACGTGTTAGACAACTCTTTTAATTTTTGTTTTTTCTTTATAAAAGTTAATAAAATCATTAAAAACGTAGGAGAATGCGTATTATATAACAAGAACAAGTGAAAAGGACAAACCCAAGTAATCCGCTGATGAAATGTTCGCACAAAAGCATGAACGTGACCCTTGGTATTGTTTTCCTATAACAAACTCATATAAAAAAAAGAAAACTTCATTACAAAATAAAAAAGGTGGATATATATCAACATTACAAACTTAGTTTCATAATTTGTCAATCAAAAATGAATTTTCAAAATCTATAGGATTACTCTGGTTTTTAACAGATCAAATCACACATGAGAAGAACAGTTGTTGTATTACTGCAAGAGCGCAAGGCTGACGACAGATTTGCAATCCATGGTTTGTTTATTGGCACATAAAATCAAATATTATATGAAAAATAATCTACGATTAGTCCAAACTTTAACACTTAAATGATGAAATCCTACAGCTACTTTATTATTGTAATGGTAACCTCAGCATTTTAAATTCACAGTTAATTAGTTTAAATTTCGACGTCTGAAAATTAAATCATACAAAATACGAGAACATGACCAAAGAAATTTACTTAAAAAAAATGTAATCAAAGATAGTTTCAAAATCGAGTTTCGAGGCATAAGAATCAAAATATTCATACCTCTCCCAAATATAAGAAAATGGAACCAAGATTAAAGAAGAAATAACCATTCTATAAGCGCCAAAGATCATATGGTTAACACCAACATCAAGTGCTTTCTTAGCGAGAGCATTCACTGATCCCATTGCAACACTTGATATTAACATTACTACTACTGGTGCCCATTGTTCTTCCTTCATTATCCCTCTCTCTACTCTCTGTCTCTCTTGATTTTTTAGTTTATGAAAATTTTAATAGTTTTGTTTTCTGTAATGTCGAATGTTTTTCTTTGCGTTAGGTAACCACACGCCTTCCCATCTACTTATATTTATGATAAAGTTTGTGGGTGGTTGCTAACATTTTGGATATCCTTTTTCTTGTTAACCTTAGTTTAATATTAATATATAGCTTTTTCTCTAGTGAAAAAGTATAAAATTGATTGTTAAATTATGCAAAGATCATTCCCGAAAAATATTTGAATCAAATCCGGATGCAAACACAGTTTACATGGATGCAATTTGAATAAGAAACCGAAAAAGCGACTAAGTTCTACTTTTATCAGAAACACACAAACTTAACACACATAATATTTAAGTCTGAGCCGAACATCGCAAAATTGATTTGAAAAATAAAATTCTTTCATAAGAAAGTTATATATATATATATATACACTAAAAATTTCATGTGATAAATTTTGTTAAATTCGATTTATCAAATGTTCTGTATCAAATTAAAAATTTTCTTCATATATATTTTATTTACATACCCATTAAATTTAATAGCTTAAAGTTGACAAATAATTTATTTTTTACAATCCCCAATATGTCAGTTAAAGAAGACATAGAGATAAAAATTAAAATGTAAATCATAGAATATAAGGTTTTGAGAAAATTAATACTTAAAGTACCAAACAAGTATTTGATATTATTTTGATAAATATGGCTGTATTTTTATATCTACTATTCATATATTAGAAATATATATATATATATATATATATATTTTGTTCATAACGGAGATCTACTATATATTTTCATCATTTACTGTATATTAAAAAGAGAGAACTTTTAAAGAAACACTAAGTCTGGTTACATTGTGTGGATTAATTTTTTTAGTAATTTAATAGTAAAACAAGTAGATATCATATCTTTATCATAATCATAAAATTTCACATGGTCAAATTTATTTCATCTATTAATAATTAAGTCTATACAAAATACTTTTAGGAAAAAAATGAAAAGACGTAAACTCACTAAACAGTAAATATGCATTAATCTGGTAGACAATTAATGTCCTCAAGATGGAACTAAATTCCGTAGGATAAATAAACAATTGTTTGTGAAAAAAAAACAAATTTCCGCATTTTACGTAAAAACACGATGACACACACTTCACTTCTCACATTTCTGTTCGTGTCATTTACTTAACATATTTTGCTGACCTTAAGCCCTCTTTTTTTTGTTCTATTTAACTAATTGTTTTAAGTTGTTTTTAACCATAGTCAGCACATAATTTTCTGACAAAAAAAATCAACACATAAATTTAGGCTTTTAGTATTAGAAAATATAATAAGTATTCTAATGTTACAGTAAACAAAAACTTTTTTTCTTGTTAATGGATATTACAGTAAACCAAAACTTCTCCTTATTCATTAGCTTATCATGATAATAGATCAAAACCTTTATTTGACAGTTAATAGCGTCAACTTTATATATACAACAAACGTTTTTTTCTTTTTACAGCAAAAGTATTTGACTATTTGTAGTTACTTATTTTTTAGGAAACATAATGTTTCGGTTATTTATCAGTATAATATACATGTTCCATTTGAAAATTATGTTATTAAATCAGAATTCAGCTAAAATATCTTAACATATCCTGCATGTTATATATTGCGTGTCAAGCTTCATTGTTTTTTGTTTATATCAAGCTTTATTTTACATGGAAAGAGATTAAAAGTGGGATGAAAAGATTTACATAAAGGTTGAAAATTCTACAAATTTATATTTTTTTCTTTTTCAGTTTCGATTTTTTCTTAATGAGTTCATTGATACTGATGTGTCTACAACTAGACCAAATTAGTATAACTTAACAAAAGTTACAAAAATAAAAATACCTTCACCTCTGGAAAAAAACAAGTGAACTTATTAGATTTGGTTTATCTGATAATAAATTAATATAACATTTGATTTACTTGCAATAATTAGGAGAATAACACTATAGATATTAGCAAATTTCAAGCATCCCTTCAAAAAGTGCTGGATGAACAGAAAACACAACGAAATGATCATGAATAATCTTTTTCTCTGTTTTGTTTTTTTTTTGTGTAGAATTTTTGATATGTGAATTCATTTGTTTCATTTTTATTAAAGAAATGATATTTTTTGAAAATTTCAAATAACAAAAGTTCCTAAATAAATGAATATGTGAATTTAATTTAAATAACCTCGCACTATTAGAACACATGAAATAAAATGGTATAAAACAAATTAACATTTTACTATTTACATTGTCAATATGTTAACTGTGAAAACAAAATATGGGAAATCTGTAATAAAACTATTTCTATTTTCTGACTTCATTTTTTTCTCAAAAAAAAGCTTCAACAATTTTTTAAATCAACTTTTCTTTATCGTTTTTCTGTAAATTCGCTGGCCGGCGTCGATTCCAGTATCAGTCGTAATCTTTCTAATTATATTATAGGATTTATCTATAAAAAAACTTTCAATATATAGGGATGGCAAATTGAAAAGGCACGAATGTGAGCGACTTTTTGGATGATTGTCTTTCTCCTCCTCACGGTTTTGTCAGTACCGGCGATCTGTCTGTGATCTCACCTATGAATACAATATTTTCTTTCACACCACAATTCATTGGGATTGTGTCTTTTCGACGTGTTTATTCAACATATTGTGTCTGTTCATTATTTTGCCGACAATCTCACCAAACTTATCATGTATTACAGTTTGATAGATTATATTGAGTGGAAAATGTGTTGTATTTTTTACTCTGGTTTTTGTGTTAGTTATTTTATGTCTCTCTTCGTAGAGTTTGATTTCGGTGAAGTTATCATTCGTGGTGTTTCTGCCGATTATTTCTGTTGGTTTGTTAAATTTTAGGCGAAAGACAAATTCATATAGAGAACCATTGGTTATGGAGTTTGAGTTTTAATGCAGTGGTATTTTGAGATTTGCGAAATTTTTATAATGCGCATAATTGAGTAATAGCCAAGAATCGCATATGGTTGAATTCGAATACGGAGAAAGAAGTTAACAAAGTTAGCGAGTAAACCTTCTAAAATTGAAGCATCGTCAATTTCGTTTCTTATGTTGTATTGTTCTTTAATCTTTTTGTTTAGAATATAATTATATAAATACTATTTGTATAATGTTATAAACTCTTAATCAAAATAATAATAATATTTAAACGTTAAAAAAAAACTATTTCTATTTAATTCATATAACTAATATGGAACAAATATTTTCTATAAAAAAACATCATAGGAAATATTCAAAACAAAGATAACACATATGATCTTTCATGAAATGTATGGATCATACTATACTATATTTTATTCATAGAATATGAATATATAAGACAAAATCAGTTAATTGTCGTATTTTAGATTTGAAACAACAGTTAATAAGTACGTACATACTGTAATGTTTCTATAAATTTAAAACATTGAGACAATAATATTCTATTATTTATATTAACAAGTATTAATTTATAGAGAGATTGGTTTTAATTTTTATTATTATTATTTAAGTTGTTACCTTAAAATTATAGAAAAATAAGTGTCTAGAAAATTTGATATAAATAAAATTAATGTTTTAGATGTTACAAAACAATTTAATATTGAGAAATTTTGTTTGACAACTTAAAACTATTGAAATAAGAATAATACCTATTCATAAATAGAAAACTTACAAAAATATGAATTATTTTAATGATAAAGTTATATACGATACTAAAATATGATAATTTGACAGTACAACACAGCAATCTTTTATATAATCAAAATTAGAGTTATATGCTTTAAAAACACTAAAACCATATATTAATATATTCTCTTATACAAAATATATATAATTATTAATTTATAATACCAATGAGACTTACTTACATATGATAATTTTATTTATTTCTTATTTAGTTTTTTTCCTTTAAGGAAAAAAGAAATCTAATATTTTTTTTCGATTTTTTCTTCTCTTCGAGCGAGCCTCTGGCCCTCTCTTAATGGATTCTTAACTTCTATTTATCGCCATGCCGTCATTTTTTGTCATCAATCGTCACTGCCTCCTACTTATCGAAGTCTCTTCCAACTCCGATCCCATGCCCGCTGCCGCTCAGCCGCCAGAGACAAAGCTTCGTCGCTTCAACCAGAACGGAACTAGGTTTTTCTTTATTGGGTCTACCCCAATTCGGCCCATCTTGCTTCTCTTCTTGGCTCATTTACGGAAGTGGCGGCCTAACATCTACACCCACTAGGCCCATGTCCGTTTTAACTACTAAATTGACAATTCCTTTTGTATTGCTAAACTGACACAATGCCAAGTTTGACCGATGACTCCTATCGAGGCTAGTGTCAACATTGATACAAGGTCTGGTCGTTTATCCAATTGCAAATCTCTATCATGGAGCAACCTCGGCTCCGCCCTCCTCCTTGATGGAGAGAAACTGTATAAGTCTCTTAGTTGTCTCAACGTGGATCGCGCCGGTGACACGTGAGACTAAGGACTATTTTCTAACGTCAAAGATCTTTGGATAGTGACTAAGTTTAAATTCCCCGATGTGTTTGCGGAGGTGTCTATGACACACCATAATTTCGCTTGTGGCATGTTGTGATGTAGCCTATGTCTCCGAGTTTCTATGGATCTATCAACGAAGGTTAATGTTTCCCCAAACTATCTATCTACCTTTGTTGTATGCCTTTGTTTGTTAATCCGTTTGTGCCCAACCACTTGGTTGATGATCTTATACTCTATATTTTCCTTTGGGATTGTATGAATGAAAAACATGTAGACTGATATATAAGTTGAGATTTGGTAGGGTTTTATGTAATGAAATAATATGAATTTTCAAAATTTTTTTTTGTAAAAGAATATAATCAAAAAAAAAAATTCTGGTCAAAAATTGAAACAACAATATCCAGTGGGAAGTCAACCAATTTATACCCATACATTTTCATTAAATCGAAATCATATATAAACTAAGATGATGGACAAATTTATATATAAGATATTGAATTAGCAAAATTTATACACCAACTATTAAAATATAATTTATTCATACAAATCAAGGTGATTGTGCATTTTAAGTTAATGACATGTCATCCACGTTATATGTTTACTATAACGTGAATGACACATCATCGACATAGTTTTTTATTATTTATTTTTTACAAAATCTTAAAATAAAATTAGGAGTGTACATCATTCTCATCCCATCCTATTATGTCTTATCTCATTTCCAGTCTTGAATTCGTGTTTTATACGAGAATATATTTCTATATGGTACATGCTTTTAATTTCCATTTGGAATGAGAATTCCCGAAATACTATTTGAGAAAAATTTATACAAAATAATACTTTATATATATATAATAATAATAATAATAATAATAATAATAATAATAATAATAATAATAATAATAGGAAATTAGACATACATAATATTACATACAAAATTAATCTAAAGTTTTCTAACTTTTATAAAATGAACCGATATGTTATTATATTTTATATCATTTAAAATTATTGTTTTTTCCTTTATAAATTGTTAATAAGCCTTCAACTAAAATTAATTGAAATAAAATTATAAGCTTTTAATTTATATAAGACAAAACTAGAATTGTAAATAATATATTAAGACATAAAAATTTATAAAGCTAGAAAATTTATAAGCTTTTCTAAGCTTTCAATTAAAATAAAATTAAAAGCTTTCAATTGATATGAGACAAAACTAGAATTTAAAATTTTATAAAATATAATAAAAATTGATATATTTTAGAAAAAATATAAAATTTTAAATTAATTTTGTTTGTAATATTTTCTATGTCTAATTTCTTATAATTATGGTATATATAAGTATTATTTAGTACATTTTTCTCAAATAAGATTTCAAGAATTCTCGGTTCCAAACGGGAATTGAAAGCATGTACCATATGGAAATGAATTCGCATCTAAAACATGAATTTGAGACTGGAAATAAAACAAGACGAAATATGACGAGACCATACAAGAATGATGTACAACCCTAATTTTCATTTTAAGATTTTGTTAAAAAAACATGTGTTGATGATGTGTCTTCCACGTGGATGACACATCATCATATTAAAATTTACGGTTATCTCTATTTGTATGAATAAATCATATTTTTATAGTTGAAGTATGAATTTTGTCTGTTCGATATTTTTAAGTATAAATTCATCCATAATATTAGTTTTTATATAAGTTTCACTTAATGAAAATGTTGGATATAAATTTGCCAACTTCCCAATACCCAATAGCAAAAAGTAAAATAAATTAAATAAATAAAACAGAAACCATAAAAAAAAAAAGAATTAGTATCGAATTCCGATATAAATGATACCATTTGGCTCAAGCTTCCTTAACCGGGAATGTATGAAAGTCCTTCCACTTACGAATTTGTTCCATCAAAGTAGATTAGTAAATATTCCACAATCTCGCAGCTTCGTTGATGCCCATATATATAGACACACACAACTTAAGGTATAGAGGCGTGTGTTGGTAATTTGTATTGATATAGTAAAATGGGATGTGTTTGCAGTAAGCAATTAAGAGGAACAAGGCATGAAGACATTTCGCATCTTGCTTCTCAAACCTTTTGTAAGTCATGTCTACTCAATTGTCTACCACTCCCTTATCTATCCATATTGACGCACGTTTAGTCACTGTGCTGTGTTTATGTATATATATATATTGGATGGAAAATATTAGTTTTAATTAACTATTTTGGGTTTGCAGTTCGCTCTGCATGAATTGTTCATCAAAGCCACTTCTTGTTTCAGCAACAACATTCTTGTGACCAAAGTTGGACTCCCAACTAAATATTCTTTCCACACTGTGAATACTATTAATTACATCTCAGTTGTTATAGTAAATTTTTAATAACCTATGGTTATTGTTATAATTAAATTGTTATAGCTATTAATTATAAAGAAGGTGTGCTTGGGTTAGGTCGATTTTGGTTGGTTTCAGGAAGAATTTCAATCCGTCTTGACAAAGGATACCAAGAGACGTAGTCTTTCGGCAGAACGGGTAAAATTTCTAATAAATATCAGTCTAAAATTTATAAATTAATTTTTTGATACACTTGATATATTAACCGGTAAAATAGATAAAGATTAACCTCTTTTTCATACATAACTGTTCTTAATTTTATTTTAAAATTTTGATTATGTCTAAAATATGCAGATTTTTGGATTGTTCGATATGAGAAACGATGTGGCGATAGATTTTGGAGAGTTTGTACACTCTCAACATTTTTCACCCCTCATCCCAAAGAGATAAACCCCTATGTATTATTCTTAATCACAAGAATATATTTATTTATTCCATGTTATTAATTTTCTATTTTTTTCCTAAAGATCCATGTTATGAACTATAACAATAAAATTAAATCTGATCACTTGTTTATGAAAGTTGCATTTCGAGTTTACGATACTCATCAGACTCGATTCATTGAACCGGAAGACGTATGTCGTCCTCGTTCACAAAAAAAAGAAGTGTATACCGTAAATCAAATAATTTTAATTAGTTATATATATATATATATATATATATATTTGACGACGTCTTTTGACTTGGAAAAAAATAAAGGTGAAAGAGATGATAATAGACGTTCTAGAAGAGTCAGAACTTATGCTTACCGAGAGTGTCATCGACTCTATCGTATCCAAAGTATGTAATGGTTAAGTTTCTATGTACAGGCTCTTAAAAAAACATTTTGGTTACTTGTTATTTTGGTTTATTTATATTTTGGTAGATATTTGAAGAGGCCTATTGGAAAAATGATGGAAAAATAGATTTGGAAAAATCCTTTGACGCTCAAGAACATGACCATCCCTTTCTTAAAGTAATTCGTTTGTTTGTTTTTTCCTAACTATATATGTTTCTAATGTATGCAAAAAAAAAAAACAGTTTAGAAAAGATGAACTAATTTTCGCTTATGAAAGCATTTTTTAGAATACATCATTCAAGCACCAGCTTCTATATGTGTGAGAACTGAGACTGTATATATATCTATATATTTGTCAGTATTTTGTTCTTTGAATTTTTATTTGTATATCAAAACGTTTTCATTGAAAACTAACATATTTAAGTTTTTTTTTCAGGGACATACCGATAATTTTTCCAATTTTTCTCCAATAAAGAGGTCATCTTACCTAATATCTCTAATGTTTAACGAGGATAGAAAGCACTTGTTTTTAACCACAAAGCTAAAGATATGATATATATGTAAAGTTTAAAGCAGAGATCGGCTCGAAGGAAAAAAATTGTGAAAATTCGAGGAAAATGGAAACACAGAAAAATTGAACAAAACTCGTTTACTCGTCAATGTTTTATTTCAGGTTAATTAATCAAATTCACGATGAATATAAAGGTGGTTTAAATAGCACTGAGTTAAGATTAAAGAATACAGTTAGTTTTTTTTCCGTCATAAACAAAAATAGTTTTGGTTAGCAGAAGGTGTAAGATAATGAACGAAAATTTTGAGATTCATAGAATCATGCATAGATGTTTTTAACTAATCGCATCGTTCTTAGTTGTGAGCTTAAACGAAGAATAAAGAAGATTAAGGATGAAATTCAACACATAATTTTAGAGTTAATCCACCTATGTGTCCACGAAAAAGTGATGGTTACACTCATTTTAAAGGATTCGAACTAACAAAATACTGGACTGTTCATTCGTTTAAAGCATTAATTTGTGAAGCACAACTATTAAACATTTTAACTTATTTTCAGAAAACTCAAAACGACCGAAACAGATTTAAAAGAAAAAATATTGTTGAATCGGAAAACAGCAAAACATAATCCGAATGCTAAGACTATTTAAATCCGTAAGAGAATAGTTCCGTCATCATTGAAAGATATGATAAAACCTAAATGGGATATGCATGAACATGCCATATGTCTTGTCCAACACAATGACCTGTCATGTTTTTAGATTCGCCATATGCCACGGAGGATACACTATTGCCGACAAAGTATTTTATAATCAAATACCATTAATTAATATCCACAGATCCAACGACTGAAAAATTAAGTAAAATGTAAAATAATTAAAAACTGTATCATAATATCTGGCTTATGCCTCTGGATTTATTATTACACTAGAACGACGAGACCCAACAGGATAAAAAAAGACAACAAGTAAAAAGAAAGATTACTCTAATTTCTCTCAACTTTTTAAAACATTTTTTGTTAAAACATAAGATTATATAAAAAACATTACAAAACAAGATTAACTAGACATCAACTTTACAAGTTGAAGGAGCCAGAAGTGGAACTTGACCATTAGAAGATCGATTAAATCTCAACCACACATCACACCTGGCATAAAATCCGTACCGTCCAGTCTTAATCGCACCGGCTTTCCAACGTAGCCTCCCTACAACAACCACTCTCATCAAAACGGCACCGTAAGCTTCATCATTCTTCAAACCATTAGCTACGTCCGGCGAAACAGGGATCCCGGCGGCTCCCAACACCGGAGCTATCACCACCGTAGATTTATGTCCCAAACGTAGCGGTGGAAGCGGAAGCGGCGGTGTTATGATCTGATCTCTGTAGGTTACGTACATCGAGAGCTTGTCGTAGTGAATAGAGACTCTCCGGTTAGGATTTCGCGCCAAAACGCTGAACTGAACGGAGGTTGTGATTAACGGTGGTGCTGTGAAATTAAGGTCGTAGATGGCGGCTCCGACTACGGTGAGACGTGGCTTGTGTGGACGGTAAACGAGCCAGAGGATTAAAGCGATGATGCCTAGTAAGACGAGGATGGTGAATATAGCGGCACATATGGCATGAAGAGGGCCTCTGCTGCGTCCATGGCCTTCTTTGGAGTAAGATTCCGGCGTTGAAGAGGCAGAAAGAACATTCTTGTGATCTGCTTTTGCTTCTCCTTCTCCTTCTCCCATGGGTATATATATATATATTGTATGTAAAGGTGTTTGTGTATATACACGAGAATCAGAGGATTTTTGGGTTTGGTGTAGAGTGAGGCTTTAGAAGAAAGAGCAGAAGATAAGTAGATGCAAGTTTTTGTCTTGTTTTGTTTATTATATATTTTTTTTGTTCTTTTCTAGTTAGTTTAGAATACATTTAAATAATTGTTTACTAGCTTATAAAGCTTGGAATTGTAATGATGTGTTCGTATTACTTTGTAAAGCAGCCGTAAAAAATGATCTGGTTTCAGATTAATGGCATTGTGGTTAACTGTTAATCAACAATAATATATTGATACAGAAGTACTTTCGAAAGAGTCCAAATATCGTTGCCAAGCGTTCACGTGACGGATCTAATGGTTTTAAATGAATAAATATTTCAGTTTTCTTTAAAAGTATTATATAAAGAGATGTAGTGTACGACTATCTACTTTTTTTTTTTTTTTTCCTCCAGTGTACGACTATCTACTATACACTATAAAGTTGTATTTTATTCGGTTTTGTTGCCAGAGTTTATTTATTGGAATGATGCTTTTTCAATCAAACCATCATTTTCTTTATTATTTATCAACTGAATTTCAAATAAATAATAAAGCAATTAGCCATACATAGGTACAGTAACTAAATTGGGTACCACAACATATGTAAGACTTGTTTTATATGAGATTCTTAGGTTTCGAAAAAGTAAAACAGCCTTTTGTGACCACATCTCCAACAATATTCTTAACACTTCTATTTAATTTAAAATACATATTAAATTATTAGTAAACTTCCAAAAGAATTAATAATCACATCTAAGAATCTGTTAAACACACGACCCGAGATACCGCACCGACACTTATGTCACCGACGACGATGATATGTCATGGAGTGGATACTAACTAGGCCTAATTATAAAGCCCATTAACAAATTGGGCATAAATATTTATAACTATTGTGTAGACATTAATCTCTGCATCTCTCACTTCCAACGGCCGATTATTAAGAACGCCGACCGATGATTCACCGGCCGATCTACGGCTGCTCCGGCGTCGTGCGCCACCTTCATTCTCCATCATTGTCATGGTCGCATTTTCTATTCTATTCTTCACCCTGTTCATTTGAACATGAAGCCCGAGAACCGATGGCCTCGTCTCTGGTATCGAATCGGAACCCTAAATCCCCAATCGGGTCACCGACCCGGGTTCAAAAGCTCATAGCTTCTCAATCGGATCCTCTCCTCGCCAAAGAGATCTTCGATTACGCTTCTCAACAGCCCAATTTCCGTCATTCTCAATCTTCTCATCTCATTCTCATTCTCAAACTCGGCCGTGCCAGATATTTCAATCTCATCGACGATGTTCTCGCCAAGCACAGATCGAGTGTAAATCCAGTAACCGGAGAACTTTTCACTTCTCTGATCAAAATCTACGCAGAAGCAAAATTGCCAGAGAAAGCGTTAAGAACGTTTTACAAAATGCTGGAGTTCAATTTCACGCCACAGCCAAAACATCTGAATCGGATTCTAGAGGTTCTCGTCAGCCATAGAGGTTATCTCCAGAAAGCTTTTGAGCTTTTCAAGAGTGCACGGCTTCACGGAGTGATGCCTAACACGAGAACTTACAACATATTGATGCAAGCTTTTTGTTTGAATGATGACTTGAGTATTGCATACCAACTGTTTGGTAAAATGCTTGAGAGAGATGTTGTCCCTGATGTGGAGTCTTATAGGATTCTGATTCAAGGGTTTTGCAGGAAAGGACAAGTGAGTGGTGCTATGGAATTATTAGAAGATATGTTGAATAAAGGCTTTGTACCTGATAGGTTGAGTTACACAACATTGTTGAACTGTTTGTGTAGGAAGACACAGCTTCGAGAGGCTTACAAGCTTCTATGTAGGATGAAGTTAAAAGGTTGTAATCCTGATATTGTTCATTACAACACGATAATTCTCGGGTTTTGTAGAGAAGGTCGTGCTATGGATGCTAGGAAAGTTCTTGATGATATGGTATCTAATGGTTGTTCGCCTAATTTGGTCTCGTATAGGACATTGATAGGAGGATTGTGTGATCAAGGAATGTTTGATGAAGGGAAGATGTATCTACAAGAGATGATATCGAAAGGGTTGTCTCCTCATTTCTCGGTTTCTAATAGTTTGGTAAAAGGGTTTTGCAGCTTTGGGAAAGTTGAAGAAGCATGTGATGTGGTAGAGGTTGTGATGAAAAATGGAGAAACATTGCATTTAGACACTTGGAAGATGATAATTTCTATAATCTGTAAAGAAGATGAGTCAGAGAAGAGCAAACAGTTTCTTGAAGATGCTATAAAGGTAGAGATAAGCGGTGATACCAGAATCGTCGATGTTGGTATCGGCTTAGGATCTTACCTGTCTAGTAAGCTACAGATGAAGCGTAAAAATGCTAGAGAAAGGAGACATTTATAGGTTCCTGATCCTGAGCAGCTGTAGAAAAAGGACTCGAGATCTTCGTTGGTGGGCTTTATTTGGGCTTTATCTCATTAGTTTAAGCCCATTTAGCTTCATATCAGATTTTGATCAATTAGTAAAAGTGTAGAGTGGTGTTAACTCACATCTGAGTTTCGCCGATTATTCAGAGAATCATATAATGCCGGAGATAGAACAAGACGTTGCGGCGGCGGAGTCGGTGGGTTCCTCCACCGTTAAATTCGGTACGCCGGAAGCATTGGAGTATGTACGATCGCTCACTGACGTTGGCGCGATGACGCGTCTTCTTCATGAGTGTATCGCTTACCAGCGTAGTCTAGACTCAGATCTCGATACGCTTCTATCGCAGAGAACAGAGCTTGATCGGAATCTCGTTCACCTTCAGAGATCCGCGGAGATTCTTGATATCGTGAAGGCAGATGCAGATCACATGCTTGGAAATGTTCGATCGACCTGTGATCTCGCGGATCAGGTCAGTGGCAAGGTACGAGAGCTCGATCTTGCTCAATCTCGTGTGAATGTTACTCTCTCACGCATAGACGCCATTGTTGAACGAGGGAATTGCATCGAAGGCGTGAAGATTGCTCTGGAATCGGAAGATTATGAATCCGCCGCGAAATTCGTACAGAGATTTCTCCAGATCGATTCACAGTACAAGGATTCTGGTTCCGATCAGAGAGAGCAACTTCTCGCTTCGAAGAAGCAGCTTGAAGGTATTGTGAAGAAGAAGCTCTTGGCGGCAATAGACCAGAGGGATCATCCTACAATTTTGAGATTCGTGAGACTGTATTCTCCACTGGGAATGGAGGAGGAAGGTCTACAACTCTACGTTGGTTACCTCAAAAAGGTCATTGCGATGAGAGGGAGAATGGAATACGAAAATGTAGTTGAGCTCATGGAGCAAGGACTCGGACAGGTTGATTTCGTAGAGTGCTTAACTAATTTGTTTAAGGACATTGTCATGGCTATTGAAGAAAACGATGAGATCTTGAGAAGTCTTTGCGGAGAAGATGGTGTTGTTTATGCAATTTGTGAATTGCAAGAGGAATGTGATTCTAGAGGTTCGTTGATCTTGAAGAAGTACATGGAGTTTAGAAAGTTAGCTAGATTGGCGTCTGATATAAACAATTCTCCCAATCTGAATCTTCTTGCTGGTGGTGCGTCTGAAGGACCAGACCCGAGAGAAGTTGAGCTGTATGTGGAAGAGATACTATCGCTAATGCAGTTGGGTGAGGAGTATACTGAGTTCATGGTGTCAAAAATCAAGTCTTTGACTTCGGTAGATCCTGAATTGTTGCCAAGGGCTACAAAAGCATTTAGAAATGGAAGTTTTAGCAAAGTGATTCAGGATGTGACAGGATTCTATGTGATACTAGAAGGATTCTTTATGGTCGAGAATGTGAGGAAAGCTATACGGATCGATGAGCATGTACCAGACAGCCTTACCACATCAATGGTGGATGATGTGTTCTATGTGTTGCAGAGTTGTCTGAGGAGAGCGATTTCAACTTCAAACATCAGTTCTGTGATTGCTGTATTGAGCAATGCTGGTAGCTTGTTGGGCAATGATTACCATGAAGCTTTGCAACAGAAGATTAGAGAGCCAAACCTTGGTGCTAGGTTGTTCTTGGGTGGTATTGCTGTGGAAAACACCGGAAATGAGATTGCAACTGCTTTGAACAATATGGATGTGAGCTGCAATTACATTCACAAATTAAAAGATGGAGTCGAGGAGCAATGTTCCGAGGTTAGTTGTCGTTCTTCTGATACTTAAATGATTTACTCAACTAGGAAAGTTAAGGAACAACAATCTGGGATTCATTAGACTAGAATTATCTCGACTATACATGGATATATCACTTTAATTCTCTGTGTAAAATGTTAACATAGATAGTGATTTAAGAACCGATAACTTGTTTGCTAGAGGTAATGTAGGCTCTGTTTATCTCATGAGGACCATGTATGCATTTGAGCAGTGAAAACCAATTTCGTGAATGTCGATTTGCACTCTTGAAGCCTGGACATATCTGTCTCACTTTCTTTATATCTCTTTTGATAATCACAGGTGTTTTCTGCACCAGCAGATCGAGAGAGGATAAAATCATGTCTATCCGAGTTAGGCGAGTTAAGCAACACGTTCAAGCAATTACTCAACTCAGGCATGGAACAGCTAGTAGCAACCATAACACCTAGAATCCGTCCAGTTCTAGACACAGTAGCTACCATAAGCTACGAGTTAACAGAAACCGAGTATGCAGAGAACGAGGTGAACGACCCGTGGGTCCAACGACTTCTCCACTCAGTTGAAACAAACGCCGCGTGGCTTCAACCACTAATGACATCCAACAACTACGACTCGTTTCTGCATCTGATATTCGATTTCATAGTGAAGAGACTCGAAGTCATAATGATGCAGAAAAGGTTTAGCCAGCTTGGTGGGCTTCAGCTTGACCGAGACACAAGGGCGTTGGTTAGCCACTTCTCGGGTATGACTCAGAAAACAGTGAGAGATAAGTTTGCTCGGTTAACTCAAATGGCGACGATACTGAACTTGGAGAAGGTGTCAGAGATTTTAGACTTTTGGGGAGAGAACTCAGGACCCATGACTTGGAGACTCACACCAGCTGAGGTTAGACGGGTCTTGGGTCTTCGGGTCGAGTTTAAACCAGAATCAATTGCTGCTCTCAAGTTGTAATGTGACTTCTTTTGTTTATGTTAATGTCATCTACAATTTACTCAAAACCAAATTTTTTTTTATTAACTGATACGTCATACGTTCCACAAATATTTTTAGTCGCATGTAAACAGAATTAAAATCAAACCAAATCTAAACCATCCCATTGCTATCACCACGTCTATTATAGCTCAAGGATGATTTGTTACCATAGTATTGATTACTAGAAGAGAAAAGAGACGCGAAATTATTAACAGTCGGTGGTGCCACGTGGAACATTGTGAAGGTGTCATGATCGATTTGGTTCTCCCGCCAGCATTAAAAATGAGAAGCAAAAACAAATAAAATAAAATTCAACTTTCCCCCCTTACGCTCACACTTCGTCTTCTCAAATCTTCCACAGGAAGCTCTCTCTCTCTCTCTCTCTATCCAAATCCTTAGTGAAACCCATTTTATTTTGCAATCTGGTTTTTGATTGAAGCAAATTTCTGTTTTTGATTCAAGCCAATTTTCGATATTCCACTTGGATTTCTCCATCCTGAAACCCTAATTTCTTCATTGGAAAATGGTGGATTCGGGGTTTTCTTCAAAGACGTTTTCAAGTGTCCGATTCTGTCTCGTTGGATTCAGTCCCGTCGATGGAAACTCGGTATTCCTCTATTTCCCAATTGTCAATTGTTCTCCGGTGAAATCGTTTTTGTTTTTCCAATTAAGTTGGCTTCTTATTTAAATTTTTGGGATTACAGTTACGGAGCAAGCTCGTGAGTGGTGGTGGTGTTGATGTTGGTCAATACAGTCAAACCTGTACTCACCTCATCGTTGATAAACTTCTTTTTGTAAGTCTCTTCTAATCTCCTTTCTACTCTCTATTTATTATGTTCTCTCTTTCAATATTCTTACTTTGATTTGATATATGATAGGATGATCCAATTTGTGTTGCTGCTCGAAGCAGTGGGAAAGTGGTTGTCACAGGTTCATGGGTTCATCACTGCTTCGACATTGGAATGCTAATTGATGCTAATTCTGTAATGATTACCACTTCCTAAATAAAAGATTTTAGTAACAAGAACATTATTTGGAATTCATCCTACTTTTTTTTGTTGATTGAATGGATTTAACAGGTTCTGTACAGACCTCTTAGAGATTTGAATGGGATTCCAGGATCCAAAAGCTTAGTTGTGTGTTTGACTGGCTACATACGTCAAGATAGAGAGGACATTATGGTTTGTTTTGCGTATTTTTCTTCATCTTGTTATTTGGGATTTTGGTTGTGTTTTGTTTTTGTACCTTATGAGAGACTTGTTTCTTTGTTTTCAGACAATGGTTGATTTGATAGGTGGACAGTTCTCTAAGCCATTGGTTGCAAACCGAGTAACCCATCTTATATGCTACAAGTTTGAGGGTGAAAAGTATGAGCTAGCCAAGCGGATGAAGAGGATTAAACTTGTCAACCATCGGTGGTTAGAGGACTGGTAAGAACCATCCAAACGTTTTGTTTTTTGGTTTTTGGTTTTGTGGTTGCGATGCAGATTATCACAATTTTTTTTGGTTTTTTTTCTTCCTTGCAGCTTAAAGAATTGGAAGCTCCTTCCTGAGGCTGATTACGAGTTAAGGTAAATGTACACACAAATCTCTCTTGTATCATTTCGTTTGATGCCTGGAATTGCTACTCTATAGAGTTGGTATGGGCTTATGAGAATTTAGTAGTGGCAGTATTTTTTAAAGTCTCTGACCTGAGACCAGTGGCAGTTAGAGATCAAGATGCTTCGGATTTCGTGTGTGGCACATGCCTCTGGTTTAGTTACATCCTCATTCATGTGCATCATATATATAAACTCCGACTAGTATAGATGGCAAGAAACCACTGGGCAGTAAACATATTTAGTAATGTCTGAAAGAGTTTAAAGGCCCAAGTTTGCAATGATTACAGGTTTTAGTAATGTCTGGAAGAGTTAAAAGGTCCAAGTTTGCAATGATTACTGCTTTTAGTAATTATTGTTTACCCTACTCTTACAAATTTTTTCATTACTCGAGTTCTGACTAACTCCTTATTTGTAATCATTGTAGAAATTAGGATTTAGATGATATTATTGTCTATCCTACTCTTTCATCTTTTTACGTACATACATAATTGACAATTCTCATATTTCCAATATATAGTTTTTATACTACTGAAACATGAATTTATGTCTTTCTAAAGAGATTGGCTTCTGGATTCCGTGCTCATTTCAGCCTCATTAATAGTGTTACTGTTCAGCAGCTGGACCAAGCATATACTTCTACTACAAGCTAATCATTTTTCTCTTTTCTCAGTGGCTATGAGTTGGAGATGATGGAGGCTTCAGCTAGGGATTCTGAAGACGAAGCAGAAAATGCCTGTGTTAAGCGTGCAAACAACAGTCCTCTTGGTCTTAGGGTCAATGCTGTGGCTGCAGTGGAAATGTCTAAGCCAGGAGGAAAAGATACCCCGGTTGTTCAAACAAATTCAGGCGCACAGGAAGGTTCATCATTCTGTAATACGTCCAAAGACAATTGGTTAACTCCTAAGAAGACAGACAAACCTTTTGAAGCCATGGTCTCTACTAATGCGGGTGTTGCTGAGCAACATAATTACCAGATAGCAAGCTCATTCCAAGATACTTCTAATTATGCATCCCACATTAGTGTTGCAAACAGGACTCCTGAGAAAGGTATGAGCAGAATGGAGACCGATGGCTCAACATCTGTACGAAGGCATTCTTCTCTAGCCACTTATTCAAGGAAAACACTTCAGAAATCGCCAGAACCAAATACTTTGGGAAAAGAGTCGAGTGGCCAAAACAGTTCCCTGAGAATGGATGACAAGGACCTAAAAGCTTCGACTGCCTTTAATATCTCTGCATCAAAATCTGGTTCTTCCATGGAAAGAACAACACTCTTTGAAGATCTTGACAAGATTGATAAGTTGCATAGTGAACAGTCCTCTCCGATGTTGCCTCAGCTGAAACTTACAGATGGATCTGTCAGTAGCAAAGGTTCACAAAAGATACACAACAACTGCGAGCCAAGTATTACACCACCAGCTAGTCTGTTATTTCAGGAAATAAGACCAGGTTCGTCTAAAGAAAACCTTAGTCCTGTACCGAGCATTAGTGATCCAACTGAAAGTGGGGAAGTTGGCCATAAATCACCTGGGAGTGTTTTAAATACTAAACTGTCAAGCTCAAATGTGACACCCATGGAAGATGCTGTTTCATCTGCGGAGAATATCATTTCAAAATGTGCAGAAGATGAATTACCGAAAAGATCATTGACTGAAGCAATTGTGGGGAATATCTTATTGCAGGAACCAAGTTCAGGCTCACCTAAACAAAACCTTAGCGTTGTGGCAAACATCAGTGACCACATTGAAGGCAGGGAAGCTGCACATAACTTGGATCTGAGTGATTCAGCAGCTAAGTTATTCAATCCAAATGTTGTGCCCATGGAAGCTGCTATTTGGACTCCAGAAAACATTACTTTGAAGGGTGCATTGGATGAAGTACCTGAAAGATCCGTAACTGAGCCTGAGATAAGGAGATCTAGCACCTCTCCTAGGTTGGGTTTAATTGGAATGAAAGACAAACTAGAAACAGAGCTGACCAAGAAGAAATCAGCCCCAAGAAAGAGCCTAGGCACCAGAGGCAGGAGAAAGCACCCCATTAACGAAAAGGGATCTATATACTTGAGCGAACCTACCCCGAAGGATGAGCGCACTGATTGTCTTAACGAAAGAGAAGTTTCAGCGCCAGCAACAGATAATGGCAATCAGGACATATCAAGCCCTGTCATAAATACTGAGGTTGTACCAGAAATGGCAAAACATATTGACTCAGAGACTGAAGCCCTTAAGGAAATTGACTCTGTAGATAAGAAATCTTATGCCCCAGAAGAGAAAGACAAGCTGCAGGCTAAGACCCTAGAGGAAGCTGATGCGGAGGTGGAAACTAAAATGCTAGAAACAGAGCTTAATGATGTTCCAACTAAAGATCCAAGTGATGGTGCATTACAATTAGAGGTTGATAAGAGTAAAAGTAAACGCAAAAGGGAGGCTACTGTTCGTAAAAATAGCCTTCAAAGTGGGAAGAAAGAAAGTTCTTCTACAGCCAAAGTTGGAACATCCAGTGTCAAAAAGACAAAAAAATCTAGAAAAAAAGATGATGCCAAAGTAAATGATACTCTGATGGAAGATATAGGGAATAGCTCTGCGGACGAGAAGGAGAACTTAGCATCTGGGAATGTCAGTTCTGGTGGAGACCAAAGCCCAGCTGCAGGAGAAACATTAGCAAGAGAGGAAGCTGCAACGAAAGATCTAAACGATGGTGCAGTGCAATTAGTGGTTGATAAGAATAAAGGTAAACGCAGAAAGGAGGCCACTGTAGAAGAAAATAAGCTCCAAAAACCTGGTGTCAAAAAGGCGAGAATTTCTAAGAAAGAAGATGACGCCAAAGCAAACAATACTGTGATGAAAGATACAAGGATCAATTCTGCAGAAGTGAAAGAGAATCTAGCAGTAGATAAGGAATCTGGGGATGTCAGTTCTGATGGAACCCAAAGCCCGGTTGTGGTGAAATCATTAGCAAGAAAGGAGGCTGCAGCTAAGGATCCTTCAAAAGAGGCTATTGTAGAAAGAAGTCCTCAAAGTGGAAAGGAAGGAAGTTCTGCAACAGCTGAAGTAGGAAAATCTAGTTGTGTCAAAAAGACTAAAAAATCTAAAAAGGGACAGTGTGACACTGTGATGAAAGAGATAGGGGATAACTCTGCAAAAAAGGAGAACATTGCAGTGGATAATACATCTGGGAAGGTCGGTTCTGGGGGAGACCGAAGCATGGTTTCAGGAAAACCATTAGCAAGAAAGAAAGTTGCAAAGTCAGCTCAAACAGGTACAAAGGCGGTTAAAGAGTCTAAGCAGCTCAGTGTTAAGCCCTTGGCTAGTAGAAAAGCCTTACAAGACCAAGATCAAGAGCCGAAGTTTTTTACTGTCAGTGGTCCTAGGTCCCAGAGAAACGAATACCAGAAGATCATTAGGCGTTTAAAAGGAAAATGTTGCAAAGATTCTCATCAATGGTCTTATCAAGCAACCCATTTCATTGCTTCTGAAATCCGTAGGACAGAAAAGTTTTTCGCTGCTGCTGCATCTGGAAGGTACAACTTATTTCAATCAAACTTATTTAATATTGAGTAGAACACCAAACTAAGTCTTGATTTGCAAACAATTCTGCTTTGATTAAAAAAAATGTATCGTTTTATTTTGTACTCATCAGTTTCCTTAATGTAGTTGGATTCTGAAGACTGACTATGTGGCTGATTCAAAGGAAGCTGGGAAACTATTACCAGAGGAGCCTTATGAATGGCACAGTATGGGTCTTAGTGCTGATGGTGCAATAAACCTTGAGGCCCCAAGGAAATGGCGGCTTGTCAGGGAGCAAACAGGACATGGTGCTTTATATGGACTGCGCATTGTTGTATACGGTGACTGCGCCATCCCTTCTTTGGTAAGTTATATCTTGATTTTTTTTTGGCAAAGTGAATTCTTCTCTTGATACAATAAACGTTCACGTCCTTTTTGTCATTTTTTCTTGGTTCTTGATTGATGGCTTCATTTATTTATTTCTCCCTAAACAGGATACATTAAAGCGAGCTGTGAAAGCTGGTGATGGTACGATACTAGCAACTGCGCCTCCTTACACACGTTTCTTGAACCAAAACACTGATTTGGCGTTGATAAGCCCTGGGATGCCTCGGGACGACGTGTGGATCCAAGAGTTTATACGACACGAAATCCCTTGTGTCCTCTCCGATTACCTTGTGGAGTATGTTTGCAAACCTGGATACGCACTTGACAAGCATGTGCTCTACAACACGAACTCATGGGCGGAAAGGTCATTTAACAAGATGCAGCTTAGTGCAGATGTGTCTGTACCATTTTAACTTAAAGTAGATGAGTAAATTTCCTTTTAAGTTTTCTAATAAACCAGTTATGCAAATGTGACCAAAGTGGTTATCATTAATCGAAAAAGAATCAGTCACTTTAATAACTATATCATTTAACTTGCAAGTATGTTATATTTACAGAGATAACAATCATTACAGGGCAAATCGTGAAGCACAAGAACTTCAAAGGAATCTCAAAGAGACATAACAAAAAATGCTCTTAAACCATAAAGCTTCATATGGAACTCTACAAACGATCATCTTTGGCCGGGAGATCAAATTATGACAACAGTATTATATCATTAACACTAACAGTCTTAACATTATATCATTAAGTTGATTCCAAAACAAGAAAAAACAATTTGTCCAACATATCATAAGCGGATTGAACGCAAACAACCAATCCACTCGTAAATAAAACCAAAAACATTTTATACAAACTAAAATTTTATTTTTAATTAATTTATAAACCTGATAATCAAAACAAAAACATTTTATTATCAAATTAACTAGAAATCAAGTGTTAAATTTACTGTTTACATTATGTAAAAACAGATTGTACTTACGACACCTCTAACGATACAAAATAATGGATTGGATACCATATGTTCCGTTTTGTTTTCACATGTTTGCAACTTAACTTTCAAGTTTCTTTAAAAATATATTGATTTACTTATCAATATTTTGTTGTCAAAAAAATTTCATATGAAAATATAAGCTGATAACTAATAAGAAACAATTTTTTAATATATAAAAATATAAGCTGAAAATTAATAAGAAGAAACTAAGTGTTAAATTTGCATTGTACTTGTGATACCTCTAACGGTCCAAAAAACTAGACGGGATACCACACGTTCGATTTGTTTTCACAGTTTTGCAACTTAACACCCAAGTTTCTTTAAATAATATAAATATATTATTCCCAAAAACATTTTATCACCAAACACATTTTATATAAATGTATAAATGTAATTTTTAAAATATATATATATATATATATATAATTATATGAATATATAAGATACTTTCAAGTGTAAAAAGAATGGAAAAAAAAAATCAACCTCATGCTCAGAAGAATTTCGGATTGAAGATGCAAAATGCATCTACTCAATCGTTGTCATCCTTTGATTGTTCCCTGCAATATTTATAAGAACTTAATCAACATATAGTCCCAGCCAATCATTCAATATCGAGCATGTTAAGTATACTTGAGCACGAGATGAATCACACAAGGACAATTATGAATTATATAAAACAAAAACTCTATGATGGATGACAGACAGAACTGTAGGCTTATCAATGAGATGAAGCACAAGAGGGTTCAAATCAGTACAATCTCAATTAATATCCAAATGGGAATAAATCAGATGCGTAAATTCCCAATGCACTTTATACTAGAGAGAATATACTAATATGGTTTGAATAAACTTGAAAGACGTTAACTTTAAAATGAAAAAGCATGCAAGAGAACCAAACATTCTTCTCTTAGAGCTTGTCTCATCAGTAGCTTGTGTAGTGAGACCTTCTCTGTTACATTTAAGAGCCGTGTGGGAGATTTTAGTCCGAGTCGCCGAGAGCTCGGGTTACAAATGAAACCCCGTCATCGATGAAGCCACTAGATTCTTCTACTCTTCTTCTCTTGTGTAGATTGATCGGTCTATGGTCTTGAGACATGTTTATTAGCTCATTTTCTGCAAAGAACCGCTCTGCAGTCAGTCTCCCACATTTGCAACCAAAAGATTCTGCAAAAGAAAGTAACAAAAGTATCCCATAATTGCTTAAAAAAACATAGCCTTGCTTACTAAATAGTATCAAGGCTATTAGTCTGCAAAAGAAATTAACTAAATAGTCTGCAAAAGAAAGTAACAAAAACATAGCATCGCACATTTGATACTTGGAAGCAACAAAATAGTATCAACTCTGCAAAGAAGATCAAAACGCTTACTAAAGCAATCGACACGGCCGAACAGATGGTGTTATAACTTTGGATCAGATTCGGTTGTTAAGGAAAGATCTCTTAGAAGCATATAGAGAAGAAGATAAGTACTGGAAAACCAAAAGTAGGAACCAATGGTTGAAAGAAGGAGATCTTAATACCAAGTTCTTTCATGCTTCGACGAAGAACAGAACAGCAAGGAACAATATTACACAAATCAAAGGACCGAACAGAGAAAATATCTGTGGTAATAAAGAGATAGCATCGGAAGCATCAAGCTATTTTGGAGAACTCTTCACAAGCACAAATAATGCCAGTTTGACGGAGATATTGATGAGCACAAAGCCAGTGGTCACAGATCAGATGAACATGGAACTAATAAGAGATGTATCTTCGGAAGAAATCAGACGAGCATTGTTTTCCATTGGCCCGACAAGAGCTGTGGGACCGGATGGTATACAAGTTAGTATAAGTAATGGGCGAAAAACAAATATAGGGCAAGATTCTTGGTTAATTACCCTTCCTCCACGTGCACCACTATTACTCCCAAACGCAGACCCACAGGGAAAAGTTATGGATATCATAAATCCTAATAAAAGGCATTGGGATGAAGGCAAACTCTTTGACATTTCATATGGAGAAATATATAACATATTTTCTTCACATGTAATCATGCAACAATTGTATGGAGAGCCTCAGGCATACCTTTTTCCACAATCTGTAACCCACATAATAACATAGAAGATAAAATACCTTTTCTTCTAGATAACTATAATAACACAAATCTGGAGAAACATATACGTTGTCTACCATTTTGGGTTATGTGGCGATTGTGGAAAAGCCAAAACGACATAATTTTTAACCATAAAGCAGAAGATCATATAGAGACCCTTACCAAAGGCATATTTGATGCAAAAGAATGGCTTGACAGTTGAGAGGAGAGCCCTGTGCACGTACCAGAAAGCACCAAGACCAGTCAATAGATCTCAAACACATTGGCAAAGACCAAACAGCGGATGGGTCAAATGCAACTATGATGCATCACATCATGAAAGTAATCACACTTCAAGATTAGGATGATTATACGGAATACCAATGATATCTTTCTTCAATGTGCAATGGGATAATTTCAAAGACGTCACTGATTGAAGAAGCAGAATGTTCAGCATTAATATGCGCGTTACAAACTGTTTGGAGTCTTAAGATACTGCCAAGTAGTGTTTGAAAGAGATAATGGATGTATAATTAATATTGTTAACAACAATATTAATAATCTACGATTACAACATTATCTTCACGAAATCTATCAATTGCGATCACATTTCGATGCTATAACGTTTAATTATCGACCTAGAGAGCACAATGTGTGTGCCGGCTTTTTAGCTAGAAAATGTCTAACTTTAAATTAACAGTAGTTTCTGTATGATTCACCCTTTCTTGCCTTATATGTAAACACTGATTATGTTTTTACCAATTAATTAAGCAATTAGATGAAAAAGAGATAATAGACATACATCGTTTAATTTTATGTACTTTTTCACCGGTTCTCTTTATTTGAAATATAAATTATTCAAACCAAGAAACATTGCAAGTAAGGTATTAACGAGGTCTGTACCTATGCCCATGCGTTTCACCACTTTTTTGTTAAATGTATATTTACAAATTTCCAAACATAGGCCCTATGACCAACCTTTTTTGGGAACATTTGTTTACATATATACAAGAAACTGATTCATAGTTACAAATAAATTTTAGTTTAGTAAATTGAGTCATAGTTACAAATATATATATATATATATACACAGTGTACTGGTTATGAAATATATTAAAAAAGTATATAGAAGATATTCTTTTTTTTGTTCTAAGTTTCTTTACGAAGACAGTGCGCTGGTTATGTTATATCTTCCCAGTAATAACTCCAGTCTTTTGTACTGTTTTAAATATTAATCAAATGAGTTGACAACAAAACATACATATGTATATATGATTCAAGAAAGCAAACAAAAAATTTAAGCTAATTAATCAAAAAAATTTAATTGGTAACCCGCATAATAGCGGAATAACATTTTCTACTAGATTTAATAAACTAAAAAATGGTCTATTGAAAAGCATAAAGTGCAAAGCTGATATAAAAATGATGATACAAAACGCACTCATTGGTCAACCATAAGCAACAATAAAAGAAGAAAAAAGAGAGTCACTGACACGTGGGAGCTTACTAGTGGTTAATTCCAATTGTTCCTTGAAAGAAGTCAGCTTTTTCCGTATCCGCAGAAACCAGATTTGGTGTCGCTTTGTAGTTTCCGAATTCCCGATCAGACATTAACACAAACACTTGGCGTTCGTTTTACCCTTCGCTCTAGTTTCGTAAAGATCGGCGAATTGAATAATTGGAGAAGATGAAGTACGTACTGGTGACTGGAGGAGTGGTGAGTGGGCTTGGCAAAGGCGTTACTGCCAGTAGTATTGGCGTCGTTCTTAAAGCTTGTGGTCTTCGAGTTACCTCCATTAAAATTGGTTAAGATCTCTTCTCTCTGGAGTTGGAATTTCTCATTTCATTCAAAAAAGGAAACCCTTTTGACTAGAAATCCAATAAAGTTTAAGGCTTTTTGTGTGTTGTTGATATTGACTTTGTTAACGTTGTATTTTTTATCTAATTGGAACTCTTTAATCTCCAAGACGTTGCTAAGGTTCTTACACTCTCCTCATTTAATCATACAGATCCATATCTGAACACTGATGCTGGTACTATGTCACCTTTTGAGCATGGAGAGGTCTTTGTACTCAATGATGGTGGAGAGGTTTTCTTGTTTTAATTCTTCTTTACATTTTTGTTCATAAAGTATCTTATTGATAGATGCTAGTTGCTAAAGAGGTTGCATATGGCCGTTTGTGTTCCGTCTAAGGTTGATCTTGATTTGGGCAACTATGAAAGATTTCTTGATGTCACATTGACCAAAGACAACAACATAACCACTGGGAAGATTTATCAGGTACTGATTTGGGAGCATTGTAGTGTTAACTTTAAACTGATGAATGATTTTCTGCTACATGATTAAAGTTCTTACCTTTTTTTTTTCTTACCAGTCTGTTCTAGAGAAGGAAAGAAAAGGCGACTACCTAGGGAAGACTGTTCAGGTAAAAGTTTGTGTGCGTGAATTAGTAGGTTGTGTTTAGATATTGTTGTTAGCTCATATTTTTCCATTTAAATCGGGGTTTTAAGGTTGTTCCACACATTACTGATGCAATCAAGGATTGGATTGAGTCAGTCTCTCTGATTCCTGTGGATGGAAAGGAAGGCCAAGCTGATGTTTGTGTTATTGAGTTGGGAGGAACTGTTGGTAAGAGCTTTTGGCGATGCCATTCATATCTGGTTCTCGTTTACTTAATTACAGTTTTAAAGATCCTTATTGACTCTCTTTTTTTTTTTGCTTATGATAGGTGACATAGAATCAATGCCTTTTATCGAGGCCTTGAGACAATTGTCCTTCTCAGTTGGTAAGCTTGTGAATCCTCCTCCTCTGGGACAACCATGATTTCTTTCAGTGGTTCTTTACTTTATTCTTCACTATGTTGATTCATGTTTCAATTGCTAGGACAAGAAAATTTCTGCCTGATTCATGTGAGCTTGATTCCTGTTCTTGGTGTTGTTGGGGAGCAGGTAGAATATTTTCTTACCTAGACATGTGCTCAAGCAGCGGAATACTTTTATATCCCATTTATTTGATGGTAAACTTTAAAATCGGTTCGAACCTTAGTATATATTCCTTCATGCAGAAAACAAAGCCCACCCAACACAGTGTCCGAGAACTAAGAGCTTTGGGATTGACTCCTCACTTTTTGGCATGTCGCTCTGCTCAGGTATCGCCTCAAAACTTACTTAGATCAGTTATAATTTGCATACCTTGAAAAACTGTGACCTCTCACAGTTGCTGAAGAGTCTTGACTTGTCTTGTTTTTTTTTTCTGCAGCCGCTACTGGAAACTACAAAGGCAAAATTGTCTCAGTTTTGTCATGTGGCGGTATGACTTGTGTGAAGTCTACGTTATGTATTTACGTAACTGATGTGTATTTTATGCAGCTGGGATCTTATATGGCTTGATGATTTCGTACAGGCTGCTAATATCCTCAATATCCATGATGTACCAAACATTTGGCATGTTCCTCTCCTACTCCGTGTAAGTTGGATGCATTTTTTGCTCTTCCACAGAGAAGAAAAGTGGAAATCGAAACTTTGTATTTTGTTATTGAAGTACGTTTCCTTGTGTTCTCTTGCTGCAGAACCAAAACGCTCATCATTCAATTCTCAAACAACTGAATCTAACTTGGTTAGTCTCAATTCTTATGGTGTTCATTGCTTAGATATCACAGTTGAACACTTTAAGCATAACACAAAATTCCACAAAAATCATCTCTTTCAGCGTTGCAACAGCACCTGATCTGGATAGCTGGACTAAGATGGCTGAGACTTTTGATAACTTGACAAATCATGTGAGTATTTACTGGCCAGCACACTTTGTTTTAGAGCCTTGACTTTTATTATATAAAGAGTCTATCCCTTTGTTACGCACAGGTCAAAATTGCTATGGTTGGAAAGTACGTTGGTCTAACGGATTCTTATCTGTCAGTTGTTAAGGTAAACTTGGAAAAGTGAATTTCAAACTTTGGTCTTCTACCAATTGAATTTGGTTTGCTTTGGTTTTCATATTTTCTTTCTTCATCGCAGGCCCTTCTTCATGCCTGCATTGCATGTTCATTGAAGCCAGATATCGAATGGATTGCAGCTTCAGATCTTGAAGACGAAAGTGAGAAATTGGTATATACCACTAATTCTTTTCATCTTCTTTAATCTTTCCGATCACTGTTTTCCTTTTAAGCACCACTTTCTCCTCTGCAGACTCCGGAAGCACATGTGGCTGCTTGGAAGATCTTGAAGGTGAGAATTTCACTCTCAGCTTTCTCTGCAATGTGTAAGATTCGATTTATTTCATAACCTCTCCACATTTGTTTGCCGACAATAAAGTCTCTGTTTCTTTTTGCAGAGTGCAGAATGCATTCTTGTTCCTGGTGGTTTTGGAGATCGTGGCGTGAGCGGAATGGTTTTAGCAGCGAAGTATGCTAGAGAGAACAAAATCCCTTATCTTGGGATCTGTTTGGGGATGCAAATCGCAGTAATTGAGTTTGCCAGATCTGTAAGAAACGACTTTCAAACTCTGAAATAACTTCAACTTGCTGTGTTACTTTTTCCCTCCCTAAAACTCTCTTAACTTCATTCTTCCTTCTTAACGTCTGCACTTGGTTTCAGGTTTTGGGTTTGGAAAGAGCAAATAGCACTGAGTTCGATGCTCAGACACCTGACCCTGTTATTATATTCATGCCAGAAGTATGTATTCCGAAACATGTATTCAAAAACTTATCAATGGAGTCCGTTCATTCTCTCAGTCGTTGTTCATTATTACCACAGGGCTCAAGAACACATATGGGAAGCACAATGAGACTAGGATCCCGAAGAACGCATTTACAGAACCGAGACTCTCTCACTTCAAAACTGTAAGTTTAAAACTGCATTTATCTTTGCCGTTTGCTTGAGATTTACAGTTCATGATTTAAAGACAACTTCTTGTTTTCCTCCGGATATTTACCAGATACGGTGACGTTTGTTATGTAGATGAAAGGCATAGGCATCGTTACGAGGTTGGTTTTTCATTAATGGTGGTTCCTTTAACGTGTTATATTGGCATAAATGATCATATTGATGTGAAAAGGGTGTTTTTATTTGATGATGTTAGGTGAATCTAGAAGTAGCTCAAGTACTTGAAGAAGCTGGTTTAAGACTTGTGGGTAAAGATGATACAGGGAAACGAATTGAGGTAATGAAAAGGAAAAAAAACATCTTATAGTTGATCTCTGGTCGGGTCTTTCTCTGCTAAATCTCATTTTTGTTTGAATAGGTGATTGAGTTTCATGATCATCCCTTCTATGTTGGAGTTCAGTTTCATCCAGAATTTAAGTCAAGACCAACTAGACCTTCTCCTCTGTTTCTAGGCAAGTCTTGATTCTTTTGAGAAGCACTTGTCTCTCATATTCTTAAAAAGTTCATTAGATTTGTAATGGAACTTTTACAGGGTTTATATTGGCTGCGCGGAAGCTTCTTCAGGCTCATTTGAGCAATTGAGTCCAAGAAGCTCGAGCTCTTTCTTCTTCATTGTCATTCTACATTTCGTATATATATGTAAGAATAAAAGCCCACATTTTGTTACTTTGTCATTATAATAAGCCTTAAATTGAAGGCAAGATTTGTTCACTGACTGACACAAGTGACAGTAGATGGACAAAAGAAGTGAGATACGAGTTTTGTTATAAAATTATTTTTATTTGGGTATGAAAGAATATTCATCTCATTTGGTAATTCTTTACATTTATTGGACCCACACTATTAGAGGAGACAACTTCATAACTCATTAAGTCATTAACCAAATCAATCTCTCTACTTGGGTAAAACAATTCTGGTTTTTTTTTTATAAATTGAGGGGACACAAAAATGTAGAAGCATCTGCACAAAATACTAAAAGGTTATTTTTAAAACAAATAAAATTTGATAAAAACAACAATATCTCATCCACATGAATAACCTAACTCTGTTTGGTTTTCTCCCCCAACAAAAAAATGATCCAACCCGCATCTCAATTGTGTCTCCGGTTTGACTAAACCAAACCCATTTTATCGGCAAGGGTTTTCATCTTCTACAACAAACAAAAGCTACCATTGATTTTCTTCCATACCGGCCCAATGAAACCTTCCTCTGGTCAGCACCATCGGCTGCATTTTTATGTATGTTTTTTTTCTACAAAAAAAAGAATCAAAAATTAAATTTACATTACGTTATAAATAAATTTTAAAAAATATCAAATACTTTGAAGAAAAATAAAATTTGATGAACAGAATGAGACCCACATGTGATTAGAACATAAACAGCTAGCTGGCTCAAGCCAGTTAATAATTGGATTGTAAGAGCCATTGTCATCTCTACAATTAAAAAGAATCGGTCCCCTTTGCTTTCAACATTTTTATAAAGAACAAAAGAGAACGTGGGGTCATCAACACATATATTTTAGATACCAAATAATACAATAACAGATAAACCAATTCTTGCAACTCTAATTAGCTGTGTTAATAGGGATGGTGAAGACAAGGTTGTTCACACGTCTCTCTTTTTTACTCTTGTTTCCTTCCACCGACCCTTTTTTGCTTATCATTTTATCTAATTAACCTCTCTTAAACAAAGATACGATACTAATAACGACAAGATCTCTCTAGACGAAGATATGACACACACACAAATTGGATAAGTTTAAACAACAATGCTCAATGTAGGAACCACTCATTTGCCTTTTGACAAAGACAATAAGTCAATAACTCTAGTTGCACACTGTGCATAACCACCGACAGAACAACAACAATGGTTTGTATCAACTAAACAAAACAACCAAACAATCCATAGCGTATCTGCAGTTTCTCCACCAAGACTAGGGAAACCAATACAAAACCCATAGCCACCAAAAGTGTCAAGCTTCACATGTGCTTAAAAGAGAAGAAAAAAGTCACATAATCTCAAAGTGAGAGTCTTTATTCCAAAAGAATCTAGTGGTTCAACTACTAATCAACAAACTAAACATAAGCTAAGCATCTATTAAATTAAATTAAACTATAAAAACCAAAAGAAAACATAAAAAGTTGAGATTTTTTTACCGGCGTCGTCGTCAATGAGAGTGTCGATACAAGTCGTAAGGTGTCCATAGTGCATCCAACGGACAAGGCCGTTTCGAATCAAGTCTTAACCATGGCTTACCACTACCAGACCAATGAAGCAAACTCACTGGACCAGGATGTAAATCACGACAACTACCTCTAACATTATCCCCACCAAGCCCATGCTGATTCCACCGGTGAGAAATCGGAGCCACGTCACCAGCAAAAACCAAAAGAAACGGTGGAAGCGAGCCAAGTTCATAAATCCTCTCAGTTTTTTGAATCTCCATCCATTTCTCAATACGTTTCGTGTAACCACCTCTTCTCCATTTCTTTAGATCTATCACCATCACACCTGTGTTGAAGTAACAAGGCTTCCTCCCTTTAAACGTACCGGAGAATCTTTCCTCCGACCAGAATCCACCGGTGAAGTATTTTGTGAAATTCGCATGGCAATACTCCGGAGCTCCGATTATTCTCGAGCCTAGTGAAGTTTTCCAAAGCTTAGCGATGTCATCAACGACGACGAGATCTGAATCTAAGTAGATGACACGATTAACGCAAGGCTCGAGCAGATCGGCGAGGTAATTTCTAGCGTAATTCAGTGGTTGTTCAAGAGCTTGTCTCACGGAAGAAGAAATCAAACCACGAACCGTCTCAGGGGTAAAATAGTAAATGTTGAATTTTAATTCCGGGAAAGTCGATTTCACTAGCGACTCTAATAGGTTTGTTTCCTCCGAGACGACGACGATGAAGTGAAAGAAGACGCTCTCTGGACACATCGTGTGCTGAAGGATTGAATTAACGGCTGCGATTGAGCCACGTAGATACTCCACGTCTAACGTGATTGCCACGTGGACTAACGATGGATGACAAACGCCACCTGAGGAGAGACATTCTTCGCCATTGTTGAACACCACTGCAGCTTTTCTGAAGATCGGGGATGGAGATGACCGGATTGCCGCCGCCGGAGGAAATGACTGAAGCGACGGAGATAATACGATCACTGCCATCGCGGCGGAGAAAATTCCAGAAAATCTTGTAAGCCAAAGCATTTCGGAAAAATCGATAATTAAATCAGCAAAATCAAGAAATCCAAATCAATGGAACCCTAGAAATTGTAAACAATCAGAAGAGATATTTTCTTGGAGAGACGGAGGAGAAGAGTCCATTAGACACCGAAACTAGTCGGAGAACAATATCGTAGAAGCGCAGGTTAAAAATTCAGAGTGCCACACAGTGCACTATAAACCTTGCCTTCTCTCCTTCTCTGCTCGGAGCTCGGAGAAGAAGATGAAGAAGAAGAGGATGAAAGAGAGAGAATCGATGGTTATAATTAAATCTTTTTTATTTCTTTTAAATAAACGAGAGTGAGAAGTGAATGCTATATTATTTGTTTGTAGTATTTTATTTTGTAATTACTCCTATTTTTAAATTTTGTTTATTGATTATGTATGACAAGTTGGAATATTTTTAATAGATATTTAAGAAGAAAACAAATAAATTTGTGTAAGTGTAACGATTACAGAGAAAGAAAGACCAGCTGTCATTGTCTGTCATATATTCTAATTTTTGCTATTATTACAGCACAATCTGAATATTTAGAAACGCCAGGATTTAGTTCTTTTAAAAAAATTGAATATATTACTTGTTTGGGAAAATAACAATAATTGTTTTCTTCCCATATTAAAATAAAGTACAGTAAAAAAATTTAATGAAAAAACGTTTAAAGATGTAAATGGAATCTCTGTTACAACTTACAAATGGTAGTTAGGTTTTTGGTTTAGAGATAACACATGTTTATGTTTTGCTTTTGCATGTTAATATCAAGACAAAACAATAAACAAGATCTATCAAGTGAATTTTTAATATTTCATAATAAAATATTGAATGTTACTAATTTAGTTGAGATTGAGTATTTAATATTTTTTTAAGTGATTCTATGTGAATGCATTCTTTAGTGGATTCTGTTAAATTCTAAAATTTAAGTTTTAACATACTATTAATGGAATTATAGAAAGTAATTCTACTAAGAAAATATTAAAGTATGATATCTTAGTATAATCTTAAAAAATAAAAGACACATTCCATATAGAACAATTACATACTTTTACCAAATTTTTATTTATATGCAGTAATTTCATGATTTATTTATTACAACCATTAAATTACACCATTATATTAATTTATAGTAAGTTACAAAAATCACTTAATCATCTAACATTTTCATAGTGGGCCCCTTTGTTTTGTTATCTACATTAAGACGTCGTCGTTTAGTCTGACACAAGCAACACGACCAGTGCGAATCATAACTTTTCATTTGCTATGCAAAATCTAACACGTACGTTAACGTACCCTTAAGTTGAGAAGCTTTAATTTATTTTTTTGTTTTTTTTTGACATCAGAAGCTCTAATTATTTTATTTTTGTTCTTTGCAATTTGATCAAACCACCATTAATAATCCACCACGTGTCCATGTCAAATCCAAGACAAGAAAGCAATCGAGACCTATTTATTATTAAATGAAAATCAAAAGTTATAGTTCCAAAGAAAAAAACCCTACGGTTTGATTGTGAGATTATTAATTTTATGAATTTTCTAATACATTGTGAAAGGTGGTGTTGGTCTAAAAGCACATGGTAAAAGTCCGTACGGTCTACACTTCAGAAACAAATAGAGCCCATTTACAATTCAGACCAGGCTGGCTTTCACGATCATCACTCGGGTCGTGACTCCGATTCTCACTCAGTCTCTGCCTCGTGGGTCCCAAACCGGACCCGGACCCGACTCATTTATGTTGATTCTTTACTTCTTGGAACAAAAATTATTGCAAGAGACTGAAACTAAACCTTTTCTTTTCTTGGCTCAATATAGATTCTTTTTTTTTCTTTTCTTTTGATCTCAGCATAGATTCATTCCCTATTAACGATACTGGCACATCATTACTTGTCTCCAAATCAAATGACCTCAAAAGTATAAAGTTGGTGAAGTATTTTATCTCATCCATTCTCAGAGACAAAAAAACCAAAGAAAAGGAGCAAAACATGTGTTACCAAAGCATGTACATTTGTCGACTGGGTTGAATTGCAAATTTGCCGTGGAGCCAGGCCTCGACCGTTGCATCAGGCAAGTGAGGTCCAAGCTTTAGACCACATATAATTAAAAAAAAAAAAGTTGTGGCCAAATGATGAAAATGGGTAATGGTCGAGTGCTTAGTGTCTTACGTCACTCTGAAGTTCGAATTTTATGCCGCATTTTATTCTATTTTTTGTTTTTTCCATATATTTTTTAACTTTTTTTTGGTTGCTCTAAGCCTCTAATTATCTTTTTCATTTTACTAAACGACACTTTTATTGTTGTAACTAATTTATATTTACTTATTTTAGATAATAACTTAAAAACTTTGATGATAACAAATCCAAAAATAAATGAATTCATGGCGTTACAAAGTTCCTTTCGCATCATCAATTCTTTACTGCCTCATTTATACCACGTCATTTGTATTATTTAATCTTTACCGTAATGTTAGGTAGTGACATAGTTGGCAATATAATCTATATCACATCAACATGAAAATATGGACTACTAATAACAAAAATGATATCATAAAACCTAAAAAGACGCGTGTGAATGTCTTAACTCTTGATTCTTCAATATCACTAAATTTAATCTACAATTAGAGTTGATGGTATATTCATTTAGTCCCAAAGATACCCATATTTACGAAGAAGTTAACTCCAATAGTAGTTTTCCAAAGGTGGAAGAAGACAGAACACAAAAGTCATCTTGTGATTTTATAAAATGTTTTTTATTTTTCTATGTTGGCCCAATAAAGCTCTCCTTCTATTTTCTTTTAAGACCTCATAAGTAGCAACTTTGGAATGTGATTCTCTTCAAATTTACAGCTTGTGAGGAATAATAACACAGAAGGAATCTTGGTCAAGAACAAAATTAAAACCCTTTCTGGACCATGTGAAAACTGTCTCTTATCATCATTATTTATGCTCGAATCAAATCTTTTGTACCTAATCTCATAGATCTCATAAACTCCAAATACGAAGGCACAAGACTTTTGAAAAAATAGAGCAAATTAGTTTCTTTATCCCCAAGAAAGCAGAAAGAGTTTGTTTTTCTTAAAATTTATTCTCAAAGCTAATCAAAAGTAAACATTTCTGCTTTCAATTTAAAATGTATTATCTAGGCGGTCAAAGCGGCTAAGGCGTTTGGTGATCTTAATTTCGTTTCTGTTGGAAATTGAGCTCTGAGGGTGGACCAACAGGACTTGACTCAAGCTTGTGTGAAGTATCTCGTGGGTTTTTCGGCGGCGTTAGCGGTTCCTTTACAAAACCGGGTGGTCGAATCTCTGGTACATCCTCATCGGCCGGAGTCTTTGGATTCGCTACATCATCTAAACCCTACAACAATATTATCAAAATATCACAATTTAGTTGTGACAGCTAAACTTGAAATAAATTTTAGTTAAAAAGTAAAAAAAAAAAGATGATTATATACTTCGGGGTCTGACGGGAAAAGACTAGGCTCGTCTGCATCGTTACGAGCATGAATCTTTGGATCAGCGGTTCGACCAGAAGAAGCTAGTCTTCTGGCAAAAAGGCGAGGACCGAGAGAAGAACGTGCCGCTGCAGACAAAACTGGTGAAGACAGCATTATATCTAGCTATGTTGTTGTCTCTTGGATAAAACAATGAATGTGTTTTAAATACACGAATTAGTCACAAAGCTAAACCTAGTTTCTCGCAGAAAGAAACTATGACCATGATTATAATAACCACTAATCTCTCCTATTTATAGACCAAATCAAAACTCCAGAGTGTATTGCTTTCTTGAAGTTTGACCGTTAACCTCAAAACTCCTTATGTTAGATTGCTCTTGTTTAGAATCTAAGACCTATTCTATAGCTCCATTGTTTTCTAAAATTTCGGGTCAAAAATGATTTTACTTATTGAATGTTTATGGTTTAGTTTAGGCATAACCACGATCGAAGTGGAACTAATATACGAACACAGAGTTAATATTTCCACTCTCGATAAAGAGATTCATAACTGAAAACTGAAAAACGAAATAATGGCCTATTTCAAAATATTGTTCCTCTTTCCCAACACATAGTAGCAACATTTGAACAAACTTGGCCAAAAAGACAAAAGAAAAAACCTAATCGTAGCAATGTTTTTTCATATTCACGAGAACGAGACCAAATAGAGAGAACTTTCTTCTTCGTCACGTGACCACTGTTTTATATGTGACTTCAAATCCAAGCAACTATATAAGTTAATTCAACTTTTATACCTTTCAAATAAAGTTGAATTGACCAGGAGGAACATTAGGGCTTCCGAACTGGAAACCAGATTGTGGACCATGACTCTCATCGTTGCCATCTTCTTCATCGTCTTCGGTCCAAAAGGTTTCAAGGATTTTCACGGCTTTTTGGTATATGTCATTGTTGTCATGACTCTGAAGATTCTCAATCTTTTCAAGTCCTTCAGCTTCGTCAATCATTTGGACGTAAAGGTTATCGTCTCCTGTGTGACCTAAGCTCTTCTCTGCTTCTCCAACCACGAGAATGTTCTCTAGCGCTTCTAAGCAAACCGTTATGACTTTTGGATCCGGGCAGGTAAGGAGATCGCATAATGGTTGTATACAGCCTTGGCTCACCAAAAACCTGAGAAGAAAAAAAAAGAAAAAAGAAGACATGTTTTAGAAATGACCTTTCTCAAGGAAACATTTGGTATTATGTTTTTTGTTTTAACGTACTTGATTTGATCATGAGTGCCACCAGATGTAGCATTTGAGATTCCCCAAGCAGCTTCTTTTTTTACATCAAATTCGGCACTATGAAGCACCAAAATAAGAGACTGGACTATACCTGCGTCAATCACTGCCTGCACATTCGGGTTTAAATAAAAATCAGACACAGGAAAGATCGATTTTCGACTTTGTTGTTAAATGTCATATATAAATTAAACTCACTTGTATCTGATTTTTATTCCCAGCTGTAATGTTTGAGATAGTCCAGCAAGCTTCCTTCTTGATACTTTTCTTGTTAGTGTTTGTTAGAAGGGTCAAAAGAGAGGGAAGCGCTTGATGATCGAGAACCATCTATTTTAGGAGAATATGTTAGAGACATTTTGCTTCTTAAAAACTCCTAAGTGGAATTGTGAATGTATTATATACGCACCTGAGTCTGTTGATCATCTCCGGTTACAATATTTCCAATAGTACGAAGAGCAGGAATCAGCACTGATGGTGACGAATGACTAAGCAGAGGAAGAGGAAGCACATAATTCAGATAACATAATCATGACTCATGCATTGCCATAAAACTTAAGAAAACTATCAGATTGCTTACGCTAAGAGCTCGATGAGGCGAGGGACAACTCCTGCTTGGATGACTGCTTGTATTTTGTCGTTTGAATTATCCGAGAGGTATGACAGAGCCCAACATGCATCTGTGAGAACTTCTTCATCTCCTGATTGCACAAGGCCCTTAAGAACTGGTAAAGCGGGTTGTGTCTATAGAAACAACATATCAGAAGCAAGTTATAATATATTATGGAGAGTCCAAATTTGGTCTATAAATGTGTGAATAATCTTTAAGGAAACCTGTTCAAATGAAGGCTGGGGCTTTCCTCTGCAGAAGTTTGATAACGTCCATGTAGCATTCCTCAGCATGGAAAGCTTTGTATGGTCATTGAATAGAGCCAGAAGAGGCGTCATGGCACCGTAACTTAAGACAAGATCACGGCAATTTGGTGAGTCTCCAGCAACATTTCCCAATGCCCAAACAACCTATACTCAGGAAAACAGACCTCAGAATGGAAACAGTCACATGGAATTTACACTTGATCATAAGGTCTAAGAGTTCTTATGAAAAAAACCAATGACAATGAGGATTTAAATGTATACCTGTTCGCGGACATCTTCACTAGCAGAGCTGAGAAGTTGGATGAATATCGGGACAGCGCCACTTTCAATGATGACATTTGTATTCTCTGATGTCCCAGAAGCAATGTTGGTGAGCGCCCAAGCTGCCTCAAACTAAACACATGGCATAAAAAATACATCACACTAGTAAACAATCAATCTATGCATACATAAAATGCAGGTTTTACTCACCTGAAGTTGAGGGAAGTCATCTCTGGAAAGAAACGTCACAACACGAGGAACAATACCAGATTGTACAACATCATTGATAGGAGGGTTTTGCTCTACAACAAAAACCCCAACTGCTAAAGACTCGTAACCAAAAACGCTATTGTTGTTAAAATACAAAGTAATGAATCACAAACCAATCGAAAGAAGTTTCCTCAAGAGATTTGTTGCCTCTAGTTGTGAATTACGATCCTCTGACCAGATTCCAGCACACATAGCTGGTAGATTTTCTTTTAACTGTAATACAAATAAATTATACAAGAAAACAAAAATTATACAAGAAAAACAAAAAAATTAAGATCCTCCAAATACAAGAGTAACAAATCCTCTCATCAAAGACACAGAATCATCGCGAAATCTTCCAATCTAATACAAATCGATCTCCAGTTAGATTTTCATATGAACCAGATACAATCTGATTAGAAAAGCTCAATGTCAAAATCGTAAACACAAGATAGAAGAATCACATACTTTCTTCGCTGAATCTTCCGGTTGTGCCGTGCCTGAGCCGAAAGCCATAGAAGAAGCCGTGACTCCCTCGCGTCGCTTCTTCTGTAAATTTTCCTCTCTCTTGTTCTTCCTGATCTCAACCATGTTATCCTCTCGCCTCCGCCGTCCTTCCTCCGCATCAACCGACACTTTGTACCGATTCCGGCGCACCTCCGTCTTCGCGCTTGGTCTGAGAGACATCGCCGCCGCTTAATCGATACAAAATCGGAAGAATCAGTTGAAGACGAATTCGATCGATGAAATTTGATTTAGAGTGAATGAAGGGTTTAGGAGTTTAATGCGAGTATCTTTATACAAGAGCGTATACTAAGGAGGCCACGATTCAGGAGACTTGTTTTTAAGTACAAAACTGGCCCTAAATCTTATTATTAATTACGAAAACTGCCACGCATTTCATTTTTCTTTTTTGAATTTGAATCTTAACGTCTCTCTGCTTTTCTAGGTAATACACCGACTAATTAGTATTTTATCGATTTACCTATATTTCTTTCCTTTATTTTCTCCTGGCAATATTCTTTTCTTTTTCCCCTAGCAATATTCTAATTTAAGAGGCTTGTCACTTGTGAAGCCCAAATAAATTATTCGATAGCCCAAACTAGGCTTAAATGTAGCCCAACGTAACAAGGCTATACTGAAAAGGGAGAAAGATCTATTTAAATCATTGACACGAGTTATGGAGGACTTAACGCATTTTTTTCTTTCGTCAACTTACTTTTGCATTAATAAAAAAAACATCAAAAATTTAACGATTGGCTTTCGTCGATCCGATGAGAGGAAACGGAGTAATCGATCCACGAAGAGTTCCAGATCCGCTCAACTCAAACAACTCACCTTCCACCGACGGTACTCAAGACGGTGAAGACACCGACACGGCACGCCCAAAACAAAACTAGTGCTCATAACAACACGGAGGATAGTTCTGCTACCACCTCAACCCGAATATATGTGGTATTTATTCTCTGAAGCGAATGTTTAGATATACATAGTTATTACATTTAGTTATTCTAAGTCATTAAAAAAAACCAAAAAAAAGATTGCAATTTGCTTCTGTTGATATATGTGGTGGAAACTGGAAGTGTTTTTATATCGCAATAGTTAAATGCATCAAATGAAAGATGTATATATATATTATATTTAGTATGGGACTCATGTGTTGATTGAACAACTGTAGAGATTTGTGCAGCATGCATTAGCACTCGTAAATGATCTAGAACTTGGTTGGGGTCTTAATTACGAGGAAAATGATATTGACGTATCATGCTAGACGGCATAGAAATGAATCTATACCTCAGCTTCAGCTATATTCTATTCTTTGCTGCTATCGGAGTACTACTTCGACTCCAAAGTCCAAACTACAAGCCTTTGTTGTTGATCATATAAAATTCAAGCAAATGTTATGTGGTTGTTCTCATCTTTCCAAGATGCATGGAAGAGTAAAGCATGATAAGCATCTAATTAGTAAAATGACGATAGGCTAAATTTTGTAATAAAGTTAAATTAAGAAAACACTCTAGTAAAATAGTCCAAATTTAATCTACAAACTTTAAAATTAATATTTATTTATTTATTCTTTTTCTAACCACACATTAATCAAATGTTTCGAAATAATGAAAGAAAAAGACGACCCTAAGAACGTTTTAAATTAATAAATACGCACATCTCCATGCATATATTCATGTCATGCAATATGTTTCAATATGCGATCTAGACCGCCGCCATTTCTGTAGCTTTGTAACGTCCTGTGTAAGCCTGGTTATGCATTCTCATTTGTTCATAAAATTTCACAATAAACTCTTCAGCTTTCACATCAATCATCTCATCACCTCCATCATCATCACCATAACATTCATCATCATCATAACCATCATCATCATCTTCATCTAGACAATCCATATCGCGCAACGACTTTGCGGATCCATATCCAGAGATTCCCGAGGAGGAAGAACTAGACGTTGCCGTGAAAACCTCAACCATCTCCGACACCTGATCGTCACTACTCACCGGAGCTTCCTCCGTCGCCGGAGAAGACAATTGTGGCATTATAATAATATTAGACGATGGCAGTGTCGTAACATTGTCGTTTTTCAACAGCCGAACGGACTCGACAAATCGCCGCCAAAACCCGTTATTAGACGGCTTTCTCCTCCTCGGTCGGCGAAGCATGTATAAAATGACACTGATCACGTGCATACCATGTGATCGTTTCTTCTTCATCTTATTCTTGATCTGGTCGCCACCATTAATCTGATTTTTAATTTCCATATACAAGAAGAAGAATTAATGGTGACTAAAAGAGATTCAAGATGGGGGGCTTTCGCTGCAATGAGCAGGGAAGAGAGAATTTGAAAGAAGAGATCCCAAGGAAGAAAAGGTTTTGTCGTATGTCTATTTATACGAAAATAAATACATGGGTGTAACTGTCTATTTCTAAAGTATTGGGGTAAACAATATAAGCGTTGAAGAGTTTAAGGTTATTGGTGGAAGTAAAAGCTGTCTCCTAAGAGAGCTTTCACGTCATAACTAGAAAAGACAACGCACCTCCTGCACTAGTTACGGGTTCTAGAAGTTCAAGAAAAGAAAGACAGCTAAAACTTAAGCAAAGAAAGACAGCTACAAGCTTTTAGCGTAAAATCAAACTTAATTAATAAATTACACTACTAATTATTTTCGTAATTAAATTAGTTATTGCTTCCCCTTCTTTTTTCTTTGTTCAAGTTACTGCTTCCTTTGTTTACCTTTTAAACTTAAGTTGTTTCTTTCTGCCCTAATTAACATTTCAGGGTTATGAAGAAATCATATAAAAAACGATTAATAACTGAAAAAAATGGATATATATGAATAAGATAAATGAGGAAATCCCAAGTTACTTGCATGAAGAAAAGCCTGAAAACATGGTTCAATGCAAAAATGGCACTAAGTCCCAACCTGTTAAACGTACATAAACATATATATATATATATAACCTATATATTGACATTTGAATTGTCCTCAATTTGGTCTGATCATACGTACCTACCCCGGAATTATTGAAACCCGTATAAAAAAAATTCCACCAGAATTTTTGGACGACACTAAGTCCCCTCATTGATCTCACGGGATCCAATGGTCCTAGGGTCACGGGCCTGAATCGATATGCTACACTCGAACAGGTTGTATTTGATGATGCTTCACTACAAAAAGGACACGCGAACTGCGACAGAAACATACATTGCAAATTAATAGTAAATGTTAATAGTATAACGTTTTGTGACTACATCAAAACGTCGCTAAAAATTCATCACAAATAGTCGCAAAAGAGTAATAAAACAGAAACAATCTTACGACTACAATAAAATGGTTATTCCCCAAACTTGGCTTTTACCTAGGGGAAGGCATCCCATTGTTGCTCTTCTACTTGCAATGCTACCTTCCCATTCGCCAGCATTTATTGACCAGGCGGATCAGTTCCTTTGGAAGCCACCAGCCTCAAATGTTAATCCGGGTAACTTCTCAACCTCCGCTACTTGGTACTCACTTCAACCCTCTCTACCTCCGGTTTCTTGGCATAGAAGTGTTTGGTTTTCTCAGCACATTCCGAAACATGCTTTCTTGTTCTGGATTGTGATGTGTGAGCGCCTACCAACTAGAGATTGCCTTATTCGATGGGGTATCCCTGTCCCTCCAATCTGTCTACTATGTGATTTGCATAATGAAACGGCACAACATCTGTTCTTGGAATGCCCTTACTCAATGGAGGTTTGGTCAAGCTTTGGATCTGCGCTTTTAATAGCCACTCCTACAGACCTCTCTCAACATCTCTCTTGGATTCGATCACATACAACTGCTCCAAAGCTCCAAATCATTTGCAAGATCTTGCTTCAGGCAACAGTTTACGAACTATGACTTCAGAGGAATTCCCGCCTGCACGGATCTCCTTCTCAACCAGCCGCCACGATAGCTACCGATTAAGACAACTCACTCGATCAAAAATGGCCTCACTAGACATTGCTGCTAAGCTTCCTCACCACACATTGCCCAGCCGCCAAAAGGAATCGTTTCTATCTACATGGTTTCGATACTTTCAACTTACAATTCCACTCATTTAATAGATAGCGAATGTTTATCTATCATGGTGTTAATTGCCTGCTTTATCATTCTCTTATTCAACTTCCTTAATCTCCATGTATTTTAAATGGTATAGTTGTAAGGAAGATCAAAGATGAATGAAAGTATATTTTATATTAATTAAAAAAAAAATTATTCCACCGAAATATTGTTTATTACGTCTCAATTTTCATACGAAAAAACCCATGCACATATAGCTAATCTTCTTTTTGTTGCCTTAGATAAGTTATACCTAGTCTAAAAACTAAAATAAGATCAACTTAGACGATTGTGTTAGAGGCTTAGAGCTACATATTCACTACTAATAATAAATTGAAAGCGCATAGATTTGTAGATTATAAATCGGTTATCAATTAATAAGTCATATATTAATTTTTGGCCAATTTGATGATTTCTCGGATGAAACATTTGTTGCGGTCGATGCACGTTATAAAGTTTGATGTTGCAAAGTTGCAGTTATAAAATAAGCACGACTGGATCGACTTAAGTATAGATAGGTTTCAGCTGGGATCATTAGGAAAAATTTCAAAAAATTCTTAGAACAAAGCCAATAAGTATGACTCCGCCTCGTCCCTCGAGTCTCTACTCTCTAGGCCTTAATTATACTTTATAGCCTCTTTTAGTTATGTGGTTTAGACAAATCCAGTCCAAGATAATTATATAAATATAGAAACTAAAAGCTGGCCGGAATACGCTTAAATTATATATTGTGAACGCATTTCCTTGCAAAGATCAACAACCATGATCCTTTTGTGTTTAGCCATCTTAATTATGATAAGAAACAAAACAATTTATGTGCTACCAATTTATTCTTTCCTCAAATTTAACTAACTACATTTAAAAATAGAAAATCGAACAAATACCATGTGTTAGGAAACTTAACCAATTATATATAAGCATTATAAACACTATATTTCTTACAAAATAGTTGTAAAAACGTAGTTAAGTCTTTAACAAAAAAAACGTAGTTAAGTCAATAGTAAAATAGGTTTCTGTGGCGGCGTGCAAAAGACTTTAAATATATTGGCCGGCATTCATTTACATGAAGATTGTTTTCTAAACAATATTGTTTCTCTTTTTGTTTTGTCTTTGGTCAGTATCGTTGTAATTCTTAAAAAATGAAAGAAAAAGATTGTATATTTCACATGAAGATATATGAATCTATATATTTCTGAGATCCGACTAAGAACGCACGTTACAGTATCTGGAAGTGGAACACAGTTTCGTGGAAACTAGAAACTAAACACAGTTTCCTGGAAACTAGAAACTATGATAATGAGACAGCCGCAATATTCAACAACATGGTTCAACGGCACACACAACTAAACTAATCCAGCTAGCCTTCTGTCCCAAATTTTAATTAGATCTCTGATTGCGTTTAGTTATTATCTTGCTTAATTATAACGAAACTTCCATTTTTGTGTATTATTAATTTATTCTAATAAATCAATAAGACAATAACCCTAACTATCTAATAATAGATTTGGAATTATTCGGTAGTCAATTTATTCAAAATATAATTGCATTTCATAAAAAAATAATTTAGTCAATCATAATTTTGTCTTAAACTCTTTTTTTTATGTAGCATCTAGAATATTTGGATACAAACGTCGAACCGTATATTTACCGTAGCACCTATATTTCAATTTTAAATTGCAGAAAAAAACAATATCTAAACGTACACATCTCGAGACTTAAAACTTGAAACTAATAATTAAAGTTGAAAACAACAAAAATACTCAAGTATATATATATATTAAAAATATATGTATTTTAAACAAATATATGTATTTTAAACAAATATATGTATTTTAAACAAATATATGTATTTAAAAAAGCATAACAGACAAAAAAAAAAAAAGCGTAATTGATGAGAAACGAAACGGCTAACCCAGCCAGCTAAGATATGGTCCGCGTACTGCCGTGACCCACATGAACTTATTTGTAAAGTTTTACTAAAAAACAAATATTCACAAAAAATACTAAAATTTTCGAATTATAGTTTAAATGAAATGATGTTCTATATATAATTAATGATCTAGACAAAAACATGTATGTATTTAAATTTCCTGGTAATCTTGCCTATATAAAAAAAATCTTCAATTAACTCAAAAACTAGCTTTTCAAAATATTTCATAAAAAAATATAGCTTACTTTATGCACGAAAATGTCAGTCACGTAGGATAATATACTTTTTGTTGGTTAAATGTGATAATTTATTTTTATTTGTTACTCCGCGTTGGGCAAATTGCAAACAGCAAGCAAAAGCTGCAAAATTTTTGTGTATATATAAACACACACACACAATCATTTCAAGAACCATAAGCAACACTAAAAATAACCTTTATCAAGAAAAGAAAAAAACCCATCTCAGATCAAATCACCACCAGAATTAATATTTTACCGAGTATCAATCATCAATGGCTGATTCATCTCAGAAGAAAATCAGAAGAAGTGCAATAACACATAAAGCTTGGAGTCTCGTGAGGATGGCTCTTCTATGGGGAAGAAAAGGTGGAGTTTTCAAAAGATGGCCACTGTTCGAACTACGTAGCTTGTTCTCCAAGCATCTCAAAGCCCTAACTCATCTTCATCTTAATAACGGTGACCGTTATCTCTCCCGTTATTACGGAGAACGCCAGCTTTCCTTTGATGAAACGCCGTTCTTTAACGTCAAGAAGAAGATGCATCGTCCTACCTTTTCTATGAGGTTCCTCCTTCCCTGCATTGATCCTCCCGTAGATTTTGACTATGACTTTGAAATGGACAATCAAGATTATTCCGATGAGGTAATATCGTATGGCGACGATGAATCTTGTTCGGAAAAGTGTGATTGTGCGGCTAAGGATGATGAGGAGGAAGAAGAAGAGAAAGGGGTGGATGTGAGAGCAGAGGAGTTCATTGCTAAGTTCTATGAGCAAATCAAGTTGCAGAGACAAATCTCTTATTTTGAATACAAACAACATGACGACGCCGTATCATTATAGATCTATGATGATGCTTAATTGCTTATTATTTATTTGTTTGTGAATGCAGTTTGCTTTTTGTTTTGTAGATAATTGAGACTATCTTCTATTTATGACAACTCGAAGATGTTTCATTTCAAAAAAAAAATGTTTCATTTTTTATATTTTTATTCATTTATATTTCATTTTCCAAATTTTATTAATACCTTTTAACATATTCAGCCACCATTTCACAAACATATTTTACACAAATTAAAAAATTATTGAAATATACAAACATGATTCATGTAATATATATATATATATATATATATATATATATCACTAATTATATCATATTGACTTAATAATATAAAGAAAAAGAGCTTTATTACTCACATATTTTAACACTCAGCTCATACAAACATAACGCTATCAAATCTCAAATAATTATATGCCTATGGTTTTAATTTACAATCTGATACAATAATTGTTAACTAACTGATACACAATTTTAAAAATATACAACTCTAGTTGTGTTCATGAAAAATATACTCCTCAAGTAAATAAACATTCTTTGACTACCTTGGTATATACATAGTAAGGCCCATAATTTTCTTAAATTTATCCAAAATAAAAAGCTAATAATGAATAATTTAATATACTTTATAGAGGCTAATTAACTGGAAGTAACAATCAAGTGGAGCTTGGTTTATTAGCAAATCCCAGTTGAACTTGGACCTTAAAGTCGATTTTTTTCATTTAGGAGAGAATCTCTTCTGGTCTGACCCACAGATACTAGGGCCCGGCCCGGCCCCGAACTTAGCCGTAAAAATAAAATTATGTGAATCTGTTTCGAAATTTGTATCACTCTCTTAATGGAGAAATTGAAAAAGTGAAAGATGCATAAATGTTATAGTCACAAAGTAAGCAATTATGCTCATTTTAGTCTCTCATTAATTGAGCTTAAGTTTGAATTTAAGCATGATCAATTTCTCCATCTTCTTGCTTTAGTCGTCTCTTAAGGTCCAATCAAAGATAATCATTGAGTTACGGGTTTACTGAAGAACGAAGGAGAGATGGTGCAAACAGGAGACGAGTTTATGGAGGCGATAGTGTACGATAATGGTGTTCGTAGAGTGTTACCTGATGGTTTGGCTCATATGACGCTTCTTGAATATCTCACAGGTTGGTAGTTATTTACATCATCACTTGGCTATATTATTCTGAGTTACTATCAATTTCATCACCCAGCGTATTAATGTTTTCAGATTAAACTAGGTTTGGATTTAAGTTCAGTTTCTGTTCTTTTTGTCAATTTTTTTTTTGTTAATTTGGGTCGAGTTTTTGGTCAATTCAGTTTTCGTATTTCAGTTTATTTTATTGTTGATTTTTTTGCTTTTGAGACCCTAATGCTTAAGCCGAATGATGTCTATGAATACTTATATATATAGGTCTTAATAAGAACTCTCTTGCATGGCGTAAGAAAAAAAAAAACTCTCTTACATAAAATAATAAATAAAATAAAGATATATAATGTTAAAATATTTTAAATGAAACAAATCAGTGGATTAATCTCATCTAAGTATCTTCCTTCTTTTCACGACGAAGAGACAAAGAAACAAAAAGCGACGGCTCAGATTTCGTCAATGTTTGATGAATTAGCCAAGTTTCATATAGTATACTACTATTCATCTCCTCGCAGCTTCCACCAGCTTTCTCGTTTTAAATTCCAAGTCTCTTTTGAATCATTTGTTGCTTACAATTTTCAAAATTTCAAGTATTCCAATACTTAATGTTGGGGCGTCAGGATTACGTTATCTGATTCTGTTCAATGAGTTGAATTGCTTTAAGAGGGCATTATTAAGTTGTAATATAAATAATTAGAATCAGTTTGTGGAAAAAGTAGAATATGTCGAAATAAAAGTTTTGATGATGGCTAATAATATCATTCACTAACACAATCAGCCACCGTTGTAAACTAAATTACATTGATAAATGTTACTATTAGGGACGATATTGTTATATGATTATATAAAAAGACATTGAATTACGTGCGGTCCACGTGGGAAATCACGTGGGACTTTTTCTCCCTCGGACTCCGCGGAGTTTTTTTGTTTTTTATGAAAGCATTTAATCGAGTAGATACTTCACAACAATGATAGCTTTTCTTTGGGGTCAAATAATGAAAGCGAAAAAGGAAAAATAAATAAATAAAATAGCCGAGATGATAATGTTTGTGTGGCCAGAAAAAGACACTTGAAAGCAGAGCATACCTTTGAGGATATTCAACATTTTCTTCTTCTTGTTTTTTTTGCTTGGATCATGGAATCTGAGGGAGTGTCACTACCGTTGATCCATTACCATCTTATGATACCCATTCACACTCCTTGGATTCCAAGTGGTATTAGTCATTACTGCGATATATGTGGAAGGGGCATCGAGGGTCTATTCTATCGTTGTAAGATCTGTGACTTCAACGTGGATCAATACTGTGCAGAGTATCCAGCACCAGAGGTTATTGACATTTCCAAGGCGCATCACCACAAGCTCACCCTTCTCAAGGAACGAACAGAGTTCGATTGTGGTGCTAAATGTGGCACGGTATGTTATGGGTTTTCTTACAAATGTCATGAATGTGATCTAGCCTTCCATTTGGATTGTGTATGGCCCGGTCGAAGGTAAAACACACGTCAGAGATAAATCACTCTCCCCACTCTGTACATCCTCTTAAGCTCCTCAAAGATCAACCACCAGACAATGCTGATGGAAAATCTCGTCTTAGCGAAGAAGAGAATGATGATGAAAACTTCACCTTCGATTCATTAATTAAAAAAATGAAAAAAACTTCTCCTTCGACTCTATTAAAATCCACATTTTATTTTTATTTTTCTATCTTTTGCTTCTTCTTCTTTTTTTCTTTGCTTGGATCATAGATTCTGGGGGAGTCTACATTTTATTCTTCTATCTTTTGCTTCTTACAATTTTTCTTGCTTTTATTTTTCTTCTTCGTACTCTTTTTCTTCTTATCCGTACTTCGATCATGGAATCTGAGGGAGTGTCACTACCGTTGTTCCATCACCATCGTATGATACCTTGGAATGATCTGAGGAAAGGTGATTGTTGTGGACGCTTTGAAACTATCTGTGATGGCTACTATTGCCAACGCTGCAATTTTTTCGTCCACAAGAAATGTGGCGACGAGTCCCGTGAATCTATCGAACACCCATCTCATTCTGTTCACACTCTTTGGCTTCAACAGGGAGGATGCACTTGTACTTTATGTGGAAGGATAGTCATGGGTAGGTATTATCATTGCAAGATCTGTGACTTCAATGTGGATATATACTGCGCCAGGTACCCACCACCAGAGGTGATTGGCATTTCCAAGACGCATCACCACCAGCTTACCCTTTTCAAGGAGCGGGTCAAGTTTGATTGTGATGCTAAATGTGGGAAGATTGTTAAAGAGTTTCCATACATATGTCAAGAATGTGATTTATCCTTCCACGTGGATTGTCTATGGAATCCGTCAGAGGTAAACCTCCCGCCTGAGGTAAATCACTCTTACCACTCCTTGCACCCTCTTAAGCTCCTCAAAGGTCGACCCCCTGACTATTCTGATGGAACATGTCGTCTTTGCAAAGGAAAGAATAATGATGAACCGTTTTATCATTGTTCTTCTTGTAACTTCACCTTGGATATGAGTTTTTTTTTTCACCCACCACCACAATCTCTTCTGGATTTGAAAGCTCATGATCACCAACTCACCATTTTTCCAAGACTCGATTCTTTTACATGTAATGCTTGCGGGCTTAAGGGAGATCGAACCCCTTACATATGTGTTCAGTGTGATTTCATGATCGACCAAAGTTGTCTTGCCCTTCCACGTCTCATAAACATCAACCGGCATGATCACCGTATTTCTCGCACTCCTGTTCTTGGTGTTGGGAATTCTGTATGTAAAGTTTGTCATCTAGAGGTGGTTAGGACCTTCGGTTGTTATTCTTGTCAGCGATGTGATGACTATGTCGTTCATTCTAAATGTGGTACCAGAAGAGACGTGTGGAACGGGAAAGAACTCGAAGGAGTACCTGAAGAAACAGAGGATATAAAGCCATATGTGGAAATAAATCACAACACAATACAACATTTCAGCCACCAAATGCATTACCTGAGATTCCACGTTAATGGTGTTCTATGTGAGGAGAACAAGAGGTGCAGCGCATGCACCCATCCCATCTCTCTCCAGTCCTTCTATGGCTGCATCAGTTGTGATTTCTTTCTCCACGAATACTGCGCTGGATTTCCTAGAAAGAAATGGCATGTGCTACACAATGAACGACTTACTTTATTTACAAGCAAGACCCAACTCGTGTGTGTTGCTTGTGGTAGAATGTCCAATGGTTTCATGTACCAGCATTGGGATCAGAGCCATTGCTGCAGTTTGTGTGTTTGCTGCTGTTCAATTTCAGAGCCATTTGTTCATCCAAGTCATCCCCATCATCATCCCTTATATTACACTTCACCAGAGATAGAAAAATTCTGCAATGGTTGTAACATTTGGGGACTGAGAATGCTCGGATGCATTGAAAATGGTTGTGAATTTTTCTTATGCTTTAAATGTGTCACTTTACCACAAGTGGTAAAGCATAGAGTTGAAGATCATCCTCTCTCGCTATGCTATGGAGAAGAGGCAAGTGGTAAATATTGGTGTGACATTTGTGAAAAAGAAACCAACCCAAAGACATGGTTCTACACTTGCCAAGATCAGCAGGCAAGTTTGCATACAGAGTGTGTGCTCGGAGACTTTATAGGGCTCATGCCAAGAAGCACAATAGAGCTTTGGGGCATAACATGTGAGGTGGTGCTCAATAATAGTGTATCTCGCCCATTTTGTTGGAAGTGTAAGTTGCATTGCAAGCATCCTATCATGTTGAAGATACTTGGAGAGTTAGATACATACAGTTGCTCTTTTCGCTGCACGACATATGAGTGAAGATCTCTAGGGAAAGGAGTGAAGATGAATCGTTAAAGAATCTTGTAGTCTTGATTTGCTATGATCTTGTATTTCCTAACGTTTTCAGCTTATCGTTATCTACACAATTCTCACCTTAAAACCGACAACACAATACCATCAGTCTTTGCCTATTGGAATATTTTTGAAAACGGTTTATGTCTGCTGGAATTATTCCAGACCAAAAAACAAGAAAATTGCGATGAAAGTCTTTTTGATATAATTTTTTTCGAATTTAAAACGTCTGGAAAAATGATAATTCTACCAGAAAAAAATGACATGGTTAAAGTTTGATATAACAAAAGACATTTAAAAAACTAAAAAATTGTTGGCATACGACTAAAACAACAGATTCTTGAGAGCTAAAGAGCAATCAGTATGAAACAGAGTATAAGGAGTATCGTCGCATATTCCGCCATTGCTCCTTCTCGTTGTGTTCTCTCCTCCTATTCAAAAGTTGAAATATGTCTCTGTAAAGTGAAAAATCTGTAGTATATACTTTTACACAGCGATTAAGCACTTACCATCACACAAAGTTCATCGTCTTCATCTACTCTCGACATCGTTCCATTCAGGTTAAACTCCAAATCTATTAATTAGGGTGCATGGATGTCCCAAGAAATCAATTATTTTTGTTTATTTCTTGACAATAAGGCAAATATACCTCTTTCTGCTGCTGCAGACGTTTTAAATTAAAAATAAAATAAAATAGATTGTTATCTGCGGAGCTCCATAGAGAGGTTCTGAAGATCTGTTTGCAAGAGAATGCTGTCAAAAACAGTGTTAAAAAGTAGGTCAAGACCATTGGAGTGCCCCAGTAACACATGTAGATACTACTAACGTAAACACACACACAGTACGTAAGAAAAAAATCAAATTAGTTTCATACATTTTGCTAACTGATAATATCGACAAAATGGGTAATCAAACAGTTTCACATGACGATAATTTTTAACCACATTCCCCTATCTGATTTTCTAAACTTAAAGTGACCATCAAAAGTCCAAAAGTAAGATGTTAAAATATATCTATAATATATTTCAGGACATTTATCAAATTATTGACGATTTTTTTTTCATAAAGAATATTCAACATTTTCGTCAAGTTTCTCTTGTTTCTTCTTCTTCTTCTTCCTTGGATAATGGACTTTGAGGGGGTGTTACTACCGTTGATCCACGAGCATCTTATGATGCCTTGGAATGATCTGATTCCGAGGAGAGGTGATTGCTGTGGACGCTTCGAAGATATTATCAGTTACAATTGCAAAAGCTGTGGTTTTTTCGTCCACAAGAAATGTGGCGAGTCCCCTGAGTCTATCGAACACCCATCTCACTCCATTCACACTCTTCAACTTTTAAGAATAGAAGTGGATTACCAGTCTTACCACTCCTTACACCCTCTTAAGCTCCTCACCCGTGGATTACCAGACTATTCTGACGGACAATGTCGTCTTTGCGGATCAAAGGTTGATGATAGATTGTTTTATCATTGTTCTTCTTGTAACTTTATCTTGGATCAACGTTGTGCCCTAAACCCACCACCACAATCTTTTTTGGATTTAAAAACTCATGATCATCACCCTTCTCCCAAGACTTATTTCTTTCATATGTAATGCTTGCGGCCTCGAGGGATATCGAAGTCCTTACATATATGTTCAATGTGATTTTGTGATCCATCAAGACTGTATTTCCCATCCACGCCTCATTAACATTACTCGTCATGATCACTGTGTTTCTCGAACTGCTCTTCTTGGTGTTGTGAATTCTGTGTGTGCAGTTTGTCGCCAGAAGGCTGATTGGACTTGTGGAAGTTATTCTTGTCAGTGGTGTCCTAGCTATGTCGTTCATTCAAAATGTGCTACTAGAAAAGATGTGTAGAACGGGAAAGAACTCGAAGGAGTACCTGAAAAAGCAGAGGATATAGAGTCATATGTGGTTATAGATGACAACACAATACAACATTTCAGCCACAAAGAGCATTGCCTAAGACTCCATGTTAATGGTGGTCTATGTGAGGACAACAAGCGTTGCAATGCATTCACCCATCCAATCTGTATGCAGTTGTGATTTCACTCTCCACCAAAACTGTGCTAGATTTCCTAGAATGAAATGGCATGTGCTACACAATGAACGGCTTACTTTAGTTACAACCGGTGCTGCTGCTTTTGAATGTTATGCTTGTGATAGACCGTCCAATGGTTTCAGGTACCAGTGTGGGAAAAAGACATTCGATGTTTGGTGCGGTTCAATTTCTGAGCCATTTGTTCATCCAAGCCATCCCCATCATTCTTTATATTACCCTTCACCAGATGAAGAAGTTAAGAGCAGCAATGGTTGCAACAAATTTATTTATCATATGCTCGGATGCATTGAAAAAGATTGTGGATTTGTATTGGGGTTCGAATGTGACACTTTACCACTAGTGGTAAATCATAGAGTTGATGATCATCCTCTTTCACTATGCTATGGAGAAGAGGCAAGTAGTAAATACTGGTGTGACATTTGTGAAAAAGAAACCAACCCAAAGACATGGTTCTACATGCGTAAAGATCACCAGGCTAGTTTGCACACACAGTGTGTGCTCGGAAACTTTTCAAGGCTCATGCCAAGAAGCAGAATATGGGATCAGGAACATTCATGTCTTGAGGTGGTGCTCAATAATAGCTTGTCTCGCCCATTTTGCTGCAACTGTGAGTCACGTTGCATCTTCCCTATCATCTTGGAGCTTCTTGAAACCTAAATTTGTTCATATGGCTGTTTGACTGAGCTACTAAACAAGCAAGAAGCCTTGGGAGCGGGGTAAAGATAAATTATTAAAGCACAAAAGTGAAATAAGGATGTCAAGCCACGATTTTCTTTCAGATTTATTTTATCATTTCCAATACAAAATCAATTCCATTATCCTTAATGTATTAATCTTGCAATCTTAATTTGATATGATCTAGCTGTTCCTAACGTTATCACTCATTAGTTTTCTGACTCTCTCCTTAAAATTGAAGAACACAACACTATCAGTCTTGTCTGTACAAAATTTTTAAGACTAAAAACAAGAAAAATGCAAAGACTACTTTTATGACTCATCTAAACTTTTGACCTATTCAAAGAATCGAAACGGTAAATAATTTTCACTTCGATAAAGCTTTAACATGATTTACAACTATTTAAGTAAACATTAACAAACATACAAAGAATTCACAAACATTAGAATGAATTAATTTGAAACCATGCCTCACGACTAACAATTTGTATACTGATTGGACTACACAAAAAAAATGAGAAAAGACGAACACCTCAAAATTTAAAACGCTAGGGAAAATGAGAATTCAACAAATGGTCCAGGTTTATTATGACAAAAAGATATGCAGTTTTTATTGATTTGTTGGTATATGGCTAAAACAACAGATTCTTAAGGACTAAAAGAATAATCATTATGCAACAAAGTATAAGGAGTATTGTAGCACATTTCACCATTGCTCCTTCTCTTTGTGTTCTCTCCGCCTATTCACAAATTCAAATGTCCTCTATAAGGTGAAAAATCTGTAGTATTCACAAAAACTTATATGAGTTTTTGGTAAAGAATCAAACCTTTTGTAGTTGTTTATAGCCTTCCTCGACCGATGTAGAGACATTTTGTATATTGTAGTCTATCCGATCAACTATAGTGCCCTGATTGATACAAGATGATAAGAAAACTAATTGTTGAGAAACCAACAAAAGCTCTGCATCCATTTATGCAACTCATATGCCTTTTAATGAGTCAGGGAGAAACCTGGTCAATGACAAGAGCTGATAAGTCCTTCATTATCTGTGCAAGGTCATTCACGGATCCCAAAACCTAGAGAGTAATATGAAGTTAATCACCATCGAAATGTGAACTAAGCAGCTTCGTAACTAAAATATGGTGGAGTAACAGCTTCCAATTACCTGTTGTATCTCTCTTTCCCTTTCCGCTGAAACATGTTGTCCTCTCCTCAACTTGATTGTCTGGTGTTCATCAAAACCCTAAAATTTGTTGACGACTTGAATGGTGATTCTCATTATGGTATTGGCAGTGTAAGAAAGGCAGTGAAAATTGATTGGGAAAACTGAATCGTTTTAGCTTGATATCCACAAAAAGTGTTTTTTTTAATGACAATGATATATATTACACAGCAATCAAGTACTTACCATCCCACCAAGTTCATCGTCTTCATCCAGTCTGGACATCTTTCCATTCAGATTAAACTCCAAATCTACACCATCCTGACCCTATGATTGAGAAGTCAAATATAAAATAAGTAAATCTCTCTTTTGTTTATTTCTTGAAAATGAAGGAAACATACCTCTTTCTGCTGCTGGAGACGTTTCAAATAAGTAGATTGTTTTCTGCGGAGCTCCATGGAGAGGTTCTGAAGATCTGTTGCAAGAGAACGCTGTCAAAAACAGTATGTCAAAGAGTAGGTCAAGTCCATTGGAGAACCCCACGAACACATGTAGACAGAACTTTAAGCTCAAGCTACAAACTTAAAACATATATTATCAACCCAAACATATATCAATCTGATTGTCTAAAAGCACAAAAGAAAAGGTAATGTGCCACGAATTTTTATGGTTAACAAACTAAATATTATAAAAGTCCAACAATACCTGCACATTCTTCCTGAGATTTGATTCTTCAGAAGGCCCTCTACTAGATAATTTCTGCAATCTCCTTTCTGAGTTCCTCAACAGATCTGTAATATCATGAGTGAGCATCTCAACTATACGTTGAAGCCCTTTGTTATCTCCAAATGTAGGCATTAGAGCCTTTGAATGAGCTTTTGCAAGTTCACTCATTTTGTCTCGAACCTTTTGTATATTAAATGTTATCTCCTCAGAATCGTCAACCCAAGCTGGTGGCAGCCCAATTGTGAAGGCATCACTACTGCAAACATTCACAATAACAATTATATTTGCAATTTTCAGAGACCAAATTAAATGCACACTATCTCAAAAGTAAGAACACAAAGCTTTACGTCCTAAATTCTCTATTTAGGTCAATTCAATCAAAAATTTCGAATCAATACGTGCCTGCTCATGATTACAATTTTTGCAGAATCAAACAACACATTTAGGATGAACAAGAACTCATATATACTACCTCGACGGACCAGGATCATTGGAATTCAAAGGAGCATAAGAGGTGTGATTAGACCGACCAAACGAACCGCTAACCATTTCGATCACCGGACCACTGAACGAATCAGACGCCGATAAAGATAAAGGAGCACGCGCGCTTTTACACGCAACCCTGTGCTTCCTGTACACCGTTGTTCGGTTCCTCGTCGCCATCAAGCCAATTCAATCTGAATATAATCAAATCTCAACGAAGTACCGACAGGAAATATTCCCGGAAAATCGGATTCGGAGCTCAGATTTCACGAACTTGTGTCGTCGGAAAAAGCAAACGAATCTGAATCGTAATAACGTTTCTGGTTTAGCGAGTGTTATAGACTTAACCACGGAGGAGATTTATTTGGGCTTTAATATACAGGCTTCTAAGGCCCATTTACATATTGGGCTTTTTTGCCACTTGATTTCTTACGGTCAATATAAGTGTGTGTAGCACACGTTTTAAGACGATGACGCAGTCAAAAAGCTAAAGGCACCAAAAAGACGAAAACACCCTGTATATTCCTATGTGGACAAGGGACTCGAGGCGGCTATAAGTCAACAGAGGAGACTGTGGTGCAGGGCAAAAGCTTTGGTGACCGAATAGGGGTAGTTTGGTCATTTAAGCTTTAATAGATTCGTGTCCATGGATTCTCGCCAGAAAAAAATAAAAACTCATTTAAAGGTGTGGACTTTAGGTGTGTTTCCTCGCACTTTCAGGCTTAACAAAGTACTGACAGGTTGTAATAAATACACGAGGAAGAATATCATTTAATCTATATATATATAAAGTCTTAGATTTTCAATTCAGGTTTTTTTTTTGGATTCAGAATCAGATGGAAAATGATTTGTTGGGCATTTGTGGGTTTGATACTTCGAAGAAATATCAATTAGAAGAACTTGTCAAGTATCAGTCTGGTTAGTTTCAAAATCCACTCCTTTTTCCGATTTGGATATAGCTTAAATTTTGATTTTACGGTTTATGCTGGTGTTTTTAATTCATATATATAATTTCAAACTTATGCCCTTTTGGGTGCTTGTTATTAATGTGAAAATGGAAACTTTAATCTGTAATGGTTTTTAAATTTTGTCACTTTATGGTTAGACTTTTGGTTGTGTTGGTAAAAGTTTTGTGATTGTAAACTTTTTTATAGGTTCATGTATTGAGTTTGAAGATGCTGAAGGAGATGATGATGAAATGGCAGTGGAGTATCCGTGCCCGTTTTGCTCAGATGATTATGATTTAGTTGAATTGTGTCACCATATTGACGAGGAACATCAACTAGACGCTAACAATGGGGTAATTTCAATTCATATCCATCTCCAAATTCGTTTACTTTTCTTCTAATTAGACATTGAGGCTTCACATGAAGCAGTTAGTTGTGAATTAGACGATTTATGTACAATGTACTCTAGTGCTTTACATGCTTACTTTAGTTGGTAGGATTGTGATTATGTAATTAGAGTTGGTAGGGACTTCTTGGATTTTAGTTCATTTATATTATTTTACCTGATGCTATGAGGAACCATTATTTACCAGTTCAGGATTCCGAGAAATGAAGTAGTCTTTTGGTGATGATGAATCTAATAACTTCTTACAAAATGAGCTTTGGTTGTGATGTAGATATGTCCGGTTTGTAGCAGACGGGTAAAGATGCATATGGTTGATCACATTACCACGCAGCATAGAGATGTCTTGAAGATATCCTTTTTAATCGGCGTTTTTAACCATTTAGCAGAAAACATGTGATTCTTTTTGTGTGCTTGTTCTAAATGATGGTACGCTTACATATCGATTTGTCGATATTTAGGTTCCTTGACGAAAACTTACCTTGAACAAAAGCAGAGACTTTACAAGGATGAGTCATATTCAGCATTTTCTCCAAGGACTAAGAAATATTTACAGTCTCTAATCGATGAGCCACTGTCTACTAATCGTACATCAAAAAGTGTTCCTGACCCATTATTATCATTCATCTTCAGTCCGCCTTCACCAAACCAGTCCAAGCTTGTACTGCCTGATTTATTAAGTGAAGCAAGTATAGAAGACAAGAGCTCTATTAGGGATTCAACAGAAAAGTATGGAACTGTTTTTCACATTTTCTTGATTCTGGGTATCTTGCCTCACCTTCTCGAACCTTGTCTAAAGATATGTTTTGATTTCGCCTGTGCACAGAGACAGGAAACTCATATCTCCTTTGTCTGATACGGAGCTACTAGAGAAGGCAAAGAAGAGAGAGTTTGTACAAGGTTTAATATCATCAGCCATATTCGATGACATCGACAATTTCTGAGTAAAAATAAGAAAAGATTTGATACATTGTTTGAATCTTTGTTGCCTAGTTAAGTATTTATATATTGAAACTATGGTAACGTACACTAGAGTAGTCTATAATATAACCCAATGAGCTTCTGTTTATCTTCAAACTTCTACTTTGTTTGTTTACAGTTTATAATCCTTAAGTTACTTGAGGTCGGAGTTTCCTTAACAACCACTTCTTGCGTAGTTTCACATCTAGAGCCAAGAAAGTTTGCGCCTTCAGTTCATCTTCAAGTAGATCACAAGCATCTAATATAAGTTCCTCGTCCATGTCTGGTAACGCTTGAATAGCCTCAACCGCATCTTCTATTGTCATGGTTTTGGTTTCATCTACTCGAGGCTTCTTCGGGTTTAGAGGGCTGGTATCAGTATTAGCAAGTTGATCTCTTTTGTTTTTGGGGTCAAACAAAAGAGAGTTGCTATCTTCTTCCTCAGCTGAAATAGACAAATCTGTAGTTCCACTGGACTTGAATTCTTGGAATTCAGTTTCGGGGTCAAACCAATCCATAGCTACAAAGCAGTCATTTTCTTCGATTCCAGAATCGCCACAGAGCACACACAGATCTTTATAGTAAGGAATTGGCCGAGTCATAAATTGCCTTGCATCTCTGTGAGCCTGTAATTGTTTCAGACAAGATCACACTTTTAAAAAAGAGACCAAACATTGTAACTAAACCCATAGCTTAGAGAAGAGCAACTATTTTACCTTTATATAGTCTTGCCAGACATTATCATCAGCTGTAACCATTTGACGCTCATCATCCCAAGCAAACCCATCTGATCGAAGAAGACTCTTGATCGCACTGAACTGTCTTCTCAGTGTCTTATACCGGTTCTTCAACACATCAACATCAAAGTAAGACTCGAATTTCGCATTGAAGAGATTAACCATCTCAGTCCATGCTTGTTTCCGGAAAACACCTTCAATCTGGTTTCCTCTTCTTGCTTGGTCCAGCATCAGATCAATGAAATATCTGTCCATTGGAGGATGCCAAGTAGTCCTGCACCGTGTGATGCTGCTTCCTTTTGAGTTAGACATGATTGTTGTAGATTCACATATTCTGTTGTAACCTTCATCTTCCTGAATCAGTGTCTTGGTTTCTCCCTCAGCAATATTCTCCTGAGCTGAATCACATTGTTCATCCACAGATTACATATAAATCATAGACTAAGAATCCAAAGTGTTTAGAACAAGCATTATACAATCCAGTTCACCAAATTCGGATAAATATTCACCATTCTGATGACAAGAATGTACAAGGGAGGATTCAAGCTTCAATAGATAACCATAGATTAAAAATTGTACCTTTCTGCTCAGACATTCCATCAGTGTAAATCAAACACAGATCTTTGTAATAAGGTATTGACTTTATCCGAAAAGACCTCGAATCAAGATGAACCTTCAAAAAATTCAAATAAAAAAACAAATCAATCCCTGTAAAAGTTTATCCTGAGAAGAAGAACAACAACAACAAAACGCAAACGCACCTTGAGATACTCATCCCAAACGCTATTATCAGCAACCACCATCTTTCTCGTCTCATCCCAACTAAAACCATCTTCTTTCAAAAGATTCTTTACAGATTTAAACAAGTTTCTTAACGTCTTATGTCTGTTTTTCAAAACATCTTTACCATAAGGAAACTTGAATTTGGCAGTGAAGGAAGAAGACATGATCTTCCAAGCACGTTTGCTAAATAAATGATCTTCAAATCTGTTGCCTTTTCTCACTTGCTCCAACATAAGCTCGATGAAATACTGATCCATTTCAGGAGTCCACACAGTTCTTAACCTCTCATTACCGTTTCTACTCAGTGTGCTCATTTTTTTCTCCCTTCTTCGTAACTGCAAAAATTTCGATTGCACCAACCAAATTTGAAATCAGAACCATAATTGAGATTCCTGTAATTAAAACTAGAATCGATACGAAATTCATCAAAATATTTCCGACTATATTAGCTAGAGCGCAGAGAATCGTCGCTTACAGAGAGAGAGATTCCGGTGAGATTTTAGGGATAAGGTTGTCCGGAATAAGGTTATAGTTTTATTCGCAACCAATTTAGAAACCTCTAGACGTTTATATTACTTTAATGGGCTTATACTATTATGGGCCTTTACGTTAAAACTACGTCGTTCAGTCTAGGGTTTGTTGTTGGGCCAAAGAGACGTCGTTTTGCTTTCGTCGTCGTCCTCTTCGTCAAAGCTGTCCACAAAGTTTTGCTATTTAAACTGAACTACCGAGGAACACCTCCATTAAAGAGTAAAACCCTAAAATTCAGTTCCTTGCTTTATTTGCAGTCTTCATTTCATCAGTTCATCACAGAAAATTCGATGAGTAGTATCAATGAAGACTCCATGGATGATTTCAAAGGCCTCCGAATAACTCAGCTCGATGATGATGATAACGATGAAGAAACTGCAATGGACCCGATAAACATCGATGAATTTGATGATGAAGATGACGAGGAAGATGACGAAGATTGTGAACCAGTGATTTTAGGTTTCGTAGAGAGTCCGAGATTCACATGGTCTAATCTCCGTCAACTGTTCCCTAATTTAGCCGGTGGTGTTCCGGTACTACGTTATAAAAAGTTTCAATATTTACAATCAAAGTCTTCTTCTTTTATGTTCTTAGATATTGATTGATTCTTGGGTTTAATATTTGTGGTATAGGCATGGTTGGATCCAGTTAATTTACCATCAGGGAAGTCTATTCTATGTGATTTATGTGAAGAACCTCTGCAATTTGTACTTCAGGTGAGTTTCATACAAACTTAATTTGTTATTCTATGTGATTTATGTGAAGAACCTCTGCAAATTGTACTTTTGGTTAGTTTTTTTATGGGATTTGAGGAATTTTGCAGCTTTATGCTCCGTTAACGGACAAGGAATTAGCTTTTCACCGGACATTGTTTCTCTTCATGTGTCCATCTATGTCTTGTCTTCTTCGTGATCAACATGAACAATGGAAACGTGCTCCAGAGAAGGCTTTGCGGAGGTAGGAAGGAATCTCTTATTATATCTCGCATCTTTGTGTTTGTTTGTCTTTTCTCCAAGTGGTTTTTTACAATAATCATTTTTTTTTTAAGTACCAAGGTTTTTCGTTGCCAATTGCCTCGTGTTAATCCTTTTTACTCGAGTGAGGCTCCTAAGCACGATGGAACTGACAAGCCATTGAGTCATGGAGGTATTATGAACTTAATTTGATGGGTTTGACTCAATTCCGAGAATTCTCTTTTCTTCTTCAATTCTTGATTTTGTTTGTTTCTCTTTAGCTCTGCTTTGCACTTGGTGTGGAACGTGGAAAGGAAATAAAGTATGTACCGGCTGCAAAAATGCTCGATATTGTTCACCGAAACACCAGGTGTGTGCATATTGCTTAGGAGTTTCTGTTGTTTCACTAGTTTCTGCGCTTTTTAACAAATTTTAACAATCTCTCTTGTTCCTAATTTGCAGGCCCTGCATTGGCGCTCGGGTCATAAATCCGAATGCCAACAGATTCGTGCGGCTGTCGAAACATCTGACTCAGGCTTTGTCAATAATGGGGTTGCTCTAACTCCAAAGGAGAAAGGTTAGTAAAATTCACAAACTTTTCCTAGCCTTGGAACTGTGTGTAACTGGTGATAAGAAATTTTTCGGTTTGTGCAGTTGCGAGTAAGAGTCTATGGAAAGAATTTGTATTGATCAATGAAGATGAAAGTGAGTATGATACGGAAATGTCAGAAAATGATGAAGTTGCTAAACCTTTGGTCTCAAAGAGAGAAGTTGACGACCAAATGAAATCGTTAATGAATGATTTTGAGGTAAGGTCACTTGTTGCCGCCATTTTTTGGCATCTATAGATTGCGTCGAATGATTCTCAATTCTTTTCTTGTACAGGGTGATGCTGATAAAAAGAGTTTCGTAAATTTTCAACAACGCTTAGCCAAAGCTCCTGAACAAGTTCTAAGGTGATTCAAACACACAGAAATTGTTATTTTTTGTGTACATTTTTCTCAGTTCACTCGTAACATCAATTTGTGAAATACTTGTTTTGTTATACAGATATTGCCGGAGCTCCAGTGCTAAACCCCTTTGGCCTTTAGCAAGCGGACGAGTCTCTAAATCTGAGATTCCAAATTGCAAATCTTGTGGCGGTCCTCTTTGTTTTGAATTTCAGGTATTTCTTTCGACCAAATTTTATCATCTCTTCTTTCATAAGTCTGGTCTTTTGCTTATCTTTATAAACCGGTCAATAAAAGACCAACAGTTTTAGCCGAATCAAACCGATTTTAAACCAGTATTTTTGATCATTTTAATGGGGGTTAATTTATTTCAGGTAATGCCGCAGCTACTGTTCTTCTTCGGCGGGAAGACCGACAAGGAATCTCTCGATTGGGCAACAATCGTGGTGTACACGTGTGAGAACTCGTGTGAGTCGAGCTTAAGTTACAAGGAAGAGTTTGTTTGGGTTCAACTATACAGTCAGACAACTTAGGATCTTCTCTTCTGTTTTCTGATGGCTGTTGCCCAAAAGTTTTGTTCTTAACCGGCTCGGACCAGACCGGACTTAATATTTGTAATCTTTTCATGTTGGGTTTATTTGTTTAAAGATCTCTGTCCCGTTTAAAAAATGTTCATACACTTTGCTTTGTCCGTAGCACTTAGCAGACTACGACCCACAAGATTTTTTTATTATATCACGTGATTAAGTAACTATAAATTCTCTTGCAACCATAAATCAATATCTGCTATATGATAATATATAAACAAATCTATAATGCTACTTCACTATAGTAATCCTCATAAAAAAAATCAATTAATTGGATTAGTTTCCACATTTACTCTGACTTTGCTTCAAACATATTATGGAAAATTGTCGTGCAAAGTCTTAATAGGGGGCAAGTTTATTGCTGATGAGAAGATTGAGAAAGAAATAGAACTTGAAGACAGAATTAAGTCTCCTGAATAAGAACGAACGACTGACAAAGGTTCTCATATTTGTCGCAAAGAAAATGTTTTCACAAAGTTAAACCATTCAAAATCACTGCTAAAGAGAATTCACTACCGAGCAAACTTCTCACTTCTTAGACTTCTTCGCTGGTACCCTGCAAAATAAAACAACCCAATGAAAGAGTTTAGAATGTTGACACAACACATAAACAAATCTGTTTCACATGTGATTAAGATAAACAAAACTTACTCTGCGGTTTGCGCAGGTGGTGCAGCGGCAGGTATGTCTCCTCCAGGACCCTGAAATGAAATCACAAAACCATGTCATATGAACTGATCACAATTCTTGAAAACAATCCCACCAATATTTTACAAAATGATCAGAACAAGTTACCTTGGCAAGACGCTCTTCTCGTCGAGCATGTTTCCTTTCTCGGCTAGCCTTGTTCTTAGCCCTCTTAGCCTCAAACTGGTCAGCCAATGTCTTCTCTCTAGCCTTCTCAGCCTTAGATTTGTGAATACTTTCCATCAGAACACGCTTGTTCTTGAAGACGTTTCCCTTGACTTTCATGTACATGTCATGGTACATGTGTCTGTCAATCTTCTTGGTCTCCCTATACTTCTTCAAAAGACGCCTCAGCACTCTCATCCTCCTCATCCACAATACCTTTGTTGGCAATCTTGCTTCCCGGGTACCCTTTCTCTTACCTTAACCATTATAGAATAGCCAGATAAAACCTCTGTGGTAAGTTTTCAAGAGAGTGGCCGTGTGGGTCAAATGTTACATACCATAACCAGAGTGACGTCCCTTTCTCTTGGCTATATTCATACGTCGTGCTCTGGAACGTGAATGGATCTTTGTTGGCTTCCTGATGATGAAACCATCCTTCACAAGCTTCCTGATGTTTTGGCCTAAAGTTACATAGTAAACCAGAACGTTAGTTAGGATTAGAATCAATTGTCAAATGCATATTGATTCGTCAACATATCATATCGAAAAACGAAAACATCATGATCAACAGTGTGCTATGGCATATTGATTCCGTAACAATCAGAAACCATTTCCTATGAATCCGAGAAGAACATAGTGAAGTCGAAACTACTAAATTTAATAGCAGCACCATTTCTGAGCTCAATTTCATCGGATTGAATTCAAATCATTCAAAGTATCCTACGAATTCAGCTAGAAAAATCCATAATATCTTGTTTTTCTACCGTCCTCATCAAAAAGTTTCAATAGCAGATATAAATCTAAACAACGAAGTAAAAAAAAAGGCATGAAGAAGAACAACATACGCGAATTGGCCATGGAGATATCACCCCCTTCGTTGGGATCGAGCCATACTTTTTTCTTCCCGCAGTTGAGCACTGAAGCTGCGAGACGCTTCTGAAGCTTCAACGAAACCATTTGAGCCTCTCCCTTCTGGAGTTTGATTTTGGCGGAGAAGAGCTAATCGAAGAAGAAAATATCTTTATATATGATATTTTCTAGGGTTACTCGTCTGCCAAAAACCTCAGTTCTAGTTGGGCCTTTTGCTAAGCTTATTATAGGCCCACTAGTATTGAATTTTACACACCTGCGTTGACTCGTTACACAAATTTCACTAGGCCTACTTGGCTTAGCTACTTGTGCCCTTCCTATTTGTGTAAGCTTCTTCCAAAATTAAAGAAAAAAACTATGAAAGAGATCAAATGGTAATCTGAATTTGTTCAGTGAGAAGTAAAAACCTCAATGAATTGCAGATTTACCTTCTTCTACCCAAGAAAATGCGTAAAAATAATTTTGGAACTTTAGATCTACAAATTAAAGTGTTATTACAAATTAAATAATGCGGAAGATGTAGGAAAAACAATTATCATCAAATCAAAGGAGAGAAACAGACCCAAACAAACAACATTTAATAGAATATTTTTTTAATGTTAAGTTTTATACCAAACAACGAAAATGTCTGTTACAAACTACATGACATGTTTATTTGAACCACCCAAACGAGTAGTAGATTTGAGGTAACTCAAGATATTGTCGAACTCATGTTAAATTATACTTCCTTTGTTTTAAAATAAGTGTTATTTAAGTTTTTTTGCATACGTATTAAAAAATAATTAAATATTTTTTTACTTTTTATTAATATATTCTATAAATTTTCTTATTTTTCTTTACATTAAAACATTAAGAATAAAATTGTATATTTTACCAACATTTGCCTTAAAAATTTAAACGATCTTTGGTATAAAACAAAAAATTTAATCTAAAACTACATTTATTTTAAAACGGAGGGGAAAATATTATTGAGATCCAAACAGATAATTTCCAATATTTTTACCCGAAAGTTGAGATAATTTGTATTGGGAGATATATAGGATTGGGTGATCAGAAACATACATACTCCTACGGAACCCAAAATAAGAAGCAACGTACATCATTCGAAGGCAATCATTGACATGGTAAAAACCACTATTCACCTGAAATAGATAGATTGAGAGGGGTAAAAAAAACCTTTAAATAGAATAACCAATGACAAAAACAAAACAAAACAAAAAAGAATAGAACAACCCAAAAATACCTTTTTCTAAGCTCTTTAAATAACAAAATTTCAGTTTGATTTTTCTCTGTAATAACCACGAGAAGAGAAAAAGAAAAAGAAAAGAAAAAAAAAACAATGAAAATGGTTGGAAGGTTCTTTCTCCTTTTCCTCTCCGTCTACGTCACGGTGGCCATCGCCGGCAAAGCTCCACCGCCAACATTCACCGAGAAAGGCAAAGCCCTAGCGGAGAAACTCTGCGAGAAATCTGAAGACAAAGAATTTTGCGTTTCAAGCTTAACGTCACGTCATGAAGCAGAAACCGCAACCGCACCAAAACTCGGCGTGATCGCGTTAAGCATCGCGTCCACAAACGCTTCGGACACATCTTTCTACATCAAAGCGAAACTGAAACAAAAAAAACTCGAGCCAGCGTTAGAAGACACACTCGACGATTGCTCTAAGAGTTACTTAGACGCAGCCGCGCAGCTTGACGATTCTCTCGCCGCTTTGCTCACGAATGCGTACATCGACGTCGATATTTGGCTCAACACGGCGATTAGCGACGGTGAGGCTTGTGAAAGCGCTTTGAACGATCGTGCCGGTAATGATGCTGAGCTCGCTAATAGGAACACAAATTTTTTGAAGCTTTGCAAGGACGCTCTTCTCATTAACACTATTTTAACTCCCTAAGTTATAATTTGTTGCCGATTAACTAATTTCTATTTGTTTATTTGATATAATCTTTTAAAAACTGTTTCGTTGATTTGTACCGGGAGTAAATTTAACGATATTTGATATACTTGTTTTTGGTAAATTTTATTCTCTCTTCTTATATTTTACACAATGATTTAAAAGTAAAAAGTTGATATCATCCGCTTTATTACATAGTCAGGTCCAGGATTAGATCATCGTTAATTACAACATTATAAATTATTGTTTCTGAAATTTTGGTTATGACTTATGATGATTTACATTTCAAAATGATCATTCAAACAGTATTTTTAGACATTTTCTCACTCAAAATTTTTAACGTCAAGAATTCTTTTGCTTTGGTTAAGAATGTTATTAAAGAGATTAGAACATCTGTATTGGTGAGAGATCAATTGAGTCTCTCAAACAAAACAAAACAAAAAGATTTTACTATAAATTAATTATATAATCAATTGAACCAATCAATGATTTACAAGAAGGTTCTCAACCCCATATCATTTTATTTTTCTTTGTTATTCGTGAGAGACTCAATTTAAACACTCTCACTAATCATGCTCTTATTTTAATATAATTTTAATTCCCTAATGCTAAAACTATTGATTATATTTTAACAGAAAGGGAGAATATATATTTAATTTGACCAAAAGGGAAAAAAATATCTTTGTTTTCTCTTATTAGTATATCGGACGGCATTTGTGTGGCTACCTGAGAGTTGATATCTGTCTCTCGTGCAATCTCTTCTTCTTCTTCTTTCCTTCGTCTTCTTCACATCACTGTGTACTTCTCCCTCTCTCTTCTCTCTCTACTCTATCTTTTCGAAATCTTCCCTATCCGAATTTCACCTCGCCTCTTCTGCAAAAGAGTTCATCTCTGTGGATTTCGGAATCTGGAGATTCAAAATTTCTTCTTGTTCGATCAAATGGTGGATCGATTTTGTGTGTGTTGCTTTACCTAATTAGCAATGACTTCTGCTTCTTCCATGTCCGGTGCGTTTTCTTTTGTTTCGCTCTGGTTTTGTTTTATCTCTTTCATGTTCGTTGCGTAGGCAGAGAGTTTAATAGACGCTTTGTGACGATTGTTTTGTTCTTCTCTCTAATTGAAATTCGGGCGAAATTTTGTAGTGTGTCTAGCGAATTTCACCTTAGGACTGTGATTTTTCTTAGCTATGATTCCGTTAAAGAGAGAACTAGTCTTTTTACGACTGTGTTGCTTCCATTTGCTTCTTCGGATTTTGTACCATTGAAAGTTAGAATTAGAGCGATTATTAGGTTTTAGACTAGTTCATGTGCCAACTAAACACATCCTACCTTTCTTGTTGAGGACCACAGTTTTCTATTACTGCTTAAGGAATTTAGTTTTGTTTTAAATTTAATTTCTTTGAATTCATGCATCTACTTTTACTCTTTTTGGTTGGTTTTATTTTGGGTTTACTAATTGATTATGTGTGTACAATGCAGTGTCTGTGGAATGTGTGAACATATGTAATCTAACCAAAGGAGAAGGGAACGCAAGAAGCGATTGCAATGCTCTCTCCTGTGCTTGGAAAGCTCCAAGAGCTTTAACTGGGTCTCTAGCTAGCACTGCTCATCCTCCTGTTTGTTCTTTGTATTCATGTGGCAGAAATGGAAGAAAGAGTAGAACTAAATCTGTAAGTTTTCTTTCCTGCTCCAGAACTGTGTTCCTACTGTGTTTTGTACATGATCACCTTGTTCACGTTGCCATGGTGGCAGTATTTGCTATCTATTCTTGAGGTTCTCTATGGTAACTCCTTTGGATAATGTAGTGCGCCTGGCAGAGGTATGAATATGAAGTAGGCTTTTCTGAGGCTCCTTCCTTTGTAAATGTGAGAAGTATCTTGAAGTCCAGATTATCATGTGGTAGTCATAAAAAATGGGAACTGTATTGCTTATCGGCTGAATCTTCTGGTGCATCCGAAGATGTTACCATCGAAACATTGTGGAAGGTACGATACTACCCTCTACTTTCACTGGCACTCTACTAGGACAATACTCTAGTCTCAACCATTCTAATGGTTGGTTATCTACGCAGGACCTTTTCCCTTCAATATCCTACTTATCCTGTAAAGAATTACAATTTGTTCAAAAGGGCCTTAAGGTATGATGATATAAGTATATTTAAATTTGAAAGGCTTCTTTCAGCTATGTCCTATATAATTTCCCCTTTTACGTGTTATTAACTTATTATTGAAGTATATTTCAGCTTTCTTGTATTCATTTCTTAAGTCAATAAGAAAGGTTTGTGCAGTTAGCGTTTGAGGCACACCATGGTCAGAAGAGACGTAGTGGGGAACCATTCATTATACATCCGGTTGCAGTTGCTCGTATCCTTGGGGAGCTTGTGAGTTGCATGATACGTTTTCAATATGGATTCACATGAGGATTATTTGGAAAGCTTAATAAGTTACTTTTGTACTCGTTTAGGAATTGGATTGGGAGTCTATTGTTGCTGGATTACTACATGACACAGTCGAGGATACAAATTTCATTACTTTTGAAAAGATAGAAGAAGAGTTTGGTGCAACTGTGCGTCACATTGTAGAAGGGGAGACCAAGGTCTGCCTATGTGTGTTTACTGCAATATTTTTTCTATCCTCTAACCCTTTATAGAGAAAGAAGTCCACGCTTCCATTGAAATTCATTTATTTATAAAAGATTTTTCCCTGTTAGGTGTCAAAACTGGGAAAGTTAAAGTGTAAAACCGAAAGTGAATCAATACAAGATGTAAAAGCAGATGATTTGCGACAGATGTTTTTGGCGATGACAGACGAGGTTTCAATCTTCTAAGATTGTGTTTCAGTTGGTGTAGTTATATTATTCATCAGCAGACCTAACTGCTTCGTTTCAGGTCCGCGTCATTATTGTCAAGCTAGCTGACCGGTTGCATAATATGCGAACTCTCTGCCACATGCCTCCGCATAAGCAGGTGATACCTTCAAGTAGTTGAGATTTTTTGCTCATACAGCTCTCAGCTCTATGTTTCATTTGTGATAACTAATGACTTTGTGAATTTCGTCCAGTCCAGCATTGCAGGGGAGACTTTGCAGGTCTTTGCTCCTTTAGCAAAATTGCTTGGAATGTATTCGATAAAGGTATAACCCTTTTATGTATTGTTATCGCTTGCTATTAATTATTCTTAAAACAATATTATGCCATGAGATGGCGATAGTTTTCAAGTCGCATCAGTTCAAATGTATGTTAGTGTGTAAATGAAGCCTAATTATCTGAGTTGTTGTGCCCCATGGCGTTCTGAGTTTTGCGGTGGTATTCTTGCAGTCTGAACTGGAAAATCTATCTTTCATGTACGTAAGTGCTGAGGATTATGATAGAGTCACAAGTAGGATCGCCAACCTCTACAAAGAGCATGAGAAAGAACTCACTGAGGTAATTTCAACTAATTATCGGCTCTGAGCTTAAATTGCCAAAACATTATTGAAAAAAGGAAAGAAGATTAGATAAGGGTGTCGATTATGAACCTACACGCACTTTGACCTTTCGAACTGTGAATTCAGCTGGGCATTTATTTAGTTCATCTGCATTCACAAAGTCCTACTATGTTACTTAGGCAAACAGAATTTTGGTGAAAAAGATTGAAGATGATCAGTTTCTGGACCTGGTGACTGTGAATACTGATGTTCGATCTGTTTGCAAGGAAACTTACAGGTGAATCTATAAATGACTTCTTCATTATACTCTGTAACCTACCATTTTCTTCAGCATTTGAAGTCTCTTTTTTTTTACCTGCAGCATATACAAAGCTGCACTCAAATCGAAAGGGTCAATTAATGATTACAACCAGATTGCTCAGGTTTTTGTGTTACTCACTCTCCAAGTTGTATCAAAGGTTTTAAATACAGATCTTCTATCTGTGAGCTTAATATGCTTGTTAACACGCTACTTCCCCTGATTTGTTTATTTTAGCAGTTACGGATTGTTGTAAAGCCAAAACCTTCAGTGGGTGTCGGGCCTTTGTGCAGTCCACAACAGGTGAAACCCCAATGAAAAAAGAAGTAGGTATCTTTTGTTCTGATTTGTTCTGGTGTGTCACTTAGCTTTCTCGCTCTGTCATCAATGCAGATATGCTATCACGTTCTTGGACTAGTTCATGAGATCTGGAAACCTATTCCCCGAACTGTATGTATCTGATCTTTTGGTCTTTCAGGATATATTTTCACTACATCACATCTGAGCATATATCTTACCTTTTTGTTACAGGTAAAAGATTACATTGCAACCCCGAAGCCTAATGGCTATCAGAGCCTCCATACTACTGTGATTCCGTTCTTGTATGAGAGTATGTTTCGACTGGAGGTTCAGGTATTTAAGATAATATTATTTCATCACAGTTCTTAGAAAAACGCCAGTGATGAGTACAATAGATTTTGGTTTTTTCTTTTAAAGGTTGAATCATGGGGAAATTTCTAAAAGGATGATTTGATTAGGTATTAAAACTATATTTTTCTCTGCAGATCAGAACCGAGGAGATGGACTTGATTGCTGAAAGGGGCATTGCTGTTTACTATAACGGCAGGGCTCTTTCTGCTGGATTAGTTGGACATTTGGTTCCTTTAGGTAGAAATTCAAGGGGGAAGGCGGGTTGCCTCAACAATGCAGATTTTGCACTCAGGGTATTTACTTACCATACTCAGAAGTAAAAATGCAGAGAGACGTGCTAGATGTAGGCACTGATATTTTATTTTCTGCCTTCCCACTATGATGTTAGTTATGACAGTTTATCTTTCCAGGTTGGGTGGCTAAATGCAATAAGGGAATGGCAAGAGGAGTTTGTGGGTAACATGACCTCTAGAGAATTTGTGGATACCATTACGAGGGATCTTTTAGGTAGTCGTGTGTTTGTATTCACACCTAAAGGAGAGGTAAGGACTAATCTTCGAAGCCTCTTAAACATCATCTAATTTTTTGTTAAGCTTTTTACTTAAATGCTTTGGTATTCTATTTGCAGATAAAGAACCTTCCGAAAGGTGCCACCATTGTTGACTACGCTTATCTGATTCACACGGAAATCGGAAACAAGATGGTAGCAGCAAAGGTATTTTCCGAATTCATGTTTTCTTTCCATGATACCTTTCTACTCTCTAACTATTATCTTTGAAATACCGAGAACACCTGGACCAGACTTTAAGGATACTTAATGGCTTGAAACTGCAGGTCAATGGTAATCTTGTTTCTCCAACGCATGTTCTTGAGAATGCTGAGGTCGTGGAGATAGTCACCTACAACGTTTGTACCTTTTCTCTCTTGCATTTTTTTTTCATCTCTCCTTTTCTTTTTGTCCTGCTTGGGGAAATTTTGATTCCCTTCATCATGCGCTAATACCTAAGTTCCATGAGCTCTCATGTTTTCTTATTATTTTCTCATCACAGGCCCTCTCAAGCAAATCTGCTTTCCAAAGACATAAACAGTGGTTGCAACATGCCAAAACAAGGAGTGCAAGACACAAGATTATGAGGGTATGTTATTTTTATTTGCTTATTTTGTGCTAATTGCCTCACTGTTACTAATTCATGTCTCTCATTTTGTTCCAGTTCCTAAAGGAGCAAGCTGCACAATGTGCTGCCGAAATTACCCAAGATCAAGTGAATGATTTTGTGGCGGACTCTGATAGTGATGTGGAAGATCTCACAGAAGATTCAAGGAAGAGCCTACAATGGTGGGAGAAAATCCTCGCCAATGTTAAGCAATTTCAGTCACAAGACAAAAACAGAGATACAACACCCACTTCTCAAAACGGAAGCCTTTGGGTGCCAAAGGTGAATGGGAAGCACAACAAAGCCATCAAGAACTCGAGTTTTGAGAATTCAGAATTCTTCTTACCTGGAGATGGAATTGCCAAGATTTTACCTGCTAATATCCCTGCTTATAAAGAAGTTTTGCCCGGTTTAGACAGTTGGCGAGACAGTAAAATTGACTCATGGCATCATCTCGAAGGTCACTCTATTGACTGGTTATGTGTAGTATCCATGGATCGCAAAGGTATGTTCTTCATTTACTTTCTGGCCATGAATCCAAAACCATCTCTCTTCTTCTGTTTTTTGTTCTATTGGAAAGTGAAATCAGAACTGTTTGTTATATTTTGGCAGGCATAATTGCAGAGGTTACAACTGTCCTCGCAGCTGAAGGCATCACAGTATGTTCTTGTGTGGTGCGTGCTTTAACTTCAAAACTTTACTTCTGAAGTTTTATAGTTTCTAACGACTCATCTTACAAATGTCATGGTTTTTTTTGCAGGCCGAGATTGACAGAGGAAGAGGGTTAGCAGTAATGTTATTTCAAATAGAAGCAGACATTGAAAATTTGGTAATAAATATGTTCTTAACTCTCAAGTTTTTTTGATCTTCGATCACTAAACCTTAACCTGTGTCTCTATGGATCGGTAAAACTCCCAGGTTAGCGTTTGCGCAAAGGTGGATCTAATCTTGGGTGTGTTGGGATGGTCCAGTGGTTGTAGCTGGCCAAAATCAAAAGATAGTGCTCAAGTTCTTGAGTGTTAAAGCCAAAGGACTCATGTTCTTGGCCATGAAGTTTTGTCATGTTCACTGGAAAAAATAAGGAAAGTGGAGGAAGAGAGAGAGAGAGAGAGTCTGGTTGCTCCAAGTAGAGGTCGGGAGAGCTCTTATGATATTCTTGAAAATATATATCATTTTGTTTTGAAAATAAAACCATAAAAAAGAGTCAACAATTCTTTTAGATGTGTTATGTTCAATAAATCAAGGTCATTGTATATAAAGACCAAAGGAGTGAGATGAACATAGGATGTGATATGTAGATACTTATGTAAAACCTATACTTGCACATATAAAAAACGGATACATTTCCCAAAACGGGTTTATTATAATCTGTTCGTGATTTTTTTTGTTTTCTTGTTTCTTTTTTGGAACACGAAAGTTTTGGACAAAACCAAAATAAATCTAGAAATCTACAGCTGTTTTAATGTGGTACAATTGTAGGAACAATGATTATTTTAATCATCGCTATATCATCTTGGCATGGTATAGAGATCAACCCTAATGATATTTCAATCCAAAAATGAAATGATCCAATAAAATCTAGGACGGTCTCAAAATTACCATCATAAGCTTTAACAGAAGTTCGAATACCAGTAGGCAAGTCAAAATATGCAATTAGGTGATTAGAACAAATACAATAAAGTCATACAAGATGAAATAAAATAAAAACAAACTCTTAGCTCATTTTCAGACAAGGTTACAAGGAATCAAACAGACAAAAAGATTCTCCATCTCCAAAAACATGTTGATTTCATGTTTCATCAAAATATAATTAATTAGTAGTAAGTAGGTTCAGAGGTGAAGAAGAAAGGGCCAACCCAGTAAAGCTTGAAGCTCTTGTCTTGAAGAACACGGTACTTGCTCAATGGCTGTCCTTTAACACCTTTGTTAACATTGGTCGGGAAATCGCAATCAGCGATTGGAGATTTGTCAAGGAAAGCTTTGCAGTTGCCAACTGTCCTTCCTGCACGAAGCTGTGAAGGGAATATCGAGGCGAAGAAGTAACCTTTAGCATCGGTTTTGCTGCTCTTTATCGATACTGGAACTAACTCTTTTCCATATGCATCCTTCTTCACGCATGAAATTCTTGCCGTTGCACCTATTGTAAACGAACAATGCCATAATTAAGTTTTTTTTAGTAACAACGAGAGAGAAAATAAAAATAAACAAATAAACAATTAGCGTTTTCCAGAAAATGTATTTTAGATTTAGCCTTTTAGATTTTTTTTAAGTAGAATGGCATGTTAAAAAGAAAAAGAAAAGTGGTCACAAATATGTATTAAATTGTACTATATTTTTTGTTGGTTAAAGTTTATGCAATATGTATTAAATTTGCTTTGGATTTTGCTTCAACCAGTCATTTTCTCCTACCGTTAGACCAATTAGTTCGTCTTGGATATAAAGAAGTTATATTACCTTGAATAGGGTAAGTTTTGCCACCGGACTTGCACATGATGACCCCTTCAAAAGCCATCGGGATCAATTTTCCGGTCTCGGGGTCAGCTTCATCATTGCCGTAATAAGCAACTGAGGATATGATTAGAGATGAGAAGACGACCAAAGAAGCAGCATATGAGAGGCGTGAGAAAGCCATTTTTTTTTCTTTTGGCTTGCTTTGCTTATATGTTTGCTTAAGTTAGATTGCAAAAAAAGCAAGTGAAGTTTTCAAAACTAGTTCCATATGTTTATATAGGTTTATTGCGTTGAAAAAGAGCGTTAATTCTTTAATTAATTATTGGTTTAGTGTATATTATTTATTTTCGAATTAATAAGAAAACGATCAACTTGTAAAACGTGACTGCACGGCATACAATAGTGTTATTATCCCGACGTGAGTCGCATTATATAGTGTGTGAATTGCCAATTCTAAAGACGATTCTGACATTAGAGGTGGAAAAAATTATCCGGAATCAAATATTAGATTCTATTGCTATCCGTTTCAAAAGTTCAGATGTCTCTTAAATTTTTTTTAATTCTAATGTAGGTAAGAAACTCATAAATTTGTTGATCAGAACAGAATCTGAATTCATATAGTAGTTCAAAATATTATCTCAAAATAATATATATTCAAAATACCATAACCTTTTTAAAAATCATTTCTAGATTAAGAAGTATCGGTACCACTAATTTTGGAATGCAGATTTGGCTATACCATTGCAAGAAACCGTGCAGACATCAAGTGCTTACCACTCTGCGTGATATAACCATTTGCTCTTGAATATAAATCATATGAGCCACTTGATGAAGGATTCAAAGCCATAGCTGAGGAATGCAAGGATCTTCAACGGCCATCACAATTATGTCCTGCATTGTCTTTTAGGAAAACATTTGATTAAACAAATGGCATGTGTCTATGAGTTTGGCGGTCTCTGCTCTTTAATTTTTTGCAAGTTCCCTGGTCAGTGATGTACACATGCACCGAAGAAAGAAGAGATATCAGAGAGTAAATTCAAACATATATCACCTGTTAGAGATTTTCTTATAGCTCTGGAAATGAGTGGAAACAATAGAACTTAGCCGAACGACTTCATATTGAATCTTTTATTCCACGCATGCAGTTATAACTTAACTAGAGGCCTAACAAGGACCAGGCAGGCCCAATATATATAGTAAATGTGGATTAAAAAAAGGCCAGAAAATATCCACTGAATTTGATTTTTTGTTTTTCTATCGTCTAGACAAAATATCGAATTTGGACGGTTAATTCATTTTAAATGTTCGTTTTCAAAGAACACGAAACAAAAAGAAACATTTGTAGAAACTACGTGGCATGTAAACAGAGCACCAGTTGTCTTGTTCCTCTGAATTTTCCACTTCACGATTAAACCGCTTTCAAAGCAGAGCAACGCTGAGACCCGGAGCCTCCACTACTTTACAATTCCTTTAAACTATTTAAGTTTATTTTTATATGCATACACTCTCAGAAGAAGTCACATGTACTATGCTCTAACACAAACACGTCACTTCTAGCGAAAACAGTAGCTTAGAAACACAGAAGATCAAACACGTCTTCTCCTTCTCTCTCTTTGTCGCCTCAGAATCATTCCGCCTTTTATCATTTTATCAATGAATCAGTGAATTTTCCTTTTTAACAGCGATCGTTGGTGATTCGATCCAATCATTCAAAGCGGGAAAAAGCTTTTTTGCGATTTTTTGGATCATCTGAAAATCCATGGCAACCCCTAAGCTCACTAGGGTTCCGAGCACAAGGGATCGCGTGCAAGACACGCTCTCTGCTCACCGCAACGAACTTGTCGCCCTTCTCTCAAGGTTCTTTCGTCGAGACTTAAGATCCTGCTTAGAAAATTTCGACCCTTTTTTATTTAGTTTGTTAATAGTGTGTTTTGCGAAGGTATGTGGATCAGGGAAAAGGGATTCTTCAACCACATAACTTAATCGACGAACTCGATTCTTTAATCGAAGACGATGCAGTCAAGAAAAGTCTCTCTGATGGTCCTTTTGGTGAAATCCTTAAATCTGCAATGGTAAAAAAACTAATTATTTAATTTCATCTAGAAACTAGTTTTAGTTTCAGAATGATTATTGCTGATTTTGGTTGTAGGAAGCCATAGTGATGCCACCATTTGTTGCGTTAGCAGTTAGACCAAGACCTGGTGTTTGGGAATATGTTCGTGTTAATGTCTTCGAGCTAAGTGTTGAACAATTAACAGTTTCTGAGTATCTTTGTTTCAAAGAAGAACTCGTTGATGGACCTAATGATGACCCTTTTTGTCTTGAGCTCGATTTCGAACCATTCAACGCAAACGTGCCACGTCCTTCTCGTTCATCTTCTATTGGTAATGGAGTTCAGTTTCTGAATCGTCACTTGTCTTCTGTTATGTTCCGTAACAAAGATTGCTTGGAGCCACTTCTTGATTTCCTTAGAGTTCATAAGTATAAGGGTCATGTAAGTTTCTTTCCTTATACTTCATTTTGTTGCTTATCAAACTTGGATTTGGTAAATATAATGGGAACTTTTTGTGTTTTGTTTACAGCCATTGATGTTGAATGATCGGATTCAAAGCATATCTAGGCTTCAAAGCCAACTTAGTAAAGCAGAAGATTATATCTCTAAGCTTTCACAAGAAACTCCGTTTTCGGAATTTGAATATTCGATTCAAGGAATGGGTTTTGAGAAAGGTTGGGGAGATACTGCAGGGCGAGTTCTCGAAATGATGTATCTACTCTCTGATATTCTTCAAGCTCCCGATCCTTCGTCCTTGGAGAAGTTTCTCGGAATGGTACCGATGGTTTTCAACGTTGTGATCTTATCTCCACATGGATATTTTGGGCAAGCCAATGTCTTAGGCTTGCCTGATACTGGTGGACAAGTATCTCCCTAAACCCTCAGTTTCATGTATATGTTTCGGATTCTGGTTAGCTTTTTTAAGAGTCTTTGATGTTTCAGATTGTCTATATTCTAGACCAAGTCCGAGCCCTAGAGACTGAAATGCTATTGAGAATAAAGAGACAAGGGTTGGATGTAAAACCTAGGATTCTTGTTGTAAGCATATGTATACATATTTATCTTTTGATAATTGTAGGTTCTTAATGATTAATCTTAATATCTTAAACTGAGCTTATGGACTACATTTTTCTTCCGTTTATTCGCAAGGTAACAAGATTGATACCCGAATCGAGAGGAACTACGTGCAATCAGCGGTTAGAGAGAGTCAGCGGAACCGATCATACTCACATTCTCCGGGTTCCTTTTAGATCTGACAAAGGGATCCTCCGTAAGTGGATTTCAAGATTCGACGTATGGCCTTATCTAGAGGACTATGCTCAGGTTTAAAAATCTTAGGTTTCTTGAGTATTGTTTACTTCTCGTTTAAGAGAAAGAAACTAATTGATTTTTCTTAGAAAAAATAGGATGCAGCAAGCGAGATTATCGGTGAATTGCAAGGTTTACCGGACTTTATCATTGGTAACTATAGTGATGGAAACCTTGTTGCATCGTTAATGGCCCATAAAATGGGTGTTACACAAGTAAAAGTTTCAAGTTTTTTCCTCTCAGTTTACTTGTTATGTTTTTATGTATGGAAAATCAAAATATATGGATGCTTGAATTTTTTACATACACAGTGTACTATTGCACATGCCCTGGAGAAAACCAAGTATCCAGATTCAGACATTTACTGGAAAGAATTCGACACAAAGTATCACTTCTCTTGTCAGTTCACAGCTGATCTAATAGCCATGAACACTGCAGATTTCATCATCACAAGCACTTACCAAGAAATCGCAGGAACGTAAGTGACTTAATATATGTTCCTTTTTTCGTGTTTCTATTGTATTTTTAACCAATTGTACGGTCCTCCATTTTTTTCAGGAAGAACACCGTCGGTCAATATGAAAGTCATGGGGCCTTTACGCTCCCCGGACTATATAGAGTAGTCCATGGCATCGATGTGTTTGATCCAAAGTTCAACATAGTCTCTCCCGGCGCAGACTTGACCATTTATTTCCCATTTTCTGAAGAATCTAAGAGACTTACAGCTTTACATGGTTCAATAGAGCAAATGCTCTATGGCCCTGACCAGACTGATGAGCATGTGTAAGTTGTTAGCATTCTCTTATTTAGTTCGGTTCTGTTTATTTGATTTTGAGAATCCATATATAACTGAAAACCTAATCATGTCCGGTTTGGTTTGGCAACATTTCAGTTTAATTTTCGGTTTGTTCTGTTATAAAAAAATCAAAGTAAACTTAAATCTGTTTGTAATATATATGAATTATGGAGAATAGGTGTTTTAAACAAATGAATTACATAAATTCGATATAGGTTGTGTGTAGTCGATATAAAAGTAAATAAACCAGATTTTGGTTTGGGTTGTTTTATTGCAGCGGTACACTGAGTGATCGATCGAAACCAATACTCTTCTCTATGGCAAGACTCGACAAAGTGAAGAACATCACCGGTTTAGTTGAGATGTATGGTAAGACCACAAAGTTGAGGGAGCTGGTGAATCTGGTTGTCATAGCTGGTAACATTGATGTGGACAAGTCCAAAGACCGAGAAGAAATTGCAGAGATTGAGAAAATGCATAACCTTATAAAGAACTACAAGCTTGAGGGGCAGTTTCGGTGGATAACTGCTCAGACTAACCGAGCTCGAAACGGTGAGCTTTACCGTTACATCGCAGATACAGGAGGTGCTTTTGCTCAGGTAATAGGCATTCAATTTTTAGGTTTGGTTATTTGGTTTATTCAGTTTGGTTCGATTTGGTCCCCTTTGGTTTTTGTGTTGGATTTGGTTCGGAGTTAGAGACTAGATAATCTAGAAACTTAAATTAAACATTCTCTTTTATGAAAACTATAATAGACAAATTTATATAGTTTTGGTTTATTCAGTTCAGTTATACAGAATTTGTTTTTCTGTTTAAGAGCTAACTAGTCACTATAAAAATTATCCATTTGGTTATTTAGTTTATACAGTTTTGAGTTTTGAGTTACATTTGGTTGGGTTTTGGATAAAAATTGTGTTGATATAAATAAATAAAAATATAAGGCAACTCTATCCATTTTTCATATTAGCTTTTATAAAATATGAAAATTTAGTTAATTTTTCCTTTACTCGGTTCGGTTACACAAAATTTGTCCTTGGTTTAAGAACTAACAATTAGGCTATTAGCCATGAAAATCAAAGATACTAATTAAAATGGCCTCTTTTTGTATATTATATTTAGCCTGCCTTTTACGAGGCATTTGGGCTTACGGTAGTGGAAGCAATGACTTGTGGGCTTCCGACTTTCGCCACTTGTCACGGTGGTCCTGCAGAGATTATCGAGAACGGGCTATCAGGTTTCCACATCGATCCGTACCATCCGGATCAAGCGGGTAACATAATGGCCGATTTCTTTGGACGTTGCAAGGAAGATCCAAGCCATTGGAAGAAAGTATCAGACTCTGGTCTCCACAGGATATATGAAAGGTAAAGGAAATCTAAAACAAAACGGTTATAACTATTTTAGTTAAGCGTGTTTGAACCAGAATAACAAAGTCGAAATGATTTTGTGTTAGGTACACTTGGAAGATATATTCCGAGAGGTTGATGACATTAGCTGGTGTGTATGGTTTCTGGAAATACGTATCAAAATTGGAACGTCGTGAGACTCGACGATACCTTGAGATGTTCTACATTCTCAAATTCCGCGACTTGGTATAGATTTGCAAACAGTACTTCATTCTTTCTTCTACATATAGCTCTCAAGGATCGATCTAACTGAAGAGTAATGATTTGATCTATCTAGTTTTGTTTTGTTTTCAGGTGAAAACTGTCCCTTTAACCGGTGAGGACTGACCAGGTTCAGCGTTGGATGTAAGTTTTAGCTGTAAAAAAAGATGAATAAAATTTGGTTATGTTGTGTGCAAGAAGGGAGTTATTGCGAACTCGTGTTCATGTGTATTTTGTCATGTGTGTGACTTGACATGTTGAAAGTCACGTGAAGTTTGTAGCTTACAATAAAAAGTCTCCGTGGAATAATTTCATTTCACATCCTATCGTTTCAAAGTATAATAACTAGATAATATACATTGCCATTTCTCGATGCAAAAGACATTATCGAAGTAATTATGCGTTGAAATTGTATTAGTTATGCGTTGAAATCATAAATTAGGTTATAATGTTCTAATGAAAGATTATCATACCTAAGAGTACAAAAAATGAAAATGATTTATCTAGTAAATCTTTATAATATGTGGTATCATATTTTCTAAGCAATACAAATACAAACGAAATTTTGTTTGCCAAAAGTACCGCAACTTGTTTAAAGAGTATTTCCAAGTTTTAAAGGAAACCAAGCTTCGTTTGACCAACAAAAAAAAAAGGAAACCAAACTTCATACAACATAATTTATTATGGTATTTCAGAAACAGAAAAAAAACTAGTGATTTTGTAAAAAAAATAAGTTTTTTTTTGGATAAATTAAAAGATGTTAGTCGCAGTTAGAAGCTTGATACTCTGCGTTTCTACAGTTGAGTTAGCAATCTAGAAACAAAAGAGAAAAAGGATATTAATAGATTGGAAATTTTAAATAACAAAAATAGAAAAGATTTGGTAAATTTTACAACATTCTCTTTAGAGTTTATGGGTCTGGTATATCAAAAAATGTGGTTAAGATCTAACTGGATACTAAACTTAAAGCGAAACGAGACATTATGGGTCTTAATTTTTTTAAAAAATCCTTCATATTTATTGATAAATATCGAGATACACAATTGATGCGTGAGTTGTGTAATGTAGAAATTGAAATAAATAAAAACTGACATAGGAGAAGAATGACAAAAGCAGCTTTAATTGACCAATGAGAAAGGACACTTGTCTCTCTGGTCAATTGCTCGCTTCCCGTGTCGTGGAAAATGCTTCTCCCGATGCAATAAACATCAATCATCATTCATTTTTATTCTTCTAAAACTAAAAATACTTTCATAATTTCTTTTATGATGTGTGTGAATATTCAAAAAATAAAATTTGACATGAATACTCAAATCTTTGTAACTAATTTTTGTAGTTAAAACTATTATTCTCATAGTAACCTCCTTTATTAATCTTTCTTTCTTAGAATCTCGATATCTCAACTATGTGAGGTTGTTTAATAAAACCAATAAATCCCAGAACTCGAAATTCAACTTGAGCTGTTAAATTAAGCATATCTTTATAATATCCTCTACACGCTGAATCAATTATTATTATTTTGCTCATTTTTTATGTGAATTAAGAGATTTAACACAGAATATCAGTAATTCAGTGATTAGAATTATATGTAACCTTCCTATAATGTTGTTTTCTTAAGTTTTCTCTATATTTCCAAAACTATCCGAGAAGGTGGGAACCAATCAAGAAATCACAATCTCATCTATCATAACGATAAACAGCTGGAGATTCTATCCACTCCCCCAAAAATATTAAAACTATATTCACATAAACATACAAAAAATAACGTCATGCATAGAATAATTAAAAGGACGATCACATTAATAACCCCATAAGATTACACTTGACGTTATATAATAACGAACCAAATAGACCATCTCTCGGACCAATGTCCTCTTGTGATTCGATTTTTCGATCCAATATATACTAAAACATAAAAATAAAATTACTTTTTATTTTTACTTAACCTAACACATTCATTACTAAATCTGAGTCAACTGTTACAACTAGAGTTGACCATAGGAATGAGCGAAGTAGGCAAGCGCTCCAACGACTGGTGCGTTGATGTAAGTAGCCGGCTCGGACTGCTCGTAATCGGACCGTTCATCCGGGAAGCGATCGTGCTGGTCTGGACCACCAACGACTGCACCAACAAGGAAATTAGGGTTTGGAGATTGAGAATTCATGATTGCAAACCCTTGGTGGCATTGGATCTTGGCCGGGTGGCTTGCCACGCAAGGTAAGGAGGAGCCACGGTGGTGGATCCGCCGTGGGAATTTCGGACCATAACCAACCATGTAAGACATTCTTAATGGGTTGTCTCCAAGTAAATAATCCACCTATTAATTAACCAAAAAAGAATCATAAAAATGTTAGGTCAAAACCCCTAAAGTTTGAAGATTTATTAGGTTATAAAATTGGACCTGTCTTTTGGCGATGGAGCGGAGGCGACCGGGAGTGTAGACGGAGCCACCGCAATGGACGACGGTTCTAGCGGAGGTTAAGTATTTGGCGTAAGTTAAGAGCAAGAACGATGTTGACGTCACGTATTGCATGTTGGCGTCTGCCATTTTGAACAATAGCCCACCTACATAATATCACTATAAATGATTAATAATATTCATAAGAGAAAATTAATCAGTCAAATGGTATCACATCATTTCATTTATATTTCTGAATACTAACATAAACTATTGCCCGAAAATAGAAAAGTAATGAGAACGAAGGGGCATATATGAAAATAAGTGAAAGCTGAGGGGGTAAAATGCAAGAACCTGGGGTATACTGAGTAGAAGAGGAAGGAGCTCCAGGAATAACAGAGCAGATGAAATTATCAGCATGACCTTTGTATTCATGAAGTGTCTTCACATTCTGGACCAGAAATGCCTATATATATATATATAAAGAAAAATAATCAAAATCACACATTTAAGATTTATCATTTATATAACATAAAAAAATAGAGTCTAAAATAAAATTAAAAAGTTTTAACCTTTGTAAGAAGAATTCTGGCTCCAGCGTGCTTGTTATCCCAACCAAAAGTGTTATCATACTCAGCAGCTCCAAGGATTTGTCCATTAATTTTTATGTAATTCAAATATTTTAAATTCTTTGTCGCTTTTTGTAACCAAGCAGCTCCCCACAACAACTCATCCTACAAAAAAAAAAAAAAAAATCTTTCTTTAATTTCAGCTTTTTCCAAAATCTGATTATGTGTATAGAAAAACTCATTAATTATTATTACCTGATAGCCAGAGTAAGAGCAATAAAATGGACAAACATCTGATTTCAATCCTGCACTGTAAGTTCCTCTGTATTTATCCGCAAATGCAAAAACCTTAAATTCCACACAAAAATATATAAAAAATCAGTTTCTTGAAGAAAATATATGTGACAAAATTTAATAAGTATGAAAAAATCTTATACCCTGATGGCCCTTTTGAGGAGGACTTTAGAGTAATTCGGATCAGATTTTCTAAAAACAATAGCAGCAGCGGCGAGAGCAGCGGCAGTTTCAGCGGCGACATCAGAACCAGGAGTGTTCTTGTCTACTTTAAATACACTTCTTACTGTATCCATGTCTTCTGGTCTTTCCCAACAAGAATGGTCTTTATTAGCATCACCAACTTGAACATAAATAGTGTCAGGCTGTGAAGTTGCTTTGAGTAGATAATCTGTAGCCCAACGAATCGCTATTTTAGCGTTTTGTAATTCAGATTTCATTAAACCACCGAATTCAATTACACTCCATGACAACATTGTTGTTGTGAATGCCATTGGGAATCCAAATTTGATATTGTCTCCTGCATCATAGTATCCTCCTACCAAGTCCACCTTAAAAAAATCCAATTTAACACAAATTAGGGATTTTTGAAAAGAGGGGCAAAAAAATATATGATAAAGTTTGAATCTTTTGACTACATTGATAGAGAATTGAACCTACATTGTTGAGAATCTTGAGATCTACCACTAAATTTGTTTTAAAATTAGAGATTTTAGAAAAGGGACAAAAACTAAAACCATAATTTTTATCCTCTGTTTTTGTATGCAAAGGTTGAATCTTTTGACGATATTGATATAAAACTTAACCTACATTGTTGAGATCTCATTTCATATTATAAAAAGAGTCAGAAAAATCATGAAAATAAAAGTAGAAGAGAGTGAGTGAGTAAAGTTGAGTTGATTTACATGAAGAGCAGAGCCATCAGAGAGACCAGAGTCTCTTCTCCAACTCATTCTTTGGTTAGAAGGAAGCTTCCCAGACCTTTGGCCTTCAAAGAAGAGGATGGATTTGGTGAGGGCGTCTTTGTAGTTGTGCTTGGCCAAGTGATGACGATGGTGATAAAGAGAAGAAGAAGAGTAGGAGAAGCCATTGCAGAGAAAGAAGAAGAAGAAAGGGAGGAAAATGATGACTCTGAAGACATAGGAGAAGGAAGAAGATAAAAGAAGAGGAGCCATTCTCTGAGAGAGAAAGAGAAAATTTCTATTAAACCAATCAACGAACAGATTGCAGAAGCTGCTTTGTGGGTACAGAGTAAGTAGCTCTACTCTTTATAAAGGGAAAATATTTGCTTCTCACTCTCTCCTCTCTGCTCTCTGTGGCTAGTTAAAAAAGTTTTTTTGACTACTCTTTTTTTGTGTTTCCCATGTGGTAAAACGAGTTAGAGCTGAGATTTTTGCTTTGTCAGAAGGGGGGAAAGACTTGTTTGTAGCCGTGGTGAAAAATGACAAGTTGGATCATTTTTGTCCGAAATCAGAATAAAGAAAACATTTGAGGGGTTTTTGTATAATATTGAAAATAAGTCATTGTCCGCACTTCCGCTTGTTTGGACTCGTTGGGGGAGATGGAAGCCCATTCGCAAATCTAACTTATGACTAAAGATTCATTTCACTTCTGTATCTCATTTTATTCTTTCATTTATTTGAATACATATCTGATTTTTGGATAAGATTCGGCGCTTGTGACAAAACGATCTATTTGAAAAATATATATTTTTGTTTGATTCAGTTTATGATAAAATTGTTTCACATTTGCCGGATTTAATTTTTGAGTATGAATGGGCTTGGCTAGTTATATGTGAGCAGAATAGTCGAGTGATCTAATAACCGAAAGAACTGAATTGCATAAAGTTTCCGTAGACTAAATTATAAAACACTAAAATTTAACTTATAAGCTTTTCTAATTTATATTTTCAACACGCTCGTAAAAAGAGTGGAATCTTTTTTCAAAAACGTAAAAAAACTTTAAAAGCTTGAATGGCAAAAAAAGAGAGTGGAAACATGTTTTCAAAACATGAAAACGTGGAAAATGGTATAGTATTCATCATCAATGTTAATCTTGTGAAATTATTTACTACGTATATCATCAAACTATCGGTTGAAACTTTAAAATTTTCCGGAAAAACAACTTAGCTTATCAAAATTATATTATACATGAAGACCCATGAAACTTATTTCTCAATGGGTTCATGACTCAATACTCATGGCTACATATATTATTTGAATTCTTTGGTTCTTATCAAAATAAAATTAAAAAATAGTGGCGGATCCACTGAGGGTAAGAGGAGACATTTGCCCCGGGTAAAAATTTAAAATTTCATGTAAATTCTTTGTATTTTAAATGATGCTCCTCTTGTTATTTATAATTTCAGTCATAATTCTTTAAACAAGTTTAATTATGCCCCTCCCATTAAATTAATCTCTACATCCACCCCGATTATACAGAACACAATTCATGCTTAGTATTTTGATTTTGTTGGAGATTAATTTACTACTTTAATAAAGTATAAATCTAAAACAGTTTAATTTATTTACTACATAAACTTGGGGAACAAATCTCTAAAGTGTAGGTACTCACACAATCTAATTTTTTGGACGTAATGATATGATATTCAATTTAACCAAATGGCGTATTATTGTTTACTGTTCTACCATGTTTCACTCTTTAATTAAATTTTTTGTCGTGTTTATTTTTAAATTATGCATCATAATTTATATAGATAGGATCCTACTTTAGCTACCCAAATCAAATGCCAAATAAATATTCGTAGCAGTTTTAGACAGTTGAACCATTAATCGGGCTAGACAATTTTATGGACCTTTTCTTTGTGTAGATTCTATTGATGATGAAACTTGCAATTATGACTTTAAATTCTAATCATGCTACATACGTGTGTGCATGTGATCAGCCTTTTAATACGAACCTATGATGATAAACTCTGGCCATTATAACAATTATTTAGAAACTAGTGTTGGTTTTCTCCTTTTAGTCGAATCCGTCACATATATGAGCGTTAATTGGAATTGTTATGTTTTCTGCTAAAAAAGGTTACAATAATTTGAATCATACTGTACGGTAAATGCGTTACAGCAATGATTGTCATAACTTATCGCCAAGCCAATCACTTAATTTACGGAAAATTAAAATAAACATCGAGGGGCCAAATTACATTGAGGGTAATAATGCTACACTTTATCGAGACAATTTTATAGATTCTCGCTAGTTTCGAAATTAAACTGTTTGAAATTGGATAATTATAGAAACAAAAAGCCTAAAGTGGAAATGAGTCAAAAAAAAAAAAAAACATGAAACAGAAGTAGTTTTCATGAATGAATAACAACGGAGAAGATCACCATATTTGCTCGACTTGGGACAGTGAAACGAGTTGCCGACGCCCAATCCTATTTCTTCCAATTATGAAAATTGTCAAATGAAAAATTAAACAAGTTAAACCAAAACATAATCCAGAAGATTGAATTTTGCAACATAGTGTCGAACCAGGCTAACGTTGGCCTTGTGCCGAAAACATTATTGAATATATCTGACCAAATGGTGAAGGTGTAAGGACATGCAAAAATAAAGGATGACCTTTGGTTTCGACCAGATCACCACCACCAACAACAAAATGTTGAGAAACGCCCTAACATTTTTAAAGTTTGTCAAGAATCAATTAAAACTGTTTTAGATTTTTTTAGGATTTCACCTATTTGTCTTTTTACTTTGTAATAAAACAAATGTGTTGAAAGACAAAAGCGATCAAATCCTAATTTACATGTGTCGGATTTGTTTATATCAATTACACATTATTTTTTAGTGAAGGGTTTATAATAACCAATAAAATCTTAACACAACACTATTTTCAGTTCTTATAGAATTAAAATTTTAATTAGTACACAATTAAACTATACATTTTCCCTTTTTGAATTAATTTTAGTTATTTTGTAGTTCAATATTCATATAACTTAAGATATATACGAGTGATGATCGTCCATATTATGTTATTATTGGAGGTGGTTTTCTTTCTTCCAAAAAAATACCAACCATCAAACAAAGTTATTACCGGAAAGACTCACAAGTCATCAAGCTTAGCATTGATCAGACTATTCGGGATCGATTAATCTCTTATCCTAGTCAGGATTCGCGCTCTCCTTCTCTCCTACAATACTACATTGGTTGTCTGTCTCACACCCTAGCCTTACCCTTTGTAGTTTTTCAATATCATTCCCACAAAACTGTCTCTTTTGGTTCTATCATGGGTATCTCTCCTTTGTGAGCTAGTACATAACAAAACTATAAGTAGGATATAATAGTTCTTGGTATAAATCTTAACATTAAAAACCAAAAAAAGGGTTACGACCTGAAAGACTAAGAAGCCATATCATTCGTTTTGGAATACCTAGAAAAATAGCAAGTCCAGAGGCCAAAAATGACTCTGGAGAAACGAGCACCTACTCATTTCTATTATGTGGAAATGCAGGGGCGGAGGCACTTGTTGTTTTAAAGAAAATATTTATAATCCCATATGAAAATTAAATTTGACCCTATTAAAAATTAATTTAGAAACATGAAAAAGTTAGTTTGATCTCATTTTGTTTAGTTGGACTCATTAAATTATTTCATGTTTTACTTTAATTTATTTCATGTTTTACTTTAATTTATCTCATATATTACTTTAATTCCTAACACTCTTATTGAGTCATAACTAACTTTAATCTTTAAAATTAAACTCTACGTTTTTTTTGTTAAAATAGAGATTTAGGAATACGTGAGTTTAAGATTGTGAAGAATGCATTATAGAATTACATGTGTTTAGTTTGTTTTATCAAAAAGGTTATTTGTGGATGTAACAGTATAAAAAATCAAATCATGAGTTAACGTAGAATACAATTGTAATTTATTTTTAGCACTTTATAATTAGTAAATGCTCTTTTACCCAATAAAATACAATTCTGGCTCCGCGACCGTGAAAATATATAATCCAATGTTCTTCAACGAACACTCAAGTCTAACCAACCGTGAGACAAGATCCGAAGTTTTGTTCTGAACAATTACAATAGAAATTACCGTGAAAATATATAATCCGAAGTTTTATTCACGTGTCAATGTGTCATAATTAAGTGTAATGTAATCCTTAAACGGTTTTATATAGGGCTGGGCAAAAAATCTGTACCCGCATACCCGAACCGATAAAACGTACTCGAACCCGTTCCGTACCCGACCAAATTATTTCATAGGATACAAGATCTCTAAACCCGAAAACCCAAATCCGAACCCGTTCCGAACCCGAAAATCCGAAACCCGAAAGCGTACCCGAAATACATAATTACCCATACAAAAATACATAACTACTCATAAGAAAATACCATAACTCGAGGATTCTATCTTATAAATATGGAACTTTTTATGTGTAATATACATAAATCGAGCGGAATGCAAACCGAAAAAATCTAAAAACCCCAAAAACCCGAAGAAACCTCAAAAAAATCCAGAATCCGACCCGAAAACCCGACCCAAAAACCAAAAAAACCCAAAAAACATGAAAACACGACCCGTACCTGAACCGTACCAGACCCAAAAACCCCCAAAACCCGAAAAACCCGAAAACCCGACCCGACCCGAACCGAAAACACGAAAAAAACCCGAAAACCCCAAAAAACCCGAACCCGAACCCGAACCGAATCAATACCTGAATTTTTCGGGTTTTTTCCGGTTTTCAACCCTTCTATCCGAACCCGAAACTTTTTACCCGAACCCGAAAAATTATTCCATTGGATATGAACTTCCTGTACCCAAATACCCGTATCCGATCGGATTTTACTCGAACCCGAACCCGATACCCGATTGCCCATCCCTAGTTTTATACATGACAGAAGTTGTTATTCGTTCTTTGTTTTTTTTTCTTTTGATAAAGTTATTCGTTCTTTGTCATGCAGTTAAATTGATTATTTTCATGATAACAAGTGAAACTTAATTGTTTTTTATATGAATTGAAATTTAATTGTTGAACAAATATTTTCAACCAAAATAGATCATAAGATTTTTTTTTTCTTTTTTATATTAAATTGAATTTTTATAGTACAAGACAAGTCTTTTGGCCCAAACGTTACATCTTCGAATCGATTGTATCACGACTTTTGACAAAGAAAACTCCTTCGATATATAAATTAGGAATCAAAGGACCACTCATGACATTTCCATCGGCAGTCTTTTTTTTTTTTCTTTTCTTTGTTTTTGCAAAACCAAAATAAAGTCCATCGTCAGTCTGTATGTGGATTTCTAAAAAAGAAACAAAATTAAAAAAGGAGACAGGAACTGAGAATCGTTTTCATTTGCAAAACTATGAGAAACTATTAAGACACTTGTCTCTCTATTAGTAATCTTATATTAAGCAGATACTCTATTTAACTGATGAACATGCTCTAACTACCCTCTATTCTTAGAGCCACATGTGGATATTGCTGTTTAAAATGTTGAAAATATATATACACACTTTTTGGGTAAATAAATGTTGAGAATATTAATATTTGTATGTATGTATATCAGTATATGATTGTGTATAGGTATTATGTATAAAGAGTAGCGTTGAATAATAATGGATGGGAATGTCGTACCATCATGTGCGCTTCCGTGATGATTCCACATGCCTTATGACCAAACTTTGGATTCATGTTCTTATTCTTCTTTTTTTGAAAATAAAAGTTTTATATGTCCGATAAACTTCTACATTATTTTTAAGCCCAAAATATTTCTAATAAAATTTAAATTAACATAACATAAATTTAGAGTTTTCGTAATAGAAATATGTTAGCTTGTAATATAATGAATCATATATGTGTTAGGATAAGATAATTGTTAGTTAAGATATGAAAAGTAGAATTATGAGTTATCTAATTCTATTAGGAATAAGTTTAGCAAATATGTGCTATCCCTATAAATATCGATGTTGAGTGTTGAATTGATTAAACATCAAACATGAGAAACAAAAGAAAAATTTAGTTTTGAGAGAGTTTCTAAACTTAATAAAAAGAGTTATTCTTTATAAACCTTGTTTAAGATTTCATATACAACGAAAATCGAGTCTTTAGAAAATTTATTTGGTATCAGAGCTTAAGGCGAAGCGATCCACTCGGAGACTCGATCACGAAGCTTCGACGAAATGTAGAGGAAGGCATAACCTAGCCATGGGAGACGTCACCACTACATCTCGTCCGAAGGAATACGTTCTTTCTTCAATCCAATGTCCCATGCTAAATTCTACTAATTACACGATATGAGCCATGAGGATGAAAATGTTGTTGCGAATTCATAAGGTGTGGGAAACAATTGAACCCAAAACAATTGAATCTGACAAGAATGATGTCGCAATATGATTGTTTTTTCAATCCATCTTGGAGGCTCTTATCTTGCAAGTAGGCAAACAAGATTCTCCAAAAGGGATATGAGAAATGATCAAGGCCCGTCATCTAGGTGATGATCATGACAAGGAAACAAGACTTCAAACCCTAATGTCCGAGTTTGAAAGAATTAAGATGAAGGACTCGGATACAATTGATAGCTTTGCGGGAAAGTTATCAGAGCTAGCATTAAAGTCGACTTCTCTTGGATAAACGATTGTTGAGTCTAAACTCGTAAAGAAGTTTCTCAATAATTTGCCAAGAAACAAATACATCCAAATAATAGCCTTTTTTGAGCAAGTTCTAGACTTGAACACAACATGATATGAGGATATTATTGGAAGACTTAAGGCTTATGAAGAACGAATTCTCGATGAGGAGAATCACAGTGATACACAACTTATTCGTAAACTCAGATCAATAAAGCTTTGCGGCGTCACGATGGAAAAGACGTGGCAGAGGAAACAGAGGACAAGACAAAGAAAAGTTAAATTCACAAGACTGGACACATCAAGTTGATCAAAACCAAGCAAAAGAAAAGAAGGATCAATCAAAAGTGATATGCTACCGATGTGATAAGCCCAACCATTTTGCTTCAACATGTCCTGAAGAACACGAAAGATACAAGAAGCAAATAAAGTACAGACGGAGGAAGTTGATCCAACACTTTATATACATGAAGTCGTGTTTTTAAACGAATAAAATATCATACCAAAGAACTATGAAACCAAGGAAGGGGAAGAAGGAATTTGGTATCTGGATAGAGGAGGTGAGTTCATTTCAAGGGAGTTCCATGAGTTTGTGAGATAAGCAGGATCAAGAGGCATCTCACGACACCTTATACGCCACAACAAAATTGTGTAGTGGAGAGGAGGAATCGAACCTTGATGGAAATGACTAGAAGTTTTCAAGACAATGAAGGTACCAAACTATTTATGGGGAGAAGCAATATGTCATTCTACCTATGTAATAAATAGGGTACATACGAGAGCTCTTGAAACTATGACCCCTTACAAATGCTTGCGAGAGAAGAAACCAAACCTAGAAAATTTAAAGGTTTTCGATTGCTTACCTTAGCACATTCAAAGGTTGAAACTACAAACCTCAAGAAACGGAACGATAGATTACAATCACTAGTGCACCTTGGATTTGAGCCGGGATCCAAGGCCTATATGCTTTACAACCCAACGACAAGGAAGATTGTTGTGAGTCATGACTTGGTATTTGACGAGAAGACAAGTTGGAGATGGAATGAAACGAAAGACGAACCAAGTAGGGATTCGGGAATGTTTCATATGAGATGGGGTGAAGTTGTTGATGCAGGAGAATGACCCGTTGTAATAGGCAATGATCAAGACAATGATCATTACGAACTGGAAACAGTGAGTTAGATGATTCTGAGTATAACGAACATAAACATGAAGACGACAACACGGATGAAGACTACCATAATAATTCAGATTATTCTCATTCAACATCAAACGCCAATAAGAATGATGCACAACACCAAGGAGCCGAACAAAAGGCAGACATTTTAATTAAAACATTGGCACATATCAAGTTTAGTGAAAAGAGAAGCTTGATAGGAGTTCAAGACTTGTCCAAGACTATGTTGAAGTTTAAAGAGGTAAATGTTGGATAAACTTCAACATTATCTTGAAGCCCAAGATATCTCTAATAAGATTTAAATTAGGATAAGATAGGCTTAGAGTTTTCCTAATAGGAATATGAGATATCTATTACTAATAGGAATATGTTAGTTTGCAATATAAAGAATCTTATATGTGTTAGGATAAGATAATTGTTAGTTAATATATGTAAAGTAGAATTATAAGCTATCTAATTCCATTAGGAATAGGTTTAACAAAGACATATTATCCCTATAAATATCAATGTTAAATTGTGACATTAATTAAACATCATGACATGAGAAACAAAAGAAAAATTTAGTTTTGAGAGAGTTTCTAAACATAATAAAAAATTATTTTTTATAAATTTTGTTTAATATTCATATACAACGAAAATTGAGTCTTTATAAACTTTATTCTAATTATTGAACAACCAGAAAAAATGGTAAAAGCTATAAATTTCATTTGAAAATTAAATTAAAAATTTTTACCCCAAAAAAGAAGTTTTTTAATCTAAATTCTAGTTTAACTTCATGATACGGTTATAAAGTATGAACCCTCATTTTGTCTGATATATACTCAAAAATTAGACTCATTTTCATAATTCAATCGGTCATAAACTTTTTTTAGATCTCGCTTGGTGTGAGATTATCATTTGATTTTTCTATATGTATATAACTCGACATGTATGTTGTAATAAGTCTGAACTTTCAAGTCTATATGACTTGATTCCCTGTTTACGTTACAACAATTTGCTTCATTTTTATCAAAATTTAAGTATTTAACGATTAGAAACCGAGACTAAATGGGATGCCGGTTGAATTAAGCCATGTAATACCATTGATAAATGGACCGACGGTGAATAGGCCTGCATCCGTTGCATTTTTAATGCTCCTAAAACCAGCCCATTGGACCCGGTCTGTTAAGTTCGCCCCAGGCCCATCATTCATGTACTCTCCATAATATAAGGTTTAAAGTGCAAAATCTTTTTCCCCCTCCAACCATCCGGCAGGATGTATGAGATCATCAATAAACGATTTTATGAAAACCGTCCTTGAATATTTTCTCCATGGTCGACCTAAGTATGCCTCGAAGTTTGCTTTTGCTGGGATCAGATCAGGTGCGGCCAAGATGCTACAATTAATTATAGAAATACATGTTGGCTCTTCCGATTGATTCCGGCCCTGAGCCGTGAATACAATTTTCTGGTCAGGAAAATTGGTTTACTAGCATAAAGACTACAATTCTGGAACACAACCGCCGCGTTACCGAATATGAAATCGACTGTACCAAATATATCGCATTCTCGATAGAATTGTTTGGCTGAATGAAGATAAAGGGTGTCTTGGTAAGCTTCGAAGGCGCATCGATAAAAGGCAGAGAGGTCAGAGCCGCTTCGTAATGCCACGGCCTGCTCTTTGGCCGGTCAGGCAAAATTCACGAATGATATGTCCTTAGCTATGAAGCCATTACCTTTTACGCCTACATAAACAATTGTGTCTAATTCATACTGCTTGATTACAACAGATATAGGGAGGTTAGAAAAGAACATTATACGAATTCTTTTTTATTTGTTGTGGAGAGATTAATGTTTTCAGGTTGGATTTATTTTCCATATAGATTTTATAAGCGCTCAAAATATATAGTTTAGTCTCAGCGCATAAGAATGTGCCTCAATATAAAATAGTGGCCCGGTTGCAGATATAAACCCATAGTTTTGGCCACTATCCGTAGTTACTAAATGAAACCAAAACATACTACAATTTTTTCTTCTACATCGGTTAAGTATTAGAGTATTAAAATTCGGATTTAATTTTAACTAGCCGGTATTAGTACAGCCCCCAATAAATCAAGCTGGAGCTGTACGGTTTATCCGAAAATTTATCCCTACTCGTTGCTGCAAAATGCCTTGTATTTTTATGTTAAATTTTATTTGATTGATATGTAAAAATAAGATTAGCTATAGTAAATAATGTTTAGCATTACAAAACCAATGGATTCAAAGTTAATTTAATATATATTAAAAAAAAAACTAACCTACGGTAGCAGATTGAAATGTTGTCCATCCATCAGCCCGGCTGCGGTTTGCTTTTATGACTTTAATTCCGATACTGTCTCCCACAAACATTATCATTGTTTTCTCGTTCGGTATATCGACGTTCTCAAAATATTCCCCACCTTTTATATAAATAATAAATCTACCTAAAAAATTTGAGAATTAATATTAGACACATTACTTGAAAAATAAAACAATGACATATATCATCAAAATTTCAAATCACATTAAAACAAAAAAAAATCATGTCACATAACACATGCATGTATCTCTCTCAGTGGTTCACATGCACATATATTAATATGAAACGATGTAATTTGTTAGACATCTACAGATTGCGAATGTATATTTTTGTTCCATGTGTACCAATTAGATTTATAATGACTCAGATTGATAATAATGCGGAACTACTTGTCTAAAATCACTTATATACGGACTAGTATGACGAAATCATCGAACAGAAATCATCAACGTATCTTAAAAAACGTAATATGGTGCAATTCATTTGTAGTTTTATCATTAAAGTTACAAAATCGTAAATAAAATGAACAAAATTATGTTTCAACATGAATATACGACTTTAACTTAAAAAAAATATGATTATGCGATGGATTAAAACTTCGAAACTCATTTCTTCATTCCAACATCACCAATTAGTACCATCGTTGCAATTTATTCTTTTCAAATGTTAACGGTGATGATTGACTACATTAAGTTAAGATTTATGACTTTAAGTACCTGGTTTCACTCGAATTAGGAGCGGCAAAGACGGCGGCACTAATGGTTGTGAAGTTTCCGGTACCATCTTTTGCCACCGAGAGATTCGAACTAGTATTTTGTACCGGAGCCTGGAGGAGTCTCTGGTCGTTCTCTGACAACCAACTCGGGTATTCGACATCAACTTCAGATGCTTCCGGGGAAGATTCATTACCCGGGATCATATGAAGCATAACGAGAGAGTTGCTGAGGTTGTTAGAGATGTTAAAGATGTGCCCCTTCAAGCTCTTAGCCAATCTATACGTCATATCATTATTATTATAATTTCCACTGGTTGTGAAACCATCAAGACACGTGTCTTGGTTAGTCATGGCGTTGCTGAGTAACATTTTGACGTCGTTGGAATCAAGAGAGGAAGATCGAATCTAGGAGATTGCGGTTTTGAGATCGGAGATGGTGTCATCGAGTAGCTCGAGACAGTCTTCGAACGCGCAGAGGTCAAGGTGGGTTAGTTTTGGACGGAGATGGTTTTGGTGATCGGAGAAGATGGAGGAAGAGAGATTGATGTCTGAGATGGTTTGGTTTAAGGTGGCGAGTACAAGCTCATGATCAATGTTTTTGGTTTCGGTTAAACGCTACGTTTTGGGAGTGGTGTAGGATGGTGAATGAGATGAAACGAAGGTGGATACGGAGATTAGGAGAAAGGTTAATGGCAGTAAGTTGAAAGGTGTGGTCTTATATAAAACTCCCAAAGGTAACAATATAAAGGCGAGGAATTGTATAATAGATATTATTGTTTGCACAAAAAAAAAAGATATTATTGTTTGTTTGTTAAATGTATAACAGATATTAAATAAATAAATAAGAGAAACTGGGAAGAAGATTATGTTAGTCAAACTCATTTTCTTTAGTCTTTGGTAATTGTTTCCACTGAAGGTAATAACATGTGAATTAGTCTATGGTAATTGTTTCAATTAGTTTTGGTTCAAACTGAATATTTTTTTTACTACATCAAGATTTTACCAAACTACGTAAAATGCATAGAATATACTACTGGAATCATTCCACGCACTTCCTACAGTTGTCTCGTTGTCAGAAAATTAAAACATAATCTTCCTTGCAATAATAGTTCTAAGAAAATACTATATAAAAAAAACCAAAAAAATTACTAATTACCGCACTTCTCAAATAATGTATATAGGGGATTAGAGATCAAGAGTAAAGGGAAACCCAGTAGAATTAAGCCATTTGCTACCTTCAATGAATGTACCAACAGAGATTTGATTCGCTTCCTTTTCATTTTTGACGTTTTCCTCATTGAATTATTATTATAAAAAAAATTAGTGGAAAAGGGAGAAATTAAGAGCTGCTCTAAGTGAAAGATGAACTTATATAATAAAAACTCCCAGCGGTAACAATAAAACGAAGAAGAGTTACACAAACAGAATTTATATTTGGTGTTATTTGTCTATGGAAAGAAGTTGGGTATGATTTCAAGTCAATTTCCAATTTTGTTGAACGTAACGTAACATGAAAAAAGATCCTTTGAAAATGGAATCATATGATGATGATTAAGGCTTTTATAAAAAAAATATGATGACAAAAATATTTTTAAATATCTATATATATATATATATATCTTTGGATGAAATAATATCTATATATTTAACAGTAAGAAATAACATTTCAGCTAAAAATAGCATTTTCAAGAACTTAATAGCGTAACATTAGGAAGAAAAACTTGAAAATTGTAAAAGAAAAATTACAAATAACACCCTTTTTTTCTTTTTTTTCAGGCTATTGTTTTCTATAACACATTTTGTCCAAGAGCATCAGCAGTCAATGGAGTTCTCAACAATAAAATAAAATAAAATAAGAAAAAGTTATTCCGGCTTGAATCGTTTAGTTTGTTTTTGGACAAACGACTATTTTATTATTCAAATTTAAGGTGGTATGGTAAGAAATATTGAAATAAAAAGATTCAACATAAGATCAACCGAAACGTTTTAAATATTGTTTCATGTGAAATATAGATAAAAATACACAAGAGAAGAGACTCCTAAACCTAAAAAATATTTTGAGGTCCGTAGCAAAGTTTAGCCATTCCGGTCTTTCTATTCTGGTTTGAATCAGTTCGTTGATTTTTTTTATATATGTGAATATGTTTTCATTTTGAATTTACTAAGTTTCTTAATATGGAAGTTCAAAGCTTCCCATAATGCGTGCCGTTTTGTCTGTCGATATTTATGTCGGCATACAAGTTGTGACAAGCGAAAAAGGTGGAGTATAACATGCGTGCCTTTAGAATTACGGGTTAACTCTACATTTAGAGTTCGAATTTCTTACTAATTTGACTTCTAGAACCTGAACACTAATGCATTAGTTGAAAGTAAAAAGCTATACTGACTGAAAAAGTTGCATTTCTCAAAAATTTATACTAATCTACAAAATTTTGTGAATTTTTATGTAAAAGGTTTATCGACGGTGTGAATATATGTCTAGGAACAATAGTATTTCCTTAGAAGTATTTCTTTTAAAAACAGACCTGTATTGCAATTTTTCTATAAGGATCTCTAGTTTTCTTTAATTAATTTACTCAATAACCAACATTTTGATTTTTTGAACTCTATTTGCAAAATAAGGTTGTGACAAAATCGTGATTAACTATCATATCATCAGTTAAAAATGTGATATTTAATTAAAAATACACAAAATTCATGTTATTTGATAAAATGTGCGTGAATCAACAACTTGTTGTTTACAATTATATCACTAATTTGTATTGGCAAATAAACCTCTAATTGTATCTATCTAAATAATTGACCCTTTTAATTTTACTCACTTTATTATTGTGTTTAACTCAAGAAGTTGTTTGACCAAAAAAAAACTCAAGAAGTTATGTGCCAACATAAAATGAGCAAAAGAAAATACAAATATAAAACAATAAAGTAACGGGAAAAAATACAGAACATGCAACTGAACGAATTTTTGAATTTTGATCATAATTAAGTTAACGTCACAGTCAAGTCTTTGGCTCAGAATCTAATCGCTTTCGGATGGTCTGTTCTCTCTTTCTTTTTGAACCGTTTACGCATACCGATGAAAGATTTCCCTGTAAGCATGCAGTACTGTCCAAACCAATACCACAAAATATGATATTGAGTTCGTTCAGATATGACAAAGTGGAGAGGGACTTAACGAGAAAAGATTATGAAGAGTTTTTGTTCTTTTTATTCATATTAAGAAGGATATTTATACAAAAGATTAGTATCGCATGAGAGAATATTCTAAATAAAATATATTTTAAGAAAATATTTTAGATAATATATAATCGCATATTCTGCATAGTATCCTCCAATCTTTTAGATCTTCTAGATTTCATATTATCTTCCAACATTCTTTTCGCAAGTTCATACGTGGTAACACGTGTGAGATTGGACAAATCTTCAAAGTCTTCAAAGTTTCAGCGTTTTATCCGCCCGTCGGATCATCATCGACATTTATACATAGTCGTGGAATCATCAACAACATTTATACCCGGCCGTGGAGTCATCATCGACGTTTATACTCGGTCGTGGAGTCATCAACGACATTTATACCCGGTCGTGGGGTCATTAACGGCATTTATACCCGGTCGTGGGTCATCAACGGCATTTATACCCGGTTGTGGAGTCATCATCGACGTTTATACCCGGTTGTGGAGTCATCATCGACGTTTATACCCGGTCGTGGGGTCATCTTCGTGACGTTTATACCCCGCCATAGGGTCATCTTTGTGGCGTTTATACCCCGCCATACGGTCATCTTTGTGGCGTTTATACCCTACCATAGGGTCATCTTTCTGGCGTTTATACCCCGCCATAAAGTCATCTTCGTGGCGTTTATACTCCACCATAGGGTCATCTTCGTTAAAGCAAGGCATTCCGCACATGCTTGGTTTCGTGATGTAGTGCATCTGTCGGAGTAATTATCCGATAAAACAGAAATCTATCTGTTCCAACAAGTCGTTTTTTTTGTTTTCGTTTTTTTTTTCATTTTTTTGATCGAAGACGACATGTGTCGTCTGATAAGTTCTCCATCTTCATTTTCATCGCATCGTCTTCGTCTTCTTCTCCAAAGGCTTTTTCTGTTTTTTTTTTTCTTGCGGAAGGTAAGATCAATCCACAAAGATTGACCCGCTCTAATACCATGACAAAATAGAGAAAAAGACTTAACGAGAAAAGGTTCCAAAGAGTTCTTGTTCCTTTCATTCATATCAAGATGGATATTTATATAAGAGACTACTATGGCATAAAAAAATATTTTATATCAAATATACCCTAAAAAAATATTTTAAATAATATATAATTGTATATTCTGCATATTATCCTCTAATCTTTTATATCTCCTAGATCTTATATTATTCTCGAACAAGATACAAACAAAATCATACCTATTTGATAACCAGTAAAGTAAAACGAACTGCAAAATTCTTTAGGATTTTTAATGATTAAGAAGATATAAGTATTTAATTTAAATGCAAAATCTTAAGGTGGACCAGGACGTGATTCATGGGTCTTGACCCTTTTCGAGTCTTAATTATTTGTGCGTGTTGACCGAACAAATGTTCCTGTTGAGACAATTTTTTCTAAATCCTCATCAAATAGTACATTTTTAAAAATGTCGACAAAAATGGGGAAATACAGTCTATAATGATAAGTGATGTGTAGTAAAGAACTAAAGATTCACATACAAAAATGATTTTATGGTAATGCGTTGTATATTCACAAATTATATATATATGTGTGTGTGTCGGTATAAATAAGCGTTAATTGAACAAATTATCACAAATTTCCAAAACGAATTATTTTTTAGTTACTTTGGCTCATAAGTCAAACAGCCAATAACTTGCCACATACCTAACCTAGGATAGTTAATTTAAGTGAAATGATCGAGAAATTACAGAGAATTTACCTATATACATAAATAGTCACATATCACACATATGACATATATAAAAATTCTCCTACACAAATTGCCACCGTCGTTGACAATATTTCTTTATCTGAGCTGTGCATGTATATTACAATCGAGTTTTATGAATTGAAAATCCTGATTAGTTTCAAAATTTACAACCACGAGGTCTAAATCGAGAATTCTGAAATTTTGCATAGTATTCATTAGTTTTATGTATATAAAACTAATAGAGCCAGACATGATCGAACAACGAAAATGGATCTTTACCAAAACAGCTGGGCAGCTTTGAAGATGTGTTCGATGACAATATCTCAATAGCTAACAACGCGTTTTATCTCAGAAGACTCCAAAGATTTGACTTGGAAACACTAAAAGTCGCATTATTGTTGTTTTGTTATATACATAATCCCAAAAAGGAAAAAACAAAAACATTTAAATGAAATTGAGGAAAAACGTTTATTTGTGAAATTATGGCCACGACAACTACATATAGACAATCATTTGTGGGAAAAGTTCCCCATCCTCGCATGAAACACAATTTTGTATACGTTCATATTATTGGTTCAATTTAGAAAAAAAATGTGTATATTTTACAGACATTAAGAAATTAATTTTTCTTTTTAATTAACCTCGTCAAGAAATAATTATTTCTCGGGCTTGGTAAACCAATCCGTAGAAAAAGTTTACAAATGGCACCTGAATATTTCTAATTTTAGCCATACAAACCAAACTACGGGTCAAAACATTTAAACGATATGGAATCAAGCAAAATGATAAATTATTAAAATTAGTCTGAAGAATAAATAAATTCGTCTAAAATTGTAGAAAATATTGGTCACTAAGAATGAGACTACATATTTTAAAACTAACTTGGAGTTGTCTGTCTCAAACCCCTAACACTGCTTCGATCCTACAAAATGCTTAACGCGGACCAGACCGACGCTTCAAACTCTAAATGTAGAACGAATAAACTTCTTTTTCACATTTGGCTCCTAGCAACCTTGTGCTTCCATTTTTTTATGTAGATATACCATTTCAAATGACGGTTGACCCAAATGTTTTAACAAAAATGTAAATCATTGAATATGTTTTTACAACAAATCGTAATCTGTTAAGTATAATTTTGCTGCATGTCACACTTACATTATATATAGTCATGTTTATATCACTAGATAGCATAAAATAAATGCATTATATATATAAGATAAAATAGTTACAGTTTCAAAATAAATAAAATTTTACTTACGGACCCACATCCCAAACCTCCACCACTCTATTTAGTCTATATAAACCCACTAAACCTAAACTTTTCCAAAATCATACAAAAAAAACATTTCATAACACAAAAATTACCAACAAAAAAATATGGCATCTCCCAAACTCTTCCTCGTAACACTCTTCTTGTCTCTACAAACACTCATCATTGCTTCTCAAACCCTTCTTCCTTCTTCTTCAAACTCTTCCTCAACCATCTGTAAAACGACACCGGATCCAAAATTCTGCAAATCAGTGTTTCCACAAACATCTCAAGGCGACGTTCGCGAATTCGGCCGCTTCTCTCTCCGCAAATCGTTAACACAATCGCAAAAATTCACACGCACGATTGACAAATACCTCAAACGCAACAATGCCTTATTATCCCAATCCGCCATTAGAGCTCTCCAAGACTGTCGTTACCTCGCAAGCCTCACAACAGACTATCTCATAACGTCGTTTGAATCCGTTAACGTCACTGCATCGTCCAAAATGCTATCGTTTTCCAAAGCCGACGAGATTCAAACGCTTCTGTCCGCGGCGTTGACTAACGAGCAAACGTGTCTTGACGGAGTTAACACCGCCGCTTCCACTTCGTGGACCATACGAAACGGCGTCGCATTGCCTCTAATTAACGACATGAAGCTATTTAGCGTTTCGCTCGCATTATTCACTAGAGGGTGGGTCCCAAAGAAGAATAAACAAGCAGCTGGGTACTCTTGGGCCCACCCGAAGAACACTCACACCCACACAAAGCCGTTCCGTCATTTCCGTAACGGAGCTTTACCACTAAAGATGACGGAACAGACACGCGCCGTTTACGAGTCTTTAAGCAGGAGGAAACTCGCCGACGAAGACAATGACGGAAACACGGTGCTTGTGAGCGATATGGTAACGGTGAACCAAAACGGAACGGGCAATTTCACGACCATAACAGAAGCTGTTGCAGCGGCGCCGAATAAAACTGACGGTAATGCCGGTTATTTCGTTATCTACGTGACCTCCGGTGTTTATGAGGAAAATGTAGTGATTGCGAAAAACAAAAGGTATCTAATGATGATCGGTGACGGAATAAATCGCACGGTGGTTACCGGTAACCGGAATGTCGTCGACGGTTGGACCACTTTCAACTCCGCCACTTTTGGTACGTCTATACGAGATAATTTTTTTTTTTTACCACCCAAAATGTAAATTTGCACATTAACAATTTTAGTTTTTAATTACTTTTAAGCAATTTAAAATACAATCATAAAAAATTATAATTTTAAAAGTAGGAAATTGGTACATTTCGAAAACGGTACCTTGTCGATATTTTTTGTTATACGTATTAAAAATATTTATAATCAATATGTCGTGTGAAAAAGAAATACTCACCGGTGCTTCTGTTACGTTGCCGACTACACACATATGGCTTTGATGACTTAATGAGAACTAACCACAAAAGTTATTCTAGTTTTAAAATTTCTACGTGCGTAACAGTTCATAATTGCACGTTTTTCACTATATGAAACTTTATATTACTTCTAGGAGTGTAGTGAATAAGTGACAAGACGCATTATTGAATTACTGTTACCGTTTTATTTATTTATTTTCATAAAAATCAAGAATTAATAATCGTTGCGATTTTTTCTTTTGTCTCAGCCGTGACATCGCCGAATTTTGTTGCCGTGAACATGACTTTCCGAAATACCGCCGGGCCAGAGAAGCACCAGGCCGTAGCGTTGAGGAGCAGTGCGGATCTCTCGATCTTCTATAGTTGCAGTTTCGAAGCTTATCAAGACACTTTATACACTCATTCACTAAGACAATTCTATAGAGAATGTGACATTTATGGAACAGTTGATTTCATATTCGGCAATGCAGCTGTTGTGTTTCAAAACTGTAATCTATATCCAAGACAACCGATGCAGAACCAGTTTAATGCTATTACAGCTCAAGGTCGTACCGATCCGAACCAGAATACAGGAACTTCAATCCACAATTGTACGATTAGACCTGCGGATGATTTGGTTTCGAGCAACTATACGGTTAAAACGTATTTGGGACGACCATGGAAGGAATATTCACGCACGGTTTTTATGCAATCGTACATGGACGGGTTTGTTGAACGGGTTGGTTGGAGAGAATGGAACGGAGATTTTGCGTTGAGTACGTTGTACTATGCTGAGTATAATAACACCGGTTCCGGTTCAAATACCAAGGATCGTGTGGTTTGGCCCGGTTATCACGTAATTGATTCTACCGATGCGAATAATTTCACAGTTTCGAATTTCTTGTTAGGGGATGGTTGGATGGTTCAGAGTGGTGTGCCTTATATCAGTGGTTTACTTGCGTAATTTCTTTTATTTGATTATTTTGTTTTAGTTATTAATTTATTATCACTTGTTAACTTGGGGGAAATTTTGGTCTTAATTTATTCCATTGTTGAAATAAGTTGTTGTAATTTTGGACTTTCTTTGATAAAATAATGAAATTTGATAAGATTTTATTTACATTTTTCAGAAACAAATAAAATAAAATTAAGAAATAAATTTAAGTAACAATTGATATGCGACGAAAAAAATGATACTATGGTCACTGGTCATAATTTGTTTATTTTTGTCAGCCATAGTTAGATAATAAATGAATATCTCAAAAAGGGATTTAGTTCCAAGTGTTCGAATTTTCAGATTATATATCATCGGTTTAGATTTCTTGAAAATTTAATTAAATATATTTGTTGACTTTAAGAAAATCTCAAATTAATGAAATTTCCATGCCCGAGAGTAAGAAGTTAAGAACTGAGAAGAGGAAGAAACAAAGCAATGGAGAAGATAGAGCATACGATGATTTCTACCAATGGCATAAATATGCATGTGGCTTCGATCGGTTCAGGTCTAGTGATCCTCTTCCTCCATGGATTCCCTGATCTTTGGTACTCATGGCGCCACCAGCTTCTCTCTTTCGCCGCCTTAGGTTACCGCGCAATCGCTCCAGATCTTCGAGGTTATGGCGATTCCGACGCGCCGCCGTCTCATGAATCTTACACCATCCTTCATATCGTCGGGGACCTAGTCGGATTACTGAATTCACTCGGTGTTGACCGGGTTTTCCTCGTCGGCCACGATTGGGGAGCAATCGTCGCGTGGTGGCTCTGTATGATCCGCCCTGATCGAGTCAACTCTTTGGTCAACACTAGCGTTGTATTCAATCCGAGGAATCCTTCTGTGAAACCTGTTGATGCGTTTTAGGCTTTGTTCGGCGACGATTACTACATCTGCAGGTTTCAGGTGATACTTTATAAAATGAAACTCAGTTGAAATGAGAAAATTAGGGTATTGATGAAGTTCCCAGTGGTTGAACTCAAATACACACTTAGAGCTTATGAAATTCAATGAAAGATAATTTTGATGATTATTGTTAAGGATATAGATTAGGTTAATGATGGTATCAAAATTAGAAACTGTTACTTCATGGATTGGTTAGTTATCAACTAGAGTTGAGGCAAATTACTTTTAGGCAATGCTTGTTTGGTGTTTAGTTGTATCAAGAGTTTTTTGCCGTGCAATGAGGAATCTTGATGCTGCTTGAAGAAAGTTGAGCTTTTATGTGATAATGTATCAAATGGAAGATTTCTGGAAATTAGCCACTACTAATTTCTGTCTCGATCTGGGGAAACAGGGACCATGACCTATCCATACAAAGCTCAAATTAGTTCAGTTCAGTCTCTGATATGCAAGTTACATTAGATTATTTTGGAAAAGACAAATAGTCAAGTGAAAGTCAAAGTCATTTACTTTATTTGAGTATATGGTTGCTTTAAGTAAAATGCAAGTTGTATCAGTCTTGTTGGTTTTGCATTACTTAAATTTGGTATATTTACTAATGATTCTTTTTTCAGGAGCCTGGAGAGATCGAAAAGGATTTTGCTCAAGTTGATACAAAGAAGTTAATAAACAGATTTTTCACTTCGCGTAACCCACGTCCACCTTGTATTCCAAAGACATTTGGTTTCAGAGGTTTACCTGATCCACCATCTTTGCCTGCTTGGCTCACCGAACAAGATGTCAGTTTCTATGCAGACAAGTTTAACCAAAAAGGCTTCACCGGTGGACTAAACTACTATCGCGCTTTGAATCTGTAAGTCTTATGAATCTAGCCACCAATTCCACATACATTTCATTATCTCCTCATGGTTAACCTTGGATCTTGAATCTGATTTGTAGAAGCTGGGAACTAACGTCTCCATGGGCTGGTCTACAAATCAAGGTCCCTGTGAAATTCATAGTGGGTGATCTGGACATAACATACAATATCCCCGGAACGAAAGAATATATACATGAAGGTGGTTTGAAGAAGCATGTACCGTTTCTTCAAGAAGTGGTGATAATGGAAGGTGTAGGTCACTTCCTCCAGCAAGAGAAGCCCGACGAGGTCACTGACCATATCTATGGCTTCTTCAAGAAATTCTCAACCCGCGAAACCGCATCATTGAAAAGTAGTTGTTCTTCCTCTGTACAATGTCGAATTCAAGGTTGATTAAGCTTGGTCAAGGTTACTTTCTTACTTGATCTGACCCTACTCTGTAGTTTGTAATTGGTTGTTGAAGGTATTTTACTTGTTAATAATTTAGAAAAATATAATAAAACAAATATTTCTCAAGTATTTATTTTTCATTTGGGTTTCGCCCCGTAATTATTGCCATTGTAAATTTTTAATCAATGTGGATAACTCGTTTTGTTGAATTGAAAAAAATAGAGAGAAGTTGAATTTTTGTTTCCGAATGGTTCCCTCCAGTTCAAAGAATCCACAACTTTTCTTATTAAATGTTAATTTTTGAATTCCTATGGTATCTAGAAAATGTCGGTAAGCATAGATAAAATTTAATAAAAGAAATTTGAAATGTAATAATAGAAATATATGTACTTTTTTTTTTTTTGTCAAAAACAATAAATCTTGCAGGACATTTATACTTATTTATGCATGGGTATGATTATCCGGATTTGAATCAGAAAAACGAATATTTAGAAAAAAACGATCTGAATTCGAATATTAAAAAATTTCAGAACAAATATCTATATCTAGTCCAAATTTTTTTTTTTTATCGTATATCCGTTTTTTCTCTAAATATCCACTTTTAACTCCAGATATCCGTTTTTTTGAATATTTAATAATTTTTTTTTTCTTTTTAAAACGAATATCCACAAATACGGATAAATATTACAGATACGGATCCAGATATTCAAAGATATCCGGATCGTAACACCTTTATTTATATCTAGTAAATAACAGAGAAGGAAATATATTACCATTTTCGTCTTATGATTGGAGAGGAACTGATATTTCAATTTTTTTGGCAGTGGATATTATCCAACAGATGAATACTTTACAATCTCAAGCACGCTCAAATCACGCGCCTGCTACGCGTAAAACTCCGCTCTTTGTTAGACAAATATTCACAAATTGAAGACGCCCAGTCAGAGATAAACCACTCCACCGATGAAAAGACAAAAACACCCTCGTCTTCTTCCGTCGCTCCGCTTCTACAGCAATGTCATTTAAGTCAAAACAATTCCCTTTTGGAGAAAAAACCACCTAATCAATTTCGTTGTCCCAATCCAAAAAGCCTCCTTCTTCTTCGCTGTTACGCTTCACCTAAAGCCAGAATCGGAGAGAAAATAATGCAATCGTCGAAAGGACGGCGGAAAGTGGTCCCCACAACCACCGGCGCCGGTATTGACTCGGCGGAGAAGCTTGACGAACTTTTGATATCATCTGCGATATGCAACGGTGAAGATTTAGGACCATTTGTGCGGAAAACGTTCGGTACAGGGAAACCAGAGACTCTTCTTCACCATCTCAAGTTTTTCGCGCGATCTAAAGAATCAGAGATCGAAGAGGTATGTAAAGCTCACTATCAGGACTTTATTCACGCCGTAGACGATCTCAAATCGCTTCTCTCAGATGTTGAATCGCTTAAATCTGCGCTTTCCGATTCAAACTCTAAACTCCAATCCGTTGCGGCGCCGCTTCTTTCGTCTCTTGATTCGCTTGTTGAGGCACAGACTGTGTCAAAGAACATCGATCTGGCGATTGGAGCCGTGACTCACTGCGTTCGTGTTATGGAACTTGTATCCCGAGCCAATCAGCATCTTCAGAGCGGTAATTTTTTCATGGCGTTGAAGTGTGTGGACTCGATTGAGAGCGATTTCATGGAGAAAACTCCTTCGTCAACGCTGAAGCGGATGCTGGAGGATAGGATTCCGGCAATTCGATCTTATGTGGAGAGGAAAGTGATGCAGGAGTTTGGAGATTGGTTGGTTGAGATCCGTGTTGTGAGTCGGAATTTAGGTCAATTGGCTATTGGTGAAGCTTCCGCTGCTCGTCAGCGAGAAGAAGAGCTTAGAATCAAGCAGAGGCAAGCGGAGGAGCAGAGTAGACTCAGTTTACGTGATTGCGTTTATGCGCTAAACGAAGAAGAGGATGATGAATTTGGTTCTGGCCCTGAAAGCAGCGATGGTGGTAGTTCTGGAGGTGGATTGCTAGGGTTTGATTTGACTCCACTTTATAGAGCTTATCACATTCAACAAACACTATCTCTTGAAGATAGTTTCAAGCAGTACTATTTTGAGAATAGGAAACTTCAGCTTACCACTGACTTCCAGGTATCTTCTATAACTCCGTTTCTCGAGTCTCATCAGACGTTTTTCGCACAGATTGCTGGGTTTTTCATAGTAGAGGATAGAGTTTTAAGGACTGGAGGAGGTTTGATTTCGAAGCTGGAAGTGGAGAGTTTGTGGGATATCGCTGTTAATATGATGTGTGTTGTGTTGGAGGAGCAGTTCTCTAGGATGCAGACGGCTAATCATCTCTTGCTGATTAAGGACTATGTGAGCTTGTTAGGGGTGAGTCTACGCAGGTATGGGTATGCTGTTGATTCTCTGCTCGAAGTTTTAAGCAAGCACAGGGATAAATATCATGAGTTGTTACTATCGGATTGCCGTAAACAGTTCACAGAAGCTTTATCAGCAGATAAGTTTGAACAGATGTTGATGAAGAAAGAATATGAATATTCCATGAATGTGCTCTCTTTCCAGTTACAAACATCAGATATAGTACCGGCGTTCCCTTACATTGCTCCATTTTCAACCACCGTGCCAGATTGTTGCCGGATTGTGCGGTCTTTTGTTGAGGATTCAGTTAGTTTCATGTCTCACGGAGGTCAGCTTGATTTCTATGATGTAGTGAAGAAGTATCTGGATAGGCTTCTAGGCGAGGTTCTCGAAGAGGCTCTGTTGAAGCTGATTAGCACCTCGGTTCATGGAGTTTCTCAGGCAATGCAAGTTGCTGCAAACATGGCTGTGTTTGAGCGTGCTTGCGATTTCTTCTTCCGACACGCTGCACAGCTTTCAGGAGTTCCCATGAGAATGGCAGAGAGAGGTAGGAGACATTTCCCATTGACTAAATCCCAAAACGCTGCAGAAGATACACTCTCGGGAATGCTTAAGAAGAAGATAGACGGTTTCATGACATTGATCGAGAATGTCAACTGGACAAGCGACGATACTCCACAATATGGAAACGAGTACATGACTGAAGTATTGATGTTCTTGGAAACTTTGGTTTCCACCGCACAACAGATATTACCCGCTAAAGTCCTGAAAAGGGTTTTGCGCGATGTCCTTACCCACATTTCTGAAAAAATTGTTGGCACACTATGTGGGGATCTCGTGAAAAGATTGAGCATGGCTGCAATCAAAGGACTTGATGTGGATATTCAGTTGCTGGACTCATTTACAGAGAAGCTAACTCCATTGCTGACAGATAAAGAAGCGAAAGAGATGAAAAAAGCTTTCATCGAGATAAGACAGATGATCAATCTGCTTTTGAGTAGTCATCCTGAGAATTTCATTAACCCGGTTATCAGAGAACGAAGCTACAATGCGTTGGATCACAGGAAAGTTGCCGCGGTTTCAGAGAAATTCAGAGATCCATCAGATAGTATTTTTGGGACTTTTGGAACAAGAGGATCGAGGCAAAACCCGAAGAACAAATCGTTAGATGCATTGATAAAGAGATTGAAAGACGTGAGCTGATGATGGATCCGAGCACAAACCCAAATCGTAAGTACGATATCGTCCTTTGTTTTATCTATGCTTTATTATTAAATTATATGATTGCTTTATATTTCATTGTTGATGATTCGTTGGTCTCTCAGAGAAAAGGGAAAAAGAAAAAAAACACAACACTGATTTCACCCCAAGATTGTATCTTCTTTTCCATTAATAACATTTTTCGCACATGAGTTTGATAGTTTGATTCCAAAAATCAAAAGGTTCAAGTTACCACAGCCAAACCAAAGCTTACCCTTTCTCCATTCAACCTTGTTTTAGTTTGAATTTATATCGGATTAGATTTAAATTCGTGTTTTACTATCAAATCATATATGTTTTATTTAAAAAATTGTTGATGGAATTTAGTTCAATTTGGCTGTAGTTAGATTTTGGTTGTCTTTTTCAAATAATAACGAAAACAATTTTGAATCGGGTTTGGATATTTTGGGTGTTGTGTTATTGGAATTTTCGGTTTTGCAAGTATGATAAGTTGATAACTAGATGGAAGTCAAAACTCAAAACTAAGATGAATTGGATTAGTTTATTACGGTTTTGATTTAGCTTTATAGTTTAGGTCTTTTTACCAAAATACAGATTTATACTTGGTTGTGAAGTTGTTGTATCAACCGATGTACTACTTGGCTGGCTCCGTTAAGGTTGGTTTGGTTTCCATTCCTTAGAACACGTGTCCTCTCTGTCGATCAAATCGCCACCGTCCATCTAATCGCATGGTTTCTTCATCAGACGCGCCAATTTACTCGGTCCACAAGACGCAAACACTCAACAAGTGTTTTCGTCTCTCTGATACTTATGATGAGACCATTCTAAAAGCTTAAGCTTCAAAAAAGAACACAGTTAGACACGAATAATAGGAACAAAAGTGAAAGAACCCATGTCACCAAACCCGAAACTCCCTTGTAGTATCATCGTCTTTCTATTCTTCACCGTCTCTTTCGCCGTCTCCGACCAAAAACCAACCGCTTACGACACCGTCAAAACGCTACAATTTACCAGTCGGAATCCTCCCGAAAGGCGTCGTTGACTACGAGCTAAACCCCAAAACCGGAGATTTCAAAGCCCACTTCAACGACGCGTGTAAATTCTCAATCCAATCGTACCAGCTCAAAAACGAATCAACTATCTCGGGCGTTATATCCACCGGTCATGTCAAGAATCTGAAAGGCGTTAGTGTTAAGGTGCTTTTCTTCTGGCTTACTATTGTTGAAGTGTCTCTTGACAGCGCTGATCTCGATTTCTCCGTCGGAATCGCGTCGGCAAATTTCCCGACAGCTGATTTGGAAGAGAGTCAGTGTGGTAGTGGGTTTGATTGTACTAGTAACGGGCTTCTCTTTTCTCTTGAACCTGTTGGCACGTTCTATCGTATCTCTAATTTGTTAAATTCCTGCACAATAAGACCGACTTTGAACCAAAAACATACACACACATTTAAAGTTCACTAAGAAAAGGATGATGATTCCGAGGTCCAATGATTCAACAGATCGATTGTTAAAACACAGATAAAAGTCTCATAAAACAATCTTAATTTCAGACCACAAACTGGGTTCCACAACTAGCATAAAGTTGTCCAGATACTTACCAAGATCTCAGCTCTTGTTTAGTTGATAGATAAGCGGGACACAGAAGTGAACAAGCAGACATGTTGGCTCTGTGACCTGAGAATCATACTTCTCCCAGACACTTTGAAACTGAAGTCTTCTTCTTGTAGCATATCTGAACAGTCACAGCAGTTTTTCCCTCTCTCTTATCAAATTCAACTATTATCGCATCTCGTACCCTAACATAGCGTGAACCCATTACCTGACGGGCCATCGTAAATTCCCTACCACACAAGAAATTTTTTGAACAAGATTAGATCATTAATCTCCGAAAATATTTAAAATTTAACTAACAACACTTAACCTCTCCAACACAATCAAACTCTGGACTGAACACATGCAGTCTTGCTCCCACTGGTTGTTGCATCAACAGATTCAATGCTTCATCCAAATTTGTAGCCTCGATCACTTGTCCTTTCATGGGCACGCGAGGTATTTGACAAGCAAATGGGGGAGCCTTGTAGGTGCATCCCACATGTGCCCAATGTTGTCTTCTTGGTAGCCTTTATTTGAAAGCATATTCAAGGCAGTCTTTGACAGTGAGGTCACGGCGTTGTTGATCCATTTCTCCCTGCCCATCTTCCTTCTTGGTCCAAACGTTTTCCACCAAGTACTGAAGGATGTTTTGGAAATTTACCTGAGAGCGTTGTTGATCCATTTCTCCCTGCACTTCTTACTTGCCAGCGTTATCCACCAAAAACTGAGCTGAGTACTTGAGTATACTCAGTGTCGAGGTTGAGGAGAACCCGTGCAGAGCTAATGAGACTCACGGCTACCAAAGCTGCAGATTGAGATGCATCTGCAAGACAAAAACAAAGAGATGAAAATGTTGTAGACAATTCATATGAACCTGTTATATTAAAACGAAATCACAGTTTCTTTGAATGATGCAAAGAAAGTAAAATTCTGTAGATTGTAAATTTGATTAAACGAAATCAATGCTCTATACGACGCCGTTTAATAATCCCACTAACACGGCGAAACATCGTTTAAATCGGTTTTTTTGGCCAATTTATAGAGATTTCTACTGATCAATGTTACGATGTGGATATAAACTCCAGATTCATTCAGATTGTGTTACATGAAACATACGTGTTCTCAAAATTCATAAAGAGTTTACACATTATTTGTTCATATTTCAATAATTGAAAATACTATTTGATAAGTCAAAATTTTGAAAGCAAATGGCTCGGTTCTGCCAATTCTTCGTGGGGTTGGGGTTGATCATCCTCTTCATGCGTTTGGACTTGGTTTTTATACAATTGAGAAAGTCATTTGTTGACAAAATGTATCAATAAAAGTTATTGCAGAGATACTTTTTTCCCAAAAATAATCAGTCTCATCTTTAAAACCCACCTAACAGCCTGTGCAACCTAGCCACGTGTCCAGTTGTCATCTTAAAACGACTGCGTATTGTGTCTCTTACGTAAGATATTTTCAACGAACATTTAGAAAAAGTCTCCGACGGCAAAACGAAAATCCAAAGTTGGAGCAGGCAAAAATCAAAAATCAAACCTTTTGATTCTTCCTTCGTTCACTTGCACAGATTCGATTTGGATTCCATCGACCCCAAATGTCTCATCTCCCGATATTAATCGCTTCTTTTCTCTTCCTCTCTTCACTCGCCGTCGCCGTCAAATCCGATTCTCCGACGGCGTATTCAATCCTCCAAAGCTACAACTTCCCCGTCGGAATCCTTCCAAAAGGAGTCGTATCTTACGATTTAGACACAAAAACAGGCAAATTCCATGCGTATTTCAACGATTCGTGTAGCTTCTCTCTTGTTGGTTCATACCAATTGAATTACAAATCAACAATCAGTGGTTATATCTCCGAGAACAAGCTCAAGAAATTGACTGGTGTCAAGGTCAAAGTTTTGTTCATATGGCTTAACATCGTCGAGGTTATTAGAAACGGCGATGAGATGGAATTTTCCGTTGGAATCACATCGGCGAATTTCGCGATTCAGGAGTTTTTGGAATCGCCTCAGTGTGGGTGTGGATTTGAGTGCAAGGAATCGAAATTGGATATGTTTGGGAGAAACTTCACTTTTGTTTCTTCGTCTTGAATCTGAAAAAGGTAACTTTTGAGTGACCTTTTGAAAAAGATTGCACCTTTTTATGTTTTTTTAATGTAATTCCCGAATATATTGTCCAATAAGTGATGTCAAATCTGAATGTTTCCCTAAGGCTGAATGTTTGTTGTTCATAAGGTGAATTTTTTTTTACTCATGGCTCTGAAAAAAGTTTTACTCTTTGGATTGAGTGAGCTAGTAAGATAGGATTGAGCTACAGTTTTGATAATAGAACACATATGAGACTGTTTCAATGGAATCATTCTGTATGGTGAAAAGAGAATTAACTTGTATTAGTGTATATATAAGAGATACTTTGTGAAGATGTTTATGGTAAAGTCTCGTGCTTTGTTTGGAATGAGTAGGACATGGTTCTATGAAGAACTACACTGATTTCTTTGATACATTGTACCATTTGTGTCGATGATGATCGATATTGGTTTGTGATTTACTTGATTTAAGCTCTTCATAAGCTTGAGACAGTAGCAGGAACGGGGAAATGTCACAATAACTTTTCAACTATGGATTTGATTATTTATTGTAATTAATATATTCGTTTGAGATAGATGTCTACTGTTGCATAGAGCATAGAAACTAGCTAACCAAATTTTGTTATGAAGATTTTAGGTAGTTTTCTTGTTTGTCTTTTGGTGGCTTTTAGGGGAAAGGTTTAGCTTAATTGATGGGATCTCATTTGAACCGGGTCATGGGTCGAATAACCGGTTTGAGTTTTCGGGTGTTTGATGCTTAAACTTATCCTCGTAAGGTTCATATCTTCGTTTACTGCAGTATTGATGTACCAAATGGTAATTGTCCCAAAAAAATAGATACACCAAAATTTAACCAAAATAATATCATAAAAAATTTTATCGCTTTATAAAATCATCGAGATATTTATAATAACATTTATTTTTTATTTGTTATTATCATATAATGTGCTCTGCACCACCAATAGGGCTGGTCAAATATATTTGTATGAACCTTTTTACTGTTTAATAAATTTCATTTAGATGTAAAAAAAATTCCATTTCCAAACTTCCTTTTTTCGTTTGTTTTTTTCTTTAATTTCCAATGCATTATATGATGGAGCTATAACAAACATACTTTTTAGGGTTTAGGTATCAAACAAAAGGCAGAATTAGTTTTGCTGATTTTTTTTATTTTTTTTGATGTAACTATTATACAAATGGCAGAAATTTTGGATCATCTAATGTTTAGTCTACTTGAACATGTGCGAGCATTTATCTTTAAGTACAAGGAATAAACCGACTTTTTAGTTTTACTATTCTGTTATTTTTTGAATATCTAGAATTTGAATATCTACATACAAATTATGTGTTAATATGCGAATTATGGCTTATATGAATGATTGGATACGAATTAGCAAACAAGTCAAAAGAATAAAGGAACAGTAACAAAAGAGATGACTCGATTATTTATTTATTTTATCGTCAGGTAAAAGAAAATTCAGTGCTGATAGATTCGATATACCAAGTCTCAAGTCTCAAAGCCTTTGAGCATAATTGACTCTTCAAAAGAAGACAGGACACGTCTTATATACTTCCTTGCCCTTTTGGATTCTTTTAACTTCACCTCCCAAATACCTCTTTTTTTATATACAAAAATCAGCAGAATCAAATTGAAAATATAATAAATACTCTTATTTCCTAGGTTTAAATTTACAAATGGGACCAAATATATTTATATAAATTATAGATGGATAAACACTAGTTTTGAAAACTATTATGTCGATGATGATTGAAGGTTTTTTTTTTACTTTTTCTCTAATTTTTAAAAATAACATATGGTGAAATCGTAAACAAGTTATTTCATTTATCACATGTAATTTTTTTTTATAATAATTTGGATTTTACACAGTTTTTTTAAAAAATTCATGTTTTTATTCAATAACACGCTATTTAATTGATATCATCCTATTTACTTAAATGAAAGCACAAATTAGCAGATTTTAATATATATATATATATGTGATTTTTTCATTGTATATATACATATATTTTAAAATTTTGGAAAATGTGGCTACCTAGCCAACGACTAATTTTGTATTCTGATTTGTTCTAATATCATATTGTACTTCTATGAAATTTTGTCATATTTGTTCTTATACAATGTAAGAATAAATAGAAGAATTTTTAACCAAAAAAAAACTAAATAGGAGAATCAAAAATTTGGCTGATCTTTGAGACTCGTGACTCGCGATATGTGTGAAATACTTCAGTTATGCTTTTTGTTAAATTTTTAATAATTTAGTCTCACTAAAGAAAATAAATAAATGAATTATAATCATTGGTCAAGGTGTGATTAGATGAACGCGAATAGATAAATCTAATATGTCTCTATACCTAAACATACACATACACTAGCTAGCATAGTACGTAGTATTATTGTTATACTATACTCGTTATGTTTCATTTTATTTGTAATTTAATGATTTTGTACACTAATTAAGAAAATAATGAATTTGTCTTTTTATTCTTCATTAATATATTATACTTTTTGATTGGTTATTAAATTAAACTAATAGGAGTAATAATAAATTTTGTTTTGTCAAAATAATGTATTGGAAATACAAAACAACACTTATAATGAGATAAATTTTAAACTGTAAAACTACAAATAAAATAAAACAGAGGAAGTAATAAAGGAACGGTCGAAATTTGAAACTCCAAACGTACAAAACATGTCTTTATAATACTAATCTAAGTTAATTAAGTACGTTGTTAAAAAATGTATATGTCACTTACTTGTCGCTAATTACACTGACACTAATCAATAACAATGAATTAACTAAGAGGGAAGATTCTGCCGGTTATATAAATGCAATGAACAAAACCGCATATGAAGATTTATAATATTTTTATCGGATTATAATTGAGTTCACCACGACTCCCTTATCTTTGCTTATGTTATCATTATGTGCCAATAATTTTCGCTATTTTAAAAAGTCCAATAATTCATGGTAACATTCTTTTCAATATGTGATCTCATAACACATACAATAACAAAACTTTTTCGCATGTTTTTTGGAAACATAAGAAAAAATTGGAATGATACAAAGAAAATTAGCATGGCCACTGTACAAAGATAACATTAATTGTATTTATATTTTAGATGACCTTATGATTCCAAATCAGAATAAGCGAATGATTTGCCTAAATAACATTTCAAATAATTTAGCATATAGTAAAATGGTTAAACAATTTTTTTCACAAAATTTTAACTTTGCATGTTAGGTATGACATCTCTCGCCCAGAGTATTTATCCAATCGATATAAACGTTGTGAGTTTTATTTTACATAATTCTATAATCAATTTCAAACTTAGTTATGAAATTGCTAGCGATTTAATCATTTTAAAAACTCTATTATGAATAATACATCATACATCGAACGATCCATTGTTACAAGTAGTTGAAGCAAACGCTTCTCTATTATTTATTACAGAATCGGACGTAGCAGATGAAAATAAGGTTCACCGCACCAGATCATACCCACTTACCCTAATCTCCTCTTTAAAACATAAAATAATTAATCAAAAAAGAGCTTCTTTTTAAAATTAATTAAATCACTGCTTGTTGTTCAAGAGAGCTGCTCGGAGCTCAGCCGGGTCAATCTCGTTGGAACCGGTTTCGGGTCTGTAATAACCGGTTTTGGGATCTGGAACCCAAGAAATCTTCTGGGTTGATTCTTCCACTCCCTTCTTCTTCATCACAGCCGAAATAACAGCTCCACCTTTTCCACCGCTCGAAACGCTCATTTGCGCCGCCGTAGCCGCATAACCGCGTCTGTTATCAAAAGAAACACCAAAAGACACCGTTTAGAAAACAGAGCATTACTACAAAAAAACAGAGCATAAAGGAGAAAACAGAGCAATATAGATTTACCGGAAGATTGCATTGGAGAGTTCACGAGAGACGAAAGAAGATACGATCTTAACGTTAGAGAGAGAACGAGCCATTTTCAAATTATGTGGTTTCTTTAAGAGAGAAAGAGAGAAAACAGACAATAAAAGGTCGAAACTTTTTTTTTGTTGGGAAGTTTTTCTTCTTTTCGCCGCCACAGAAGGAGAGATTTATTTGAAGAATTGAAAAATTCTTTTAATCTGCGGCAACGAGATTGAAGGAACTTGGTTTCGTCTGTGTTCTCTCTCTCAAGATTGATAGATTTCGAAAATGGCTTGAAGAGAGGAAGAGAAAAGGATGGTTTATATAGAAGGGCGAAGAAGGAGAGAAGCAACTTCGAAATAGTCTTTTCACTTGCCAAAAACGACTGCGTCAATTCTGGCCTTTGACCCATAATTAGCCTTGCCTTTTTTTAAATGGAAGTCAAAATAAGATTTTTTGTTTAATAAATTATATGCTTTAAATTAGGTTTCAAATGTGTCATTCCTATAATGTTTAAAGCGAAATTTCAGAATTATTATTACTCAGTTTTTTATTTGAACTATCTATTTTCTATGTTGCGATTATTCAGATTATACTTTAAAATTTTCAAATAAAATCTTAGTAAAATCGATGAAAATGACTGATATATTTTATTTTATTTAAAAAACTTTAACAATTAAAACTAAAATATTATACGAAGGATTTAATGATTGATGCTAATCTACATGTAGACGTGTATAGAGTAGGCAAAGTGAAATTTCGAATAGAAAAGATTATGAATGTGTTTTAGATATGTCAAGAGGGCATTGGTCTAAGTTTCTACTATGTAGTAGTATTATACTATTAAAAATAACTCCAGTGTATGAGGATATATACCAAAAAAAAATGTAATGTCGAAGGATAATAATAAACTAAGAGTATGATATTTTGAGGCGGTGGAGTTTATCTTGATTGGTTCTCGACGACCACTTGCATCATGAGAGGATCCTCTGGTGTGTGGTTTCGCCCCCAGCTTCGTCCACGAGCATATTGTTTCTTTTCTTTTTCTTGGTAATGGTTACGCATCTTGGTTCTTCTTTCTTTTATTTTTGTATATATAATCATAACTCTATTAGTTTATTTAGTACTATTATTACAAGAAGATAAGAGTTCGAATCATTGCACAACGATTTTGATAATTAATAACTGTACACCTTAAATAACAAAGATATCAATTTGCTCACATGTCTTAAAATTAGTCTGAATTTCATTAAAAAAAAACTAAATGATCATAAGAGGCAAGTAACATTTGGTTAATACTTTATTTGTTTTATGATAAATATTTTTTATCATTCAAAGTTATATTAAATTTAATGTTTTTAGAAAATAATTACTCTATATTGTACATGCAATGCAAATATAAAATTAATAGAAACATCATTTTATTCATCTAATAAAGCATACTATAATTTTTGAAATGTTATAATCAAGCATATTATGATAATAAACGTCTTTTAGCTCTAAGGTTTAAACTGTTTTTTCACTGTATTGTTATATTTCTTACTACTTTAATGTTTTAATGCCAAAAAGATACTCTACTATCAATTTGAAATTAAATGAGCAAAATTATATTAAAATTTTTGGGATCAGGACACGCTGTTATATTAGGCGGTTGGTATATGAACTGAGAACATGTCGTTGGTTCTCTCCATCTACACCACTAAACATTCGTGATGTTTTATTTGGCTTTTGCATGTTCTCTACCTTTTTATTTCTTTGGTCAAAATCTTTTACATGGCCCACCCGAAACTTAGTTGTCAAGTAAATTTGGTAACTAACTTATTATCGTATTTACGATCACAGAGTCGTTATCATCTAACGATTTTGAAAATCTGTATATATATATAACTTTTAAAATCATGTTTTGTATACCATTTTTTCCTTTAAAATAAATAGCCAAGGACAGGTTTAACACACATTTCTAAAATTATAATAGAACTAGAACTATAATCAGGTTTAAAAAGAAAAAATGCACAATGTTGACAATAATGGGCCAAATAGTGAAAACCAAATTGTTGAAACCACTTAGTTCGAGGCTTTCAGTAATGGGCCTATTGACTCATGTCTTCATCGACATCTATAGTCTATAGATAAACATGCATGTTCAACTATACTGTATGTATCCTCTATCATAAAAAATGAAAATTTGATCTCCAGACTTGGTACTTATACGGTGATACTCTCAAAAGTCAAAACATTTGCTAATTTTACAGCTTATGAACATTTGATCCCAAACTATACATTGCAGTGCACTGTATACTTTTCCTTTAAATATATTTTCTTTTCTATTAAACAAGAAGAGTCGACCACAAATCTCATAGTTCCAAAACGAAAATAGAAAAAAACAAGAAGAAATTAGTTTATTTAAGAAAAGCCTACCTTATATATATATATATATATATTGATAGAAAACATGTTTTTATTTGGCCTCAAGCTCTAAAACAATTAGACCGACGTCATGCAGCTAGGCGTTAATTCCGGACCGGAAATATCGAACTGTAATAAACTGAAGTTCTGTCAATTCGGTTTGTGTTCAAATTTTTCTCAAAAACCGATCGAAAAATTTAATAATTTAATTCGGTCATCGGTTTATATCAGTTCGGTATTCGAAAACCAAAGTAAACTAAGACCGAAATTTAACTAAAACCAAACTAATCGAAGTAAACCCAAATTTACCGAAGTAAACCGATATAAACCAAAGTAAACCAAAATTTACTGAAGTAAACCGATATAAACCGAAATTATTAGGAAAATTTAGTGTTTTTATACTCTAAACCGAACCGAGTTAAATTTTCGGTTCAATTTCGAACACCACAATAATTAAGAGTTTCGAACCAAACCGAAATAATTACACCAAACCGAATTCTCTGGTTAATTGCTAGACTATGTGTCACGTTTAGTTGATTATGTAACAGTGTCACACAAAGAAATTGGATCGAGCTAGTCTAACTTTGTGTCATCATTGATGCAGAGAGTTCTATACTGTGATACCCCATGATTTTGGTTTTAAGAAAATGAGTAAGTTCATATGCATTTGACATCTGTGCTAAAGTTTACATCTGAATTCCGAGTTGTAACAGGTCAGTTTGTTATAGACACTCCTCAAAAGTTGAAGCAGAAAATAGAAATGGTAAATTCTTTCCTACTTGACTACTTTTGGTCTTCAGAAAATTAATGGTTGGGTGCTACATGATTTGTGTAGTTTTTAACATCTCTAACTAATGTAAGGTTGAAGCATCAGGTGAAATCGAACTTGCAACAAAGTTGTTGTCAGTCGACCCGGGATTGCAGGTAAGTTAGTCAGGCAGTCTATGTGGTTTAAGGTATCAAATCACTTTGTCGTATAGTTCTCTAATGATAGGATGTTATTTCTTGCAATGTCTGTAGGATGATCCTTTATATTATCACTACCAGCAACTTAATTGTGGTTTGACTCCTGTAGGAGCGGATTCAGAGGAGTTCTGTGAACTTTGATCAAACATCATTTTTTTTTTTTTGGTTTTAATGAACAAACATCTTTGATACTCGAGTATCTAAAACATGTATGTGTTTGAAACCTTTTGCTGACTACTCCTTAAAACCAAAACAAGGTTGCCAAGTACATGGAGAACACTCATGCTAAGACGCATTCGGGATACAGAGTTGAGATTGCTCAACTATTTAGAGCTTCAAGAGCTGTTGAAACTGATCAATTCCTACAGGTATGTTATGGTATTTCAAGCTTGTCTCTACCGTACACAGTTATTCTGATTTCTCATTTTGGCACTGTGAAACTTTAATTTTTGTGGTAGTTTTCAAGTTCGAAGAACTTGATGCTACTCTGGCATGGGTCACGTCTCACTAACTGGGCCGTGTCTTCTTTGTTGGGGGATTTTCAATCGCATAATGAATTAAAAGTACCATGAGGCACCAAACAGGTCTTCGGATAGCTCCTCCTGAAGCGCCTGCAACTGGTTACATGTATGGAAAAGGGGTTTATTTCGCGGATATGTTCTCCAAGAGTGCAAACTATTGCTACGCGAACAGCGGTTCTAATGACTGTGTTCTGCTCCTCTGCGAGGTATACTCGCTTCCTTTCTCATTTCATATGAAAAACAACAAAACTCCTATCCACAGGACCTCTATAGTATTCAACATAAACCTTGACTTGTAAACTGATGGTTGCAGCACAAAAGGTGTGGGGGAAAACAGCAACGAACCCATCGGAGGCTCAGACACTAGAAGACGGTGTTGTTGTTCCACTTGGCAAACCAGTGCCTCATTCAAGCTCCAAGGTTTTGTTTTGTTTTGCTTCAACACATTCACAAAATCTAACTCTCCCAAAAGAGAACCAAATTTACAAATTGATTTTTTGTTAAACTTTTGCAGGGGATGTTATTGTACAATGAATACATTGTCTACAATGTGGAACAGATCAAGATGCGTTATGTTATCCAAGTCAAATTCCACTACAAAGCACTAAAGCTTCTGTACAGCTTTTGGATGATCAAGAACCCAACCATCTCGTTTTCCAACATTTTCATTGTTACAAATATTCGACTAGTTTTTGTATTCGGCTTCGTATTTGACCCAATTAATTATCCAAATTTATGCTTTTGAGGTTCCGCAAAACCACAAACCATGCCGAATCTTATCCTGTTAAATACCCCAAAAAAATAGTGTTAGAAAAAAAAGGAAGTGTAATAGGCTCAAATACTGTTTATGAGAGCTCTAAAAAAGTGAGTTCTCTTCGCATAAATAATATAATTGAACGTGTAATGTATATTGGTAATCGCCTTAAATTGTCACATTTTCATTTTAAACTTCGTTTAGACAGTGGTTTCTTTTGGTGGTAAAACATGGTTGTGAAAATACACACATCCGTGTATTCAAATTGATCAACATTTTGTTCAAATATATATTTTGGGGAGGTTAAAAAGTTCGTTTATTTTTCTCTAAATTATTAAATTAACAGTTTTTTGAGAAATCTTTCCTTTTTTACTTTACTTTCATCTTCCTATATATAAAAAAAGAAGATAACAACGTAAAAAAAAAATAGTATTTAAGGGAAAGAGAAGCCCTACAAAAATCTCAACCGGAGTTGTCAAAAAAAGAGCAGAGACAGCCATGGGAGAAAAGAGGAAGTCTACTTCGAAAACCCTTGCTAAGTCTAAGAAGAGGAAAGGACCTCACTTACCTAACTCTATACTGAAGACCATTGCCGATGAGAAACGCCCTTTGAACTCTGACGAAGAAGACGATGAGATCGATTCCGATGATATTAACGGCGGCGATTTGTATGAATACGAAGAAGGTGTGCCTGAGGAAGAGTCCAAGAAAAACAATCGCTACGACCGCGTCGATAATTTCGAATACGAGCTTCCCGAGGATTTCGAGGTTTTCATTCTTTCTTTCTCTCTTTCGCAATCGATTAAGTTTTCCTATCGCCGCCACTGTATTAATTTCAAAGTTTATATCTTTAGTAATTAGAAGATAAAAGATGTATTTTGGCTTAGAAGTTTGATTTTAGGTTTTAGATTTTATTTTTCGGGAATTTGGGACTTCGCTATAACACAACGCAATAACCATTGGTGAATTTAAGATTGATTGATTGAAATGAAGTATTGGTGAATTCAAATTTTCTTAATTGATTGATTTGTAATATGTATTTCTTACTGATAAGTTGTCTTTATGTCAATGTAGGATGAAAATGTGGAGTCAGATGATGATGACGACGATGGTGGAAACAGTGGATATGATGATGAAGATGGTGGAAACAGTGACAATGATGATGAAGAGAAAGGTGAAAGTGATGATGATAGACATACACGGATGTTGCAATCTCTCACTGGAATGCCAAGTGCTGCCTTTAAAGGTATTGAGTGTAAAAACTGAGAATTTATTTTCAAGAGTTTTGCTTATTATATATCTGCTACTTCATTTCATTTGTAAGCTGTAAAAATATAACGTTATGCGCTTTGTTTTCAGGGGAGAGTAAGAGCAAACCTGTACTTTTTACTGAAGCATATCCAGAGTCTGAATTCCATCCTACCCGTGATGTTCTTGAGGGTAAAGGCCTCATCACAATGGAAGACCTTTTGGCGCCTCTTCAAGGAAAACCTGGGTATAACGAACTAAGTAAGAGGATCTCCCGCATGCAGAAAGATACCCAATCTGTTGTTCATGCTCCCTTGCCAAAGCCAGAACGAGAAAGACTGGAACGGAAAGTGGTGAAAGAACAAGTTGAGAAGGAGTTTAATAAGTGGGTGCCTCTGGTAAAGAGGAATAGGGAGGTACCAACTGTTTACTTTAACCAAGATGTCAACCTTGGGTATTCTACGGTTGGCGCAATAGCATCAGAATTTCAACCCAGGACTGAGTTTGAGAAGAAAATGGCTTCTGTACTCAATGATAACGAGGTTTGGGATGCTCACAAAGAAGATGGCGCTAGGCTTCTTGAACTGAACGAGGCAAGTTCTGTGATCTAGTTTATTCCCTGCAGACAGCTATTTGACTTATAAACCGATCTGGCATGTCCCGGCATTGAACATAGTTTATATGAATTTCTGATGTGAGTGTTTGGATTAAATTTTCATGTTGCAGGTCTCAGTAGAAGACCACATCAAGGACCGTAACCGCATTGCCAAGATGCGGAGCCTGCTCTTCCGCCACGAGCTGAAAAGTAAGCGAATCAAGAAGATTAAGTCTAAAACTTATCATCGCCTAAAAAACAAAGGCCTGAAATCGGCAGCGGGAGCATTAATGGACCCAGAAATGGCTAAAGAAGAGGCTATGAAGCAGGAGACTAGACGAGTAGAGGTGAGTCTAAAATTTCTTCGACCTGCACAAATTTTTAATCAAGAGACTGTCAAGTAATAAATATTCGTGTTTGTGCTTATGCTTATGCAGGAACGGATGAGATTAAAGCATAAAAACACAGGAAAATGGGCCAAACGAATGATAAGCCGTGGACTGAATGTGAAATATGATGGAACTCGGGCAGCTATAGCTGAACAACTTCAGGTTAATGCTACTTTGTCCAGAAAGATGAACTCTACGAAAGATGGAAGTAGCAGTGATGAGAGTGGCGATGACGAAGAGTTGAATGATGGTTCAGATCAAGATACTCCTTCTAAATTAATAGCAAAAGCAAGAGAGAAGACACTGCAAACTGTGGAAGATGATGAAGTGCCTAATTCTGGTCTTCTGTCATTACCTTTCATGGTAATTCTTGCTTTTCTTTCTCAAAACATTTTTGATTATTATATTCTAGATATAGTCTAATTTTGTTTGGTTTGATTAGGCTCGTGCTATGAAAAAGAAAAACGAGGAAGCTAATGAAGAAGCTAAACGTGCACTTGAGGAATATGAGGAGTGGGAGAATTCTAGTGGAGCAGAAAATCCTAAAAAATCCTCTGATGTTAGTGGTAGAAGAGTATTTGGTGCCACCACTAAAGTCGAAGCACCAAAAGAGTCTAAAAGGGAATCAGACAACTTTTATGACAACAGTGATAGTGACAATGATATGGAAGGCATAGAAAATAATGACCTAGGAGCTGTTAGAGATATTGCTTCACCTACTAGAAACTCTGGAACCATAATAGGAACCAAGGTACCATGGTTTTTTCAGTTTGATTAACCACAATGGTTCTCTTTTCTCTCCTTTTAAAATCCCTGATAGCAAGTTTTTTGTTTGATTTGTTTGCAGAAGTTTGATGTTGTTGGAAATGCAGCTTCTAAGACAACATTTGATGTTGCCTTATTTGCATCAGGCTCTTGGAAGAAGGTTTGCTTTGGCAATTTCCAAATCGGACTTCGTTTCCTTTTGTGTTATCTTTTATCAACTCTTTTTTTTGTATATTGTGCAGATGAAAGGGTGCCAAAATGCAGAATCCAAAAAACCTGCAAAGACGCTTGTACCAATTTCAGAGAGCCAGGATAAAAAGGTTTCTTCTCGTAAAACTCAACCCAACTTAACTGTTTTATCCTTTTCTTCTCCTCGCTTAGTGTTTTTTTTTCTTTCTTTAAAATCACTAAAGGAATTGAGAGATGAAGAAAGTGAAGATTCCGAGAGTGAAGCAGAGCAAATGGTTGATGGGATTTTGACCTCTACTTCAAAGGAAACCTATGAAATTCCTTCTCAAGCAGATCTTATACAACGTGCTTTTGCTGGCGATGACGTTGTAGACGAATTTGAGAAGGATAAGCAAGCGGTTCTAAATCAGGAAGTTCCTGAACCGGAGAAACCGGTTCTAGTTCCTGGTTGGGGACAATGGACTAATATCCAAAACAGGAGAGGTTTACCTGCATGGATGGTTAGAGAACACGAAGATGCCAAGAAAAAGAGAGAGCAAGCTCTCAAAACAAGGAAAGACGCCCGTCTCAAACATGTTATCATATCAGAAAAAGTCGATAAAAAGGTCAGTGTCTCGCTTAATATCCCAATCCCTCTGTTCGTAATCATCCCTTCACGTTACATTATCTGTTTTTGACAGGCTGAGAAACTTCACACAACGGCTCTACCTTTCCCTTATACATCTAAGGAAGTTTTCGAACACAGTATGCGTATGCCTATAGGACCCGAGTTTAACCCCGCGACTGTTGTTGGAGCTCTAAACCGACCTGAGGTACCTTTTCATTACTTTTTTAAACTCTCATTAGCACCCTTGTCGCAAAATGTTGCATTTCTTTTGACTTTGTGGCAATAACTTTTGTGTGCAGGTTGTGAAGAAAGCTGGTGTGATAATTAAACCGGTGAAATTTGAGGAAGTGAATCCAAACGAGAAAGGAGATGGCGAAAACCCTCGAAACCATCAGAAACAAAGACCCAAAAAGGGCAGTAAAGGTCACAGCAAAGTCAAGTCCAAGCCAAAGACCAAAGCTTAGCTCCAAGATTTTTTTGTATTCTTAACTTTATTTAGACGCGAATTTTGATCCAAAGTGGAAAAGTTTTGCTTTGTTGTCTTATCTATAAAAGCCACATTTTTGTTTACTTCATCAGAGCTCTTCAAATCCTTGTTCATCTCCATCATCTTCCACTCTTTGATATTCTTGTCTCCATGTTTCCATCTGCAAGATTTTGACAGTTAAGTTTAACTGAGATGAGTAAGTATTAATGGAGACATCACTAGTTGTCTTAATAGAGAGACATTACTTGATCATCTGAAAACTTGAGCTGTTGTGCAATAAACAACACTGTGTCATGGTTTGCTGGTGAATGTAATACAACGCCTAAACTTGCAGCAATCTCTTCATAGCTAACTATCTTCACTCGAAAACCGTTGCTCATGAACTGTTTCTCCATCCACTTAGTCAAACCCGACTGCACTCAAGACCGTGTAAAGATTATATCAAAAGATAAGATACTTTAGTTTAAGGTAGAAGTCCAAAGATAGTTAAGCGATCAAAGTGACCTGGAGTGTGATATTTGTAGGCAATTCTCCAATTAGATAGCATTCATTCATCGCCAAGCTACTAATGGCAGATAGAATAGCTTCAAGACCCGATTGTGACTCAAGAGGTAAGCCCTGTTACCAATAGGAAGAATCATATCAACAAAATAACATTCATATAGTAAATTGCAGGGACGGAGAGAGATATGATGAGGAAGCACATATCACCTGCATTGCCCATATACTTGGCCGATTCCCACTAAACCCTTTTGAGCGTAAACGTTGCTCTAAGTTCCCGGGTTCCACATGAATGTGAAAGAATAAACAACGTTTAGGGATCCTAGCTCCCACACCTGAATCAGTATAAGGAAACTATATCTAACTATGGAACGTTTTAACAATCCCAAACAAAACTAGGAAGTCTCTAAGTCCCGGGAAGTTAAGTTTGTAATCAAAATGGACGCATCGAAGCAAAGGAAAGCACAAACCTTGAAGCTTGTCAGATGCTATTTGGAAAACCTTTTCTGGTGATACATCAAAGATCATAGTTGAAGTTGGCCAATTAAGCCTATAAGGTCGAGTATCCATACCATCTGTGAACAAGACAACCTGCAAAGATATGATATCACTTACACAAAAACAATTTCACTTCCATTTTATAATTATAAAGAGAGTTTGATATCAAACTCATGCTTGAGAATGACAATACAAGTAATAAGTAAAGTAACCTGCTTTAGTCCATCAATGCGTTTAGCTATATCTAACAACTTGTCATCGATGAACTTTGTTGCAAGACAGTAATGGTGTTGTTCATGGATGTCCGATTCCTTCTTTGTGTAAGGAGGTAAGAAGCAAGCCGCATATGGGTCGATGAATAGAGGCTCTGCGTGCATAAATTAGAAAGCTTTTAATCAGATTTCTTCAAGAAACTGTTTGATTAAAAGCTATTGGTATGTGTTCAACAAAATGCCTAACAGAAAGTCAAGACACTATAATCAGCCATTTCGGGAATAAGCGTGTAGAAATTGACAAATGAGAGTGTTAGAAAGAGAGATATTGCCAGTTCGATTGGTTTCTCGCAGACGAAGAGATGCTGAATTTAAAGCTGATTGAATCAAAGGGTCTTTCTCTTCTCTGCACTCTGCTCGCACGGAACGAATGGCGGACGTTGGACTCCGACAGCGACGGAGTGCGGTGGCCGGAAAGTGTAGAGGAGGAACACAGAGACTTTGCATCGGAAATGATATCGCTGACTTTTGAATTTGGATAAAGGAGAAGCCGACACCTCTGACGGAGACAGAGGTGTCTAGTAGTTGATGTTTTAAATTGAGTTGACAAAAAGAGACATTTTTATATGCTATAGCTTGTGTGTTACGGCTCAGAATCAACTCAAAAACACAAGTCGAAAACTCTGATGATTGATTGAAGAATAATAACACAACACAGACGTAACTGAAAAGAGATGGGAAAAACAGAATCGCATCAAATCCTAGGGCAGACATAGAGAGTTGAAGCTCTCAACAGAAACACAAGACTTTACGAGTTCAATGTTAGTACTTCGTATGTTACAGAAAGATCAAGAATGAGAGAGCTGAAGCTCTCAACAGAAACATGGCCTTTTGGACCTTAACATTGTTTACTCTGCAACAAACGATTACACCGACTTTTCAACTTATTCTCAAACCAACTCCGGCTCAATTAGTATTCAGTTAACTCCAATTACCAGTGCTTAACCAGATGATTCATGTTCACAAATCAACACATAGTAATGGTTTTGTTGTGTTTGTCTCATGTAATCAACAGTTTTGTAGCCATGTAATCAACATATTTCTAGCTTATTTATATTGCTATAAAAGACTGTGCAAGCTTTTTGTTTACAGAATCTACATAACCACACTTTTGAAATTTCTTTCCAATCCAACACTCCCATCAACCACCTCTACTTTGAATGCAAGACCATGAAGAGTAAAGTGGTCTTCTACGTTTATAAAATTTCAATTATTTCAACTTACAACACCGGAATATATCAACATGGTCCCCATTCTCACGCAAATAATTTCTTCTACATAGGTAATGTAAGACATGCAAACGTTATGATATTCAAAAGTCACCTACCGCCCGAGAGTAGAGAGAGAATCAGCAATCAAAGACCCACCGGTAAACATGGCTAACTCACTAAGTTCGTCGTTGATCCCCAACATTATCCCAACCCCACGCAAGTCAAACGGCGAAAAATCTGGTAACATTGCATCTCCCAGGTAGATAATGCAACACTTGTATCATAGTTGGTCTAACTTGTGGCTCGGAGTGAGAGCACAACAAATCTATCTTCAAAACCATTTCGACCTCTTTGGTGGACCCTAGATTTGGATCCTTAACATCCAAAATGTTTCCTCCACCCAAAACCCAAAAACCCAATCCACAAGCAAGACCTTTTGGCCACTATCGTTCTCAATCTCGATAGGACGTCTACCGCATGCCACTTCCAATAGGAGCACCCCGAATGCAAAAACATCGGTAGCAGTTGTGGCCCGTCCTGTCTTAATGTGGTCAGGGGCTAAGTATCCCCAGCGACATGGGTGGTTTGAGGATCCAGCCCGTGACCGCACAATCGAGCTAATCTAACAAGACGTTGCTGGCTTTAAAGTCGCGGTGAATCATCCCTTGTTCCCATTCCTTGTGGAGGTAGAATAAGGCAGAGGCCACGCCTATAATGACTTTAACCTCTGTTTCCAATCGAGGGTTACCTCCATCCAAGAACATAATGTTCCGACAGAGGAACAGGACCGATGGTAGACGAGAAACCTACGAACATATCTTGCAAAAGAACCGAAGATAAATCTCTAACAATAGAAACAAACCTACGAACATATCTTGCAAAAGACCCGAATAAATCTCTAACAATAGAAACAAGCGATTTTCTAGGTTTATCCTCACCGAATGGAGCCATCGTTACATCGATTCGATGGGTACGACCATTGTAATCGACCCAAACTTGCATCCGCTTACGACTTATCAAAGTGAGAGTATTAAACTGATCTTTCTTGTCCCAATACCCAGCTGGCGAACTATTCACGGAGTTCAAACATGGTTATTGTTCGTATCATTGAACTCGGTACTCCGAATTGTGTCTAATTGGACAGCGAATACATGATTCGTATCATTACCGTTGTTTGTGAAGTTGAAGAGGCCGAGGTATTGGCTGGGACTGCCGTTTGGGAGGCCAGGGTTAGGAGCGACGACAAAGGCTAAGCCGTGGCCGATAAGTGTCGGGATCTGGGGGTGGATAGCGAAGACAAAGGTTGTGGAAAAGGACGAAACAGTGCCGTTTGGAGAATCTTTGAACCGGAATGGTTTGGTATAGACCGGTGTTACAACAAACCGTTGGGTGTGACGGTGGCAATTCCTTGGATGGATAAGTCAGTCAATGGAGGACGGAAGCCATTGTAAGTGAGAAGTTAGGAAGAGGATTTGAGGGATTGAGAAAGTAGGCTGAAGAAGAAGAAGAAGTAGACAGTGGCAAGAAGCTTGATGAACATGGCTTTGTATTTCTTCTTTTCTGTTTTTTTGGCTTTAGTTTAGATATTTGAGATCATGAGAAGTGAAGAGAGTATGGAAATCAAAATCCGTAATTTTCTTTTGGTCAATGGAAAAGTCGTCGTCATGGATTTAGAATCCATGGTGGATGGAGATTCATGAAAGACTTCGGTGCTGACCCTTCTTGTTTCATTCTGTCACGGATAATATAGTAACGGGCGATAAAATTGAGTTCGTTTTTGATAAATATGAGATTTTAACACGTCGTTTTTTTTTTCTTAATTCATCTTGGATCAAAATTTTATTTTCTTTAGATCCCTATTTTCTGTTTGAGTGAACTGTGATACCACATGAAGTTTTATGACTTTTCAGTTCAAAAATTAAATGACAATAATGGATTGGCTTCTCGATATATTACCGTTGATATTTTAACATTTTCTATGTGGATCCTAACATTAATATTTCAACAATATATACTTGGTTATAGCAATGATTAGTCGATTAGTCTATAAAATTATGCGCTAAATTTTTTAACAATCGAATTTTTAAGCTAGCTAGGAGTTTTCTCCATGCTATGCGTGTAGTTAAATGTTCCGGCCACGCATCTGTCCAATACTCACGATCTCCGCCACAAACTCTTTCAATCCTTGTCAAGATTAGTTAGAGACTCTTTTCACGGCGATCTCCTTCTCCGTAATTGGCATGATACCTCTGTAAACCTTCCCAAACCCGCCTGATCCAAGAAGGTTCTTATCCTTGAACCCTTTGGTAGCATAGTACAAGTCCTTGAACCGTAGTCGGTTCTTCTTGAAATCTGTTTCCCAATCCTCAAGCTCCTCTGCGAACTTTCTCCTCCTCCTACTCACGATGAAGCGCACGAGGAAGACGAACGAGATAATAAACAAGAGGGCAATCAAAGGCATCCGTTTCTCGTAGAAGACACTGACTCCCGTGGGCCTCATCCTCGGAAGCTTCGGAAGTTTCGATAAGGCCAATGGTGGAGCTTTCCCCTTCGCCCTGAAACTCCACCCAAGAACAAAATGTTCCGACAAAACAAAACCGGTCGCAGACGAGAAACCAACGAACATGTCTTGCAAAAGAACCGAAGATAGATCTCTGACGATAGAAACAAGCGATTTTCTAGGTTTGTTCTCAGCGAAAGGAGCCGAAGTTACATCGATTCGATGGGTAGGACCATCGTAATCGACCCAAACTTGCATCCGTGTACGATTGAACAAGTCAGATTCTTAAACTGATCTTTCTCGTCCCAGTACCCTGTCGGGGAACTTTTTACCGACTTGATATCATTGATATCGATTCCGACATGGTTATTGTTGGTTTCATTAAACTCGTACATTCATAATCGTGTCAAACTCGACAGCAAATACATGGCTCGTATTGTCACCGTTGTTTGTGAAGTTGAAGTGACCGAGGTATTGTGAGGGACCGGAGGATGGGAGGTCAGTGTTAGGAGCGACGACAGAGGCCATGCCGTGGGCGCTAACCATCCGGATCTCAGAGTGGATAGCGAAGATAAAGGAGAAAGACGAGACGGTACCATTTGGAGAATCTTTGAACCGGATTGGTTTGGTATAGAAGGCGTGTCCGGTCTTCTGCATGGTTTAGTTGGTTAGCTTTAAGAGACATTTGGGTGTGATAGTTGCAATTCCTTGAGTGGATATGTTAGCATGTGTATCACGGAAACCATTGTAAATGAAGTCGAGAATTTGGGAAGAGGACTTTAGGGATTGCCAGTAAGAGTGGAAAATTCGTATTTTTTATGAGTCGAGGGAAAAGTCGTGGTCTTTAAGACTTTAACCTAAATAACAGGTAAGAGTGGAGACTCACGAAGACAGACGGCTTTGATTGGTTTTAATGTTGTGTGGTACAATACAGCGAGTATCTTCGTAAGTGGTAATAATGCCTGTCATGGTGGAGACTCACGAAGACGGTAACCGGTTATAGTAACGGGCGATAAAGGGCTTCTGTTTGTATGTTGTGGTACAAATTGTGTATCGTCTCGAGTGTGGAGAAAGACGAGACAGTGTCGTTTGGAGACTCTTTGAACCGGATTGGTTTGGTATAGATAGTGTGACCGGTAATTAACACGGTTTTGTCGGTTAGCTTCAAGAACTATTATTAGGCGACATATTATGGAAACAACTTGGTTTTAGCGATCATTGGTCTACAATATTAACACTAAAATTTTAAGTTAGTAAGCGATGAAATGCTTCGGAGAGTTGAAAATAAGCAGAGATCCGGAGATTCTCAAATAGGTTAAAAGTAAAATAGTCACCGAAATGTATCACCCAACCCGCAACACACAATATGTAAAAAGAGTTTGAATTTTGTTTCTATGAAATTATATGATCTAACTGAAATTAAGTATAAACAACAAAAACCTATTTGTTTTGTGACTTATGTGTGGTTCAACCTGACGGTCTGCCAAATCATATTGTTTTGACCGTTTCACTATCACTCTCCTTAGTCCAACGGTCAAAACCCATGCCTCCTTGTAGTTAAGATCGACAAGCCATACCATTTGATCAAAGGAGAATTCAATATGTGCCCAAAAAATAAATAATTAAGTTTCACTGGCCTTATGCATGGAGAAAGGGGAAGAGCTATTATTTGGAACATAATTATACTTTGAGCTTAGCTAAAGCCGCTTTTAAATGGGGATCGAACAAGGAATTTTAGAAAATACAAAATTTGGAAGATCTTGGGAAATGCTCTAGCCTAAAAGCCATTTGGTATAGAATTATATTTCGATAATCAAACTTTTTAATTTACTTTTTTAATACAACAGTCAAATTAACCAGTTCAACCTTGAATGCAACACCATTAAGAATAAATTGGTCTTCTACCTCCATAGAGTTTCAATTATTTCACGTAAACATACAACACTGATATATATATATATAATGGTCCCTTATCTTGTGCAAATCATATATTACTACAAATATAATGTAAGGCACATAAACGTTATATCCAAAGATCACCTCCCGCCGGATATTATAGAATCAGCAAACAAAGATCCACCGGTAAACATGCCTCTAAGTCCGTGATATTACATTGTGCAATTGCCGCATAAGACAGCACAGGTTGACTACAAAACTGTTCATTACATGAGATGAATACAAACAAACCCATTACTATCTGTTGATTTGTGAGCATGAATAATCTGGTTAAGCATTTGTTATGACAGTTAACCGAAGACTAATGAGCTAGAGTTGATTTGAGAATTACTCGAGAAGTCGGTTTAATAGTTTGTTGCAAAGTAAACAACGTTAAGGCTCATAAAAGCCGTGTTCATGTAGAGAGCTCAACTCTCTCATTTTGATAAAACTCTGGACTTGTAGAGCTCTTGATCTCTCTGTAACATTGATATAGAGGATAGTTGGATTCCGTTTTGGCCGTGATGTTGGGTCAATCACATCGATTGAACTGAACTCGTAAAGCCTTGTGTTCTTCGCTAGCTGCTTTACTCTGTTTCTGTTCTACGATTTGGCATCAGATTCTATTTTCGACCTCTTGTCACTTACGCGTATGCTGTGTTCGACTTCAATCGATCATCATAGGTTTCTACTTGTGTTCTTAAGTTAATTCTGAGCTACAACACTATCCAAATCAAAGCCAAGTCTGACTTCTAGTTAATGGAGCAGCTTTTCCAGTCCAATCCAAATGGGATCAACTCAGATTAGTCGACAATTTTTTATCAAGTTGTATACAGATACCAGGACAAAAGCTCATTTAGCAAAATACATATAAACCTGGAAAGTTTCTCCAACAAGATCTCGTCTTAGTATATATATGTAAACATCATCAGCGCGAATGAGCTCATCTCGTTTGGATTGAACTGGAAAAAGCTCCCCCTTCCACCGGAAGTCCGTCTTGGTTTCGATTTGGATATTATTGTGTTTGTTGTGTGTCATCTCATGGAATCAACAGTTTTGTAGTCTTGTCTTCTGCGGCGGCACCTGAATTGAGGTTTACTATCTGAGTATTTCGTATCACCAGACATCTCCATTGTTGATTCTGCATCTGCTCCAAAACCAAAACCATCACCAAGCAAATCAATATACCAAGAAGATGCAGATACATTTCAGACAAACATGATAACTCACAATTCCACAATATATTATCAAATTGTGTTTTGGCTCAAAATAGATTTGATGTTTCACAATTTTTATCATTCCCCAACCCAAATTTAACAACTTTCTAACAATTCCTATGTTTTGCAGCATCCTTAAAGCAGAGCAGAAGAAGTGGCAAATAACACCACAATTTCAATCTTGGGCAATTAAAAGCATCAATCCAAATCTTCAAACTATATCATATCTAACTAACGATGATCAGCAATCTCCAGATATAAAAAAGTATCGAACTTTACCTCCCCAAAACAATGGCTTTACATCTTCTTCTTCATCATCAAATTCATCACCATAACCAAACTCAGCATCACCTCTGTAACCAGGTTCACTCCCATACCCAGATTCATTCCCCATTGGGTCGATTCCAACGGCAAATCCGAATCCTCCGGAAGCTTCCTTCTCTCCGCCGGAATCTCGCCGCTCTCTCCGTGAATTCCGCGCCGCCTCACTCACATCAGAACCCCAATTCGCTTCACCAAAAAGCTCTCCACTTGAATCTGTACCGACGGCGAAAGGCAAATCTGAGCAAGTCCCAGGAGCTCCAATGGAGCAACATCTCCGAGTCCCACTCCGATCACTACTCCGACCAGACACCGATCTCGAATTACGACGCCGTCGTTTTCTAGCAACTAACCGGAAACTTCCTCTATTGGTATAACTCGAAGCTGATGTCTTCCCTCCGCCACAGCCGTAAGTACCATTGTTATCGTCGTCGGCGAGTGAGAGACGGCTCATAGCTTCGATGGAGAAAGAGGTGGATCGATCGGAGAAGCAAGGACGTTTGGGAGTGGAGTGGAACCCATTTGTCGTCGAATTCGAACCGTACGGCTGCTGTGGTGGCTGCTCTGATGAGTCTAGGGTTTTGGAGCGGTGAAATGGTCGCCATGATAGAAGCTGTGAAGTGCAAGATTCAATTGAGCTTCGTGATGACCCCAGATGTTTCTGAGACATTGTTAAAAAGCTAAGATCTTTCTAGATCACAGAAAGTAACCCTTTCGGCAATCTGAATTTGGGAATGGATCTGTTGTGTTTTCAAGTTCCTGGAGAAGATCGAGTAGTGGAATTGGCGTCGTTCCTTTGGGTTTAAGAGCTTGATCTGCTTTTGTAATTGAGCAATCAAAGTGACGACAAAAAAAATAAAAATTGAGCAATCAAAGAGGCCAACTAATTAGGAAGATACTATTTTTTTTCTGTGTGTTTCTTCTCTAATTTTGTATGTAACTATGTATAAATGTATACATATCGTAAAGCCCATTTTCTATTTCTTTTTTTAAAAACCATTGATCAAGAAATTTAGTATATTTTTTCTTTTGTCCACGACATTAATCTGAAAAAAAGAATTAAATCCTTTTTTCTTTTTTGGTCAACAAAAGTTACATCGTTGCTACAATTAAGAATTATAAATTTAAATCCTAATGAGTTGATGAAGATGACCCATGGAAAAGAAATAAACCATTCAAATTTTTTTTCTTAAAAAAAAAAGAAACCATTCAATTTATCAGCAAAATTATGAATAAGAAATGATTGATCAATGTAACAGTTTTTTAAGTATATATATATATATATTTATAATCAACCTTACAAATTACAATTTTTCTGTGGTTTTGCCATTTTATGAAAACAAGAAAACTGTCTAGAGTCTAGACCATAATTTTTTTTCATTTTTTCTTGTCAACGTTTATTTCATTAAGATTTTGTTACTAAACGGGTAAAATGTATTTTATACGGTCTAGACTCAAATGTATTTTACTAATCCCGGCGTAACACGTGAGTCACGTGATAGCTCTCTGCTACTACCTTTCGCCAATTCGAAAACCCTAGCCAGTTCTTTACTTTCGCCCAGCCCAGATCTCAATTTTCATTCAGGTGAGACTTACGGCCTCTCTTCTTCTTCTTCTTCTTCTGTTCCATCGGAATTTTCTCTCAGGTGATCGGAATCGTTATTGGAATTTAATTAATTTATAGAGGATCAATCAAATCTCTCGTTAATTTTAGTGTTTCTTCTTGTCTTCTTAGGTTAATCGTCGAGTTTTGTGTGAAAGCTTATTCGTGGTGATTTATTGATGTTTTGAATTTGGTACAGGAAAAATGAGCAGCCGTTCGAGTAGAACTATTTACGTCGGGAACCTTCCCGGCGATATCCGCGAGAGAGAAGTTGAAGATTTGTTTAGTAAGGTAATTGACTTGTATCTGCTAATTCTTCTATTGCTTTTCACATAGCTGGCATTTGTATTTGTTTTTTTTTCAATTTTGTATTCCAAATTGTGATATGTTGGAGCAAGAAATGAGGATGTAATTTTAGACATTCTGAAGAATATGTGTTTACAAGGATGATATGTGAATGTTTTCGAGTTCATCAGTTGTTAGAAATTCTATTGCATATGCTGGCTTGTGATTGTTTTCAGTAAAGTTTCCAATGAGAACTGTTCTTCTATCTTTTTGTTTGCAGTATGGACCTGTTCTTCAAATAGATTTGAAGATTCCACCAAGGCCTCCAGGCTATGCTTTCGTCGAGGTTAGCTTATTATGCAACATCATGTTTATGAGTGCTTGTTGTTGATTTTACATATAGTCTCACTTTTTTTGTTAGATGCTGCCATTGTTATAGTGAACGATTTAATCCAATAGGTTATATGTTTGCTTCAGTTTGAGGATACTCGGGATGCTGAAGATGCAATTCATGGTCGAGATGGTTATGACTTTGATGGGCACCGTTTACGGGTATGTTAATCATCAGATTCCAGAATTTCAACACACAAAATTTGTTATTTTTAATAGTTTTTCTACTAATCGGTAAACTTATTTATGCATGTTGGCCATTGCAGGTGGAACTAGCTCATGGCGGGAGGCGTTCATCAAATGATGCTCGTGGTAGTTACAGTGGTGGTGGTCGTGGCGGTCGTGATGGTGATGGAGGTGGTCGTGGAAGTGGACCATCTAGGAGATCTGAGTACCGCGGTATATATGATATGTTTATGATTAGTTTATTCAAAGCTTTTAGGAGAAACTCTAAAGTAATATTCTTTACTATGCAGTTGTAGTGTCAGGTTTGCCTTCATCTGCTTCCTGGCAAGACCTCAAGGTGACTACAAAGTTGTTGACAGATCCCTCATTGTTGTTCCTATATTTTTGAAGATTTCGGAATCTTGACATAATCATTTTTTTTTCTGTAGGATCACATGCGTAAAGGAGGAGAAGTCTGTTTCTCTCAAGTGTTCCGTGATGGTAGAGGTAAGTCTGCATATCTTACCGAAGAATAGAGATGTATCTAAACTTGTTGGTACTTTTCTGCGTGTAAATCCTGTTTTAACTAGTCTGTGGCCTGCTTTTAAAGATCTATATCTTGGACAATTTATTCACAGGTACAACTGGAATTGTAGAGTATACCAGCTACGAGGACATGAAATATGCAGTGAGATGTTCTTCTTGTTCCTATCCTTTGATTAGTTGTGTGGTTGAGAATTTATTCATTCTTGATTACTCATGGGTATATTCTTCATTTTCTTCAGGTAAAAAAGCTTGATGACACAGAGTTTCGAAATGCATTTTCTCGTGGATATGTCCGGGTATGCCAAAGCCAAGTATTTTGAAAACTGTGTTCGTTTATATTTCACTTAACATTATCCCATATCGTTATAGGTTAGAGAATATGATTCAAAGAGGGATTCAAGAAGCCCTAGTCGTGGAAGATCCTATTCTAAGAGCCGCAGCCGCAGCTGTAGCCGTAGTCACAGCCGTGGGAGGAGCCACAGCCGTAGCCGCAGCAGAAGCAGGAGCAAGAGCAGAAGTCTAAAGGTTAAATCTTCGCGTAGATCACCTGCAAAATCTACATCAAGATCTCCTCGCTCCCGCTCCAAGTCAAGGTCACCGTCTCCTCGAGGGTATGCTTAGTGTCTTCTTTTATGTTTCTGCTAAAAATTCACTTTATAGCATAGCATACGCTTTAGCTCTTCCCTTGAAGTTTGCTGGATGTCTTATTAAAAGAAGTCATTGAGATGACTTCATAGTTGTTGATTGAGAATGGTGATTGCTTCTAGTTAAGGGTACTAATTATTTCCTTCTGAAAGTCTGGCTTTTATTGCTGAGAATGGTTTTGTTTCCTAGATTGGATATACATTCAATCAACTAAAATATGGGAATTAATATCTGGATCATCGATTTCTTCGTTGGTTGTACACAACTGTTTCGCCTCTGAGGTATATGCTCTTTCTTAGACGGGCTAGTTTGGAATTGAAATTTTCTTTGCTCGTTTTCTGATAATATCCGTTGCTGCTAGATGGGTACTGTGGAGACATTGGATCACATTGATATAGTGTCATCAATATGGATCCTTCGATGAGCTAGGAAAGATATTTTCATTACCTGCAATTCGACAGGCAATCTGGATTCTCATGGAACCGTTGCTGTTCTGGACTCAGGGATTGATAGATTTAGATTCGGTCTAAGACTTTCCATCTCTACCCTCTGTTTTACCGAAAAGCCTGCATGTGTTGGTTTATGTTTTGCTAGAAATTGTCTAAAGTTATCTTGTTTTTTTTTCTTGCTTTCTTGTGATGACATTTTGATCTCTGACATGGAATGATGAGGCATCAAGGGTCTTGGTGAGCTATTAAACACGGAAACATATTGGATTTTAAAACTCGATTTGTTTCTCGGACTTTTGCAGATCTCGTTCAAGGTCAAGATCTCCTCTACCATCTGTAAGTCATCTATCTTTATACACTTTTTTTGGCCAGCTGTGCCATTAGAACTAAATTTTCGGTTTTTGATCCATACCATCCAAAAGACAAGATCTACGTCTAGCTAATTCATTACATATTTGCATCATCTTGAAACTTGTGTGTTGCAGATACAAAAGGAAGCAAGCAAGAGCCCTAGCAAGCAGCTGAACCCAGCGAAGAGCCCTATCCATAGCAGGAGCAAGAGCAAGAGCAGAAGCAGGAGTCCATCTCGGTAATGCGCACTCTTTTTTCAACTTGTTTTTGGAACATTCTTGCTCGTTGTCAGAATCTCTCATCAACTGTTTTTACAGGTAAAGAACCATTTCTCACAATCAGGTAAAAAAGCTCGGTGTTGGAAGATTCTTCTGAAGATGATATCTCTTATGTTGTTGGTGTTGACTAAAACAAGTATAAGAAGTTGAGAACTAGTTGTATTTCTTGGGTACTGGTGACATCGTAACTCTTTTTTCTTTAATATGCACTACAACTATATGTGTTCAAGATTCTCTAAAAGATATCCATTTTTGTTGCCTTGTGTTGCGCGTAGGGATATATGAATTATAACTCGCTAATCAAGTGTTTTATGAGCTAAACTTAGCTCTTTCTTTAATATGTGATTTGGTTGGTTTATTTGATTCAGAGCATATGGACATGTTATTTATAAGAAAATTAATTCACAATTAATGAACCTAAAAGGACATGTACATGCATAGAACTCATTTTGATACCCGGACCCTTCCGCTCCAGTCCGTACGATGTCTTTTTCGGAAGCTACTGCGCATTTTTGCCTTTGTTTGAATGTGTGATCCACCTAAAACGGTTAAACAGTTCCCGGTTTACTCGAACCGGATCAATAACTTTATAAATTCTCTCCTACTATAATAAAATCCATAAAACTAACAAGTGAAGAGATATTCGGATAAGAAAGGGGCCGCCATTAATATCAGACGTTGAGAGATAGAGAGATCAATGGCGGAATCTGCGTTTTCTTTTGTACCAGAAGACGTTGTATTCAACATCTTCTTCAAGCTTCAAGACGATCCAACATCATCTCGCATGCGTCTGCACCAAATTCTCCTCGAAAACTCCGATTTCGGTCTAGAACGTGAGTTAGGTCCCGATCAAAGCCTCCATAGACTCGATCCCAAACCTACACCGATAGATCCAGCTATTAACGACGGATCTGGTATAGAAACGATTTCGCTTTGGTCTCTCTACGAAGATCTCTACACAGATACTCTCCCCGCTCATCTCGAAGATTCCACGGACGATCAAGAAGGAATCGAAACCAGTGAAATCAGACCTGGACGTGACCTTCCGTAACGGAAGCGGAGGAAGATTTGTGGATCTTTAGGATCTCATTTAGCTTCCGGTGCCTGGAATCTAAGCCGTGAACAAGGCAACAAGCTTCTCGCGAGTAGATTTCGTGGTGATTGTCTATACATCTGTAATTGGCCTGGATGTATTCACGTTGAAGAGAAACGAAATTACATGTTGTTTAGAGGAGTTTTCAAGGATTTTAAACGGTCTCGAGTTTGGAGAACGATTAATGATGGTAATCGGAGTAAGGTTTCGAGTCTGAAATGTGCGTTTTGTTTGTGTGATGAGACTTGGGATCTGCATTCATCGTATTGTTTGAGAAGTGTTTGGGTTTCATGATGATGGTGAACCTGTTGCGAGAGTTTTTTTTTTTTTTTCATCAACCTGTTGTGAGAGCTTATGTTTGTGAGAATGGACATGTCTCTGGTGCTTGGACGACTTTCCCTCTCTACACTTGAGAGAGTGGGAATTCGAATCTTTATTAACAATTTGCTTGGATCGTTTGATGTTTGTAGGAATCGTGATCATTTGTGTTTTGAATTCTAGTTAATGCTTTAGCTCTACAGTGAAGAAACTGGCTCAAGTTAATGTGGTTGTTTCCATATATATGAGATTCAGCTTATCCATACTTGTTCTATTATAGATGAGTTTGATCGTCATTGTGATTGAACTCAATACATTGTGATTGTGAGTGACGACCGAATTCTTAGAAAACTTGTGATATTCATGTTCTACCTTAAAAAATTATATTTGGAAAACTTGTTCTCAACTTGTAGAAAGATTGTCTCGGTAATTAGACATAAAAGGGCTTCCTCACAACTCTATTGTCAATGCCGCCGAGTCCAACAACATATGGAGCCTAACCCGCCCCATATCGGTGCGGATTGGTCGTAACCCGCGGATTTTCAACCCTAATTGACACCCCTAGGAACACATATAACCACAACAAAATGCAGAAACTTAAACCGAAAACAAATCCATAGAAAGCAAACAGAGTGACAACATTCTTATAAAAAGCAAGTAAATCAGAGGGTATCATAAACCTGAAAGCTACTAATACCACATGGTTTCATCTCTAGAACACATTGTCTTCACTTGTCTTCCTTAACAGATGTTTGTTCTTCTGCTTTCGCCTTCTCTGTCACTGGAGATTCCTCTTTACCAGCATCATCTTTCTTGTCTCCTGATTTCGCTGTTTCCTCTGCAATTACAACAAGATTTTTCCGATTACTCATTTTGTTGAGGAACAGAAGAAACACAGTCTGCAAAATGTTTCCCAAGACTCTACTTATATCTCACTAGATTAACAAAGTCATTCAACTCGGTGGAATGCCCTCGTTTCATCAAAAAGCTGTGACCAAACATAAACTAAAGATCGTCAAAACGCTTACCTTCATCATCAATGTCTTCAAACTCTTCCATTCCACCCATGCCTCCTCCCATTCCTCCCATTCCTCCCAATCCTCCCATACCACCCATGCCGCCAAGTCCACCCATTCCACCGAGCCCTTCAAGACCGCCCATTCCCCCCATTCCACCAAAGTTCTGCAAGAAGCAAGGATCAATCATGAAGTTATTTTGCAGAGCTAGATATATAAGAACCAGAAGATAAACAACATTCACAAGTTAGAAACAAACCGAGAAATCCATTCCTCCCATTCCTCCCATATCCATATCTGCAGCACCTAAAACAAACCAAAAACACAAAACTTAACACCCCCTGAACACTAAGTGCAGTGAGTGTACACGAGAATAGATATATAACTTATAAGATTTAAGATGAATACAAACCAGAGTTGCCTTCCTCGTCCTCATCTACCCACTTGTCCCAATCCACCTTGACATAGTGTGGCGGCTTCCCTCCACGGATTAGCTTATTCCACCTTTCCGGCTCAGCTTTTTCTATTATGCAGAATATGCTTCTTTCTCCAATGTTGATTTTGCTTTCCTGAATAGCAAAAAGGTTAAAAAATTTAGAACTAAACAGGCAACAAATGAAACAATAAAACCAAGTTAGCTTACGAATATCACCTCCACATTGACTTTATCGTGAAGTTCGAGTTTAAGTTCATAAACATGGTTTTCTGGACCAACTTTTGCAGAGAAATCAAACACTCCTTCTGGATCTAGATTAACTCTTGTGTCCTTAGAATCCGCTAATACTACAGTGAGGAAAATCTTTTCGGTAGACTCGGCCCACTTCACTTCGGGATGACGACTGTAAAATACATGAAAAGCAATCACCTTCAGCAAACATAACAAAACAGTAACACCAAATTATATATACAAATCTAAGACATCAGAGGTAATTAACTGTCACTAATTCTATACTAAAAATTGAAACAACATTAACATCATTATTTCTGCAACTTCAGCAAAAAAAAATCACATTTATAACATAAACTTAAACCGTAGACCCACTGCTCTAAGCTTCAGGCTTAACAAGAGAAGATAGATGCAAAATTATTCATATACAACTAATGGAGAAACAGTAAAAGAGAACTTCAGACCCAATAAACCCTAAACCCGAATTAAAAACCCTAAAACTTTTTCCACATTTCTCAGGAATCCATTGAAAGCGTACCGCCAAATCTACCGATAGAATAAAGAACCCAAGTTTCTAAGACAAACCCATGAGGAAAAATGAAAAATTTGAAGTGAACAAAGCAGAGAAAAACCACACACAAATGAATCCGAGAAGCATGATTCATCAAAGGGAAGAGTTAGGTAAAGATCCAAATAAGCAAGAGTAATCAAAAGGATTCTTGTTTACCTCATGTTTACTGGAAAGCTGTAGAAGAACCCTAGAGAAAGAGAAAACACAAACGGTGTCGCAAAGATTAGATTTTTGTTACTTATTTTGATCGAGAGAGAAGAGAAAAGACTTCTCTTTTAGTTGCTCCACATAGAAGGTGTTTTACTACTCCAAGCGCTTATCCTCTACAAGCTAGTGTTTCGTAGTTAGGTGGGGTCACGAAGAATCAACGGTGGCGTTTTGAAAGGCTGCGCTTGTCCACGGTTCAACGGTTAAGATGAGTGGTTTCAGTTTAGGGTTTGAGTAGACGGATTTCTGAAACATATAATATCTTTTCTTTTAGCTAAAATAATTACAGATAACACTTTTTAGAATCACAATTATTAATTTGATTTATCAAGAGAAGTAATTAATGAAAATTAAATTCACTTTTCTATCGAGCGTAGTTTAAAGAATCGGTAAAATCGACCTAAACCAATTGTTCACTCACAGTGGCCGCTGGCCATAAATAGGAAATAGCTAAGGACCTACGGTGTTAACTAATTTACATAGAAGTCTTAAACACATTTCTTTATCAAACTAAACCACGGAAACTTTCAAAATCATCGAACTAACCCTCTAAAAAACACCAAATGTAATTCCCATGTCTACATAGATAGTAGTTTTACATTGTGACCAAGATCATAAAGACTAGAGCAACATTTTATATTTACATATTGTAGTTATAACTTGAGTGGTCCTCAATGTTAATTCCAAGGATGCTCACGTCTAAATACTTTAAGACATTTGAGTTCATTTCAATTAAATGGGTGCAACAACATCGTCATCATTGTCGTCATAAGGTAATTTGAGTAAAGTTGTCAAGTCGACAAGATGCCGCATCGTTGGTCGTCCATGCGGGCAATTCCAAGGAGATTCTAGATCTGCCAAGTGTTCTACTATCTGACAAACCCCAAATGAAAATGCATTAGATTTGTTGTTCTTGTCCGAGGAAAATATCAGTTTTCGGACAGAATATGAACTAAGACCTTTAACATATGCAGAAGAATGGTGAAGGTTAGAATATTCGAGTTGAGTTTAGTAGAGATGGTTCTATGACTCCATCGTCAGTTATGAAGGCACATTGTTGTTTGTCTTAAGGGTAAGCATTGGTTACCTTCTGCATTTCGTTTTTCCGAAGTGGATCTCCGATCATCACAGACGATCTACATGCTCGGGATGCTAGCATTGCACGGACTCGTGATGGACAGATTGAATCCGTTTTGCTGGTTTTATAGCTACTGACAACCGAACATTCACCGTGGTTATCTCCCAGAGTTGAGATCAGGTCTTTAAGATCTGCCCCAAACAATAAAGTAAATAAGAACGTGTAATGCAAAAAAACATGTGATGTAACAGAAGGAAAAAACTACCTTCAACCCCAAAGGTGATATTCTTGCTATAAGGAACGGCTCTTAGTCTAAAGTGTTTTCCAGGAGGAGCACTCGGATTCTCCTCTAAAAGAAAGCCATTTTCCCTAGAAAGTTGTTAAAGAATATTAAATCTTTAAACAGATGTCAAGAATAGGAGTTAGCAAGTAAATAATGGTGTAATCCTTCACCTGATAACATCCATGTGCATTAAAACTGTAACTTCTTCTTCTGGAGAGAGCTCCAAGTTCAAAGGCCTGATTTTAGGAAAAAATGAATAAATATGGGTAACATATAGAGTAGTGGGAGAGAGGTACTACTACTGGTTCAAGTCTCTCCAAGTAACATGGGACCTAAGAAACACCGCTGTGGGATTTGATGTGAAAAAGTGGAAGCACTGAAATGGAATTAAGAATCTAGATTGAGATCACAAAGCAACTCACTGGAGTAAGGGTTGCTGGTTCAGGACAGTTGACCTTGCTAAATGTTCGAAGTTGAATTTCTCATCGGCTGCATGCTGGCCATAAAAGTCAAATCAATAGTTTACTCCATTTATTTAAAATTCAGGCTAGGGAGAAACTCTAAAATGATGGATGGAAACTTCCATTTTTCCACAACTCAACCAAAAACTAAACAAATAGAAGGAAAAAAGGGCCTGCAAGCATGCCTATACAAAGACTCACCTGATCCACGATGAACAGATCTCGATCCAGTTTTGCAATGATGAACCCAAGATTGAATTGCCCCAGTACCTATCAGAAAAGGCAAACAGATAAATCTTTCTCGACAGAAGCCAGGACAGGGCAGAACAGAAAAACACTAAGAATCGATCTTTTGATTCTCAGATATTGCTTACTCAAAGACATAAAAAGATATCAACCTGCATTTTCCTGAAATCCTCTTTGCGGAAAAGCCTTTCCAGCTCAGAAGTAGCTGCAGCCAAAGCCCTTGCTTTTCGCTCTTCATCATCCGGTTGAGATAACTCTAATGTTGCAGCGGCAAAGCACCTGTAACTTATCATTTTTAAGCATCCCGTTTCTCTGACTGCATACAGAACACACAAAAGAAGGACAGAAATCTTACCTTTTAGGCAAGGGCGTTTTCATACATTTATATACGTAACCTGTGGACTGTAATCTCGACAGCCTTTCTAACCTCCTTGTCCTGAGGTTTTGAAAACTAAATTCTAATGTGGAAAACATTTTTGGACCTGTTGAATGAGGTGGGGAGTCCAGCACTGTGGCAACAGATCGCGGTGGCTGACTGCAACATGGATTTTCCTCCAAAATCCTCTCCATATCCCCCTTGATGAGTGTGTTATCCGATGTTGGTTCTTCAAAACATAATGGTTTTTCATTTTCCTGTAGTTGGAATAAGTGGTTTAATAATAGTAGTTTTAGGAGAAGAAGTAACCAAAGAATAGCCACATTGAACATAAACAATTAGCAGCTTACTAATATATAGATTTGACTACAAAAGCCCACTTACCCTTTCATGTCTTTCAAAATTATCAGTATGGGCTCCAGACGAAATCCGATTTCCTAGTTCAGAATCCATTTCGTTTGGCGTCACATCTTCCTTCGAGATGACAGTACCATCAACTTGATCGCCTTCCATCAGACATCTTGAAGCCAAAACACGAACTTCAAATCTGCTTTTTTCCACGCGATAACTAGGAGTTTGGTTTCTAAGGACAGGTGCTTCAGAGAGGATGATGCTTATGTTTTCATGTTTTCTTTTTCCCACAGTAACAAAAGTATTCAAAGTTGACTGGGCAAAGCTAGAGCGACTGCTGAAGTCTTTACTTGCATCAGTAACTTCCTCAGTCACATTAAAGTGAGGCAAACCTTTGCTAGCAGTCTTGTCAAGGTTTGTTACAGTTAGGGACTCATCATGGAGTGATAAAGAACCTTCCCCTTTCTTAGTCCCACATGCCTTAATGTCAAATTTAAACTTCTCCATTGTCGAACTATTATCAATCTCAGCCTCCCTTGAGGGAGAAATTTCCTTTTCAATAGCTTCTGAACCGGCATCCAGAACAATCCCTTTTGACCAGAGATTTGATTTCTCATGAAGAAGAGAAGAAACTCCAGCCTTGTCTAGTTGCTCGGAATTCTCCTCGAATCTATTAACAATATAAGAGGAATTACTAGAGGAATATATCTCGATCAGACCTTCTCTCAGAGAACCGATAACAGAAGTCTCATCAGAAAAGAACACCTTTCTTTTATCGGGTGTCACATTCAAATCACATGCTCCACCTGGCACAATTAAATCCAGAATGGCAATTGGATATTTCCGAGTACTTGTGTCTTTATATAACTCGTTCACTACTTTGCTTACTTTTGGCATATCTACAGGCCGACCATTTATAAAGAAATACTGTCGATCTGCCAAATTGCGTCCAGTACCCTGTCCAGGCTTGGAAAGATACCCTTCAACTCTACAATCATCTGATACACAAATACTTACAGGCTGTAGACTTGTAAAGGTGTTCATGCCGAATACTGTTATGATATTATCTTTAAGTGAACCCCTCCCTTGTGTGTTCAGCACAACAGACTTTGGGTTTTTCCCAGTCATGTTAGAGCAGACAAACCGCACTCCTTTCGAAATAAGTGCATATGCCTGCAAAAATAGGAAATAACAGGAGGGATATCATTGAAGAGGGGTTATTGCTGAAACAGAGATTGAGCAAGAGTCAAAAGCTGGTTCTAGCATAAGACATTGAGCTTAAAACAGTCTACATAGTAAATATAGTTCCCAGCACTATGATAATTATGTAAGGAACGCAAATACCAGACAGTAGAAATCCAGTAATAATCCATCAAAGTAGCTTAATATTCAGTAAGCTATCATGTAACCAAGAAAATATATCAGTTATGATCAAAGTATTGCGTAAGAAACTCACGTTCAATAAAGATACAAGCTTCCCGTATTCTTTCCGTATATTGCGTTTAAACTCTTTGCTTCGAACAGGTAAATTAGAGAACAACTTTCTCACAGAGACAGTGGTACCGATTTGGCGAGCAGTCTTCTTTTCAGCGGTCAGCAAACCGGAATGATCAAAAGTCAAGAGCGTAGCAACTGCCTCGTTTTTGGTTCTCGTCTCCACAGTGAGATTTCCCAAGGCACAGAGAGAGCTCAAAGCTTCTCCTCTAAAACCATAAGTAGTCAAACTCTGAAGATCTGTGAAATCCTCCAATTTTGAAGTATGGTGTTTTAGTGCAAGAACCTGTAAGCACATAGAGAGCAGCACGAAAGATTCATAATTTAAATATAGAAACGAAGTACCCAGCTCCAATTCAACAGTTTCAAATCGGAATTCAGGAAACAAACCTTGAAATTGGTAGGGGAAATGCCACAACCGTTGTCAATGACCTGAAAGTAGTCTTCGCCATAGTCTCGGAGGTTGATTTCTATATTGGTGGCGCCGGCGTCGAGACTGTTCTCCACAAGCTCCTTGACAGCTGACGAGAGGTCCAAGATGACTTGACCGGAGCAGATTCTGTGAATTACGTTTCTGTTAATCGGTCTTATCAAAGGAGAGCTCGGAGACGGAGACGAATCTTCATGCATTTTCAAAACCCTAATAAATCGATTAATCTCTTCAATCGAATCAACATACAGTCATCTGGGACTGTGTATGTCCCTTAGGTCTATTGTTTTGCCGCCAAATCGAAGGGAGAAGGACAATTGTGAGGGATGAAGGTAAATTGCGTTTGGGAATTGACGAGAAGAGTTTACAAATGCGATTGAAATTGCTCTAATCTCAAACGCAATTTTCGTTGAGCGTTTGAGGGTGGTCTGATGAAGGCTGCTCTTTAATGGATTTAAAATTAAAAGCCCATATCTTCCCGTTGGGCTTAACTCTCAAGTAGTCGTTTGGGCCACGTAAAAATATTAGGTCTTAAAACAAGTTAGGGTTTTCTTCTTCACATGCTCAATCGCTCTCCCAAAATCCCACTCTGAAACAATGGCGATTAAGCGGAAACTTGGAGCTATTCCCGTCGTCGCCTCTTCCTGGAAAACCCAAGAAGGTGAGAAATTAATCTCGTATATTGGAATTGTTAGGGTTTCTAAACTTTTTAATCTATTTATTTATTTTGATTCCCTGGATTTTTGCAGCTAACGCCAAAGAACCTGAAACAAGCCTATGCGCAGAAAAGAGAGGTCGAAAATGAAGAAATCTCATTGACTGACTTTTTCAAGGAGGCAGTGTATGGGTTTGAAGATATTGATGAGCAATCTGATGAAGAGTTTCAGAGCCAACTTGATTACCAAGTGAGATTTCTAAAACTATTTGTGGTTATGTGATTGAGTTTGTTATTGATAGAGCCAACTGCTATAACTGGCTGCATATTTTTGGGAGGGTATATCTAGTAATAGTGAATACATATGACTTTAAGGAAACAAGAGCAAAGCATAATCAGCATGTTCATTGGTAAAATTGATTGTGTCAGTTTCACCCGCGATCTTCAGAAAAAAATTCTTAATGATATAGTTATCAGCTTGATACGTAATGACAACGTCTTATTAGTACAAACGAATGCCAACACGAGAAACTTTTTCAAAACAATCATGTGAATGATTATGTTAACATCTTGAAAAACCTTTTTTCCATGAGCCTTAATTTCCTTTTGTTTTTCAACTGTTATGGATTTTGTTAACACTATATCCAACAAAGATCTTGGGCAATATAGCTTGGAAGGTGAAATCGCTTCATAAAGATGCACTATCTTATATGGCAAATTTTGTTGGGGTACATGTGGTAAGCTTTTGACTAGTCAAATGAATCTTTATTGCTTATCTTTGTAAACTCTATACAACAACGATTACAAGAACAAATGAGAGTCAGATCTCCAAAGCTTATCTCTTTAGAATCTAACCTCCCTCTCTACAGTCTCATCAGGACTGATTCTACACAACAATCGACATAACAACTCTACTCAATAAGACTATGATACAACTTTAAGGGTTTATTTTCGCCAGAGGGGTCAAAGGAAGAGCAGGAAAAGAAACGACAAATGCTACAGCTGTGCCTAATGACAAAAACAAAGGAGACACGAGAGGAAGGACGGAGTCAGGTACGGATTCATCACACAACGGTCATCACCACGAAGAGGAGGACGCATGACAAGTGTACGAAGAAGAGAGAGAGACGAGCTGATCACTAGGGCGTCACTTACTCAGTCCCAGCGAGTATAAATAAGGAAGAAAAATAGAGAGAAGGCAGCTTTTTTGCATATTAAGAGGGTAGGCTAGCTGAGAGTTAGTAGGCAATGAGGTTTTCAGGGAAAACTCATTGAGTTCGCTTTCAAGTTCCTTTCCTTTTAAATATCCTCTGTAATTCCAACTTTAAGAATAAAAGGGTTCGCTGTTTCATTGATAAAAAGAGAGTTTTACATTACAACATCACTACATTGACACTGAATCAGCGATGGACAGCTCCAAGCATGGTCTTCCAAACCCAGGGAACGTATCAGACTACTATATACTCAACTCTTCACGTGTGCCATCTTCACTCTTCTCCACGTCATTTGTGTGTTCTCTTCTTCTAAATACACTCTCCGCAACTTATCAACATGATTACCAAAAACCTCATCCAACGGGGAATAAGGTGTGACAATCATTGTCCGTGTTGTGGAGTCACGGATGAAACTCTAAACCATCCTATTTTTGAATGTCTTCCGGCATAGCAAACGTGGACCTTGGCTTCTATCCTATCTTTGTGACTCCATCACACATCTTTCCAGGGGCGGAGCTAGTATACAATTAAGGTTGTCAAATGACACCCTTAACATTTTTAAATGGTGTATTTTTGGTATATTTTTATTATAAGAACTAAATCACTTTCAGCCAAATTAATATATTGACCCCTATAAACTTAATTTTTTATATTTTGAACCCTATAAAAAGTTTCCTATCTCTGGCTTTTACTAATCTGGATTTCTTTTTTTGGATACAAGAAATTATACAAGGCGATAGAAGAGAAAAGTGAACTGCTTTTAATAACCACTCGTTGATAAAGTAATCAAATTAGTAATAACGAATACATATGATTTTAAGGAAACAAGAGCTTTAGATAGTTGTGAATAATAAATTTTTACATGAACCATGATTTTTCATGAAAGACTTGGAACTTTAAATATATATTAATTTAATTAGAAAACTTAACGTGTGTTATATAGTCTTTATCCAAATACTAGTGTTGGATCATGGATCATAGAAAGGGAGAATGGGAAGATTTGGGTTGGAATGTGTGCTCATGCAAGCCATTGCACCAATCCTAACTGCGGTATACCATACTGCAGGTAATTAATACAAACTTTGTTTTCCCTTTCTCTTTTTTATATATAAATTGAGACTTTATAGTTCTTATTTTTATGCGCAGGCACATCTCAGAGTTCAGGAGGGTGATGAGGAGGAACTCAGATGTTCTCTCCGGCGACTACTCATATCTATCTTTATATGACTTGTTTGCTGTCGACTACTCAGTATCTATCGTTCTATGACTTCTTGGTTTGTTTTTAAAACTTATTTGACTACTCATATCCAGGGCCGGTCCTGGGGTAAAGCAATCAAAACCCTTGTTTTAGGCGTCAACATTATACAAAGAAGTAAAAGGCATCAATTCTGGAGAATGTGTGGTGTAGCGGTTAATTCCTCCTTCGCCAAATGCTCCAGGCACGAGTTTGAATCTCAAGATGATACATATAACATGTTTTGTGTACTTTAGTTGTAAATGGATTTTAATTTATTTTTTTCTGCTTTGGGCAGCAAATTGTTACGGCCGGAGCTGCTCATATCTATCAGTTTATGTTTTCTTTATCGACTACTCGTATCTATCATTTTGTGACTTCTTGGTTTGTTTTTGAAACTTATTCGACTTGGCAAGTTCTTTCTCAAATTAATATAGTATTCGAGTATATTGGATCTTTATTATTTTAGGATGCTTTTAGGAATTTATTACAGAACATGAGTGATTATGAAAAAGTAAAAGTAGAAACGAACGAGGAAGAATTCAGAAATATAAGTTAAGTCGTGTAGATTATAGATCATGAGCTTATGTAGTATTTTCCGAAGCAATCACCTTCCAGACTCAGAATTATGTTGAGAAAGATACGAGCCTCTCTATATACACATGCATGTATTATGGATTATACAGCGAATGCTTGTTTCTTCTTCTTCTTATGTTGAGAAAGAAATTGAATTAGACAACAAAACGAACAACATTCTTTCTCTCTTTCTCGCTGTACACAAGTTTATAAATTAAAAGACAAAAATGAGAATAAAAAACCAAACAAATCTCTCTTTCTCTCTCTCTTTTGTCTCTTCTACATGAAGTAACTCAACGACGTTTTCTTCCTCGATCCTCCTTCTCCATACAGCTCGTTCCATTGCTGAAGCTCATTCATGTTCGATGAGTCTGAAGACACACTCGCGCATACCTACATATTTCGACCCATTTAGCTCTCTTTTCAATATGTAATCACAATGCCAAACTGATTGGGTTCTTTTTGTGAGTTTTCTTTGGACTTTTACCTGATCATGGGCAGCCTTGAAATCGTTCATTGTCAGAGGACGGACATCTGTACAGCTATACAATGGTGGTGTGGGACGGTTCTCAGCCTGAGCTTCAGTTTTCTCCTGTAGTAAAAAAACCAGCAGTATAAAGAGGATGAGTTCTGTGAGTAAATTAAATGGCCTTTCGATTCGAAGCAATGCATCAAGTAGAACCAAACCTTCTTTTCTTTCTCCAGTATTTCTCGGATTGGCAGATGTGCGGCCGTCACACAGAGATTCTGCAGCCAAATCAGAATGTGAGTGTCCGTGTGTGTTTTCTTTACAGGGAAGGAGATTGAGAGGGAGGGAGAGAGAAATATGAGACCTTTAAGTCACTTCCTGAGTACCCATCTGTCATATTTGCTATAGCTTCTAAATCAACGTCTGGTGCTATTTCTTCTTTTGCTAGAATAACGCTTAAGATCTTTGATCTGTTCGTCGCATCAGGAAGATTAACCATCAATCTGCATAGAAGTAGAATTCAGGGGAGGCTCAACGATGGTTACGACACGAGGGATATCCTTCAGAAGTAACAGAGAACAGAAGAAGTGATGTTTTTACCTCCGGGGCAGCCGTCTAATAACAGCTTCATCAAGGTCAAATGGTCTATTGGTGGCACCGAGTACCAGAACCCGTTCTCTATCCTTTGTTCTTAAACCATCCCAGTTTATCATGAATTCGTTCTTCATCTTACGCATAGCTTCATGTTCCCCCGGATTTTCACGCCTTCCCAACATGCTATCAACCTAAATAATGTTTTTCCGCAATCATCAGATCGAGAAAAGACATTGATTGGCTTCAAAGGAGAGGAGAAACAGAGCGGTTTTTAATCTCTTCAAACATACCTCATCAACAAAAATGACACTCGGGGCAATCTTACTCGCTAAGGAGAAGACAGCTTTCACATACTTCTCTCCCTCACCAAACCACTGCAAAGCATTTATCGTAAATGGTCAGGTGTAAATTTTAAAAGAAAGTATAAAAGAAGTCAGATTATTTTACGAGAGATACCTTTGAAGTAATACTGGACATTGAGATATTGATGAAGTTTGCGCCAGCCTCAGTTGCTACCGCCTTTGCCAACATTGTCTTCCCAGTACCAGGAGGTCCAAACAATAGTATACCTTTCGTAGGCTTCATTAAAATATAATATATTATATGTTTGGTTCCAGTACAGTGGGAGTAACAAACATGTGTGAAAACGTATAGCAATAGAAGGTACCTTCGTTAGCTGGCCTTTGTCAAACAATTCTGGTCTTTGAAGAGGAAGCATCACCAACTCCTTCAATGTGTCTTTCACATTTTCCAGAGCACCAATATCGTCAAACGAAACACCTATATCACTAGGTGGAATGACATCTGACAGGAGTTTTTTTTCAAATTCGTTCTCAGTAAAAACATCCTGAAACAGCATAGCAAAGCAACTCTTAAATCTGGAACTTACTAAGCAGCTTGGGAGGTAAGAGATAAAGGTACATAATAATACCTTGAGAGATTTCTTTAAACTCTTGTTCTCGTTCTGAATCTCATGTAACATCTGCAGGCCATATGTAATGCTGCAACACGTACCAAAATATTATTATATAAATCTAAGTTGTAGTTTAGCTACTTTATCACACAGCCTGTAGAAGGAGCCCACCTTTCTGCAGAGATAACAAGTTTGTTGTCTTTAATTATAGGTTCTGAGCAGTTCATAAGATGGTGACTAAAAGCCCAACCAACCACTTTCTCAACACCTATTAATACAGTTTTTGATTAGTCAAATAAGCGGCTGATCAAGACTACATAAAGAAAAAAGGCAAGTTGTAGAGGGCAACTTTCAGATGGAAGGGTTTGATCTTTGATGCACAAGGTTCCAAGGTCAGGGCAGTCCAGACGATTTTTGGTGAGGACCTGTAGGCATCATTAACAAAGACATAAACAAAAGAAAAAAAGAGAAAAAAAGAAAAAGAAAAGGGGAACGCATAGATATCTAAAGGACTTGATTAGATGATACTCACTGCAAGGATGCTGGTTATATTAGCCTGAACCTTCAAAATCTCTGTATCACGTTCGAGTTTCTCCTTCCAATCCAAGAGCAAAGCTTCATCCTAATAACTCTTAAGAGCATAAGAAAATGAAATAAAAAATAATAAATGTACCCAGACAAGAAGATACGAATCAAGGTACCTGGGGTAACTGGATGGCGACTTTGTTAGGAAACAGACGAGTTATTTGTTTCACTGATTTAGGCATTTCTTTGCTCCTATCGTGCAGTTTACCAAAATTATCCTGCACATGATATAAAAGTCATTTTCAACATCTCAAAATGCAAGATGACTTTGGTATACCTTACCATTCAAGAAAGAACCATTTACGTACATTACAATTTCGAGAAATGCAAAATATTCCAAGATAAGTCGGGTCATCATACCGGAAATGCAAGATCCAGTAATGCCGTCTGGTTGCCCCCAAACTTAGTAAACAAGAAGCCTCCAGGATGGGACTGAAAAAGAACCATCAAACCTCTAATTAATTATACAGGTAAGAAAACTAGAACAACTCAAAGAAGATTAAATAAATTTCCTACTTTCTCCTTTCGGCTGTCCAACTGGGTTTGCGAGGCCATGACAACAATATTTTCCGGTAAATTCTCAAGCTTGCTCTTCAAGGTTCCATACACATCACTATTCCCCACGAGAGATTTCTCAATGTCTTTCAGGAACAATATTAGTGACCCTCCTTCACTCTCGCTATATGCAACCTATGATACGAGTCAAGAGGTTAACAATCCTAATCCTGTAGCTATAAGGAATAAGTAGTACTCTTTCATAACTTAGAGAGTAAATGGTACCTCAAGGATTTCATTCACGGCGAGTTTATCAGCATCATCACTAGAAGAACCATCCAACCGAAGTGAGCCAACTGCACATAAAGAATGATATCAAATCAAATTTTCTTTTCAAGTGAGATAAAGTTGAAAGAAACAGCCCGCCGATTACCAGCACAAAAAAAACCACGGTCTTCTTCGCAGAGGCCACCAAGATCATTGCCATCAATTAGAGGCCTATCAAACCTAACCCCAATTTTTGAAGAACTGTTGTATTCAAATGCAAGGACTACTTTTCCCTGGAAACCATTGCCTGGTCCCCTATTTTAAATGGCAGGAAAAAGTTAGAACAGTGTTTGAATACAAAAACATTTACCGAAAGTGTGAAGACATTCAAAAAAAAAAGAAGCAAACAATACCTAAGTGGGCAAGACGTAGGACCAACAAACTTTACTCGGTCACCTAAAAATGACAAAAGTGCTTGGTCAGTACAACAGGAAGAGTGGTACATCAAAGAAAGTGAACAATCAGATGACAAATTGAACCATCATGCCTGCTTTGAATGTGTAACTTTTAGAAGTAGCTGTTGACACTTCTTGTTTTGGCAAAGCCTGAGAACTTAATGTTGAGCCACCTGTTATATCAGCATCAACACTTGAAGTTGGTTTTTTATGCTGCAATGCCTGTGCAGCCTGAACAGCTCGTTTAGCAAGCATAGACAGCCTTTCACGCCTAGAACCGTCTTTAGAAGATTCAGCTTCCCTGGCTAGTGATCCCTGAAGCCATCCAGAGACAGTACAAAATCAATGACTTCGTTGGAATGAACAAACCTACTAACTATCAAAGAGCCTGTTGGAAACAATGGTGGAGTGGACACTCTTACAGATATAGCATCTAAGCTAATTGGAACCATAAGTCAACAATACAAGTTAATACCCACTTGCTCAAGATGAAAAAATATTGTAATAAACATAACACTACTGGAATGAATATACATATAATGAAAAGCTAACACAGAAGAGAAAATAAGGGAGGGAAAGAAGATTACCCCAGGTAAAAAAAGAGAGTCGACAATCATCAATTTGGCCCCAAAATTTTTGGCAAGCGCTTTAGCCAACATTTCCTGATATATCTCAGAGCCTAAAATAATGGTAAATTTGGTTAGAAAGATAGGCATCAGACCTTATGTATACTAAGGTAACTTGGTTAGAAGAATGAAAACAGGAAAAAGAAGAGATACTTCTAGTAAAGCCTCATACCTGCTGGTCCAGAGAGTAAGATACGGGGACACATTGTAGACAAGTCTGATGCATACTTTGCAAACTTGCTTCCACCCTTCATATGGACGTACATCGATGCAATTAAAACATCCTTCGTCGTAGCACTAAGACAATTCAGATAAATTGTTGAATATAAATCAAAACAGCAGACGCCAGACATATGGTAGAAATCTAACATAAATTCTAGCAACCAGACCTTAAAAAATATGGGAAGTTCTCAAAAGAAACTTCTATGCTTTCAGCATTGAGTACTCCTCCTCGCAGACTATCCTTATATGCTTGGCGTCTAGTCGATATAGTTGATGAAAGGTCAAATTCTCTAAGGAATTCTCTCACTTCCCTTCGTTCATCTAGCAATTTGGAGATGCTGCCCCTTATATCAAATGAAGAAGGCTCCCCAAGAAGCTGTGTGATTGGTCTAATTTCATAACCAGAACCAGGAACATATCCACCATCAGCTTCTTGAAAAGGATCCAATCCACTGACATCAGCATTCAGATTCTCATTGGCAGTAAAAGAGGTTGAAGCAGCAATTTTCTCCACAGAAGCAATAGCAGCATGGTCATTGTTACTATCAGCATCATTCATCTCAGTATCCGAGATGCAATCATTGCAACTGGAAGGTACCACGGGAACTTCCGGATTATGCTGCCTTTTGGCAGCTTTAGCAGTTGGTGGTAGAAGGTGGAAGTTACGGTAATTTGATAGAGATGCCAATATAGAGGCCCCATCAACAGCTGAGGAATCTCCTGCTCTTGTCTCAACATGAACACCTTTCAGAGGGGCACCCCGAGATTCACATATACTCAACGAAGAAGCTCTATCAGGAGCAGCTAGGTTTTCATCTTTAAGAGGTTGAAATATCTAGACAAATCGTTAAGAAAAATTAACCAAAAAACACTGAATTTAATCAGCAAGAACGTTATAAATAACATAAGAAAGAATCGATAAATTTATAACTAGTGAATTTGGGGAATTAACTTTCCACACAACTCCAAAAAGGATACATAAGAATGTTTCCCAGAAATGCTGAAGACCACCTCGTCACCACCCCGCAGATGAACACAAGTACTTTTCTGGTAACACTTGCCATTGACCTGAACACCATTCCCTATGATCTCCAGGGATGCAACTGATGGACCACCGTGCTGCACGAGACTGTGTAAGCAAAAGTCTTTTCTCCTTTTGGCCAGTAAGAGACGAATTAGAAATGGGCAAATTCAGATGTTATTACCTCAGACTGCTTCAATTCACAAAGAATGCTGGGCATAGATTGATCTTTGATAGACAAATCGCATCCACGGCGTCCAACAGTAAACACAGGGCCTCTCATGATACGGTGAGGGTTCTGAAATTGCAGAAAAACACCTCAGGACAGTCAGACAGAAGAATTATAGTCACAAACTCAAAAAAAACAAATGACAGTCATAAGAACTAGACAAGACTATATGTCCAGTGTCAAGATGTACTAGAACAAAAACAAACACATACTATTGCCGGGGAAAAAAAGAGAGCTTGACATGCAGACAACAAAAATCGTTTCGTGTGAACTGAAAAATCAGATCTTTATTTTAAAAAATTAACTTTTGCAAAGTGCTAAACTCTCAAGCCGCAATTCGCCGACTTTTTAGACAGCACATAGAACTGATCACGATGCTTGACCCACCTGAGGATACTGGGAAAGTAGCTTCGCCCATGGAGCCTTAGAAACCCGCTTCTTAGCCGTCTTCGATTTCTCAGCATCCGCCGCCACTTCACCTAGATCCACAGATACACCAAACAATTAGAAATGGGATTAATTTTGATTTTTGAATAAAAACCAGTTAATAGAGACAACAGGAAAACATCGAAACCTGCGATGGTAGGTGTCGCCAAGACTTCGACTTCAGGATTAGCGTCGGTTTCAGGACAGTTCTCCATCACCGGCACATCAGTTGTAACAGGCTTCTCTGCATCTATAGCCTGTGGATCAGAGGATCCAAGTTCCGGCTCTCCAGATTCCGATCCAGGATCCGAAGCTGGTCCTTGGTTTGCAATCGGAACCTCGCTCGCTGATGAAGAAGCAGCCGGTTCCGCCGCCGCCTAGGGTTTTCAAAATTCAGAAATGAGATCCCCGGAAAAAAATATATATAAAACACACACAAAAAACCCCAGATTTAAAATACAGAAGCGAGAGCAGAGCAAAGAGAGGAATCAAAATCTTGGAATCGAAGAAAAGAACGCACAGATTCAAGAGCAGCGGCGGCGGCATCAACCTTGACCTTAGATCGCTTGGTAGGGCGTGGCGATGAAGACGCCTCAGGAGAAGAAGAAGTACAGAAACGCTTGGAAGCGGAAGAGCTACGTCTCGTCTCAACCATATCTCACGATTTTCTCAACCTCTCTGCCTTGATCCAAGAACCGTTTAGTTTCCCCGATAGAGAGAAGAGATTAGAGATGGGAGAAGGAGAGAGGGATAGAAAGAGAGGCGAAATTGAAAAATCTGAGAGATTTCATGAAAATGTTTACAAATATATAAATACTTGACTAGCTATATCCGCATTTTGGATATTAATTAAACAGTATAAATTTTGGGTTACAAAATTAGAAATGGGATTAACAAAAAAAATTTTGAACCCAATAATTATGGGTGCAAGGAATAAAATTGGTTGAACGAGACATTTATCAAAAATTTCGCCATTTAAGATGGAAAGAATTAAAAATGATTCAATTGATTTAACAAAAAAAATTGGAAAAAGGAACCAAATACAAAGAAAAATTATTTAATTCATTGATCTCCTAATTTTTTTAATTCAAATTTTATACTCATTCATGTATATGCAACGATTGAAACCTTTGTGTTTATGTGGTTGCTTCGCAAATTTGATTATTCAGATTTATAGTCGTATAACATATATTATTAACAAAAATACACATATGAATAACTTTAGTTGTAAATTAATTTTATACATTTATGTAAATTTTTGGATGAGATATATTTACATTTTTATTAATTATTTTTCTTTAATGTAAATATATATATATATATATGTATATATATTAAGTTTTTAATTATTTCATTGTAGCTATCTAAATATAATAAATGATACGACGATTATATTAGATATTTAGATCTCACGGTCCGTAAATAAACTTTTTGCCAAATGTATTATTTTGAAGAAACATTGTTTATTTATTATATTTTGTGTTTATCATACATATATATGATTTGCATAACGATTGCCGTAATTCTGTTATTCGTTAATCAACTAGACGATAAAACACACACAACGTTCTAAGGGTGTAAACACGTATTAAATTTATTGTTTTTTACAATTACGCATGGTTTTTAAATTAATAAACTAAATGAATTTTTTATTTTTTATTATTCTGAATTCTAAATTGTTTATAATTACTAAATTATAATCTAGAGCAGCTGTTACTAGCGATTCGTTTATGGTATTTTTTACTTTTAGAATATTACATTTTATACTGTAAAAAAATATTCATAATTTTTTTATTTTTCAAAACATAGTTGGCTTTTCATAATTGTCTAAAAAAGAGAAAGCGAGGGTTAGCTCCCCGCTTGGGCAGTACACTCCACAAGCACTGAAGCACGTATACGGATAAGGAGGTAAAGTGTCTACTTGCTTTTTCTGCGAGGATTATTTGACTCTAACGGGTCAGTCAATCTTTAACTTTACCACATAACCAAAAATTAAGAAAAAAACATTACATTAGGAATGTCAAACTCTTTTTTTTTTTTCACTACTACTTAAGTCTTAAACCAAACTGTATCAGATTTTCTAAAGCGAATTATTTTGAAAAAATTACAAATCTAAAAACATTATTCTCAATGCTATATTCAATTATTCAAAGTATTGTTTTGTTTAATTAGCGTTTTATATAGTTCTCATAAAATTCAATCTCTTTGTAATGTGACTGTTTGATAAATGATATATTTGTTTATATAAAATTTAGTTTTAAGGGCGTTTAAGACATATATACCTCGAATCAGTATTGCAATTTCCAAATAATTACGTGTACATATATAGGTTTGAGTGTGTAAAAAATCTCATTCAATCTAAAGACCAAAAAAAAAACAAGAAGAACAAAATTTTCCCAATAATCGTAAAGAAAAAGCCAAACTATATTTACCCTTTTATATTGATGCAAGTCTATAGAGTCCTCAAGAATAGGTTAGAAGGGATTTGTTACTGGTTAGGAGACAATTGACTCTTTAACAGCTCATCGACCACTCCAAATTCTCTTTAGAGACAATTAGATCGCTTTATAAATTGATCTGTTACTGGCCAGAAGAACTCGTAAGGACTCTGGAAGGCTCTTGTCTCGCTGGTTTGCTCATTCCTAGTTAGGAAAACTCATAACAGTAACTCATTATGTAAAGCTCTCTTTGGTGTTTTAATTTTTTTGAACCAAAGAACCTACTAGCTCACTGCTCCTGTAACTAAACTCATGTTCCATTTTATCACAAAAAGAATAGATTAGAAGAACAAATGAAGTAAAGTCAACCTAAATCACCCTTCTATATTGATCCAAGTCTATAGAGTCCTCAAGAATAGGTTATAGAAATGAACTCAACAATGTTTGACCAATGACCAGGAACATGAAATCGTGAAGAATGTTTTAAAGACGAGAATACCGAACCGTTTCGCTACACACACACGTTTCGATGAACAAAAATACTTGGGGGTTCGGTTCGTCTAACCCGTTGTTGGACTGGGCACGTGTTCGCATGAATCCAAATCTTCTAAAAGTCTGAACTTATAGACTTCCATGCATGACACATCACGTGACCTTGTAGTAATTGAATTTAAGGCGGTTTCATCTGAGCGTTAGTTTTCTTTAAAATGCACAAAATAATATATACAGTATGTATATCTCAATATCTTTATAGAAACTACAAAATATAGCAAAATTCTTAACTTATATTAAAATTAAATATTTACCATGTTATGTTTTTCTTTTATCTTATACTCTTAAAAAGGTTATGACTGATCGTTTTACAAGCAAATACCAACTTACTATAAACTTTGCGAACTAAAACTCGAAGGTGAGTTGGTCATTTCGTGAAAGTGAAGAAAAAAAGTGACAGAGATATAATATAAAAAATTTGAATGTTAATTTTTCTTTTTAAAGGCAAAAAAGTACATATATTTCAAATATAACACTTGTAGAAAACTATTATCTCAATTAACTTTATAGAAATTTATAAACTACAAAATCTAGCAAAAGTTTTAGTTTATCTTAAAATTAAATATTTACCTTTATCTTACTCTTATTAAAATCAACCTTTTTACAAGCAAAAAGACAAAATTACCACAAGATCTATGAAGTGCACCAACTAAAACTGAAGGTAAGTATGTTATTTCGTAAAAGCGAAGAAAAAAGGTGAGATATAAAATCCTCTATTTTGTTTTTAATGCTCATTCATAAATCCTTCTGTAAATTCCTTAAACCCTAAACGCTAGAGTTCTGCTCATCTTCACAAGTTTTGGAGAAAACTTTGAATATAAAAAACATCAGTAGTAGTATCGTACATGGTAGCACCAGATGAAACTTCGTTTTCAGCTACGAAGCAATCAGGTATTTTTGTTTGTTTGTTTCATCGTTTCTATTCATCTTCTTTCGTAGCTTTCTTGAAAGCGGGGAGTTTTTTTGATCGGAGAGAGATTTTCAATTGTTTACAGGTCGAACCTGGGCTTCCGTTGTTGCTGGTGATAACGAGGTTGGGGCTGTGAGTAGTGGTAAGGGTTTCGATACCTCGTCTCAGACCACGTACAATGGTATGTTGAAAAAATAAATTAAACTGTTGAATGCAATGCAATTGGTAAGTTGAATTACACCTGGATTAAAGCAAAGAATGAGACCAGCATTGCCACGTGTCATTTTTTGAGAGATTGTCAGTGAGGAAGAGAGAGATAATGTGTTTTTGTATTATTGTTTTTCTCCGTACTATTAAAACTAAATTATTGGATAATATACTAATTATTTTATTTTTATTTTTATATCAAAATTTATAATTTTTTATACTTTATAAATAAAGACTCGTTTCATTTGATTTGGACATAGAAAAAAATATATCTTATTTCGTCAAAATAGAACCCAATAATAACCATTGTAATGTATGTTTGTTAATTTTTAATTTTTACACCTTTTAAGAAGAAAGAAAGTTTCAACAAAAAAAATTTTAATTTAATTTTGTAATTTTTATGTTTTAATTAAATTTTATTGTGTAATATTGAATTTCGTTTTTTAATTTAAGTGTGTTTTAATAAAATTGTGGAATAGGGTGTTGAATTTTTTTAAACAAAACCATTGTAGAGTATAAAATAAAAATAGGTGTTGAATTATGAGATGGATGAGAGAAAAGATGATGTGGAGTAAAAGATAGGGGGTTGAATGTTGAAACCATTGTAGATAGTCTCGGTCTTTGGCGGGAAAATCGGGATGTTGTGATGTTGATGGAGCTGATGTTTTAGTTTATTTGACTCGGGTCAATCAATTTCTCCGATGAATGAGAGTGTTGCGGAAGATTATGTTTCTCCGGAGCCGGCTGAAGAAAGAATTGTGGTTGATGAAGCTGTTAAAGAAATTGAGAAGGATGATGTGGTTAAGTTTGAAATTGTGAGTGTTGATGTTGAAGATAAGGAGGTCGTGGATGAGAATTTGGTTTCTTATGAAAAGAGGAAATTGTGGAAGAGGAAAAAGGTAGGTGTTTTAGTATCTGAGGATGAAACCAAAGAGGAGAAGAGTGTGTTTAGTGATAAAGTCGATGATGACGACAAAATTGATGATCAAGTTGTAGAAGAAGAGGCTGTGAAGTTAAGAAACTTCATTGTGGATTTATTAGCCAAAGAATCTCGGCATGTTGACGTGGTTGATAAGACCAACCTGAATATTCAGGAGTCTGATGATTTGACTGCTGCATATGATGGATATTTTGAATTTGCAACTAAGGAAACATCAGAGGTTGCCAAAGTAGAGCATGTAGAAAAAGAAGAATCTCCTGCAGCTATAATTTCAAATGTGGTTTCTGTTGATGCGAAAGAGGATTCAAAGTCAGCAGCTGAGTTACAATCAAACGAGGTCAGGAAAGTTTATGAAGTGAACAATGTTGACGAGGGCGGAAACAAGATCCCAGTTGCGGATATAGTTCCTACACGTGATTTTAGCGCTGAAGGATCTTTTGGAGAAGGTGATGTGGAGGCTGATGGGTCTGAAAGTGGTGAAGACACTGAAGAGATGATAGTTGGTAGTTCAATATCTGGAGAACAGTTCTTAGAAAGGTTGGAAAATGTTTATATTAGTATTGGTGTCAATTCTGATGAATCAAATATTCCTAGCAATCACGTAGATAGGATTGAAGGCCAGATTGTCACTGGTGCTGACGAAGAAGTAGACATGAATGATGAAGGTGAGGAGAAAACATTTGATACTGAAGCTTTGGCTGCGTTTTTAAAGGCAGCCACTGGTGGAAGTTCAGATGGTGGTAATTTTACCATAACATCTCAAGATTTAATGAAGCTTTTCTCTATGGAACCTCCAGGTGGTTTGGGTTCGTCTTCAGGACTTCTTCAATCTGCAGCCCCACTTCCAAACCGTTCCAACACCTTTCCCAGTCTCACAGTCGCAATGGGTGGAGAGAGTGAGAGTAACTTGAGCGAGGAAGAGAAACAGAAGTTGGAAAACTGCAAAGTGTGCCTGTAAAATATTTGCGTCTTGTGCATAGGTTAGGGTAGTCTGTAGAAAATTCAATAGCAGTGCAGAATCTTTACAATCTTGCACTTCTTGCTGGGAGGCATTCTGATCAGTCATTCAGTCTTGATGCTGCAAAGAAGATGGCTATGGAGTCCGAGGCTGAGGGAGAAGATTTAAATTTCTCTCTAAACATAGTGGTCCTTGGAAAATCCGGAGTGGGAAAAATTGCTACGATAAATTCCATCTTGGCGATCAGAAGGTCTCAATTCATGCATTTGGACCTTCCACCACTTTGGTCCGAGAAATTTCTGGAACAGTGGATGGTGTCAAGATCATAATCATCGATACTCCGGGCTTAAAGTCTTCTGCCATGGATCAAAGTGCCAATTCCAAAATGTTGTCTTCGGTGAAGAAGTTAATGAAGAAGTATCCCCCTGATGTTGTTCTTTATGTTGATCGTCTTGATGCTCAGAACAGAGGCTTGAACAGTATGCCTTTGCTAAGGACGATTACTGCTTCTCTTGGTTCATCCATATTGAAAAACGCCATAGTGACATTGACTCATGCTGCTTCTATCCCTCCTGATGGCCCATATGGCACCACAATGAGCTATGATGTGTTCACTCAGCTTATCGTTACCGTTCTCTGTAACCCACTTCACAGCTCTGTACCAGGTCATTGTTGGACACCCATGGCTGGGGCCATGATTGTGGACTTGATTCTGTTATCGCAGAACAGAGTTTCGCCATAGCTAAACGATTTCCCGCAGCAGTGACCAAGGACAAGAAAGAGTTCAATATCGTTCTAGACTCCTCTGTCTGTGCTAAGCACGGGGACAATGGATCCACCATGGCTGGGCTCGTTATCCAGGGAAGTGAGAAACTTATGTATATGATCAAAGGAGAAACCAAATTCAAGAACTTGAGGAAGAAAAAGACGACTCTTGCGGGGGTTAGTGACATTCTTTGGTGGGGACATTGTCACTAGTGTCAAAGTCGAGGACAAAATTGCTCTCGGGAAAAGGCTTGTCCTCGTGGGAAATGCAGGGACCACTCGGTCACAAGGAGACTCAGCATATGAAGCAAACCTCGAAGTTAGACTTAGAGAAGCTGATTTCCCAACAGGCCAAAACCAATCCGTTTTGGGACCGTCTCTAACTAACTCAAAAGACAGGTTAACACTTGCAACCAATCTCCGATCTGAAGTCTCCATCGGAAGACACAAAGATAGCAGCTTTTGCAAGTCTTGACAACAAGAGGACCGGACGTTTCACAGTCAGAACCAGCAGCTCAGATCAGTTGCAGATTGGTGCCTTGGCCATTCTTCCTCTTGCTATGTCCATCTACAAGAGGATTATTCGATCAGGAGAGAATTGAGAAAGATCTTTAGGATTAAGGTGTTTTAATTTAAATGGAGAACCTTTCGTTATGTGAATTTGTGCAAAAAGTTGATTTTTTATTCTATTGAGATTGAGATGATTATCTGATATCATCAAGAAGATCTTATTTCGGTTTTTTTTTTTGGATGTGAGATTTCATATAAAAATAGCTTGTCAAAGAAATAGAGAAGAAGCCCAAATAAAATAATGGACGATAAAGCAGAGCACTTGAAGGCGGCTTTTGGCGATTCATCGGATGATGACGATCTCGCAGATAGACCGGAAAAAGAAACCCTAGGAATCAGAGATTCAAAGGTATGGGAGCGAGTGGAGGAGATCAATGGTTTATGGCTCTGTAGAAACTTTCTCTCTATTGCTCATCAATCTGATTTACTCTCCGCCATTCTAAACGGTATCATTCGCCTCTTCTTTAGTTTCTCATATTATAATGTTGTTGCTTATCAATGATTTTGCTGAATTTTGTTCATTTTTAAAATTTCTGCAGAAGGTTGGTTCGTTGAAGAATCTATTAACCAGGTACTAAAACCTACTCATCTGTTTCATTGATTTCATACTAGAACCCAAAATTTCGTTTCTATTCTTCCGCAAGTTCTTTCCTTGGTTTAGCTTATCCTTAGCTCAGAAAATCTTTTAAAGCTCCAGCTTATCTGTTTATAAAATGGATTTCTATCTCTAAAACCTTGTTTCTGGAAATTATTCGATTACATTAATAAGATATTGATTGATCCAGAATTTCAATGTTGGCATATAGATCTTATTAGCTTAGGTGGTTGGTGTATGAATGAATAAACATTGTTTATTCTTCGGCTGCTTTTGTTTCCTCTTGAAGTGAATCTGCACTTTTGCTGCTAAACTTGCCTGGATTCTGTTCATTTTCGATTGTTTTCTTATCGAATTCAGTAACAAATACGCCTCATGAATAGTCCAGAGTTTCGTTTTTCGGTGTGATGCTTCTTGGTGTTAAGTTTGAGATGATGATAAGTAAACTGTCTTTTTTCAATTTTTTTTTCTGGTTTCTTAAAGGCGATGAGATTTGGTGATCTCCCTTCATGGGCAACAAAACTATCTGATCTCATACTCGAGACTGTAGAATCTGTTGATGTTTCAGTGTTGCCTGCTGATTTACTGTGGAGAGAACCTCTGTTTGACCAGCTTATTGTCAATTTATACCAACCAGGTGAGGTGTGATACTTTCACTTTGCTTTTAGCATCTTTCTGAGTAAACAATTTCACTCTTCTTCAACTCCTTTTTTGTATAAGAACCATTACAGTGACAGCTTCTTATGGTTTCGTGGAGTATTAGAGTTAGATAATATAAGAGAGTTTCAAAATGGGTTAGATCACGATTTCCTAACAATGCAAAAAACTGGATGATCTTTATGGTTTTTATGGTTTCATGGAGCATTTGAATTAGATAGTTTAAGTCGTTAAGAGATATGCACAGTGACTGAAAGCAGCTAGACATTACATCAAGATTTCGTGACAAAATGCAAAAGGACTGGATGATAGTGCAAAAGCTAGAAGAATCAATAAACTAACAGCTTGTTAAAGTTTCTTAGAGCATTTCAATTAGATAGTTTTAAAATGGTTAAAAGCAGATAATTAGTAATTGATTATTCAGATATTAGATAAAGATTTCTCGACAATACAATGATCTTTTAACAGGGGATTTGTGCACATGTTGATCTGCTGCGTTTTGAAGATGGAATTGCCATAGTCTCTCTGGAGTCACCTTGCGTGATGAGGTTCAGACCCACAGAAAAGGAAGAAGATGAAGATGTGGATGTTTTGTTGAAGCCAGGATCTCTTATTCTCATGTCAGGAGAAGCTCGGTATCTATGGAAACATGAGATTAATCGAAAGCAGAAAGGGTTTCAGGTATGGGAAGGAGAAGAAATTGATCAGAAACGAAGAATCTCCATTACCTTGAGAAAGCTATGTCAAGCTTAAGGGTGTGTAGCTTATTTTAATCATTATCTAGGCGACATTTTTGTAGATGTGGTTAATTGATCAGAACTTATACTGTAGTCTGTACATTGGTTAAGTGTTACTAAGTTTTTGTTGAAACTTATATAAATAGTTTTAAATATATTATTATTTAAACTATGTATTTATTAGTCAGTAGTTTGATAAATTGAAGTTGAATTTTAGATTATAAGAGAATTTATGAATAAAATATGGTGATGTGTAAAATAAATAACAATGAAGAAGAAAGAATTATGTTGACAAAAGAAGAGATAATAAAGTATTTTACATATGAATTTCATTTAGTTATAACTAACTTTATTTGTTCTGAATTAAAAAATATTGGTGAATTTTGTTTACCTTTTTATTGTACAAGTGTAATAAGAAATTCAAATAGTCTTGTATACAAATTTCTTTTTCTTTCTTCTGTCGTTTTTAGTTGTGTCTATAAATAGAAAGAGAATTTGGCATATAATTGAAATGAATAAATAAATAATGTAAGAAAATTTTGCAAAACATTTAACAAAATTGAGCAATAACTTTTTTTTCTAGCAGGTTTCGATAGAACCTCATTTTTTCTCATTAAGTATATACATAAACTATACAAATACAAAATTTTGTTAGTATTTGTAAAATTCTTTTACCCTAGAACATATCTGAAGATAATAAATTCCAAAAAGTCATTTGGTAAACTACTACTACCTCTAATTAGTAATTAACCGTATCCAACAAGTTGAAAATCTTTTCCTATTTATGTTCCCTTTTCTTTTCAACCTTTTTTCTATTTATAAGAACTACAGTATTATGAGTTCTCTCTCGATCATTAACTTTAAAAAAAAGATGAGTTGACTTTTCAACGCTCTCCGATTTATAGATCCATGGCGTATCAACGGTCAGGATGATAGATCACACGTCACATACTCTGGTATATCGACACGTGTCAACAATACTACTAACACAGCACGACCACCGACATAACCGAGTGAAATTAGACAACCTCAACTGTCATGTCCAAATGCAAGCAAAATCTCTTCTCCTGTAGTAGTAAACTTTGATAAATAACAGTTTGTGTCTGAAAGTAATTATCAAATTCGATCTTCATTAATGGAAACTTAGATCTTCTCTTAAAAGACCCATTTAGATCGTATAAACAGATAGAATCTTTTAGAAGAAGAAGGAAGATTCGAGAAAGATGATTGAGAGGTGTTTAGGAGCTTACCGGTGCCGGAGAATCCAAAGAGCTTTACGCCATTTAAAGGTAACGATTCTCTGTCTCGTTCTTACAGTTGTTGTCCTACGTGGCACTATCGGCGCGGGTAAATTCGGAACTCCGGAGCAAGATCTCGACGAGATCCGTCTACATTTCTACGCACGCAAACGAGGTGAACCTCACCGTGTCCTTGAAGAAATCCAGACCGAAGGAGATTCTTCCGGTGACGGCGGAGGAAATTCCGGCGGGAGCAATAACTACGAGACTTTTGACATCAACAAGATATTTGTTGACGAAGGAGAAGAAGAGAAACCCGACCCGAATAAACCTTACACTCTCGGACCCAAAATATCCGATTGGGATGAGCAGAGATCCGATTGGCTTGCTAAGAACCCTTCTTTCCCTAATTTCATCGGACCAAACAAGCCACGTGTCCTCTTGGTGACTGGTTCGGCGCCAAAACCATGTGAGAATCCTGTGGGAGATCACTACCTCTTGAAATCGATCAAGAACAAGATCGACTACTGTAGGTTACACGGGATCGAGATCTTCTACAACATGGCTCTTCTTGATGCGGAGATGGCTGGTTTTTGGGCAAAGCTTCCATTGATTAGGAAACTTTTGTTGTCTCATCCTGAGATTGAGTTTCTATGGTGGATGGATAGTGATGCTATGTTTACAGATATGGCGTTTGAGCTTCCATGGGAGAGGTATAAAGATTACAATCTGGTGATGCACGGATGGAATGAGATGGTTTATGATCAGAAGAATTGGATTGGGTTGAACACTGGGAGTTTCTTGCTTAGGAACAATCAATGGGCGCTTGATTTGCTTGATACTTGGGCTCCTATGGGTCCCAAAGGGAAGATTCGTGAGGAAGCGGGTAAGGTTTTGACCCGTGAGCTCAAGGGTAGGCCTGTGTTCGAAGCTGATGATCAATCTGCAATGATTTATCTGTTGGCTACTCAGCGAGAAGCTTGGGGCAATAAGGTAAGAACTGACACTACTGATTTGAAGTTGTGAACTTGATTCCATTTTAGCATTGGTTTGAGCTGACAATAAAAAAGGTCTAAACTGGACAACTTGAGATTGAGATTCATTATGCCTTGGTCGTTAAACCAACACTTATAAGTCTACAACATCACTTGATCACATAAAGATCGTTTTTCGCTCACAAATCACAATGTGAGTTGTTTTGTGTCGGTTTATTAACGTCTCTTGATCACAGAAAGACCGGTTTTTGGCTCACAAAATGACAATGTGAGTTGCATCTTGTTGGTTTATAACGTCTCTTGATCACATAAAGATCGTTTTTTTGCTCACAAATCACAATATGAGTTGCATCTTGTCGGTTTATAACGCCTCTTCATCACATAAAGATTGTTTTTTTGCTTACAAATCACAATGTGAGTTGCATCTTGTGGTTTATCAAGTCTCTTGATCGCATAAAGATTGGATTTCTCATCACAAATCACAATGTGAGTTGCATCTTGTGGTTTTAAACATATGTATAAGGTCTTTTATTGATCTAAACTCAAATCTTTTCTTTGGTTTGGGTTTTGTTGAGCTACTCATTTGAAGCGCTGCATTGTTATAGGTTTACCTCGAAAGTGGATACTATCTTCACGGTTACTGGGGGATTCTCGTAGACCGATATGAAGAAATGATAGAAAACTACCACCCTGGTCTAGGCGATCATAGGTGGCCATTGGTGACTCACTTTGTCGGTTGCAAACCGTGTGGGAAATTCGGGGATTACCCGGTGGAACGGTGTCTAAAACAAATGGACAGAGCTTTTAACTTTGGGGATAACCAAATTCTGCAAATCTATGGTTTCACTCACAAATCTTTGGCTAGTCGCAAAGTCAAGAGAGTGCGGAACGAGACTAGCAATCCGCTGGAGATGAGAGACGAGCTCGGGTTGCTTCACCCGGAGTTTAAGGCGGTTAAGGTACAAACCAATAAAGTTTGAATCGTATCTTTGTTGAGGATTTGTGTTCTGTTTCTTGCTATATTTATGTCATGTGCCTTTGCTTGTTGTTGTATTAAGATGGATAATAAAAATATTGTGCAGAGACATCGGATATTCTTTGGTTTTACTTTGTCGCTACGTCTAGAGTTCTATAACACAATCAAAATGTTGTCTTTCTCCTTTTTATGTTTTTTTTAATCCATTAGAACTTGAGATTTTGTAGCTACATGGATCAATAATCAATGTTAATTCAAGAACATTTTTAACCTAATTTCATACTTAAGTAATGATTGACTGTTAGTATACAAAGGTCACAATCATATTGAACAAGTTACTTGGTTAGTAGTGGTACAGTTTAGAGATCCATTTCATAAGTGTGTAGATTTGTTAGAATTTAAATTTTAAAAAAATTTGGCATGTGATCAGATTTTTTTTAAGAATGGGTGGTCTATTTTGAAATTTGTTATATCTGAATAAGTGAATATCTCTAATTGATAAACATAAACTATAGAAGAAAAAAACTGTAAATTTTTTGTATACGAGCCTACGGGCTGATGTCAGGCCTTATAAAAGCCCATGCAAAAACTATAATCCCGGGCTAATATAAAGAGTCCATAATATACAAAAATCCAAGATATTCGTAGATAATAGTTGAAAAACATATATTTTTTAGAAAACTAGTTTGTGGCCAAGCAATTTTGAGGTGGGAGAATCAATAAAGATACAAAAATAAGATTTCTTTCTCCGTTATAAAACCCAGTCTCAAATGTTATCTCTTTTATCTCTCCTTTTTTTTGTGTGTATTTTTGACAAGGAGAAGATATAACAAAACCCAAATTTTCATTACTTCAAAAACTCTAGTTTTAGTGAGCCTATCAAACATTTTCCATTGGTGAAGATTTAACTTTTGGGGAATTTTGAAAAAAACAACCAAAACACTATAAATTCTTCCCAAAAAGGCAATTTAAAAAAAATAGAAACTTTTATTTATATATATAATATAATTTTTTGAAACTTTAGAAAGTAAAAATAATATTTACATATTGTTGTTTCAAAAGTCAACCACAAATAATTTCTTCACAAAAAAAGTAGAAACCTTTATTTATTATTTTTCTTTGCCTTGAGAATTTATTTTTTGCATGTTGAGAAACGACAGCCTTTAAGATCGCAGCACATAAGAAATTAAGAATGTTGGAGAGTTCACCAACTCGTGAGGCGAGGGTAATTGCGTCATTTCAGAATATGCTCAAAAAACAAACTGAGGAGATAAAATCCCAAAGCAAAAAGAGTCATTTTTTGTTCGCTCACTGACCTTATCTCTCTCTCTCAATTTTCTCTTCTTCATAGAGAGAGCAGAAGCAATTCTCAATCATAAAATTCGTCCACGAATTACACAAGAAGGTTGAATTCCTTAAAACCCTTAACCCTATCTCCTTCCTCACCAAGTTTGGTGAAGAGTTCGATAAATTCTCAGTAGCAAAGCGAAAATGGACTCAGAGGCGGTAACACCAGAACAAACCAACTCCTCTTACGCTTCTGGACAATCAGGTTTTTTTTTCTCCTTCCTCTCTTTATTAGGGATTCAATCTTTTTTTTTTCTTGGAAATAGGGTTTTAATCGAATGAAACTATGTTACAGGAAAAACCTATGCTTCCGTTGTCGCCGCTTCTGCTACTAAGGAGGATGGGGCTGTGAGTAGTACAGAGGAGTTGGATTCCTCTTCGGAGCCTGTGTCTGATAATTCGGATAAGGGTGGAGCCGATACTTTATCTGATGCGGTGAAGGAGAAGGAGAAGCCGAGTTTGGAGGTTAGCGGCGATGGGGATTCTTTAAATGATGAGTCTTCTACCCCTGAGGCTGCTCCGAAGCCGGATGTTGTTTCTGATGGTGTAGGGGTTGGTGAAGAGAACACGAAGGTTAATGAGGGCGTTGAAGATATAGAAAACGGTGGTGAGAGTAAGGATGAAAATGGGAGTGTTGATGTTGGGGAGAAACAAGCTTCCACGGATGGAATAGTGGATGAGAGTCCGAAAATTGGGAAGAGTGAGAGTAAAGTGAAGGATGTGGAAGAAGATGATGAGGTAACGAAGGTAGATGGAACCAATGATAATGGTATTGATGTTGACGACAAAAGTGATAATGTTATTGAAGATGAGGGTGTGAAGGTGACTGATAAAGGAGACTCGTCCACTGTAGAAATTGTGCATGTTGATGTGACAAAACCAGGAGTGGTTGTTGTAGGAGATGTAGAGGGAAGTGAGGAGATGAAGATTAGTGATAGTGGTGAAACTCTTGAAGTGGCTAATAAGTTTGATCAAATTGGCCATGATGATGATGGTGGATTTGAACTCGAGTCTGATAAGGCCACTGAGGAGGTAGGAGAAAAATTGCCTAGCGGAGCTGACTCTATCGCAGACTCCTCTAAACTCGAATCTTCTGATATCAATGCTGCAGAGCCAGAGGTTGTAGCTGTCGATAGTGAGACTGAACCAAAGGATGTGGAAGAAGCTAACGGATCGGGGAAGGGTATGACTTATGCTGAGGTAATAAAGGCAGATAGTGCAGTAGCTGACAATGGAACCAAAGAGGAGGAGAATGTGTTCAGTGGCGTAGTTGATAATGAAGACGAGGGTGCGAAGTTAACCAACAAAGGAGACTTCGTGGTGGACTCATCTGCTACGGAATCTGTGCATGTAGATGTGGCAAAGCCAGGGGTTGTTGTTGTGGGAGATGTTGAGGCGAATGAGGTGCTGGAAACTGATGGTAACATCACTGATGTTCATAATAAATTTGATCCAATTGGCCAAGTTGAAGGTGGTGGAGTTGAACTTGAATCTGATAAAGCCACTGAGGAGGGAGGAGAGAAGTTGACTAGCAAGGAAGACTCTATTGTTGACACCTCTGTTGTTGCTGATATCAATGTTGCAGAGCCAGGGATTGTGGTTGTCGGGGTGGCGAGGGAGGCTGAAATTAAGGAAGATGATGAGGTTGAGAAGACCATCCCAAGTAATGAGGAACCTGATGACCTGACTGCTGCATATGATGGAAATTTTGAATTGCCTTCTAAGGAAATATCAGAGGCAGCCAGAGTAGAGCCTGACAAACCAAAAGTAGGTGTGCAAGAAGAAAAATTGGCTGTTTCTGAAAGTTTAAACGTGGGTTCAGTTGATGCAAAAGAGGATTCAAAACCCGCAGCTGAGTCACAGGAAGTTTCCGAAGTGGACAATGCTGCAGAGGGTGGAAACAAGTTCCCAGTCGCAGACATTGTTTCTTCTCGTGAGTTTAGCCTTGAAGGCAAGGAAGTGGACCAGGAACTTTCTGGAGAAGGTGTTATCGGGGTTGATGGGTCTGAAAGTGAAGAAGAAACTGAGGAGATGATATTTGGGAGTTCTGAAGCTGCAAAACAGTTCTTAGCTGAGCTGGAAAAGGCTTCTTCTGGCATTGAGGCTCATTCTGATGAAGCAAACATCTCTAACATTATGTCAGATAGGATTGATGGCCAGATTGTCACCGATTCTGACGAGGATGTAGACACAGAGGATGAAGGTGAGGAGAAAATGTTCGATTCTGCTACTTTGGCTGCACTTTTGAAGGCTGCCACTGGTGGTGGAAGTTCAGAAGGTGGAAATTTTACCATAACATCTCAAGATGGTACAAAGCTTTTCTCTATGGATCGCCCTGCTGGTTTGAGTTCATCTTTAAGACCTTTGAAACCTGCAGCAGCTCCACGTGCAAACCGTCCCAACATCTTTTCCAATCCTAATGTCACAATGGGTGATGAGAGTGAGGTTAGCCTGAGCGAGGAAGAGAAACAGAAATTGGAAAAGTTGCAGAACCTGCGTGTGAAGTTTTTGCGGCTTTTGCAAAGGTTGGGGCATTTGGCAGAAGATTCAGTTGCAGCACAGGTTCTTTACCGTCTTGCACTACTTGCTGGGAGACGAACAGGGCAGTTATTTAGTATTGATGCTGCAAAGCAAAAGGCTGTGGAGTCTGAAGCTGAGGGAAACGAAGATTTGAACTTCTCTTTAAACATACTTGTCCTTGGAAAAGCCGGGGTGGGGAAAAGTGCTACGATAAACTCCATTTTGGGAAATCAGAAGACGTCCATTGATGCTTTTGGGCTCTCAACCACTTCAGTAAGAGAAATTTCTGAAACGGTGGGTGGCGTCAAGATTACCTTTATTGATACTCCGGGTTTGAAGTCTGCTGCGATGGATCAAAGTGCAAATGCAAAAATGTTGTCTTCTGTAAAGAAGGTGATGAAAAAGTACCCCCCTGATATTGTTCTCTATGTGGATCGGCTTGATACTCAGACCAGGGACTTGAACAATTTACCCTTGCTAAGGACGATTACTGCTTCTCTTGGTGCATCCATATGGAAAAATGCCATAGTGACATTGACCCATGCTGCTTCTGCCCCTCCTGATGGCCCATCTGGCACCCCAATGAGCTATGACGTGTTCGTAGCGCAGTGCTCACATATTGTTCAGCAGTCTATTGGACAGGCTGTTGGTGATCTACGTTTGATGAACCCAAGTCTGATGAATCCGGTTTCTCTTGTTGAGAACCACCCCTTGTGTAGGAAGACCCGGGAGGGAGTGAAGGTTCTCCCGAACGGCCAAACGTGGAGACCTCAGCTGTTGCTATTGTGCTACTCCCTGAAAGTTTTGTCAGAAGCCAATTCTCTATTGAAGCCTCAAGAACCATTGGACCATCGTAAAGTATTTGGTTTCCGAGTTCGATCTCCGCCTCTACCTTACTTACTGTCTTGGCTGTTGCAGTCCCGTGCACATCCTAAGCTCCCTGCAGACCAAGGTGGTGATAATGTTGACTCTGATATCGAAATTGATGATATGTCTGATTCTGAGCAGGAAGATGGGGAAGAGGACGAGTATGACCAGCTGCCACCATTTAAGCCTCTTCGAAAAACCCAACTAGCAAAACTCTCAAAGGAACAGAGAAAGGCATATTTCGAGGAGTATGATTACCGGGTAAAGCTCCTGCAGAAGAAGCAATGGAGAGAGGAACTGAAGAGGGTGAGGGAAATGAAGAAAAATGGGGAAAAAGTAGGTGAAAGTGAGTATGGTTATCCGAGAGAAGAAGAGGATGCGGAAAACGGGGCTCCAGCTGCAGTGCCAGTTCCATTACCTGACATGGTCTTGCCACCTTCATTTGATAGTGATAACTCAGCTTACCGATACCGTTTTCTGGAACCCACTTCACAGCTCCTAACCAGGCCAGTGTTGGACACCCATGGTTGGGACCATGACTGTGGATATGATGGCGTCAATGCAGAACACAGTCTTGCTATATTAAGCCGGTTCCCTGCCACAGCTACTGTCCAAGTCACCAAGGACAAGAAAGAGTTCAACATTCATCTGGACTCCTCGGTGTCTGCTAAGCATGGTGAGAATGGATCCACCATGGCAGGGTTCGATATCCAGAATGTAGGTAAGCAGCTTGCATATGTGGTCAGGGGAGAAACCAAATTCAAGAACTTGAGGAAGAACAAGACGACTGTTGGAGGGTCAGTGACATTCTTGGGTGAGAACGTTGCCACTGGTGTCAAACTAGAGGACCAAATAGGACTCGGGAAACGGTTTGTGCTTGTGGGCAGCACAGGGGCCATGAGATCACAAGGAGATTCGGCCTATGGTGCAAACCTCGAGGTCAGGCTTAGGGAAGCGGATTTCCCAATTGGCCAGGACCAATCCTCTATGGGGCTGTCTCTGGTGAAGTGGAGAGGCGATTTAGCCCTCGGAGCCAATCTCCAATCTCAGGTCTCTGTTGGAAGGCACTCAAAGATCGCGATTCGTGCAGGACTAAACAACAAGATGAGCGGACAGATCACAATCCGAACCAGCAGCTCGGATCAGTTGCAGATTGCTCTGACGGCCATTCTCCCAATTGCCATGTCCATCTACAAGAGCATTCGACCAGAAGGGACGACAGACAAGTACTCCATGTACTAAAATCTTTGCAACTCCCTCTGCTGATGAATGCTGGAGAAGGATCTTTTTATATTACTACTCGCTTTAATAAAAAATTTTGTTGAGATTTTCTTCAAAGTTGTATTTTGTTTTGTTGAGAGGTTCCGTTCGGATTTATCTTGTATCAGTAATTCTTCACTTTCAGTAGCTCTTCTCATGCTGTTCTTCAGATAACGGAGCCTTATTCAATCTTCTTTTGATTCTACTTGTCACGCTAATGCCTTGTGTTTGTTAATTTGTTACTGAAATTTCAGAAACCTGTTAAGACTTTTTCTCCCACGCTCCAGTCTCCACTTATTGTAATACGTGCTTTGAAACAGATTTAGATCTCTAAAACATATGGAAATGATTAAAATATAGCGGTGAAGTTAAATGGATGATTACAGACCAAACTCTGATAACTAATAAAGAATATCTCTTGGTGGATTCAATCTTTATGGAATCTGGGGATGACCAGAGTCTGCCAATACATGGCTTTATCCACAATTTTTTGGGTAGCTGCAAAGTCAACAGAGTGAGGGATGAAACGAACACCCATTGGAGACGAAACACGAGCTGAGCTGGAGTAGCTTTGCCCAGCGTTGCTGAGTCAAGAGAAGATCCGTGATTAATGATGAAAAGCACAAACTTGCTGCTCTAATCGTTTCTGTAATTTATAACAAGGTGAATAATTCCAGAAAATCTTGTGTGTGTTTGTTTTGTCTGATTTGAAGCTAAAGACGATATCTTACTTGTCATTTTCGTACCCGACAAAGCAAAGGTGATTTTAAGGATAAGAATGTCCCAAGTCTTTAAGTCAACCCAGAAGAGCAGGTCAAAGGTCAGATTTTTCCAATCAAACTCACAGTTTAAGCATTGCAATCTTTGTATTAGTTAATTAACTAAGCTGTTTTATAGAAGAGTTTTGGAGATTAGATCAATTGTTTTTGATTCAGCAAAGATCTCTCAACAATAAAGACGCACACACACACAAAACATAACAGAGGACACAACATTACAGAAAAAACAGAGTACTGAGAAATTGAGCAATGATGAGGCAGCCACTTATTTACTCTTTTGAGTATTATTACTGTGACTAAAGCTGAACCTTTTTTTTCTCCCTTTCAGAAATTTCTCACTGAAGGATCTTCTGGGAAGCTGGCCTGTTGGTGATGTCAGCCACCCACTCGTTGACACGTGGACGCTTGGTGAAGAGGCTCTTGGTGGGAGTTCCGAGGAGGTATTGAATCACAGGAATGTGGTGAAGATCGGTCAAAGTGAAAGTGTCACCGGCCAAATACTTGAACTCCTTGAGCCTAGCCTCGTAGACATCAAGGACCTTGTCTAACTTAGCCTCTTCTTCTGCAACAACAGCTGGGTCTGTAGTCAAGCCATAGATGAGCTTGAATACTTGTTCCCAAGCAAGCTTTGTAGCCACTGGGTCGAAGTGGTGAGATTCGACTTCCAATCCAATGGCCATGATTGCATAGTTAGCTATGTTCTTGTAGTCAACTGGGAGAAGGTTGGTTCCTTGTGTTTCGTATCGATGAGCTATGTATTGAGTAATCGCTCTTGATTCTGCACACAAAACCCATTTCATATTAGTGACTTTTCCTTTTAATGCATATTGTCAAATCAGATCTAAGATAGAAGATGATGCATGGAAAACGTTCATACCAAAGAGCTTGAGATCTCCGTCTTCAAAGGCAGGAACTTGACCAAAAGGCTGCAGTATCATCAAATTCAAAACACAAAACAGTCAAGATCTAGACCATATTTCATTACAACAAGACAGATAGATTGATAGATATACTTACGTTGCGGGCGAGGAAAGCCTCCTTCTTGTGCTCACCATCTTTGAGCTCGACATGAACGAGTTCAAAGTCGAGGTTCTTCTCGTGGAGAGCGATGAGAACTCTCCTGGTGGAAGTGGAAGCAGGGTGTCCGAAAACTTTGATACCGGCCATTGCTTTGATCACAAGGAAACTCTTTGAAAACAGAGAAAAGGAGTAAGAAGAGATGTGATGTTTGATGTGGAAGGTGAAGGTGATGAAATAAGACACAAGTAATGATGGTATTTATAACAGAAGCATTTCTGCATTCTCATAAATGTTTAATATTATTTATCAGATAATAACGCCTCTATAAGACCGTCGCAACCAATATTGACTAGTCTTCTTCCTCGTGGAGGATTTTTCAAAGTTGATTAACGTCTGAACATTTTTGTTTTTACATTGGTTGTGAGATACATGTTTTTATAAAAAGCATTCATTGCCGTCAGAGAAAAGATTTAACAATTGCGTAGTAACAGCCAAATGACTCAAACTTCCACATACTAGTCATGCTTCATCTAGTAACTTGCCGCTTCTTGGTTAATTATGACCGGTTCGGTTTTGTTTATCGGTATGCCTTCTCGGTTAAATGGGTTTCTCTTGATGCGAAATTTGATTGAACAACGGTTACACTTTTTTTTTTGGCTTCTGGATAATATAGTTGCAGAAATACAAACGTTCCAACGGTTACACTTATAGAGATGTTCTTTCCATGTTTTGGTATGAAAAAGACACATATATATATATACATATATATATATCTATATTCTGGTATGGCTTTCTGAATTCCGGTTAAAAAGTATTATTTTTGATGTGGACATATAACGACGGTTAAAAAGTTTCCATTTTTTACATTGGTGTCGGAAAAATCAACCTTTTTAATATCGATGTAAGGCAAGTATGAACAAATGTATAAAGAATGATAACACAAAGATGGTTAAGAAATGAAATATTCAAAGGATTATTCGGGGAAAAATCCTCTTTTTTGACAATCTGTCGAATAATACAAAAAAAACAACAACAAACAGTAAACAATGTGTAGCCTATCACAGTCCCTTAAGCTGTTCCAAAAGACCTGTCAAAGTCGTCCATTTCTCAAATGCACTAGCCGATGATACGAAAGCCAGCTTCGATGACTCTATATCGTTCTTGTTCACTGCGAAAACAAGGAATAAAAACCAAGTGTCAAGAAGTTCTTTATAATGTTTTAATGCATATTTAATTCTTGTGAATGGAAAACTTAAGAAGAAGAAGAAGAAGAAGAATAAGACCTGATGTAATAAGTGAAGCTAATGATGAATTAAATGTTTCCACCTCTGTATTCTCTTCTGGGCTTGTACTCAACTGTTACAAAAACACAAAGAAGGAGCTTTAACCAATACAGTAACAAAACCAATAAACCTATTGATTTTTTTTTGCCAGGAGCTATGAAAAGAGTTAAAAGGAGCAAGAAAGACCTTTGTGAAAGCCAAATTAACGGTTTTGAACCATTCAGTATCAATGCCTTTCCCCAAAACCAAACCTGCAGCTGGTAGATCATTTTTCTCAATGGCTTGTCCTACTTTGCTTAACTTGTAAACAAGATCCTGCAAATACCCTGTACACTATATGCTTTTAGTTAAAGAACCATGAAGACCACAACGCTAAAAAGACACATTTGTCGCCAAAAGATCAAAACTTTCCCATTAGTTTGTTCTGATTTTTTCATGTAGCATTGGAGGAAGAGGAAGAAAACCAAATCGGATTAAGGTCCAATGTATGTAGCATTGGAACAAACAAACTTAACTATGAAGACCATAACACAAAGAGAAAGCACATTTGTCCTCAAAAGAGTAAAACTTTTCCATCAATTTTTCCTGATTACTTCCTGTCGCATTGGAGGAAGATAAATGAAACAAAACCCGTTTAGGGTTCAGTGTAAATGCCTTGGAAAAACCCAATGAAACTAGAGTAACCTGTTGATATTTCTGGTTACTGTTACATGTAACTTCAAATTCTGACTAACAGTTATTTTTATTTTTTTCTAAAGACAATCAAAGTTTTCAATTTCCTCAACAAATAGAGAAAAATAACGAAATCAAGTTTTGCAATAGACGCACAAAGATGAAAATTTTCAGGTGAATTCAAGAAGTAGTACCCTTTTCCTTTGCAGCAGAGTTAATAACAGCTTGTCTCTCGATCCTCTTTTTCCGATCTTGCTTTACCTTCTCCAGAAGCTCTTCATCGTCATCAGCTTCAAGAATCGCTGCATTCGCGTCGTGTCTTCTTCCCACGAGGCCAATCGCAAGAAAGCTGCTCATAAATCCAAGCGACAGTTCTCTTCTGCTCCATAGCAGAGACGATGTCTGGTTCTTGTTGTTTCCTGAGTATGCAATTTGGTTCTTCTTCGAAGAAGTTGATGAAGAGAGAGTGGTGCAGAAAAAAGGGTTTAGGGTTGATGAACAAAGGAATAATTTCGCCATTTTTGCTCCCTCTTTTCGAAATTTGTACTTGGCATTTTCGGAGGATTGTTTTATGCGTTTCGGTGACGATGATGATAAGGTCTCTCGCTAGATTGTTGCGTTGTGTTGTTTTCCTCCAATCATTCACTCTCACTATTTTTTTGTTCATTTCTTTGCTTCCTTACCATTTTGAAATTTCTATAAAACAAACATAATAAATGTCTTAAATTCATTTTTTTCTTAAAGTTGGATCTCCAATTGTTATATATCTTTCATATAATTGTATAAAAGGGAGTAAATTACATTTATCAATTATGGAGACAAGATATTCACCGAAATAACAAATTAAAAGAAAATCGGAAAAATTAATATGATATTTTAGATTTTGGTTTTAAGATATGTTATTCAGTCTATAATTTAATATTTTGAGTTTATAGTTTAGGGTTTACTTTAGACTTTACACTTAGAATGTTTTGTTAGTTTAAAAAATAAAACCTATTTTGTTAATTTTGGTATAAAGTTTGAACTGTTCTGATAATTTCATGTTATTATTTTTTACTTGAATTTTCTTACTAGTGATTTATTCATAATTCAATTTAATTTAGGTTTTATTTGTTTTCAAACTATTACAAATAAGACTGGACAAAAATTGAATCCGATCATCTGATCCGAAAGTTCTCTCCAAGTCTGAATCTGAATCTGGTAAATTATTTTTATTGGAGAGTAAATATGTAAACCCGAAAATATGAACCTGATATCCGTTAGGGTATTCAGAAACCCGAAAACACATAACTATCCATGAAAAATATATCCTAATTCGAAGAACATATCCTATAAATATGAGTTTTGTATGTGTAAGATACACAAAATCGATCGAATCCGAAGCAGAAAATCCAAAAAATTCAAAAAAATCCGAATCCGAATCCGATCAGAACCCGAATTTCGGGAGTTTTATAAGGCTTTAATTTTGAAACCCGATCCGAACCGACAATAGTCAAACCGAAACCGACTCAAAATTTCAAAATTATTCCATTAAAGAGTAAATATCTAAACCTGAAAATTCGAAGCGATCGGGTTTTACCCGACCCCAAAACCCGAATGTCCGACCCTAATTAGAAAAGAAGGCAAATAAATTGTGATTTGGACAAAGTAATATTTTGTGAACCAAAAGTTTGGAAAAACAAATAAATCGACATAAAACCAAAATAACTATCTCAAAAACAAAAAAGGCGCGATGCTTTTTACACAATTTAGAGTTTTAGAATATTGTACATAACTTGCTAAACTTTGATTTTTTTACTAACTAAAAACGGTTAGATTGAATCATTGATTTGAAATCCTAGTTGGGATTAATCATATATTCATATTAGTTAGACCAATGACTTCACAATAAATCCAAATTGCCAAATTGCCTCGACAAATATTTCCAACTTTTACCATTAACAAATACAAACTTCAAGATCCTAAGGCTCTACAATCACCCCAAAAATAAATTAAAAAAAGGATTCTTTTAGGCCATAGAGCAAATCCATTTTCTTACTTCCACCACCAAAACTGTCGTAACAAAAACATCTTCCTCATCCTATTATTATAAGCCATGAAAGCTCTAGCTTTGACTGGATCACCATTCAGATACTCAAATGCATACATCTGTTTTGCTTCTTCCAATCCATCAATCTCCATCACTGCTTCCAACAATTCCTCTGTATTGATCAAAGATTTGCTTTGATCCACTGCATCAGCTAGACGACGAATGCTAGAAGCAACCTCTAACATTGCGTCTTGAAATGGATCTAAGTTTCGAGGTCGTTTAGGAGGTTGCCTTAGAGGATTTGGAGGAGGAGGAAGACCTTGAGACTCTTCATGCATATATTTATCTGCTCCTGCGTATGACTCTGTTCCATCTGTATCGCTATGGTCTTCAGAACTTTGTAAAGGGAATGAAACAGAGTCTTCTTCAAACTGTTTAATGTCGTTTAGATGATGATTGCTTTCGTTCTTCACCTTATTATACCTGGGAGCTTGAAAGTCACCACACACTATTCTAAGTTCTTCATACATCTCAATTTGCTTTCCTCTAAATGCTTTTGCGTCTGGATGTACCTGTTCCAACCATTTTAGAGATATTATTTATATACATGATTTTGAAGTGAACAAATAGGGATTATGGTATATATATATACTTACAGCAATATATCTTTTCCAAAGCTCATCACTTTCACAGTCGATCATTTTTGTGCTTGAATTCCACCAGAATCCATCTAGACTAAGTATGTCTTTCATTACTCTGTACCTTTTCTTGATCGTTTTCAGGCGATTGATTACTTTTTGGTTATTCAAGTTTAGATTGAATCGAGTATTAACCGCAAAACAAGCAGCAGTGTATGCGTGCTCGTTGAAGCATTTTTCTATTTTGTTCCCACTTTTTGCCTGGACAGCTAAAGCTTCAATCAGACACTTATCCATTCCAATGGACCAGACAACATTTCTCCCTTTATGCTTCATCTCTCTTCTCTGTACTGGCAAGCCATAATGATCCATTCCTGATTAATTTATGTGAAATCCATAGAATATAGAGCACAATAAGCCAATGAAAAATTAAATGATAAATCAACAAAAGTACAATTCTATGCATATCATTATACCATAATATCACAAACAAAAAGCTTGGTTGTTGACAAACACAAATAAAGAAGGCTAAAACTAGCTTCCAATTTAACCAGATGAATCTGTTCCCAACTGACATGATAAAGCTATCTAATCATATAGCATTCACATGAACTTTCAGTTATTGCGAACTTCATATGTGCAAACCAATTTACTCCATATAGGCAACATCCAACAACAGAGTTCAAAGATTCACACCTAGCAATCAAAATTTTCAGAAATAACATAACCAGAGTGATCAAGGAAACACATGCAATGGAGCTGTGCTCACAGGAATGAGTACAAAAACTAGTCTGACAGAGAGAGCATATTCCACCATAAAGAAGTAGATCATGGTCACATAAAATATGTACCAAGCACTAAGTTCATACATGTACCATTAGGGTTCTAGTGACAGTACCCTAATTCAGAGAATCAGACGGTATTGACAAAAACAACTAAGAAATCAGAACTCTGCTAAACTCGGGAAAAGTAGCAACTTAGATCATCAAAATTTTCAATCTAGTCTCCTCACATAGTTGGCGGGAGAAATTTCAGTGTTAAGCAAGATTGAAACATATCATCTACTTCAAGCTAGTAACTGCAGAAATCAAAAAGTCTTAAGGTCGAACAAGGCTCCATCTGACATGTAATTCAAGCTACTAAGCCTAAAAACACGACGTTCTGTATTACCATTTGAAAAAAACTGACCTAAATTCGTCTCTCTTACCGACATTAGAGTGAGAGCTCGGAAACTACTTAAGCTAACAATTAAAACCCAAGGCAGCTCAGTAGTAGAACCCTAGAGCTATGAAACGAACCAAATGAGAAACACACAGAAATCAAAATGCGCATACCTTAGCAGAGACGAAATCAGATTGATGGTGATTGAAACCAAGTGAGATCGCCGATGAACGGAGGAGTCAAAAGTGGCGAAAGTGCAAGTGCGACATTTTTGAGAAGGAGAAGCTCGATTAGGGTTTAGTTTTCCCCCTTTTTCTTTTTTTTCGTTTTTTTATTGGGTTTGAAAAAAAAGAGATTTAAGTAAAATTTTGCGAACCCACCTGAGTACTTGTTTCTCGAAAACCAAAGTCGTCGACGAAATTTCCCCATTAGCGCTTGGACAATATTTTCTAAATCTTTGAAATGGACCCAGAATCGTTTCGTTCTGATATTTTCTTGCCTTTTCCCGGAAAATTTCTATGAACTTTTTTCTTTGTTTTTTTTTTCCGTCTCGGTCTTTTACCTTTTTATCATTGGCCACGTGGCATCATGTAAGCACAGTGAAAACTCCCGGGTTGAATCTAACGAGTCAGACCCGAAAGTTCTTCTGTTGCTAAACTGCATACTTTATGGGCCTAATTTGAGTTTGGCGTAATTCACTAAGCCCACATCCAAGACTTGAAACACCCCGGACACCCCGGATTAACGGGTCCAACCCGATTCTTCCCCAAACGTAAACCCTAACTTCCTCCATCATCCTATATATATACTGCCGCCTGTAACTTCTTCACTCTCAACGATAATTTAGCAAAGTTGCTACGATTTCTTTTTCATTGTTCGGTTTTGTTTTTCATTTTTCTCGCATTTATTGGTTCTGTTGTTTTCAATATCGATTCTTCTTTGGAAATTTGAATTTTATTTTTACTTCGATTTTGGAGAAATTAGGGTTTATGGTGAAGGCGGTGATGATGAAAATCTACCTATTTTATGATTCTCTGATTAGAAAATTTTACCAATGGATCCTTCTGAGCCTTCAGTTCAATTAATTTTAATCCTTGTGTGTGTTTTCACAATTCAATTTTCTCGTATCTTTTTCTTTGGGAATGATTTTTCTGTACGTTTCTTTGAGTTTGATGAGAAAGAGCCAATGGAATGATGAATACACTAATTCGGATATATTAATTTATTGTGTCGACCAAAACTCAGACTACAATTATCTGATCATTTGGCTCTTATTAATCTCACTCGCAATCTATTTTTATTTTTTGGATATTTTATGTTTTGAATCAAATGATCGATTTTGTTCTCCGATGTTCAAGATTAAGAACATAACTGGTTCAAGTGTCTTAGAGACTTCTCCAGTACTGTTTTCGGATGACTTCATTCGTTAACGAATAAACATACAATTCGAAAGTAAATCTATTCTCCATATAATATGACATCCTTTTTGAGAAATTGGACAGACGACTAAATGAACCAGCATTTTGAAATAAATTTATTCTCCATATAAATTTGGCGACCTAAATTTTCTAATGATCTATCTTGACTGGCACAAAACCGGTTAACGATCCTGATTTTTTATTTTTGGAGTACAGCAAAATCAGAGATCCATTCTAACTATCTTCGCAAAGAGTTTATACCAAAATTTTCAATTACAAAAGTAATCTACCTTATCAGAAAACGGGTACCAAGACGATTTTTGAAAAACTAAAGCTAATGGACATAGTGACTTTGTCCATCAAACCTTGTATTAATTATCTTTTAATGGTGAATCTTTTATGAGTTAATAATGAAAATCTGTGTCTGAAGAAAGGAATATTCTAATTGAACTGTGAGAATCAAGTATTGGGGATAAAAAAACCAAAGCCTCATATATGGTTTAACGCCATCTTTTGGTTTGGTTCCAATAAGGATGAGAAGACAAATCATGTTTCCTCGATGAATGTTGTCCGCTCATGCTAGGATGGTTCCTACTTGGGCTATGATCAGGACTCCATGACTCAAATCCTGGGTTGCTACTCATGTACTGGTTATTCCCTTGGTAAGAAGCTTGTGACGCCAATGCAATCTCATTTGCTTGTTGTGGATAGTAACTGTTCTGCCTCTGCTGAGACCTCCACGAACCCGATGTAGCTGTGCCTATTTGTCCTACCGGTTCCCTAACCGAATATGAGGTTGTTGAAATTGGTTGTTGTTGTTGAAGATGTTGATTGTGATGAACTTTAGGTTGCATATGTTGTTGTTGTCTTTCTGTGTGAGGCAATATGACTGAGTTATTATATGCTGATGGAGCATGTTGTTGGATTGATTGTTCGTTTGTTGATTGCCATTGCATTGAAGTGACATGAGGCTGAGTACCCGACCTAGGAACTGTAGCACCAACTTGGTTTTGCCTTGAAAATGGATTCCGAATTACTTCTTGCCCCCATCCACTCTGCAAAATGAAACAATACACTTAATTCAGTAATAGGATAAGAAACAGTGAACATCAACCTCTTGTAATGGTATAATTGTAGTCATCAGTTTAGATCTAACAGCTGGGAATCATAATCCAGTTAAGTGATAGAAAGAGCTTGTTGGAATTCTTTGGTTTTTTCTATACTTATCTGGTTTTTCCAGCCAGTAATTATCATGTGATTCAATTTGGCAGCATGATCTATCACAATTCCATATATGTCTGGAATTTGGGGTGCATAGGTTTCAAGTAACACACCATTCCAGGATTAGTTGATGGAGTCGGAGATGGAAGAGAAACTTCGACCTTTTCTTCAACCTGCTTATTTGAGCTACTGCTTGCATTTGGTGCACCAGTCTTAATCATATCAAGCAGTTTTACCATATCTTGGCCGGCTAAATTACCAGGCTTGCCAGAAGTCAGTGCATAAACAAGATCTGGGTTTTTAAGTAACGCAGCTAATAACTCGAGATCAGGTTCCAAGGAATTCCTTTGAGATGAAGGGGTTGTGGCAGCACCAGCAGCAGCTCGCCGTTCATCAAGTGAATCGTGTGGTTCTGTAACACTTTCTTCTGGTGGCTGCTGAGACGGAATTTCAGGGGTCAAACTGTCATCAAAGTCCATTTCCCTGTCCCATGGTTCCTTAGGGTTCAACGGTATAGTTTGAAGAGACTGATATGTTGTTTCTCTTTCTCTCAGGTTTCGGTTTCGTTGAACATCAGCCTCCTTGCTATTACCACCACCAGCTACTCTCCAGGTTTCGTCAAGTTCCATTACTGCAGAAAACTAGGCATGAGAATGACCCCCCCCCCCCCCCCCCCCGAATAGCCATCAAAATATAAGTGAACTAGTGGAGAATGATGTACCTGGTGGCACACGCCAATCAATCTGCTTTCTCTTGCAATTCTTTAGAATAGTTTGTGTACTCATTTTCATCAAAACTCCCACCTTACTAGAAATGCTTTTAGGAGGTGTTGAAGGTTTTTTTATTTCATCAGCTTGTACCGGTATATTTACAGCTGGTGAATTGACAGGATGAACAGCCGAAGGTGCAGGTGTGTCTTCAGTCTTAGCTTCATTGCTCTGACTAGGTGGAGAATCCTTGACTGAATGAGGCGCCAAGGGTTTCTCAGGAACAATGGTTGGAACAACTGTTCTCGATTCACCAATGGCACTTGGAAAAGGATCCTTTTTACTATTCTTACTCTGCATATAAAGAGCTCGCATCTTCGCTTTCTGAATATCATCAGCAGACATAGGGCGGCTTCGACTTGAAGTTCCTATTCTAACTGTCTGAGGACTCCTTCCAGCAGCTTTTTGGCCTGGTTGCTCCACCATCTGAACTTTCCTGCGTTCTTTGTTATCTGCTGCAAGCTAAGGAAGTATCAAGGGCTGTAACATGAAGTGAAGTATCAGGTTTTCTCTCTTGACATAGCAGGTTTCCATGTATAAATAACACAAGTAGCCCAATAGGTCAATATGCTAAGTTTTCCAATGCACTGAGAAAAAATTATGCTAATTGGTGTCTCAATAAAAGAGCTCAAACACAAAGGATACATGATGGAGTTGAACCAAACATGTGTTTCTTGGTGGAATCATCTGCCGAAGTAAGTAACAGTTTTGGAGCCTGTGATGATTTAAATCTCCTGAACCAAAATACAACCAATAATTATGAAACCACCTAACCATCAAATGGGAACCTATTCTCGACGGAAGATAACAATTAAACTGATACATGACATTCTCTGACCTTCCATTTGAGAGACTAAGAATGTCTTCCTGTTACAACGAAAAAGGTATAAGGAAATGATGTGGTTCACATAATAGAAATATAGATTAATGGTTTCCCCACTTACAGGATTGCTATTATCACCCATGATTTCAGCGATACTGCAAAACAATACCAAATTGAATAAGTAAAATGTCACTAAACAACAAAATAGAAGGTAAATAATAAGTTTCTAGCCAACACACAAACCACAACTTACCTTTGTTTCAGAAGCAATTGACTCTGCGAGTCAATTTGTGAATTGTTACGATTTTGTTTCGTCATTGCTTGAATTTTCGCAAACAACTTGGTCCATCTTGATAACAAACCTTTTGCCCTGTTTGATATGTCTGATCTTCAAATCAGATGATGAAATCGAAGAAATCACAAAACGAACTTTATCATTAATGAAAGCTAAACAATATTTAAGTTTTCAAGAAATTACACCTGACGTCCTGTAGAAACGAAGTCCATTGACGCTTTGCAATATGGCTGACATATTTTCCGGAGATGCTTTGTGGAGAGGTAAATGACAAAGAACCTGTGTGCTATATATCAATTATCCATAATACAATAATTTGAATTTTTTTACAGTAATCCGGCTGCAAGTAAATTTATCTTGTACCTTCAGGATTAGAAGTAAGACACTTGTTTGCTCTTCCATAGAAGCTTGACTCAACCATGTTGTAAGTATCAAAACCCCTCCTTTTGATAAAAACCTGTGCACACATGGAAAATGACAGTCAAGGCGGGAATATAAAAACAATAAAATCATATAAGATATTGAGTGAAAGACTACCCTAAATTAGTACCAGATCAGTACAGAAGAATCTTGTATCTGCATTATCCACTCCATTAATTTCACCTGGCCTAAAAAAGTTTCTTCTTTACGCAACAGAGAAAATATATTCTCAACAAAGTATTTGTCTGAATCGCTAATGTCAGGTGGAATGTCCTCTGGCGGAATAAGTACCACTGCTTCACCTTCAGCCCAACTGATAGAACATGCCTCCGGATGTGTAGAGTTCAAGGGAACGGGATCAACATGAGTTGTGGCATTGTTATTTTCCAGAACACCATTGTCTTGTAAAGCAGGTGTACTGGACATAATTACCTTCTCCCTTGAAAGCCTCACCTGTTTCCTTACTCTTGTCTTTTGAGTAACAAAAAAATCTCGAACCTGCCATTGAAGAAAAATAGAGATACCAAGAAATAAGGACCTCAAGATGACATATCTAAACTGACATAGAATGCAAAAAGTATTGCCAAACAGAGACACTTGGAAAAAAGGGATTAAAGAGATCAATACCTGGGCGACAGTGATGCCAAATAGAGCACTTATCTCCCGAGATTCCTTCTTACTAATAGCATCTTTAACAGCGAAAACTGCTTGGAGATACTTAACAGCCTTTGGATTCAACAAGTCTCTTGGCCGCTTTCCTGAAATATTTACAAATTCATCAGATACGAGGCAGCAAACAAGCAACAGATGGGTGTACTTGTTTTAAGGAACATAGAAAGCAACAATGAATTGAAACAATAACAAGACTCACCAATTTTAATGGACAAAGCACCAGCAGCCTGAAGAAATGAAAACAAAACAGATCAATGACTTTAACAGAGAAGATACGAATGATTATCTGAAGGGAGAAGCCAAAGCACACCCTATATACCAAAGAACACCTCTAATTTCTGCTAAACTCAATACCCTATACATTTATACCACAATCCGAATAAATTTTCCTTCTCAGCTTTGCTAATATCACCAAAACTACTATTACCCCCCCCCCCCCCCAAAAAAAAGAACTTTCGATACCAAAAAACATTTAAACGATGACCCACCATTTCTTGCGCGAGAGGGTTAACACCGGTGAGTTTGCATTGCGTAAGGACGACATCTTGGAGCTGATCAATCTGGCTATGGAAAAGCTCCTTCTGCGAATCCAGTAGCTCCATTAACGACTCCACTGAGCTCCCTATTTCTATCTCCTCCTTGAACGCATCCATGGCCGCCGACGGAAAACTCGAAGACCAATACGCAATCGGAATTCAAAATGGGCATCAGAGAATTCGTCTATGCCGAGACTCAGTGATTCGAACGATGAGAAATAGAAGATACGATAAATTCAATGAACATGGAACCTAATTTCGGATTGTGGAAGTCGAATCGGGTTAGGGTTTGGCAAAAACGAGTAAAGACGGCAAAATGAAGGGCAGAAAAGTAAATAATGCTAAAAAGGTTTGCTTATACGAAGAAAAACGTAAAACGCAGGGTTTTGAAGTAGATCTACAAAACAATACTAAAGTACAAAAAAAGGTAAAGAAATTAAGTATTTGCTCTGATAATAATAAATCTGTTGACATAAATTAATAATAATAATCCAATATATAATGGAATTAATTAAATCTATGACCTGAATAATAGAAGGAGAAGGAGTTTGTTCCCTGAGATATCTTATTTTGCTTCACCGCCTTTGAGTTCTCAAAGGTCTCTCGACCTCTTTCTGAACTATTTTCAGGGTTTCGAGTTTCTCTCGCTTATCTTTTCGATCGGAACAGCTCTCCCGATCCTTTTGAATCGATAATTGGTAATCGTCAAAGGTTTTTTGGGGGTACGCGACATCTTTCTGTGATTAGGGTTTAAGATCTCGAGTTATCACTTCTTCTTCCGATTCACGCTTGTTTTGTTCCCTTTTACTGTTGATTTTGAATCATTTCGTTGTTTTCTCGTATATGTAGGGTTTGTTTGAGTTGGTGTGGGAACGGGATTGTTAGGGTTACATCGGTCCTTTGGATTGCATTTGTACAGTGTAATTTCGTGATCGTTTCATGGATTGTTGCTTTTTCGAGTATCTGTATTGATGCTTATACTTTGATTGTCCTCGTTATCTCACAATCTGATAGTTTGGATTTATGTTAAAACTATTTTCGTATTGGATAATGTGGGTGTTAAATGTGTTATTTGTTCCTCTCTTTTCTATCATTTGATTCTGTGCCTTGTTACTGCTTTCCTAAATTTTGTGTTTCTCCTTGTTCTTGGTTCAGGGGAGCTTTAAAAGGTACTTCTCAACATGGAGCGCAAGACAATTGACTTGGAGCAAGGATGGGACTATATGCAGACTGGTATTACCAAGCTTAAACGGATTCTTGAAGGACTGCCTGAGCCGGCATTTGACTCTGAGCAATATATGATGCTTTATACGTAGGTTTTATACTTGTTTATTACCTTATAGCAGTTTTGGTTGTATGTAACTGGTACTTACCAATGGAAGTTTTATGTGATTCTCAGGACTATCTACAACATGTGTACCCAGAAGCCTCCTCACGATTACTCACAGCAGCTTTATGACAAGTATCGTGAAGCATTTGAGGAATATATTAACTCAACAGTGAGTGTGAATCTGATTGATATTTTGTTTCTATCTTACATACTCCCCAATCTTAAGATTTTACTTTTGTGAATGGTTTCATATGCCATGAAGTCTTGTATCATCTTGAACCTTAAGTTGATCAAATTGTTTTTGATAGTTTACTCTCTTGTTTTCTGTGTTTAGGTCTTGCCAGCTTTAAGAGAGAAGCATGATGAATACATGCTGCGGGAGTTGGTTAAAAGATGGTCTAACCATAAAGTTATGGTTAGGTGGCTATCCCGCTTTTTCTACTATCTTGACCGTTACTTCATTGCTCGGAGATCACTTCCACCACTGAATGAAGTTGGCCTGACATGCTTCCGTGACCTGGTTTGGCATTCATTTTTGCACTTCAGTTTTCTATTGTATTGAATTTTTTAACAGCTTTCCTTTTGTTTTGAAATTTCTTTTAACTGTTCCTTGATTTTGTTTGCTTCAGGTTTATAATGAGTTACATTCCAAGGTCAAAGAAGCTGTAATAGCACTTGTAAGTATTGCATCTATAATGTGCATCTGTATCCTACTCTTGTTTTTACCTGATTCAAGGTCTAACATGACCTGTTTATATGTCAGGTTGATAAAGAACGGGAGGGCGAGCAGATTGATAGGACGCTACTGAAAAATGTTTTAGATATCTATGTAGAGATTGGAATGGGACAGATGGAAAGATATGAAGAAGATTTTGAAAGCTTCATGCTTCAAGATACAGCATCTTACTATTCTCGCAAGGCATCTAGCTGGATCCAAGAAGATTCTTGCCCTGATTACATGTTGAAGGCATGACTAGCGATATCATTTTCTACATTTTGTTTTCGTTTCACATTAGTTAAATGTATTTATAACTTCTGAGCTTTCATGTTACAGTCTGAAGAATGTCTAAAGAAGGAGAGGGAGAGAGTGGCTCACTACCTTCACTCAAGCAGTGAGCCAAAGCTGGTTGAGGTTGTTTATGATACCTTATGCACATCATTATGTAATTTTTAATTTTGCCAGTACTTAATGTTTGATGAAGAAATTATATTTTTGCATGAGCCTTGATTTTGCATTTTTATTTGTAAAAATATACCTTTTCAGACTTCCTTAATTGTGTAGTCCGGTCATATATTATTAAGAAGATTGATATCTGTTTGACCTCTACTGTTATCTTTTGGATGCAGAAAGTACAACATGAATTATTGGTTGTGTATGCAAATCAGCTTCTAGAAAAAGAGCACTCAGGGTGCCGTGCTTTGCTAAGAGATGACAAGGTAGAGCAAGTAGATTTTTTTTTATTGATAGTGAGTTAGTGTCCTTAATGCTGTCTTTGATGGAGTATATTTGTATGCTCTCAGGTGGATGATCTCTCCAGGATGTACAGGCTTTACCATAAAATTGTGCGAGGTTTGGAACCTGTTGCAAACCTATTTAAGCAGGTTTCTTAACTATCTTCATTTTTTTGTTTATGATTAGCGAATGGATTGTGTTTTCTTCATGGTCTTCATTCTCTTAATTGCTGTACGACATTAACTGACTTGTGATTTGTATACAGCATGTCACAGCAGAGGGTAATGCACTTGTCCAACAGGCCGAAGACACAGCTACTAATCAGGTTCATATTGTTTTACTTGTTTCATTCAGATAACTCTTCTGTCTCTTCTGCTTTGCTTATGATTGCTAAGATCATTTTTATTCCACAGGCTGCAAACACTGCTAGCGTCCAGGAACAGGTAAAAGTTGTAAACTGATTATAGTAGTCAAGATATTTTGGAATTTAGTTATTCACTTTTTCTTGGGGACAAAATTGTCCATGATTCACTTTTCCTTCCACTATTTTCAGGTTCTTATCAGAAAAGTGATTGAACTACATGACAAATACATGGTCTATGTCACTGAATGTTTCCAGAACCACACCCTCTTCCATAAGGTCTGACGTACTTTCTGCATACGTGTCATGCGTCTATCTTATTCATGTTTATGTTGTTTTATTAACCTAAGTTTCTTGCTGCATATTGTAGGCTTTGAAAGAGGCATTTGAGATATTCTGTAACAAAACAGTCGCTGGAAGTTCGAGTGCAGAATTACTTGCAACGTTTTGTGACAATATTCTCAAGAAGGGGGGAAGTGAAAAGCTGAGTGATGAAGCTATTGAAGATACACTTGAGAAGGTACATCTTTTTGTTAAACTGTTTTGCCTAAATCACTTTTGAATTCTCCTGAACGATCCTGAATTTTATTATGTTGTTACAGGTGGTCAAATTGCTTGCTTATATAAGTGACAAGGATCTTTTTGCCGAGTTCTACAGGTTTGTCTATGTTTTCCTTGTAAAGGTTTGTTTATACTAGCTCTTTGTGGAGATGCCTTCCATTAATATAATATTGGATTGACAAAATTTGGATTACCGAGTTGCAAGCTGTTTTTATGGCTGATTGCAGGAAGAAGCTGGCCCGTAGACTCTTATTTGATCGCAGTGCTAATGATGATCACGAGAGAAGTATCCTTACAAAGCTCAAGCAACAATGTGGTGGGCAGTTTACTTCTAAGATGGAGGGCATGGTTAGTTAGAATGCCCCTGTGTTTTTTGTTTTAAAGCAGTGGTTGCTCTGATGATTTATGCTTTTTTATATCATTTGATATGTTGCCAACAGGTGACGGATTTGACTTTGGCAAGAGAAAACCAAACCAATTTTGAGGATTATCTAACCAGTAATCCTGCTGCAAACCCAGGGATTGACTTGACCGTTACTGTTCTTACCACTGGTTTCTGGCCAAGTTACAAATCATTTGACATAAATCTACCCAGTGAAATGGTAAATACTCTTATCGAATTTATAGATACCTGAAAAGGAAAAAGTTTGCTCCAGATTAGATATAATTAGTTGATTCTTTGTTTCAGATCAAGTGTGTTGAAGTCTTCAAAGGGTTTTATGAAACGAAAACGAAACACAGGAAGCTTACCTGGATCTATTCACTAGGAACTTGTCACATCAGCGGGAAGTTTGATCAAAAGCCCATCGAGTTAATTGTGTCTACTTACCAGGTATTAATTGTTTCTCAGAAAATGTTGTATATATATTCGATCTTTAAATGGCCTCTGATGCCACCTTTTTCTATCTTTATAGGCTGCTGTGCTTCTGCTCTTCAACACAACAGACAAATTGAGTTACACCGAGATCCTGACTCAGCTGAACCTAAGTCATGAAGATCTAGTTAGGTTGCTTCATTCCTTGTCATGTGCTAAGTACAAGATTCTCATCAAGGAGCCAAGCACCAAGACTGTCTCCCAGACTGATGTCTTTGAATTCAACTCCAAATTCACTGATAGAATGCGCAGAATAAAGGTCTGTGACATATTATTACGACTCTAAAAACTCATCGTACTTTAATCTCTTATATTGGACTTTGGTGATTTGCACACAGATCCCACTTCCTCCAGTTGATGAAAGGAAGAAAGTTGTTGAAGATGTTGATAAAGACAGACGCTATGCAATTGATGCTGCCATTGTCAGGATCATGAAGAGCAGGAAGGTATTGGGACATCAACAGCTTGTTTCTGAGTGCGTTGAGCAACTTAGCCGAATGTTTAAGGTAAGTAATACGTATATAACAAACATTTGAAGATGTGGGTAGTGATGTGTTTCTGGGATTCACTGGATAATTTGATTTTCTTGCAGCCTGATATTAAAGCGATCAAGAAACGTATGGAGGATTTAATAACCAGAGATTATTTGGAGAGGGACAAGGAGAATCCTAACATGTTTAGGTACTTGGCTTAGGGCAAAACAACTACGGAAGAAGTGGTTGGCTCATGTAAGTTAATATCGTCGAGGCATCTGCTTGTATATTAGAAGTCCATATGTATACTATCCTAAAACAAAATTATCGCTTCTTTTTCATTTTTTTCTTTCCTCTTATTAAAAATTCGGTCGTGCTTTTTTTTTGTTTTCTTGGGATGCAACTGCCTTTTGGGGTTTTGTTTTTTGGATATTGAATGGAGATGGAGATGCCTTGATGAATGAATCTCTGCTTTGAAATATGTTGATCATTGATAACTTTTAAATTATATTTATGTATCTTTGTGGTGGCTATACCCCTTGCTGAGGATATACAAATCTGCTAATGAAATATTGGATCCGTTACTGAGCTTTGAAAATAAAATCAATTGACTTAAATGATCGTGCACTATCAGAATCAGAAAATTACGATTCTTTAAGATGCCTGAAACTCTTACATATCTCTGGGCTTATATTTAAAAAATGGGCCCTTAATTCCGTTAATAACTCAGCTAAAGCCCTAAAGTAAATAGTAAACTGGACTCAGGCTTATTTTAGCAGGCCCAGAGAGGTTGTAGTCAATCCTGCGCCAGGTGAGTTACCGAGTCTGGCTCCTTGGTTTCTTTCTCTCTCAGATCAAAAAAGCTTGGGTGTGCGTCTCTCGTTCTCTAAGCTGTCAAAAATGCTGGCTAGGCTCGCTTCTAAGCGTCTTCTTGAGATCCGTCAAGCTTTCCGTCAACCATCCTCTCAGGTATTCTCTAATTTCTTGCTTTCTCCGGCGTTTCCCGATCTCATTCTCAGTTTGGCCATTTTATATCTTGCAGGCGTCTCGTAGCTTATCGACGGCCTTAAACTACGTGAGTGTTGGATATTCTCACTGATCTTTGCTTTAATTATTCTAATTTTATTTTGAAATTAACGGGAATTTGATTTTTGTTGTTGTTCTTCTTTTGATTACTTATAGCATCTGGATTCTCCTGATAACAAACCCGATCTTCCATGGGAATTTTCAGAGGCAAACAAATCTAAGGTTAGTGAATAATAAATCGCATCTTTCTGTGATAATGAAGAAAATTTCCAATCTGTCGAACGAATTGAGATTTTATCCGGTAGAGGTCAATGCATTCACGAAGTCCTTAGATTATGTCAGCTTAGTTACAGCATTTTCGGGTGAATTTGTGTGATGAACAGTAATGGTGGAAATAATTTTTACTCTTTACGGAAAAAATGTTGGAATCTTAAGCTCCAGCTCTAAGAGTTTATGAAACATTTCCTGAAGTTGAAGGAACTGATTTTTTTAATCTCAACTAAAATTGTCCTTGGCTTCTGATTAGGCATCATGATCTCGTGAGTTAGCATTCTTAGAAAGGCTACTTAAACGGCAAAGACTGGGATTTTCTGATATTTTTCGATTGGATTTATGCGCTTACATACTTTGAATTGACTCTTTTAGAACAGATTTAAGGGAAACTCAGAACAAGGGACCCAAATGGGCAACAATTTTCGGAATCTGCTAATTTGGCAGATAGACTGTCTGGAAACTATTGATCCCCTGTTATGGAATCAACAGACTAATACATTCTTCTGCATCTGGTTCTAGATTACTGCATCTTTCATTTCTGGCTGCAGTAATCTTGTATAAAAGTTATAAAAGTGATATCCATTTCCCCATGCATCCAGCTTTCTGACATTCTAGTATTTTGTCCAAATTGTGTAGGTTAAGGAAATACTCTCTTACTATCCATCCAATTACAAGCAGTCCGCTGTGATTCCTCTTCTAGATCTTGCACAACAGCAACATGGAGGCTGGCTTCCTGTTTCAGCTATGAATGCAGTATGTTTTTGCTTTATGTATATTTCATCTTTTCGCTTGCTAATTGAAAGGATTGCGAAGTGGGAGTTTAGAATTATCTTTTTCTTAATATTTCCCGCTTTTATCTGATTATTGCTGTTAGAAATTAGTTATAGAAGTTCTATTTTGGAATACAACATCCATTGATATGATTTTACCAACATAACAATACAACAAATTTTTGCAGGTTGCTAAAGTTATAGAAGTTGCCCCTATCCGTGTTTATGAGGTTGCAACATTTTACTCAATGTTCAACAGGGCAAAGGTAAGAAGTACTTTCTACTCATAAGCTCAATTCTGTCGTTATTTCACACATCGCACTCTCAGTTTTCATTTGCCCTTACAGGTTGGAAAGTACCACCTGCTAGTTTGTGGCACAACACCTTGCATGATCCGTGGTTCACGAGACATCGAATCAGCTTTGCTAGACCATTTGGGAGTGAAACGCGGTGGTAAAGATCTAGAAGTAACCTTTCATAACAAAATCATATGATGATGCTGAGTCATAATAATCTTTGGTATTATGTTCTTGCAGAAGTCACAAAGGATGGTTTGTTCTCTGTTGGAGAGATGGAATGCATGGTATGGATTTCGCATCACCTCTATGCTTTCCTGGAACTATAAATTCATGCAGAATCGCCACCTACCGATATTAATATTTTGACATCAAAAGAGACAATATACATCTTATTTACTTGGTTTTGTTACAGGGATGTTGTGTTAATGCACCCATGATCACTGTGGCAGACTATTCCAATGGATCTGAAGGATATACATATAACTATTTCGTATGTCAAATCACATCCAATAACTTTTCATTTCTCCCACAATATTTACCTTCGTTCTCTGCAGTTTAAGATTGCAAGAGGAAACTCATATTCACACTGTCTTATGCTACAATACACAGGAAGATGTTACACCTGAGAAGGTCGTAGAGATAGTTGAAAAGCTGAGGAAAGGAGAAAAGCCACCGGTAAGACATTAAACTTATCCATTGCATTGCATTGATTTGGTAAAACTATTCGGTCTTAAAAAGGATTTAAAGGGATGCCCAATCCAGTTTCGGTTCAGTTTTTTGGATATTCAGATATACTTGTTTCGATTGGATTTTGTTTGGCAAAATATTTCAAAGATATTGAAGGTTTTAGTCAGTTTATTTGCTTTTCGTTTATGGGTCCAGGCAAGTTAAAAATGACACCAAATCAGTTTATTCTTCTTTGGTTCACTTTTTGGGATTGATTATATGTAATTTTGGTTAGCTTTGAATCGGTTAAAGCCAAACTAAAACCCAATTTCTCATTATGTAAATATTTGTTTCAGCATGGAACTCAAAACCCGAAGAGGATCAAGTGCGGACCAGAAGGAGGAAACAAAACACTGCTCGGCGAGCCAAAGCCACCGCAATTCCGTGATCTTGATGCTTGCTAAGCTAAGTTCTGTTTGCTGCCGGTTTTATGTGGTACAATAACGCAAAGGTTATAGCGATGTTTGACTCCTGTAGCATCAATTTGAGTTCGCATAATCTTTGTACTCTTCTTGGTTTTGGAACCCATTTTAAACAAATTACCGAAAGCATCCTCTTTTATTATTATCTCACGTCAAAGATTTTTGTGAAATTGTAATAAAGAGTTGTATGGCTTTCTATAAAGCCAAGATTTCCAAACTTTTTGAAAACTAAAAATACAAAATTATGACATTCATCAATTTTAACTGATTTTGTTTTTGAAGCAATAAACTTTTTAAGTTTGGTCCTTTTTAAAACATATCTTCGCTATTCGTATGTAAAATGTAAATGCTTTATTTTTACTGAATCCGAATAGTAAAACAATGATATAGAGAACACAAACCAATAGGCATCCAAAATGTATCATACTTTATTATTTTGGGTTTTGGAAGTTAGAATCCCTACACTAAACAGTAAACACTAGAAAAAAAAAAAAAAGTATCCACTTATGGTCTTCTCTCCAAAAGTCTTGATTTATGTTTACAATGTAAAGTAAACAAAAGATGGTTACTACTTACCAGAGCAAACTAACAATATTATTTTATTATTTTATTACTCCAAAGTTATACAAAATATATAATAATACAAGGGGTGACAAATTACCAAATACTTTTTATTCAATTTGAATATTACTCGACAAGGTCCCACACATTCCCACTAAAGATTTGAAAACAAAAAGTTGCTTTCATCAAAGTCCACCTAAAATAAAGGTAAAATGATAACAATAATACTTAATCAAGTGAGCTTTATGACAAATTTTTCCCTCTACTGCAAATCCCTACATTGATTCCATTTCCAAAGCCTTTTTACCTTCAATTAAATCAAACAAGTGGGTAAGTAAGGGAGAAGAAGCCAGAGTCATTAGAGTGGAAGCAAAAGGCATGTTGGACCGTTGGATTGCTGTACAAACCACTTACACAAATCCTACGGTGGAGGATTCGTCTCAGGCTTGACCACTGAAGATGTATCCGGAGGCTGGGAATGGTAAATTGCCATAGCCAATGATATTGGCATCATACAAAGAGCCTTAGACTGAAGCAGCTGCATCGCCGCTCCAACATTTTCTTCCATCAGTTTAGCCACTTGACGTTCAGTCCCATCATTAGACCATTTCTCCCAGGCGGGTTGCGGTGTCCTTCCACCGTCACCCGTTTCATCCTATTGAGATTTTAAGTAATACTGAATCAAACACATTAATAAAATTTTTTTTATCTTTTCTCCGTTTTCTTAAAAAGTTTTTACCTCAACTGATGATGAAAGAGGCATATCAGTAACAAGTGGAGCAACAGCACCGGCTCCACCAAGTCGGCTCATGCTCAAAACCTACCAAAGTTGACCAAACAGAGAGATAGATATCATTCAAAAGGATAAGCTTTACCCCATGAAAGTTATATTAAAAGCTTTACTTTAGATGAGCATGGACATTTTCACAAGAAACACACACAAAAAAAAAAAAGATTTATTATCTTATCAAAAATCCATCATTGCATATGCTACTTCTTTACTGTCCCCATTATCTTTTAAAGTAAAGAGACTTCCCTTTCTTTTCTTGCGAGAGCTATAAGCAACCGACTTCATTTTGATATATGAAGCACTTGATCTAAGAGATTATGTTATAATGTGAGCATGATGATTGTAATTTAATGTTTGCATATGGTACTAGAATCCTAATCTGTGATTATCCTCCATATGAAAAAAAAAAACAAAAAGTAAAAAGAGACTAAATGCCAAAGAAAACAAAAGCACTTTGACTTGTTTATTCTTCCTCATCATTAAAAACTAATCTAATCAAATTGAAATTTGATTGAAGAGTAGGTAATGGTGGGACCAGAAATCCATCCAGAGAATTTAAAAGACAAGATTTTTAGATCTCTAATCTTATGAACAAAACAGATTAACAAACATATTACAAAAAGACGGCTTTTTCAAGATTAAAACTGTAAAAAAGCGAGAATATACCTTAACTTGGAGCCTGAGAAACTTTACATAATCTACAATCTCATCGATCATAGCAGCTCTATCAGTCTGCAAATGAAGATGGGAGAAACCGAAAGTGTTAAACCTTCTCCAAATAACAGAAATGAGAAATGTTCCCATGGATTATTTACAGATGTGGCTCCAGGTGAAAAAGTACCGACCTTGTTCACGGTAGGTACAAGTTCTTGCAGCGCCCTGATCCGTTCTGCTATTCTTTCCCTACGTAGCTGTGGCAAAGTAAAACAATGATAACATTTTTTCACACGAAACAAATCAAAGTCTACATTTTCAAATACCAACAAATACATCATAGTGAGAAACAAAAGAGAATCCGAAGTTTACCCGCTCAGCGATGCTATGTGGATCAGTAGCCTGACCACGCCTAGCTCGAACCCTAGGGCGGATTGATGTAGGCTGATGTGGCGCTGATGGAGCTGGCTGTTGCATAGGCTGTCCGTGGAAAACCTTCCAAACAACACAAACAAGAAGAAGAATTAAACCATTTCCAAATAATCAGCTCCATAAGTTGTAAAAAAAGCTCCATTTCCAAAAAATGTAAAGTTGGGTTCTACTAAACAAACCAAAATCAATAAGATTCAACAACTCTTGAACCCAAAAAAGCACCCAAAGCAAATCATCAACATTGCTAAAAATCTCGAAATTCATCCCAAGACTGGCTTTATTCAACTATTTACCAAGGAAAACAAAAGCAAAAGTTACCAAAAATGTTCTCTTTAAAACCCTCAAAAATTCTCCCTTTTTCTCATAAAACAAAAGAAAGTTTAAAAAAAATCAAGCAAAGCAAGAACTTAATTTACAGGTTTCATAGAAGAACATCGATTATCAACAACATCATCTGAGAATCGTTTCCCACTTCCATGACCTCCTTCAGGTCTAAGAAAGCCAGGTCCTTTCCCTTGATCCAAACTTAACCCTAAAGGAAACATCTGATTGTGAAACCCAGTTGGTCCACTTCCTCCTAAGCCACCCATGTGACTTCCTTCCTCGCCCGAACCCAACTGCAGCATCATCGGCGGTGCTCCACCGCCCAATCCGCCATCAACTCCTGATAATCCGGCAGCTGAAGAGGCTGAGAAGTTAGAAAGGCCAAGGATTTGCTCGAAGAAATCATCAGAAGGATTTTGGTCAGAAAGGTTCTCGTGAGGATTGTTACTAGCCATTTGTTGAGCTAAAAACAGAGACTTTGACTCGAACGAGTCAATATGAGCTACGATAAGCGAGTAAGAAAACTTCAAAGAGCGATTTACATGCGAAAGCTATAGATTTTTGTTTTTATTTATGGATGATATTTGATGCTTTAAAACGAATGAGGACGACGAAGACAGAGACGAGAAAGGAACCGAAGAAAAGTGAAAACTTTATGCTCTGTTTATAAAATTATCTTTTTGGTAAAGGACCTTATTTTCTAAGATTATTTCATTTTTGCCATTATCTTCTTCGTCTTTCAAACATACAAATGGGCTGGACTTTTATACTAAACGGGCCTTCTCTTCTTTTTCTTCTAAACTAAGGCCTTCTTTTCGGTCATCGTAGTTTTTTCTCTCTTTAAATTTCCTTCTTTTGATATATATAAAACGAGCATGATATTTATTCAAATTTAAATATATTATAGATTGTAAAATCTTAACACCTAAATTAGGTGCATAAAATAAGATCACATACTAAAGTTACAATCTAAGTTATAAATTTATTTACTATATATAATGTAATATGTAATTTTTTTAATAATATGTAAAATTATATTCAAAGAAAACTCATTTTTACAAACAAGTGTTAAAATTTATAAATCTTTTTTAGAAGAAACCAAAGCTCTAACAACATAAAATCTATAAATAATGGTTCCGTAATATGTAATTGTTTACTAGCAAAAACCTTTTAAGACAATAGTGTGATAATAATGAATTGACAGTTAACCACGTAAATCAATCACAATCTCTTTTAGGACCGGAATATAAATTTCTTAAAGAAATCCAGAACTTTAATTAAAAGATAAAACAAAAGTCAGTGTACGAAAAAATATCAAATGTAAAAACAAAGTATAGACCATTTATGGCTTCTTCCTCGACAGAATTGAATAACTAGATAATCATATTCTTATTGATATAAATAATCGGCTTTCTTGGCTTTAACAAAAAAAAAATGGCTTTGTTGGAATAAACTTATGAATTAAGAAATCTATAACATGAAACAACTAATGTATGGGTTCACTTACATACACTTGATGTCAATAGAAACAAATATGAGGTATATATTGATATGAAGTAGTTTGCATCATTATCGTCGAATTTAAATCCAAGTTCAAACGGTCGGAGAACTAGAAAAATTGTTATCTATAAATTAATGTGAAAACATGATAATGATTATAAAACATAAAGGAAAACAATACGATCATGCTCTCAACAAGACAACTTGGACACTCGTTACATCAACATCTCATCCAATGGCACCTTTCATTATTTGTAAATGAATTTGATATATTATAGGCTATAACAAAATAATGGTGAAAATTCAATAGATTATGAAATACAATAAGAAATTTGTACAAGGTACACACAAAAACATTTTTCTAAATAGTCATTTTGTATGACATTCACCTTGAATTAGCATTGTGCAATTCTGAAGTGCCTTATCGTCTCTCTATCATCAAGCAACTTGTTCAAGGCCAAACTCCATAATGGACACACATAGATACATGTGTAAGTGAGCCCAATCATATTTATACATCCCAACAACAATTTTTAAAAACATCAATATTTAAATCTAAAAGTTAATCCAACAAATACATATGACTAGAATCAATTTAATGCAATCTCCAAATTTACATCATAAGAATTCTTGAAGTTTAGATGGAAGGAATAAAGTTCTAGCACACCAAATATTTAATTTTTGAAACATTTGTATATATAGTTGCAAGTATTATATATGCAAATAACACCATTCTGATCTTGTTGTATGTACCCGAAAGAGTTGTTATCCACTTTTATTTTTTCTGGCTTAGGATATTAATTTTTTTTTGCAGAATTTTAAGTATCTAAAGTCAATTCTTGCATAAGTATCAATATTTCAGTTTAATTTTTAGTGTTCTTCATTGTATTTCTATAAATCTTTTGCATCTTTGCGAGAAAGACGAAAAAAGTTGCTTTTTTTTTTATATATATAAAACTTTTGTTTGTAAAAGAGGCTCTTAGTTAGTTTATGATTTTAAAATTTAGGTAAGTTTCAGTATCGGCTTGGAATATCAAATTTCAGTATTAGATTTAAAATTAGATTAAATGTAAACTGTCTAACAATTATATGGTTTGAATGGAAATTTTGAAAATTTAACAATAAAAAGGTTTGAAATTGGTTTTCAAACTTAATGTGATTAGAATTTGGAAATTTTCATTTCATGTTGTTCTCTAAAAAGGTCCAAAATTTGTATGGTTAGAGTGTCGAACCAAACTTCGTGTGAAGTTGTAGATAGATTACTCTACATAAAAAGGTAATCTACGTAAAATTTTTATTTTATCTACATTACATAATTTACATGTCATCAGTTAGAGCTTAAAGATTTCCTCAGATTATACAACCACAAAATGAAAAATTAAGAAATGTGAATTGGAACATTGGTGAGGAAAGAACAATAAACAAAAAGAGGAAAATGTGATTTTATTACATAGCAATTTTATTATTAGTGATGAGTATGGAAAGATTAAAGATGCTTTGTGCAGAAAAGAGTGTGTAATGAATGCTTTAATTTATTTAAACACGGAATAGAAACGAAAATGAATACTTGTGGGAAACTGGAAAGTGGAAACGCGTTTCCTAATTTGTGTCACAGTTTAAGTAAAACTTGTAGGACAATAACTAATTTCTATATATGGTTACCAATTACATTATACTAATACAGATTATTTACCTTAATTATTAATATATTTCCTTTTTAGTTGACAATTGACAAACAATGCCGATAAATAAATAATAAACTCTCACTGTTCCTTCGGGGACATCCGATAAAATTGGAACGATACGGAGAGATAAAAATAATAATAATAATAATAAACTCTCACTCACTCATTTCCTCATTCTCTTCCTCTACCCGATTTTTCCAGTGGTACACAAAGGATTCTCCTTTGTCCGATTCTGTTCCCAGATCGAACTTCAAATCTCTAAATTCTCTTTCTTTTTCTGAAGACTACGACAAATTTGAGAAATGGGTCACGGAGGAGAAGGGATGTCGCTTGAATTCACTCCGACATGGGTTGTCGCCGGAGTGTGTACGGTCATCGTTGCGATTTCACTTGCGGTGGAACGTTTGCTTCACTATTTTGGTACTGTTCTTAAGAAGAAGAAGCAAAAACCCCTTTACGAAGCCCTTCAAAAGGTTAAAGAAGGTACGAAAACATAAATCAAAATCCTTTTTTTGTTATTTGTGAGTGGGTTCCACGGATCTTTTGATTTGTAATTCCTTTCGTGAACATTGATTAGTTTCGAAGAAATTGTTCTTAATTTTTTGGTTTTTTTGTTTACTGTGTTATGAATTAGTTAACAAAATCTGAAAATTATTTGTTACCTTTTAAATATTGGAGCAAATTGTTCGATTTATGGCTATATCAGCTTTTAAGCAGCTTGAGAGTCTAAAAAGTTAAAATCTTAACTACTTTTCTGTTGCTTTTCGTTCAAATTGTTGATCTGTGACTAATCTTTTTAGAATTGCAGAGTTGATGTTGTTTGGGTCATTATTTGGACTAATTGTTTGATAAATTCTAAAGTGAGATGTGACTGTATCAGATTATAAACAGCTTGAGTCTTAAAAGTTAAAATCTTTTACTACTTTTTGTGTTACTTTGGTGAATTTTTTGTTATTTTGGGACTGCAGAGCTGATGTTGTTAGGGTTCATATCGCTGTTACTGACGGTAGTCCAAGGACTCATTTCCAAATTCTGTGTGAAAGAACATGTGCTTATGCATATGCTTCCATGTTCACGTGAGTCAAGAGCAGAAGCTGAGGCAAGTGAACATAAAAACGTAACTGCAAAAGAACATTTTCAGACTTTTTTTCCTATTGTTGGAACCACTAGGCGTCTACTTGCTGAACATGCTACTGCTGAAACTGGTTATTGTAGCGCAAAGGTACACTAAAATATCTTTAGGGCCTCGTTATAGTCGTTTTAGGTGTTCTTGGAGCTTATTCTTGATAAAATCTGTACTTACTTCTCGCCCCTCGTATATTTCAGCATAAAGTACCATTGCTTTCGGTTGAGGCATTACACCATTTACATATCTTCATCTTTGTCCTCGCCATATCTCACGTGACATTCTGTGTTCTTACTGTGGTTTTTGGAAGCACGAGGGTAAGCATAAAACTATATATATATATATATATATCCTACATTCATGTGTCAACTGATGCAAAATCCTCAGGTGTGAAACTGTGTTTTATTCATGTTTTGTATGCTAATGCAGATCCATCAATGGAAGAAATGGGAGGATTCAATTGCAGACGAGAGTTTTGACCCCGAAACCGGTAATAGATTGCATGAGTTATTCGTTTTATCAGATATATATACAAAATTCATGGAAATGCTAGCGGAATCTTGTATGTATTGTTTGATCTGTCGCTGTGGCTTTTATAGCTCTCAGAAAAAGAAGGGTCACTCAAGTACAAAACCATGCTTTTATTAAAGAGCATTTTCTTGGTATTGGTAAAGATTCAGTCTTCCTCGGATGGACGGTATAGTTCTTTTACATTGCTTGTTTTTGTTGTGGTTAATTGTCCTTTCGAACTCCCTGAATGTTGAGATAATGTCGTTTACATGACAGCATTCCTTTTTCAAGCAATTCTATGGATCTGTGACGAAATCGGATTACATGACTTTGCGTCTTGGCTTTATTATGGTAAAATCTTTATTATTTATATAAATTGGAAATTTGTAATCAAAAATTTGTTTTGATCACTTAGACTAACATCTATTGTATTTTTATAGACACATTGTAAGGCAAACCCCAAACTTAATTTCCACAAGTATATGATGCGTGCTCTAGAGGATGATTTTAAACAAGTTGTTGGTATTAGTTGGTATCTTTGGATCTTCGTCGTCATCTTCTTGCTGCTAAATGTTAATGGTATGCTTCACAAATTTAATGTATAGTTTCTATCTAAATAAAAAAGAAAATCTTTACTTTTTTTTCAAATAGAAATTGGGAGTGAAGCTACATTTATGTATCTTGCAGGATGGCACACATATTTCTGGATAGCATTCATTCCCTTTATTGTGAGTCATTTGTTTTGTTTCTCCATTTATTTTCTCACAATGTGCTAAATCTTCTCTCAATTAAACTTAATTTTGTCCTTTCTCTTTGTGAAAATTTGAAGCTGCTTCTTGCTGTGGGAACAAAGTTGGAGCATGTGATTTCACAGTTAGCTCACGAAGTTGCAGAGAAACATGTAGCCATTGAAGGAGAGTTAGTGGTGAAACCATCAGATGAGCATTTCTGGTTCAGCAAACCTCAAATTGTTCTCTTCTTGATCCATTTTATCCTCTTCCAAAATGCTTTCGAGATTGCATTTTTCTTTTGGATTTGGGTAAGTTAGATTCTTTAAGAACAAACAAAATTCCCCAAGATCCACCTGAAATGGTTAAGACTATTAAGTATATTTTAGGTTACATACGGCTTCGACTCGTGCATTATGGGACAAGTGAGATTCATTGTTCCAAGATTGGTTATCGGGTAAGCGAAAAGATTCGAATTTTTTTTTTCTTTCTCGTATTGTTTCAATGAATAGATCTCGTCTTAAACTGACATCTTTCTTCTTCTCTATAGGGTCTTCATTCAAGTGCTCTGCAGTTACAGTACCCTCCCTCTTTACGCCATTGTCTCACAGGTAAAAGCTAATTTCAGATTCTTTAGGTTTGGCTTTCGAATTCTGTCAGAAAAATTGACCCCTCTTCTTGTGATACAACAGATGGGAAGTAACTTCAAGAAAGCTATATTCGAGGAGAATGTCCAGGTTGGTCTTGTTGGTTGGGCACAGAAAGTGAAGAACAAGAGAGACCTAAAAACTGCAGCTGCAGCTGCTAATGGAAGCGAAGGAAGCTCTCAGGCTGGTGGTCCTGGTTCTGGTTCTGGTCCTGCTCCTGGTGCAGGATTTGGAGGAATCCAGCTCAGCAGGTTGACAAGAAACAACGCAGGGGACACAAACAACGAGATTACACCTGATCATAACAATTGAAACACTGATCAGATTTAGCTTCAAGGTCCGGTTTTGTTGTTGCACCTAAGCTATAGTGACTTGATATTTTTGTTATAAAGTTACTATCTTCGGATTAGAATTAAGGAATTGAATATGTTATGTATATTGTATGATTTGGAACATTTTAGTTAGGGATGCTCAGTCTAGACTTTGGTTAAGTTTGGATTCAATATTGTGGTTTGGTTTATGATATATCGAAATCAATGGCAAACCAAATATCGTCTGGTTCAGATTTGTTTTTTACTCTATTTTTTGGTAAGTATATTTAAATTTAAAAAAATTTATAGGGATCAATCAAACTTTTGGAATGATTTTTGTTCAAATCGATTGTTAAATATGGTTTGGATAAATAGTCCAAAAACATTTAGTTTTAGTTGTGTTACAAGAAAATAGATATTTAAGTTTTTTTTTTTTTAATATCTTAAAACATATCAAAACTCAAATCATTCAGTAAATTTTGGTAAAGGTTTTAATCAGTTTTTGTTTGATTTGATATTTGGTTATGGTTGATTTGAATGTGCAGTAAAGAAAAGCGAAACAATATTATTCCTTCGGTTTGGGTGATTAAACTGGATTGTGTTGACGCTTTGAACAACTTCAAAATTAATATTTCCTTTTACTCTCTGAACCCTTTTACTATTGCAAGAGAGTCAACGCCACAGCCAAGTACTCGCTACGCTACATTCATTTTCTTCTTCGAAAGCTCGCTATGGATCTTCTCAAGAACCCTCACGTCACGATTGGTCTATCTGAGACTTTCGCTAGGTTAAAGTCACAAGGCAAAGTAAGCAATATCTCTTCAAATCCTTGAAATTTCAATTTTTATCTCTTTTGTTCTGGTTCGTTCTGATCTGGGGTTTTCGATTTATTTTATATTGTTGTTGAAAACTACATTTTTTAGGTGGCTCTGATTCCATATATCACAGCTGGTGATCCAGATCTTTCCACAACAGCAAAAGCTCTCAAAGTGCTTGATTCGTGTGGCTGCGACATAATCGAACTCGGTGTTCCTTACTCTGATCCATTAGCTGATGGTCCAGCAATCCAGGTTCGATCCACACAAATGCCACACATTTTAATCATACTCTAAATCTTAAACCTTATCTTTCTTGTTTTAGGCTGCTGCGAGACGTTCGTTACTTAAAGGAACCAACTTTAACTCAATTATCTCTATGCTTAAAGAGGTGTGTACTGGTTTTGTATACTTACCTCTCTTACCTTTTGTAGCTTATAGATGATGAAAGCGTGAATTTGCTACTCTTGGTTTTTAATTTTCTTAAAAAGAGGACTCCTTTTATTCCAAATTTCTTCAGGTTATCCCTCAGTTATCTTGTCCAATTGCATTGTTTACGTATTACAATCCGATCCTGCGGCGAGGAATCGACAACTATATGACTATTATAAAGAATGCTGGAGTTCATGGTACATTAACGTTTTCAAGTTTTCTCCCAAGTGAAATGCTTATGCTGTTTCAGGGCCCAGTTTCTACACCATTTGCTTCCATTTATTCTTGGTTTATGTCTTCTCTACATTAATAGTTTATTACATAACATGGTATCTCTTCATAGGCCTTCTTGTTCCTGATGTTCCACTCGAGGAGACTGAGACTCTGCGGAACGAAGCTCGGAAGCATCAGATTGAACTAGTATGATGTTTTCCTCTAGCTGTCAATCAAATTAAGAGATTTCATCTTTCGTATCCTTTACCATATTTACTATGTTGTCCTCAAGGTACTGCTCACAACACCCACAACCCCAACCAAACGAATGAACGCCATTGTTGAAGCATCCGAAGGATTCATCTATCTTGTAAGAATCACAGTTTCGTAACTCTTTAGATCAGTAAATTATGCATGTAAGTTTCATGTTCTTATGTGTGATTATTGTTATTTTCAGGTAAGTTCAGTAGGAGTTACTGGTACGAGAGAGTCTGTTAACGAACAAGTTCAATCTCTTCTACAACAAATCAAAGAGGCAACAAGCAAGCCAGTCGCGGTTGGATTTGGCATATCAAAACCTGAGCATGTGAAACAGGTTTGGCTGCATATGCACTGGATTAGCAATATAATGGCAGTGGGATTTGTTAACCCAGCTCAGTTGTTTCACATTACAGGTAGCTGAATGGGGAGCAGACGGAGTTATTGTTGGTAGCGCAATGGTTAAGATATTGGGGGAGTCTGAATCATCTGAGCAAGGACTTAAGGAGTTAGAAGTTTTCACTAAATCTTTAAAGTCTGCTCTTGTCTCTTGAATACACAATGGTTCTTCTCTTAATTTAATGCAAAGAACCAGATGGTGCTATTATTGCTTCTTAATAATTTAACATTCATCTCCAAATAAAACTTGAGAGTTGTACATTCTTATTAAATTTTCGGATTTGGAAGGAGAAATACAAGAATGGCTAAAACAAACAAATGATATAGGCTCAGCGAGCTTGCAGAATGCATATGTTTAACGCTGTGACACGGATTCCGCAGAGAACAGGTACTTGACACGGGAGAGAACCGAATCATGAGCAGGATCATAAGGATGGTCCTTGGAAGGGATCTCCAGGATAGCAGGAACTGGCTTGTTGTAGCTATCCACCAAGAAGCGGATCATATTGGCAATCTACACGCATGAAATTTTCTTATTATGTTTTTGACACTGTAGAAAGAAACAGACTTTAATGTCTAGAGCACATAGAAATAGAGATTTGGATCCTTATGATCCTGCTCATGATTCATTCATAGACATATCATTAGCTGCAATGTGATCAGTGTTTCAATTGTTATGATCAGGTGTAATCTCGTTGTAATCGCCAAAACATGCACCAGGACCAGGACCAGAACTAGAATCAGAAACCAGAACCAGGACCACCAGCCTGAGAGCTTCCTTCGCTTCCATTGGCAGCTGCAGCTAATGAATGATAGCAGGAGCAGGATCATTCTATTTCAAGCTCATGAATGATATGTCTCAAAGGAATAATGCAAAGTGGCCTCATCCTATGTTTCTTCATACATTGGGATCCAATAGTATATTAATTGCTGGGAAAAAGATAGCAAAACTACCCTACATAATGGTGACCCTGATCCATGATCAAAAGGGTGCAAGCAAGGTAGGATATTTATTAATGGCAGTAAACATAAGGGGCTCAATAAAGTGGAGAAGTACACGTCATGACCTCTTTGATAATGACTAAAATAACACATCACAGACACAGCAGTTAAGGTGAGTAACAAGGACAAGTATACTTGACTTGGAAGAAAACACTTACATATTGGCTTAAAAGAATGATAGCAATATCATCCCTCGATGAGAATTCCTTGAAAGCATCCTCAATTTGTCTCACAGTTGTCTCTAAAAGGCAAAAAAAAAGTTAAAAGAAAGAAAAAATCAATCAGTTTAGAAGACTAGAGGGTAAATTATACAGTTCTACAGAAATAGAAGTTATGAAAGTTATCTCCTAACAAGACCATATGAAATTGATTTGATAGATAAATTCAACTAATTTGATTTTGTCCAATGGATACTACTTTGAGATAAGTGACATAACTTGATACATGATTGAGAAGATTATCTTTCCTAAAGATCATTATGAGTGCAAAAACGTACTTGAATCCACTATGAGGTAATTTGTCTTCCTCCTTATGTCAACATTACCAACTCCAGCCATCAAAAATCCAACAACCGTGTCCTGTACACAAAATTTTAGACAAGTAAGACACATTGGAGATTGCTAAGGGTTATATCAATGGATAATTTGAGACAATTCTGCCACCATTTGGCAAAAAACGTGTCACCAGTAACAGTAACTGAACAAGAAAGAACTTGCAAGTTAAATTTATAAAATAAGAGACTAGGCATAGTTTTGAGGTAGAATACAATTGATAAAATTCAATTCTTATGCCAGAACAGTTGAAACTGACACAGAAAACATAAATCCCTAGTTATTCAATGAAAATACAGTTTCTAGGAAGAATATAAAGCAGTTTTCGACTCCTTAGTTTCCTGATTCGTGCATCAGATGGAATCCACATTCAGTGATAGCAGATCAGATCATCAGTAGATCTAGTCTGATACTACAAGAATGATATCTAAGGCTTGAACACGAGTACCAAAACGTTTAAAAATTTCACAAACAAATCCAAGGTCCATACCCACAACGCATTGATTTAGTTCAGATTAAATCTCAAAGATCCAAATGAAAAATCAACAGTATCTAAAGAACCAAATCACGGAACCTCAAATCCGCCATCAACGTATTAAAAATGAGTTTTTTTCGTAACGATTTTACCTCATCGGCGATAATTGCAATGAGGGCAGAGTTGCGAGTAGGGATCGGAGCTCTCCCAGCCATATTTGATTCAACTACACACGAAAAAAAAAATTCCCAGAAGAAAAATCAATCCACCGAAGACAATTATCGAAATTGGGTTAAACCCTAATCAATTCCTGATTACAGATCGGAAAAGAAGCTTTGAAGAAGGAGAAAAAGCTATTAGATTTTACTCATTACCTCTTTTCTCTGTTATTCTCTGTTCTTTCGATTAGATTGACAGATTCGTAATCAGTACCAAAAGACCACGCGCAAAAAAACTTGGAGTCAGAACGAGAACGTGATCCGATTTTCCTATATTACCCCTGCTTTCTAAACCTAATAACAGTACTACCCTCTTTTAATAATTGCTCTTTAATAGTTAAAATGGCAAAAAGTGTAAATACTAGTAAAATAATGGTAGGGGCAAACGATTTGAGTGCAAGTCCCATCAAAGCCAGCTTGCTTTTTCAAGGGTAATTTTGTCTTTTCATATTTTCAATATCTCTTTTTATTGTCTCTACTTTAGAAAAACCTCCTGTAATGATATGTGAAGCAGAACAAATCAAAATCCACAGAGACAGAGAGAGAAGAAGAAGAAGAGTGAGCTCCAATGGCGGATTCTCACTCTCACAACAATCAACTCTCAAAACACACTTCTATTTTCAATTTACGTTTATGGGTCGTTCTCGGCGTTTGCGTTGGGGCCACAATTGTTATTTTACTCGTTCTCATCTCTCTCTGGTTCATTTACAGAAAAAGCGACATCAATAACAAATCATCTCTCGATTCTTCCACTAAATCCAACCATACGATAGTCCCCGTTGTTTCCAAAGAGATTCGGGTCGACCCATCTCAACCCGACCCAGCCCCGGAGACACACCAAAACCAAGCTGTGTCTAACCATAGAGTAGACGATAACAAAAGTCACATCGAGATTGGAAAAGATCATCGGATTTCGTATCCGGAGCGAGGAGGTTGGAATGGTTCCGGGTCTGGCTCCGGGTCAGGTGATCAAGGTTTAACTTTGTCTTCAGGTCCTGAGGTTTCTCATTTAGGTTGGGGACATTGGTACACGTTGAGAGAGCTTGAGCTTTCTACTAATGGATTTGCAGACGAGAATGTTATCGGACAAGGAGGTTATGGGATTGTGTATAGAGGTGTTCTTGAGGACAAATCAATGGTGGCTATAAAGAATCTGCTCAACAACAAAGGACAAGCTGAGAAAGAATTTAAAGTTGAAGTTGAAGCAATTGGAAGAGTGAGACACAAGAATCTGGTGAGATTGCTTGGTTATTGCGTTGAAGGAGCTCATAGGGTGTTAGTTTATGAATATGTTGATAATGGGAATTTAGAACAATGGCTTCATGGTGGTGGATTGGGATTTAAGAGTCCTCTTACTTGGGAGATTAGAATGAACATTATTCTTGGAACAGCTAAAGGGTTAATGTATTTACACGAAGGTCTTGAGCCTAAAGTTGTTCACCGGGACATCAAATCGAGTAACATCTTGCTTGACAAGCAATGGAACTCCAAAGTTTCTGACTTTGGACTAGCTAAGCTTTTGGGTTCAGAGATGAGCTATGTGACTACTCGTGTGATGGGTACGTTCGGGTATGTGGCTCCTGAGTATGCGAGTACTGGGATGTTGAATGAGAGGAGCGATGTTTATAGCTTCGGTGTTCTTGTTATGGAGGTGATTTCAGGGAGGAGTCCTGTGGATTATAGCCGGGCTCCGGGAGAAGTGAATCTTGTGGAATGGTTGAAGAGAATGGTGACGAATCGAGATGCGGAAGGTGTTTTGGATCCGAGGATGGTCGAGAAACCGTTGTTAAGGTCATTGAAGCGTACCCTTTTGGTAGCTTTGAGATGTGTTGATCCTAATGCTCAAAAGAGACCAAAGATGGGTCATATCATTCACATGCTTGAAGCTGAGGATTTAGTCGCTAGAGATGATCGCAGAAACTCTGGAGGAGGAGGAGGAATAGAACCAGTAAGGGCACCGCCGAATGTGAATGAATTAGAGGATGAGAGTGGTAAATCCGTTCTGATCAACAATGACCAATTAGCTTTGGAGAAGGAGAGTCGGGAAAAGGGAGAGGCTTTGGCATTATAATTTTGTTAATTTTGAGAAGTTTTTTTTTTTTTTGTGTGTGTTGTATGTATTCGTGTAGATTCTTGTAATTTTGCAGTAATTGAAAATGTTGCTTGAAAAATATCTATATGGTTTTTTGTTTTCTTTAGGTTCTGTCTATTGTAATATATCCTATATAGTGATTTATGTTATTGATGACATTTATGTTAAGGTCTTTTGATTTATGTCTATTAAAAGATATAGAGAGTTAAATTCCATCGGTTTTGTTAATTGTTTTGATAAGTACGTGTCTAAAAATATCTAATTTGATAAGTCACATAACATTTCCTAAGCTTCACGGTTCACGTGTTGGCCTGGGAATTATTTTCCAATATAATTATTTTTGGGTTAGATTTGGTTTGTATTTTGTCGGATTAAATTTTGTTCGAATTTCAGATTTAAATCTCAAAAAGAAATTCAAAAAAAATTGGGTTTCGATAGAGTTCAGGTTCAGATTCGGGTTTTCTGAATTTTTTGAGTTTTCTTGTTCGAATTCAGATCAGTTTTGTGTATGTTACACATATTAAATTCAAATAGAATAAAATAATCGAATTAGGATATTTTCTCATGAATAATTATGGATTTTCAAGTTTTTGGATATCTTAATGAATATCGAATTTTCGAGTTTAAGTATTTACTCTCTGATAAAATAATTTACTAATTTAGATTTCGAATTTGGATGAAATTGGGATCGAAGGTTCGGGTTTGAAATTTTTGCCCAACCTTAGTTCACCATCTTCGTCAAACCTCTTATGGGCCACGGATACTGTTCTCTTTTTCTTTCCTTTTTAAATTGTTCCAAAACAATTTGTTTCCGATTTTGACCATAAATCGAAGTTATAAAGTTGGAGATAACATGAGGTGTTTTTTTGTATATTTAAATGTCTAAACATTTTGACTTTTAAAAAAATACTAATCTAGTTTTGTAACTCTTCATATCTATATACTTTTCACTTGATTTACAATAAAATACCGTTCTATTTTTCTTGGTGGGCTAAATCTTGTTTGTTTAATGCGAGTTTCTAAATCAGTTCTTGTTGTAAGCCGATTAACCATTATATTAGTGAAGTTAGATATCAAATCCACGTATTCAATGCTACTATGCCCGTTGGGTTAATGCCAATCAAATCTTTCATTTCTCTTGTATTGGTCGTCGTTGCCTCACAATACAAGAGGAGAGGACGGAGATCATTATTCTCGTAATTAACATCTTCCCATCTAATCTTTTTGGATATCAATTTATCCTTATAACTTTTCATAAATACTATTTTAGAAATTGTCTTCTTTCTTATTTGGGTTTCTTTCCCCCTTAGATCAAAACATGTAATTTGACAGAGAGATTAATGAACGTTATACCAGTAATATCAATATTATAAAAATTATTAAAAATCAGAATATATAAAAGAAAATAAAAAGATGATTTTATTATACGTAATTAAAAGAAAAGAATATTCTGATGTGGGTGGACCTAATGCAAATAGGCAAGAACCCGACGAAAGCAAAACATACACATAAAAAGTGAGAGAGCGATATGAACACTATCTTCTCCATTGACGATTTCTCCGATCCCTTCTGGGAAGCACCTCCTCCTCTTAATCCTGACTCATCCAAGCCTCTTACGGCGGACCAACTCAGCCAGAGTCAACCTGAATGGACTTTCGAGATGTTTCTGGAAGAGATTTCTTCATCGGCGGTGAGCTCGGAGCCACTTGGAAACAACAACGCGATCCTCGGAGTTTCATCGGTGCAGTCTCTTCCTTCTGTTTCTGGACAGAATGATTTTGAGGAAGACAGTCGATTTCGCCGCGATCACGAGAACTGGGATTGCGCTGCTCCGCCAACGACGGTGATTGCTGATTCCGATGATTACCATCGTGTTCTTAAGAACAAGCTTGAGTCTGAGTGCGCTACTGTTGTAGCTCTTAGGGTTTATCTTCTATTTCCCCTCTTCTTCTTTTTTAATTATCTATATTTCGATTTCCGCAAGAAGATCTAAATCTCAAGCTCTGATGTTGTCTTCTTTGTGTTATGTAGGCTGGGTATGTGAAGCCTGAAGATACAACTGGTTCTCCTGAAACTCAATTTCAACCAGCTCAATCCAGTCCTCTTACTCAAAGTAAATTCCTTGCTATCATCTTATAGCTCGTTTCTTAGTCAAACCTGCAGATTAGTCAAGCCTACAGATTCGTTTCTCTGCTGTGAACGTTTTGTGTTTGTAGTTTTTTATACTAAATTAATGAATTGTGCTGTAGAAATGGAAAATGGTACTTTTTGCTGGATCATGCGCTTAATTCTATCCATAAAGTTTGAATCTTTTTGTGACTGTCTTCTTGAAATTAATCTGCTTTCTGAAGACCAATAAGATTGGGATTGAGATGGATTAAGGTTGTTAGTTCAACATTTCTATAAACAGGAGTGGCTTAACGTGTCAAATCATTATATCGGCGCTACTACAGTTTTCTTTCGGATATCTCTTTGAGCCTTACATATAGTAAGTTTAATCGTGGTAGGTTCTTTGATGGCCCCAGGAGAACTTGGTGTTACTTCTTCCTTACCAGCTGAGCTGAAAAAAACTGGTGTACCAATGAAGCAGGTTACTACTGGATCATCGAGAGAAGATTCTGATGACGATGACCTTGACGAAGAGAATGAAACCACTGGTTCCTTGAATCCAGAGGACGTTAAAAAATCTAGAAGGTAGTGTGATTCTTTTTCTCCAGTGTCTTGTCTTTCAAAGAGCTTACCTTTACAGTGAAACAGTTTTGAAACCTTGTTCTTCCTTTAATACTTGTAGGATGCTGTCAAATCGAGAGTCAGCTAGGCGATCTAGAAGGAGAAAACAAGAGCAAACTAGTGATCTCGAAGCACAGGTTTCATATCATATCTTCTCAACGCCTTATTTTCTTGTGGTTAAGTATATTGATGAGACCTAATTTTCTATTTTGACAGGTTAATGAGATAAAGGGTGAACATTCATCACTTCTTAAGCAACTGAGCAGCATGAATCACAAGTATGATGAAGCTGCCGTTGGTAATAGAATACTAAAAGCTGACATTGAGACATTAAGAGCTAAGGTAAGAAGACTTCAATATTCTTCCTCTCTCTTTTTTCTGAGCTACCCATATTTTTTTCTATATTAATAACTATAGTAATTTCCATGTTATGTTAAGGTGAAAATGGCGGAAGAAACCGTTAAGAGAGTAACAGGAATGAATCCGATGCTTCTCGGGAGATCAAACAGAATGCCAGCTTTTCAACCACAATCAAACCTAAACCATATGCCAAATCCCAACATCGGAATTCCAACCATTCTACCTCCAAGAATCGAAAACAATTTCGTTCCTCCTCCATCGTTAAACTCCCAAACTAACTCTCAGTTACAGAGAATAAGAAATGGGCAAAATCACCATGTTGTTCCAGGCGCCAACCCGTACAGCTGGACTACGGAACCTCATAAAGATTCAGCATGGTAAGCTATTAAATGGGCTCTCATTTTAAGACCATTAAAAACATTTTAAGTTCTATGAGCCCTGTTTATGCATATCAGATTCTTGTTTACCCTTTTTTGGCTCATTTTTACAGGCCGAAAAAATGCGTGGACTGATGAAACAAGAAGCGGGTTTCGCGCTATATTAATATGTCTCTTCATCTTTGTTTGTAAGTGTTATAAGTTATTAACCATGAGAAAACATTTTGTGAAAATACAGTCTCATAGCTTTATATAGACACTGTCTTATAACATTACAAGATTCTTAATGAGAATCTGTCTTTCTAATTATAGCTAATAACAGAGTGGAGATCTGTTTTTATCCAATTAAAAAAAGAAAGTTCAACTCATATCCCACATGAATTTTCTAATTTCCCCTGTCATTATATTCCGACAACCTCGGCTATTTCCATGGTAGATCGAACAAGCAACCACATTCTCTCTTTCAGAAAGACAAAAAGAAAAGAGAAACAGAGGAGAAAAAGAGACGACGACGACGACAAACAAGTAAAAGAAAAAGGTCGTCGTTCTTCTATTTTTTTCTCCTCTTTCTCCTCCTCTGTTTCACGGCGTACGTTAGCCAAAATGGGTTCGAGTAAGCTAAAACGCGCCATAGGAGCCGTGAAAGATCAAACAAGCGTAGGATTAGCCAAAGTCGGAGGTCGAAGCAGTTCTTTAACGGAACTTGAAATAGCCATCGTGAAAGCAACAAGACACGATGAATATCCAGCGGAGGAGAAATACATCAGAGAGATCTTAAGCCTAACATCTTACTCACGCAACTATGTAAGCGCTTGTGTGTCAACTCTCTCGAGACGACTTAGCAAGACCAAGAACTGGTCGGTTGCTCTCAAAACCTTGATTTTGATCCAACGGTTGTTAACAGAAGGCGAACGAGCCTACGAGAAAGAGATCTATTTCGCGACGAGACGAGGAACGAGATTGCTAAACATGTCTGATTTCAGTGATAAGAATCGGTCTGATTCATGGGATTACTCTGCTTTTGTTCGGACTTATGCTTTGTATTTGGATGAGCGGCTTGATTTCCGGATGCAAGGAAGGAAAGGAAAATGCGGTGGTGGTGGTGGTGGTGGTGGTGATGGTGGTGATTACGGCGATGAAGATGATCATCGAGAGACCAGTACTGATAATAATCGGTCAAGATCTATTGTGGTTAAGTCTAAACCGATCACAGAGATGAAAACAGAGAAAATTTTCACCAGAGTACAACACTTACAACAGCTTCTTGATCGTTTCTTGGCTTGTCGTCCAACAGGTAAAATCATTAATTAACTAGTTTCAATTAGAAGTTGTAAGCTTAAACATTTTAAAATTGATCCATCGCAATTAGAAGTTTTAAATAGGCCTCTCCATCGCAATATCTTTACTTGCAACTCACGTTTTTCTAATTCCACTTTGGGATTTCTTGGCTAACAAGTTAGGTCTCTGCAACAGGTAATGTGAAGAACAACAGAGTGGTGATTGTGGCTCTGTATCCAATAGTAAAAGAGAGTTTTCAGATATATTTCAACATAACAGAGATAATGGGTGTATTAATAGACCGATTCATGGAACTAGACATTCATGATTCAATCAAAGTCTTTGAAATCTTCTGTCGAGTTTCTAAACAATTCGACGAGTTAGATCCGTTTTATGGATGGTGTAAGACCATGGGAGTTGCAAGATCTTCAGAGTATCCAGAACTGGAAAAGATCACACAGAAGAAACTTGATCTCATGGATGAGTTTATAAGAGACAAAACAGCTTTAGCAACACAAACAACGAAATCATCATCAAAAAAGTCTAACAAATCTGAGGAGGAGGAGGAGGAGGAGAAAAAAGAAGAGGAATTTCAAGAAGATTTAAACTCCATTAAAGCATTACCAGCAGCAGAACACAAAGAAGAAGAAATCGAAACGAAGAAATTTTTTGAGGAAGTGGTTACAAGACAAGATCAAGAAGGTGATTTGTTGGATTTAGCAGGTGATGAAGGTGAAACTACATTAGCGGTTGGTGATAGTTTGGCTTTAGCGTTATTCGATGGAGCGGTTGCGACTGAGAGTGCGTCTGGACCGGGGTGGGGAGCGTTTAATGATGATTCAGCAGATTGGGAGACAGCTTTGGTGAAGTCAGCGACGAGATTGTCAGGACAAAAGAATGAGCTTGGAGGAGGATTTGATAGTTTGTTGCTTGATGGAATGTATCAATACGGTGCGGTTAATGCTGCGGTTAAAGCGTCTACGGCTTATGGAAGTAGTGGAAGTGCCAGTAGTGTGGTTTTTGGCTCTGCTGGAATCCCAGCTGGTAAAAATCACAGTTCCGATGTATTTTCAGTTAAATTTGGTTTAACCAGGATTGATTTGATGTTAATTGTGATGCAGCCTCAATGTTGGCATTGCCAGCGCCGCCACAGACGGCCAATGGAAACAGAATTGGAAGCAAAATTACGGTGATGGTGGACCCATTCGCGGCGTCGCTAGAGGTTGCACCACCAGCGTATGTGCAAATGAATGATATGGAGAAAAAACAAAGATTGTTAATGGAAGAACAAATAATGTGGGATCAATACAATAGAAATGGAAGACAAGGTCAGATGAATTTCATGCAAAACCACCAACAACAGTATCAGCTTCAATATTCCATGGGGCCTTACTCTTACACACCTCGCTATTGATATTTATATTAACAAACAAAACACAAATCACTTTTGTTATTTTACTTCGTAAAATTCTAAGAACAAAAGAAAAAAACAAACAAGAAGAGTAAATACCAGAAACATAAGATGTGTCTGTTATCTTCTTTTATAATCTTTCGGCTTTTGTTAACGATTATCTTTCGAATCTGTTGTTTTTGTTAAAATTCGAATTTTTATTAATGGTAAACGTAATTGTTCCTCTACATTTGACTATAATTTTTTTTAATTATAATATTGGTCTATTTTTTAAGACTTGGAGTAGAGTTTAAAAAAACAGAAGGTGTTAGAAGAAATAGTTCAAATAAGAAGTCCACAAGCTACTAAAAACAATACAAATGATCAAAATATTTTCATCTGAGAAAATACAGATGGAGCTGTAATTCTAAATTTGCTCAGCTTGTTCTTTGCAGAATACTCAACTCTACACACAATCCCCTGTTAGCTCTATTTACACATATTCTTAGGATAAACCTCTTAGCTATTGTCAAATCGACCGGTTTCTTCTGTCTCGCTTCGTTGTTTCTCCATTTAGTAATAACATTTAACCTGCAACTCAGGTGAAGAAAATCAGTTGTAAGGTAAGAGATTCAACAAAGGCAAAAGTTTGCCTGAGGTCTTACATTTTGTTATTGATCTACCTCTTAGGTGCTTCTATCCTTTAAGTCCCCTGACCATTAGTACAATGTACCATCTGCCACACTTTTAAGTTCCCCGGTTTGATCACCAGTCACCTACCAGGTTATTTCCAGCCAGTCAGAAAACATTGAGCCTGCGACTGATACTATCAAATCAGACGATAACTGTGATGTGTTAACTACGGCAAGGCAATCACCATTGATGCTCCAAACCGTGAGTAGAGTTCCAGCAGCAATTATGATTTCTTCTGTAAGGCCATTTATGTAGACTGATGAAATTGTAACCGGGAAATTCGGAAGCTGCCTCACAAAACTTAAAGAACTGAGATCCCATATGATAACTGTACAGTCATCTGAACCGCTTGCAATCATCATGTATGATAGAAGGCATGGCGAACAACCATCTCCTACTGAGAAGCTTGTGAAATTGATTGACAAAAACATTCGGTTAAGCACAATTGGGTGTGATGGAGACTTGAAAAAAGTATGTGGTCATCAACTGTGGTTTGCATCAAGACAACGTCAAGATAAAAATCTTCTTTAAAGTTGTGTTTAAAAACAAAAAAAAGTATATTATATTCAAAAAAAGAAAAAAAAAATTCTTTTTGGGTGATATTCTCTAAATGCCCAAATTTGTGTTCATTGTATTGTTGTGGCCAAACTATTCATATCTGAGCCAACAGTATTTCTTTTAAAAGTAAGCAGATTAGTATAATATACTTATGTAAGAAAAAAATAATAACTTAGATGTCATAATCTCATTGATCACTAATAGAGGTTATAGATTCTCCGATAATATATCTACATAGCCAAAGAAAACTCTAGAGATAAATGTGATCTGAATGTTAAGCCCAGAGCAAAGAAAATGGAATTGTTACTGCAACTTTTATATCAACCTACGATCCCATCACTAGCCAAAAAAAAAAAAGCAAAGCAAGAAGTAGTTGTATAGAATGGGGACGAAGAGCTCGTAAAAACATAAAAGCAAACTATATTGATCCCATTAACAATGTTCTTTAGTTTATCTTTTGACTTTTTGTGGTCGCATGTACTTGTTCTTTGTTTTGTTTTTGGTTTAAAGTGTTCGCATGTTCATGCGTGTCCTCGTCAACAAGCTCTTTGACCTTCGTTTTTTTTTATCCCTTTTATCTTTTCTACTTTATATTATTCCTCGTAGTTTTCTACATCTTTTTTATCTGATTCCTTCTCACGCTCCTTTTGATTTGATTGTGTATGTCCATAATATATAGTTAACTAATAATTTGTGGTAATCCATCGCTATTAACACATGTAATAAGTTTGTAACGATTTGTCACTTTTGTAATGGATAAATAAATTAGCGACTATTCATCACAGTATGCGATGTTATGACACATGTTGTTGTTCATTGCTATTGCCATAGTGGCAACATAAATGACCATCAAAATATAAGATCCTTGTCTCTGAATAGTGATTACGGTACAAATTATGTTCTATAAGATCCTTGTCCCTGCTTAGCAGTGATTACGGTAGAAATTATGTTATATCAAAATATAAGATCCTTGTCAACATAGATGACAGATCATGTTATATATAAATATCCAATAATTGCATATTTTATGATGTATAGATGTACGTATATTTATGAAGTTGTATAGTTCTATAGTATCTGTCACAATCAAATAAGCTGGCTTTGAGGGGACACGTTCATCAATCCCTAGAGGTGCAGTTTGTGGGGCTTGATCCAATTATTTTTGATGTAGAAAATTATATTGTTCATGTAAAACTTATAAAAGAGTAATGTTTTTAACCGACGTAATTTTGGAAAGGGGGATTCTAAATGTTCTCCTTGTACGAATTTATTCGACAAGAAAATCCAACGTAAACTAGAAAAAATAATCAAAGTGTCGTTAGTTCAATTAAAAAAAAATTTAGGTGAAATTTAGAGGTTACAAAATTAAATAAAATTTAGGACAAAACTAATATTATAAGAAGATTATGAATTTCGACCCTATACTTCCTAATATTTAAAAAAATACCAGAGAAAGTATTAACAAAACAATACTTAGAAAAGTAACCAAAAAGAAATGCTCTTTGTCCTTTGTGTTTTTGTTCCCGATGGCATTTCAGTAATTTTAGAGCAACAAAATAATGGAACTAAGACGAAGATTTCAGTTTTACTCCGATTACATATTGTGGGGCCCGGAGAATCCCAGATCGTAAGCCTTCTGAAACGACGACGACTCGTGACCATGAGATTCGGTATCGTACGCTGACATAGGAAACGCCACTCCACTTGCGTATTCTAGCAAATCTCCTGGTCCCACACTAACGTGCACTCCATGACCCCTGAGTCCAAGAAAGTCTCTGGTCAAACGGTCAGCTTTCTGCCACGTGGACGTGAACCCATCAACAACTAGCTGAGCGTACTCAGACGAAGAAGATGACGTTATCATGACTGGTTCAACTCCATGAAGCTCGTTGATCGTCGCCAAATGTCGGTGATGACCAATTGATCGCGTCTGACCTCCGCCGCCGAACGCAGCAGAGCTGAGAGTGGTCGCTTTTTGAAGGAGAGCCGTCGCGGAAAGAGCTGCCGTGGAAGATGAAGAGACGGCGGCTGCGGAATGTGATGGGTCGACGTAAAGAGGTGACGTGAAGAGCAAGGGAGAAGAAAAAGATTTGTTGAGCATAAAGTGACGATCTTGGAAATTAGAGTTAGGGTTGATCAGATTGGACGAAGAAGATGAGAGGATTCTTGCATTTTCTTCGGCTAATGCATCACAAAACGCTCTATGCGTTATGAAACTGTCTTTCCTGTTAATAAAAGTATCCCAAAAAATAAAACAAAATTAGAATATATATATATATATATACATATATGTAAATACGTTTGATGATGATGATGTAACTGCAAGAAGTGAAATAATTTTTATGTGGACCACTCAGAGAGAAGGAAGTTTCAAAATTCTAAGAAAAGCTTTTGAATCCTATTATGTAATAATGGACCAACGCAGTCTACACGTAGCAAATCAAATCATAGATTACAAAATCTTGTTCAGCATTATGATGAAGGAGAAGTAATACCTTATCTCCCTCAATGATGCAATACAAATTTTAATAACAATAGGAAAAAGGGCATTTTTATTTGGACAAGAAATATACATATGTCTGATATACACACACATTAGCTCTAAGAACTGTAAATTGATTTATGTTAATTTCGTATATATAAAATTCGCTCTTCGTGCATATATATTTATACATTAATGACCAATATATATATATATATATATATATAGTGTCTTAATTCATGAATTTTGCCACTGCATTTAATTTGAACTCAAACTATATTCCATGAACAGAGACACTACCAGATTAGTCAAAGAACATTACCAAAAGAAGACAACTGAAATTAGTCACACGAAAGCATTAAATTCATCTATATATTTTACTACAATATATTCCAAGAAAAATTATAGATTCAGTGATCCACATATAACATCTGGACTCCCTATCTTTGATTAGATTTGTCACAGAGACAACATTAAGAATATCAAAGAACAAAAAAAAAATCAACAAGGAACATAGAAAGATTTTCACAAAAGAACCAAAATAATAATAAGAAGAATAAAGATTAGAAAAGCGTACCTAGAGAAAAGAGTGCCACAGTCACATCTATACTCTCTTGTACCACAGATCTTAGAGTGAGCTTTCCAATCAGATTGAACAGCATAGAACTTTGAACACTTTTCACATTTCCATTTCTTCTCTCCATGCTTCCTGCAAAAGTGTTTCTTGATCCCTGTGAGATCACCAAGAGCCCTAGATGGATGATGATGAACACAGTCTATCTCTGGGCACACATAGACTTTCTTCCTTTGTTGTTCTTTGCTATTCTTCTGCTTCAGCTTCCATGGAAGATTGTGGCCTCTCCTGTGAAGCTGTAGATTCTGATCTCTTTGAAACCCTTTGTTACATATCTCACATATGAATCTGTTTGTTGCAAGAAGTGCCTTTGGTGATAATGCGATTACCTCTGCATCTGGATCTGCCAAAAAAAAACAGTTCCACATGAAACACATTCTTGATAAAAAAGATGATTTTGATACAAACCCTAATTTTAAAAAGAAGAAGAACCCTTTTACAAAAACCCATATGAAAAAAGTTTCTAGATTCTGGTAGTAATATAATAATCCATATGAAAAAGTTATCATATAAAGAAAAAGAAGAAGAAGAAGGTGAAACTAGGTTCTAAGATTCTACCAGGAATAAAACACTCAGATTAAAACAGTTTCCAGATTCAACTGATATTCAAAAACCCATATGAAATAAAGCCTATCTAGTCAAGAGAAAGTTTTAAAAAAATGATATTTTAGTTACCAGGATTTCCAGGAAGGCCTCTCCTTTTCTTAGTCTTGTGAGTCTCCGGATGTGTACAAAGACTGGAAACTACATTGTTCAAGCCACTAAAATCTTGGATAGTACTGAGTACTGTGTTACTAGAAGAAGCACTTGCTTCAGCAGACAAAGAGCTTAGTTTATAGGACAAGGAATGAGATGAAAACATATCCATGGCTATATGAAGAAGAAAGCTCCAACCAGAGAAAAAAACAAAAACTTGGAAGAAAACTATAAAAAGATCCAAACTTTGGTTTATTCTGATCTCTTAAAATAAAGGACCTTAGATCAAGTACCTAGAGAGATAGAAGTGTACACAGAAATACACCATTCTTTGGCTATATATGCAAGAAAACAAAACAAAAACAATATTAATAATTTAGTTTGTTGAGGTGTATGTAGATGCACATGTATATGTAATGTCTCAAAAGCAAGAGGACGACCATGATGGATTATTCTCCAAGGTCGCTATCAGATACATATATATGTGTGTGCTTACAATAAATGCAAAGACTGTTTGATTCCCATTTTTGTATTTGTTTTTCTATGTGCAGATAAATACCACAGAGGAGGAGAGAGACTGTATTTGAAAGTGAGACTTTTGACCTTGTTGTCAAATATTTTTAACTGTTTTTTTTTCTTCTTATTTTTATGTTTGTTTTGGTCCTTTTGGAGACTCTTCTAGTTTCTGCATTACAGAGAAGAGTGATGATTACAGGACCAGACTATAAGCATTTACTTAGAATTGTCTACTAAAAAGAAGAGTAGACCCCAGAAAGAGAAGAAAAAAGCAAGCTATGCAGTTAATGGAGAAGATTGTGAGATGAGACTTAGGAGGCCTAATTTCCTTAAATGGAAGTAATAATTACTTATTTATCAAAGAAAACGAATCTTTTCGATTTATTGGGTGTGTGTATATAGGAAATGTTTTTGTTTTGTTTTAGTTTGTAAGAGAATCTAAAACACAATTACTTAGCCAGAAAAAAAAAACATAATTCTTAAAATAGAATTGAGGAATACACTAAGATAGGAAAATTCAAGTACAGTTGTGGGTCGTAGTTTCTGTAAGAAATGCGAAACATCGTATTAATTGTAGTGGTTAGAATACACAAATTTGTATATGTTGTTAGTTTGCACCAACACATGACTAGTTGAACTTATCATCACTAGTTAAGAAATCTAACATTTATCGATAGTAAAATCATCTTTAAATGTTTTATTTTTATTTGTGATTTACGAAGGTTCCTCGAACTTTATCCTCTTTTACTTCATAGTTTTTCTCATAAGATACCCAAAATTCTTAAAAAGGGTACACTGATTTGAATGAAACTTATCATAAGCTATGAAATAATTTAAAACGCCTAAAGGAAATATAAACTCATAGGGAAAAGGGAACATGTGACTGTGTGCATGAAAATAACGTCTCTTCTGTTTACCTTTTCCTTTTTTTTTATCTAGTATTATATTATTGAAAATCAACACAATTATTACTAAAGTAGTAGCTAGAATAAATAATTATTTTGTTCTTTGTAATATTGTAAAGGAAATGGATCAACGTAATTCATTTATTTGGGACCAAGATAGAAATGTCAATTACACTAACTCGTCCCGTCCTACCCAACAACTTCCATATTTTATAGCAAATCCTCGTCTGTCCTAAATTTTCCGAATTTCTATTGTAAATTACAAATTTTTAAGAACGAGTTAACAATTTTCTTGAATATTTATCGACTTGAAGTTTACCTTGGAAACACGAATTCATCATCCAACTTGAACTTGAGTTTCAATAACTCACAAAGATATATGAGAACTGTAATACATATATATATATATATATATATACACATTCAAACTATATACAAAGCAACCAATGCCCTAAAAGCATTTTGGCTTTGAATATCAAAATGGAATATTTTACTTTGTTGAATTTTTATTTCGTCTTCATATGATTTACTCTTGTGGATGACTTTGTGCTAGCTTCCTTTTGTTAATTTACCTTTTTAAGTTTCTGATTAATATTCTCATATATCCCTTTAAAAAGTGTTCTTGCCCAAAAGAAAAAAAATTACCTACCCCACCAACAAGAATTTTTTCGCACTCTTTCATCCGTTCTTTAACTTTTTATCACTTGAGATTTTCTATAAAATTATATTCCAATCTAAACATAAAGTTTGTTAAGTGGATTTTGACCCCTAAACGTGTCTACTACTACGTTCATTGGATTCACTGCGATAGTCATGTTTTTTTTTTTTTTGTTAAAGATTGCGATAGTCGTGTTTGGGTATAGGATATAATCCCTTTAGGCCAAAAACATACGACCATCAATGATAAACCCATGCAACACCGAATATTCTTCTTCTTTTTTCCTTTTTTTAATTTTCAAAAAGGCTTTTCTGATCGAATTGTGAAAATTTTATTTATATGCTATGTGTAGGAAAGAAATATGCACAACTATTCAATTCTTGTAGCCAAAAGAAAAGAAAAGAAAACAAATATTATGACAATTAGTCACTCAAATTAAATTGCTGTATAAAATTTATGTGATCATTTTTTTAGTGCATTATATATATTGAAAAACAAAAGTTCAATAAATATAGACATGACAAAAATATATATAAATGACATTTGCTAGACACGTAATAAGTTATTGTATTCTTGAACATTTTCTCTTAATTGGGCAGAAATTATAGAGTTTTTCAAAGAAAGCTCGAGTTTACTACCCATTTTACATACTTTCTGTTTTAAGTTTATATTAAGTTCAGGTTTAGGCCAGAGAAATTTTGGTTCTACGATGAAACGGACAAAAATATAAATTCGATTTAAAGAAAATGACAACAAAGAATAAAAGAGTGGCGAGAGATTACAACAAGTTTACAACTATGATTTTTTTTTGTTTTACAAATTTTCACACTTTACTTTCATCTTCAAGTTTTGTTGGGTGGCTGCATTCAAGGTTCATGACTATTAACACGGCTATGGAGTTCGAGCATCTCCTGATGATTAGGGTCGACCGAGAGCGCTGCACGACAGTCCCGCAACGCACTCCCAACATCCCCGATGTGCTCGTGGAAAGCCGCTCGTAAGTGAAGAAGATGAAGATCCGCTTTAAAGGTAATAGCTCGAGATAACTCCGCGATAGCCTCTCTCTCTTTCCGACTATCCATCAACACTATCAAAACCCACAAAAAGAACAACGGACAATCAAGTTTCTGGCTTAAGCAAATTATTTTTCCGAGATGATGGGGAAGAAAAACAAGAGTAGAAGAGTGGTAGGAATTAAAAAAACCTGCTGCGCGATATCTGTAAGGATAAACCCGGAGAGGGTCTAACCGGGTGACCATTTCGAGATCAGATTTGGCAAGTTCGCGATCACAATACTCGGATCTTTTTTCGTAGGCTGATGCATTGTTTTGAGCCTTCTCGATTAGTCTGGTCATTTCTTCGTAGGCTGCAGCTTTATCGTTTCTAAGGAAATGGACCCGAGCTAGGCCTTGGTGTGCACGTGTATGCCTCACCTTCAGAGCGTTTATATAGCAATCCGCAGCTAAATCTAGCTTCTCGCAATCGACATAGACACTCCCGAGATTGTTCAGAGCCTAAAACAAAAAAACGAATAGCATCGTCATAGACTTAATCAGATGCATCTAATCACCCGGGCTTAAACACCAAACCAAATCGACTCAAGCCAGAACTCTTTAAACCCGTAACCAAAACGGGCAGTAACATAGTTGGCTAATACTAAATAAATCGAACTGAAACTGAAATTACTGCAACCAAACTCAACAAATTCAAATTCACTTTCATATTTAACTTGAATTAAATACGAAACATAGTTTTCTTTTCACTGATTAAAAATAGATGTACTCATGGTGAACAACCGTACCTGACCTTTGCGCAACCTATCAGAGGGGCATTTAAGAGCATCTTCAAGAAGTGAGACAACAGTCGAAGAACTCGATGGATCGAGGCTAGATTCTGCTAAGGCATAAGCTTGAAGGAAATAAGCTTCGAATGATCTCTTTATTCTAATGGATTCCTTAGCCTTTTGAAGCCCTTCTTCGCAGTGACCCGTATCATATAAGATCCATCCTTCGTAGACCAGACGCTCGTGGTCACTCGAGGCATGCTCTCGGGCTAACTGTAAACTAAGCATCGCTGCTTGGGGACAATTCAACCTGATCAAAACAAAGATAAGAGGATGCGATGCTCGGTTAAGGATGTTCAATTAGGAAAAAAACGATCCAAAACAGAACTTAAACAACAGAATGATATATTTGATTAAAAACCGAACTTTAACCCAAAAACACATAAAAGTTGATGAGATCTTTTGTTTCTAAAATCAATTGTATATTTGATTAAAAACAAATCTCTAACTGACTTTACTTTAGCTACTATTTTTCAAAACTGAAAACCTGAAAAAATCGAATTGAACACCACTACAGCTTGGTTACCAAATTAAAGGGTGAAACTGAGAGTGTTGAATGAAAGATTTTTACCTTAGGAGAAGCAGAGATTGCCTGAAATAAAGAACACCTTTGCAAGCATTCGATTCAAGCATCTGATAGATCACGGAAAGAGAACCTATATCATCAACATTTGACCATTTCTCATATAGCTGCATCCAACAATCTGCAGTAGTCCAATTCTCGACATGCTCATACACAAGCGTCCGGAGTTGCCTTGCAGCTACTTTCCCACCGAACATTCGATAGTCAGGGCACAGAGTAAGAACAGCCTGAATATCGCGAAGAGCCGCTTCATAGTCATCCATACCAAGATAAAGACAAAACCGGATCTCCAAGCATTCTAATGCGAGTTTAAACCCCAAGATCCGATTGATTTCTTCAAGCGCAGCCTTGGCATTTTGTTTTGACATTAGACTGACAGCCCTATACATGTAAGGATATGTCAAAGTCGGTTCCAATTCGGTAGCTTTCCCAAGATCTTCCCATTTCTTGTCACCCTCACAATATAAAGACCTTTCCTGATACATCCACCCAAGAGGCTGCGAATCAGAGGAGATAACCGAGCTTAGCTTCTCATAAGCCCAAAGCCGATGCCCTTGGATGTATCCTAGTCTTGCCAAACCGGTAGCCGAGTACACATGGCCTAAATTGAAAGCAGTTTCAAAAGCTTCTTCGGCCTCGCGGTATTCTTTCCTCAATAGCCTCATACACCCTAACCGATGAAATCCCAATACTTGTTGCCGATCATTTTCTGCAAAGTCAACTAATTTCTCCAAGAAACCCAGTGTTCTGTCTGACCGAGGATCTATACACATTGAGACTTCGCTTAAACAAGAGTACAAGGAAAATGAAGCTTTTCCTGCCATGGTTGAGACTTGAGATCTATTAACCCGAGTCAAAACCTCGACAACACGCTCATCAGTCAAACTATCAGGCATCTCATAAAGAAAAACTTGCAGACACGATGCAGCTAGGATTGGGGAGTTTTCTTCAAGTGCGAAGTCCATAAGCTCAATGGCACATTCCATAGAAGAAATCAAAGATGCCAATTCTCTATCACATGCATCTTTGAGTTGCTCACAGCAAAACTTGTTTGCGAAAACTAAAACTTCCAAAAGAAGATTCTTGGAAACTTCAGTTAATACACCCACAACGCTGAAATCTCTGACAACCCGCATAGCTGATGACGACACATGATTTTCTGACATATCTATCTCGTCAAGAAGCGATTCCGTGAAATTCCCATAAAGCATTGCATGAAACGGAGCCGAAAGACCCGCAATTTTCCGCCTTCGGCAAGCTATCTTCTCTTCTCCTATCTTAAACACAACATTTTTCGATATACAAGGGTTCGTCTTCACAGATGCTGCATCAGGGGAAGAAGCAGCAATAACTGGGAAATAAGAAGCAATATCCAGCGGCACGAATTCTACAGAATATTTACCACAAGAGGAAAGCAAATCGACGATAACTTCTTCTCCTTGTTTCTCATACCGCAACCAAGACCCAAACACAACTTTCTCATGGACGGTTGTAGCCTCTTGCCAAGCTGATTGAAGGCTTCTCCGTTTAAGTTTGGTCTCTCCAAGACCTCTAAACACTTGATACTGCAATAAATACAGAATTGATCTCTCCTTTAAAGGGCAAGTCTCGAGTTCTTCATGAATCTGAGCTAGAACTTCTACATAGTCAAGAGGTTTATAATGCGGAAGTATCTGAGGCTCGGGAACTTTGATAAATGAATCTCTGCACAATGGACTACAAAAAGACCAAAGATTACTTCATATCCAAAACGTATCAAACTCAACATAAACCAATAAGAACAAGCAAAAAAAAAAAAGACAAACTTACGCAGATGAAGAAGCAGAAGAAGACAGCTTCCCTCTCTCAACTTGAAGCCATGACTGTGGATTCAACGAATTGAGCTGTGATTCTTTACAAGAATCAGATGGGTAAAAAGTCCTCATCTGACATAAGAGATGAAACAAATCCCAGATCTCCAGGATAGCCAGAGGGTAATCAAAACACTATTTTTTTCTTCTCAATTTCACACTACACAGCCCAGAAGAAACTAAGTGAAGATGAGCTGGATTCCTAATTTCCTATACAAAAAATCTGAACTTTGTATTATTGAGATCTTCTTCCAACACCTAAAGCTAAAGCACTTCTCTATGAAATCATTTATGTGCAGCAGACAGAACACACCTAAAAACAACAATGGGGACAACAAAACTCACTCGAAATCGCCATAGTACAGATACCCTTTAAAGAAATTAAGATAATAAATCAACAAAATTAGAGCTTTCTCGATAAAACCCTAAGCTACTACCACTGGTAACATAATCTAGTGGCGCAAGGAAAATTGAGCTAAACCCAGAAAAATCAAAGAGAATCCAAGAAATCTAGGATGCCTTAGACACCAGAAAGTAAGAATCTTTAAACCAGCGAAACGAAAAGATGAATAAGGAAGAAACCCTCCGTGTTGCGCGAGCTTCAATAATTTCGAACGGAAGAAGGAAACCCTAGACAGAGAAGTCCAATGGAGAAGTTCAAGTTTGAGTAAAGGTGAATCGAAGTGAAAGAGAGAGAGGGAAATATTTTCCAAATTCACACTTTCCTAAGACTCTGGCTCTTTTGTTTCGTTGGTAAAGGGAAAGTTTTTTTTCTTTTCTCTCGTTTTTTCTCACTTCCTTTGTTTTTTATTTTCTTCGAAGATCTCCACACAAACAGTAACCAGCACTATCGATTTTCCGGCCTCTCTTCTTTTTTCAAGAGATAGAGATGGTCACACTTTTTCTTTGTCGACATAAATTCGGCGGAATTCAGTTAGATTAAACAAATGTTTTAAACACCATTTAGCTTTCAAAAAATGAATTCAGCTAAATTTATCATTTCATTTACAAATTTTCAGATATTGATTTTTTTGTTAAAGATTTTTCAGATATTATTACACGGTCAAAAAATAAATTAACGTCTAAATATTTTATTTATTTTGATATTTTGTCAATATTAAAAATTACAAGATATTTAATTGCAATAATTTTATTTACTGACAAATCAAACAAGTTTTTTTTTTTGGTAAATCGTCTCATAAATAGAAGCAATTCAATACACCATCTTTTATGTGAGGGATTTTTTTTGCAAAACTTCCATGAGAATCTGATGATTTTGTTAGAAAATATATTTATCCATTAACTAAAAACAGTTTCGTTTAACAAAAAAAAAGTAAATTATAAATAAATGATTTTTTAAGGTTTACCTATACATTTTTGTAAATTTTTATTTTTACCTAAACTACTTCTATTCATAGAAAAATCATTTTTGAAAAAAAACACGTGAACATGTTGATAGACAATTATAAAGAATATTTTTTTATTTTAACCATTTTTAAGTAGTGTTTTACTTTGATGAATTTTGTTGTAAAAATTTTAGAATATGTTTTATAACTTTCACATTATGTATTTTACTATTTGTATATGTTCTAAAATTTTTTTTTGTATTTTACCACTTGTATATGTTCTACAAATTGTAAACTGAACTTTTACGAAATTTGTTTTTAAGTTTTTTAGAATTAAAATTCTACCAAATTTGTAATACATATTCTACAATTTAAATATATATTCTACGGTTTACTCTATGTTCTACGACAATAAGAATATGTATTCTACTAAAATTATAATATATATTCTTAATTTTTTTGAATTTCATAAAATAGAAATTGAATCTAAAATAAAAAAATTTAATTTAATTAAATATTTAATTAAAATTTAACTAAATTAAGAAATTTGACTCTTCACCTATTTCATTCTATCTTTACTCTCCTCTAATTGAATTTCATTATTTCTTCTTGACATATCGTATAGAATAATTAAAATAAATTAAGTTAAATCTATTTTAAAATTGTTTTTGTTTTTCCCATTAAACTAAAATCTATTTTATAGTTAAAATACATTAACTTATCGTATTTCTAATTTTCCCATTTAAAATCGATATATTCACGATTTTTTCTTCCACTTTTTCCACGATTTCTTCTTCCTTTTTTTTACGATTTTTTGTTTAATTTCATGATTATGCTGCAGTTCTACGTAATGTGTGGTATGTGGATATTGTATGATAACAAAGAGTCGATAATTATTGTTGATGAAGAAAAATGTGGGAAATTACTTAATTTGCAATCATTTATATTTCTTGAAGAGTTAAAAGTGATGGTTTTAGAAGATAATGGAGTATAAGAAAGTATGATTGATGTAGAGTTCAATTACTTATCCAAAGATTTTAGTGTTGATTGTACTCTCATTGTTATAATGAATAATAAACAAATGAAATTTTTTTTTAGGTATTTAAAAATAAAAATTACAATACAATTGTGTGTGACGTTCAATAGTAGAGTCGATGATCATAGGAACGAAGTCTATTTCGATTTGAGTAAAGAACCATGCAATTCAAGTGGTGGATAAAATTACAAGTGATGTATTGGTGATCTGATGTAAACAAAAATAAAAAAGAAGGTTTATTAAAGAATTTTTTCAATTAGAGGTTTAGTCATTAATATAAATGAGAAAATTCTATAAAAATACATCTAACTATTTATTATTTTTTACAAAAATACACAAACTTTTAGGGTACCCAAAAAATATATGAGTTACTTTTTTTATTTTTTTATAATATACAAACTTTAATATTGTATCCATTTAACATCTGATACTTGACGAAAAAATTAAAATCTGTTTATTTTTAAATTAAAATAAAAATATATTCTGAGTAATCAATATATTCTGAGTAAAAATATATTTTAAAATCGAAAAATAATAAAATTCTAAAATTAATAAATATATAAAATAAGTCTTAAATTAAAAATTAAACTTTTAAATTTTGAATTCATAAATAAAAAATCCAAAAACAGATAAAACTCCTAATACTCTTAAAATTTTTTAAAAATTAAATATAAATCTTTAAATTCAAAAAAATTCAGTAGTATAGTCACCATTATTTTTTGAAAATAGTATCATGAAAATGTGTGTAAATATAATAATATAGGTTGTATTTATTTGTGATTTGGGTATTTTCTGATGTAAATAATATAACATATATATATATATATAATTTTGAAGTATGTCATTTACCTTCTATATAGTAATAAAATATTTAAATTAGTTGAATATTTAATGAATTAATTTGTTTTGTAAAAGGTATAATATATGAAAATATTTTATATCTATAATATAATGTTAATTTTTAGATTTATTTAAAAAATTTAATAGTTTAAGGAAATTTTTAATTTCTTATGAGTCTGATAAATTTTTATTTTAATTTCTAGAATTTTACAGAATTTATTAATATTTTTTAAAAATTTAGGAATTGTTTTTCTAGTTTTTTTAAGAATAATTTATTATTTAAATATTATTTTTATTAAAATGATTTGAAATAAATGAATTTTAATTTTTTTAACTCATGGGTGTTAAATGGATACAATTTAAAGTTTGTGTATTATAATAAAAAAAATTATTTATTTTTATGTATCTAAAAATTTATATATTTTAGTAGAAATTGATAAATAGTTGGTATATTTTTATAGAATTATTTCATAATAAATCAAATATTAAATTTTTAATTCTTTAATTTTGAAACTGTAATTTTATAGTTAAGAATATAATAGGTTTTCAATTGCTACAAAACCTATTTGACCAAACCTAACTGGAAAATGTATACATGATTATCTGAAAACATAAAAAAAGAAGCTAAAAACACTTTCTCTTTGGACACATCATAGAAAAGCTGAGAAGCATAACTATCCTTATCACGGTGCATGCTTATTCCGGTTGCCACGTGTCCTCTCCCACCTCTTCGAGCAACAGCTTTCCGAGTAAATCCTAAATATTCTCGCTTTTTCTGTTCTGCTCACAGTAAACAATCTCAAGCAAGCACCAATTCAACTTCCACTTCCTCTCGCTCTCTCGATCGGTGATACTAAGTAATCCAGGATTCGAAATTTCCCGCGCTTTCCTTGACATTTTAGGAAAGTATAAAGACTTTGCTATACCGTAATGTATCAGTGGAACTTACCGTACCGGAAAGATGACGTGGAAACAGGCGGATACGCAAGGCCTTTATACCCAACGATGCTGGAAAATCCCCAACTCCGGTGGGGATTTATACGCAAGATTTACTCTATAATCGCCTTTCAGCTTCTAGCCACCGTCGCCGTCTCCGCCACAGTGGTCACCATCCGTCCAATCGCTCTGTTCTTCTCCACCACTGGCGCTGGATTAGGTCTCTACATAGTCCTCATCAGCATGCCCTTCATAGGTCAAAATCATCACACACTTGTACTTGTTAGAGAAATCAAATTTCAATTTTTTTGAATATGATTTGTGTTTCTCCGATGATGTAGTGTTGTGTCCGTTGTACTATTACCACCAGAAACATCCGGTGAATTACTTGCTCTTGGGGATTTTCACTTTGGCTTTGGCTTTTGTTGTTGGATTGACATGTGCCTTCACCAATGGTAAGACTTGATCAACCACTTTGTTATTCCATTTGGGGGATTGAAATTTTTATACTTGAGCAACAATTGTTTTATTTCTGCCTTGTTAAAACGTTTTAAATTATTTTTAGCATATTTGATATCTCTCCATACGCAAATTGTTTCTGGTTTTGATCTTTCTCAATGTTCCTTGTTCCATTATGTGTATGTTTAAATGTTACTCTGTGTTGAAACAGGGAAAGTGATTCTCGAGTCAGCGATATTGACAACCGTTGTGGTGTTTTCCCTCACATTCTACACCTTTTGGGCAGCTAGGAAAGGATATGACTTTAATTTCCTCGGACCATTCTTGTTCGGCGCTCTCCTCGTGCTTATTGTCTTCGCCTTAATACAAGTAAGGCCACTCATTTCGAATTCACCATAAGCATTAGAGAGAGTGAGACTTTTAGGCTTAGCCTATGAAAGGTGGTAGACCTCCTTTCATTGTAGCTAGGTGTTACATAGAATAAAAGTGTTTTTAGCCTGTTAAGTGTGGTAGTTTTGGTAGCATTATTTTTAGGCTGGAATTTAGAAACTTGATTTCTTTGTAGACTATTAATATTTTCAAGCTAACAAGTTAGAAACTTGATTTACAGAGAACGAGAGCTCTAACCTTTTGATATCAGTACATTGCATTAGCATTAGAAATTTAACATATGAATTATGGTTGCTTTGGATTGCATAACCGGTTTCCGATTCTGGTTTTAGGCTAATAATTATGATATAACATTAGACATTACAGAGAATGAAAAAGTTAGCCTATTGGGTATGGTAGTTTTGGTAGCATTCTCTTTAGGCTTATAATTTAGCCTATTGGATATGGTAGTTTTGGACCTTTTGGTAGCATTCTTTTTAGGCTTACAAGTTAGAAATTTGATTTCACTGTAGACATTACAGAGAATGATAGTTTGAAGCTTATTAAAATGTGGTAACTTGGGATTACATATGATTTTGGGTTATGTTGTGCAGATCTTGTTCCCATTAGGGCGGTTATCGGTGATGATTTACGGTTGCTTGGCATCGATAATATTCTGTGGATACATAGTCTATGATACAGACAATCTGATCAAACGATACACATATGATGAGTACATTTGGGCAGCGGTTTCTCTCTATCTAGACATCATCAACCTCTTCTTGTCTCTTCTTACTGTATTTAGAGCTTTACAGAGATGATGGTAGGGCTTCTTGATCTCTATAAATGTTGAAATAAGATAAGTGTCTTGTGTGTATATTTTCGTGGGTGCAGTTCACATGTTCTTGTAAAAAACTGTGATCAATAAATGATACAACGAAAATGCCAAATTATGTGTGTTGTGTAGCTAAGGACATCACGAGAAGTGTAACTCTTTGTTTTTCTCAAAAGAAAGATACGAGATAATTAAATGTATTGTGTTTATAGTTTTGGGGTTTATTATTTAGGTTTAGAATTTGGTGTTTGGGGTTTAGAACTTTAGATTTAGACTATTTTGTTATAAAAAAAAAGATTATTTTTGTAATTTTGATATACAACTTATAATCTTGATATAAAAAAAAAAGGTAAAGCAAAACATGGGAAGCCTCGAGCTGTGTGTTGGAGAAAGGAAAAGAATGTTTGAAATTCTGAAATGCTCCAAATGCAAATCGAGAAAGAAAAATAATGGTAACGAGATGAGTCGATCCAAATTGGCAAGACTTGTATTAACAGCTCATGTTGCTGCTTCATTTTACTCATCTATCTTAATTATTTAGTTAGTTTAGTGTAATATTTTCCCATGTAGCTCCTTCGATCCCTCGTTTGTCAAATGTTTAGCGTCTTTTGGCAAATGTGATGATATGTTACGGTGAAATGTATGTGTCACCAATAATACACAATGGTGCCAAAAAGAAAGAAAAGGAAAAAAAATCTGAAAGGGATAATTCTTGCTATTTCTATGTGCAATTGGATTCCTGGAATGTCGTCGCAATGCAAACATAATACATAGAGGTGAAATGTATGTGTAACCCAATGTATAATAATGGTCTCGTATTTTCTTGATGGGCATACGAAAACTAATGGATTATAGGCATTTTTGGTTTCGTACATACATGCAGTAATTTCTCGTGACCATTTCAAAATAAAGTTACCATGGTTTTGTTCTCTAGATGATATTAACTAATATTTAGCATGGGCCCTGATGACAATGCGATGACCTATGTCCCCTTCCTATATAAACCCCATCTTCCTCTCTTCTTCCTTACTCCAAATCCAAATGAAACTTAGCATTTGATCATTCTCATTCTATAAACTCTCTAAAAGCAAATAAAATACTTATATTAACCATTAAATTTTATAGTTAAACAAAAAGGACGTGCAGCAAAAAGGCATCACAATATCACCAAGTAGAAATCCCTCCTCCACAACCTTTCTTGAAATCACTAAAGAACACTCTGAATGAGATCCTTTTCGCCGATGATCCGTTCCGAAAAATCAGGAACGAATCTAAAACGTCGAAGAAGATTGAGTTAGTGTTGCGACACGTGTTCCCAATCTTGGAATGGGCTCGTGGTTACAATTTGGAGTATTTGAAATCAGACGTCATCTCAGGGATCACAATTGCAAGTCTTGCTATTCCTCAAGGGATTAGCTACGCTCAGCTCGCTAATCTCCCTCCAATCCTTGGTCTTTGTAAGCTCTCGTCCTCTTCTAATTATTTTAAGTTTCTATTACAGAAGAATTTTTTTTTACATTACTTATTTAATAATTCCCTCATTAAAATATGGGATGTATTAACTTTTCAAATTATTAAGAAAATTAACTTAGTTTACCAAAAAAATGCAAAACAAAAAATATGTCTCGTTTCTCTGAATCTAAGTGTTTCTTATGGAAAATATAAATCTGAGGAAAGTATACTATTAAGAATAATAAAAAGGTCTCATATATAATGAGGATGACTGAAAAATATTCGGTTTCGAGTTAGTTTTTGTTTGAGTAAAAATCATCAGACTCCAAATAAAGTTACCTCGGTTTAGAATGGTCCTAAACTCATATGTGATTGTGTGTTCATTTTGTTTTGGTTTGATTTAATGTATCATGAGAGAAACCGTAACAAAATAAAATTCAACTTGATTTATTTTGGTTCGGTTTCATATATAAATATATAACTATGTGTAATATGGAAAACCAATGTAGACTCGAGTTTGGTGCCGCCGTTGATATACGCGGTGATGGGAAGTTCAAGAGATTTAGCGTGGGCACAGTGGCAGTGGCGTCACTGTTAACGGCGGCGATGTTGGGGAAAGAGGTAAACGCGGTGGACAATCCAAAGCTTTACCTTCACTTAGCTTTCACCGCCACTTTCTTCGCCGGACTCATGCAAACCTGCCTTGGCCTCTTACGGTTCGTAACACTCCCAAATATACACACGTGAAAATGTCTATGTTTATTTGTATTATTATGTATGATGGAATCATCATTTACTTAAGTTAAAAACGAGAATTTGACGTTGAAGGGCCGTTTTCGCGTTCGGCGGTGAACTACAACGCGCGTTGCAAAACGGAACGTGGTGATGGCGGTTGCAGTGGCGGTGACGTTACTGTTCTTAACGCCATTATTCTTCTACACTCCGTTAGTAGTTTTGTCGTCGATCATAATCGCTGCCATGCTCGGCCTCGTCGACTATGAAGCAGCCATTCATCTCTGGAAACTCGACAAATTCGATTTCTTCGTTTGTCTCTCTGCTTACTTGGGCTTTGTTTTTGGTACCATCGAGATTGGTCTCACCCTCTCCGTACGTATTACATCTTCCTACTTTGGTAATCTTTACGTACCCTTTTGCATGCCATTATAAACATATATGAACAATTCATTATATGCAGGTGGGAATATCAGTGATGAGGTTATTGTTGTTCGTGGGAAGACCAAAGATTTATGTAATGGGAAACATTCAAAACACAGAAATATTTAGGAACATTGAGCATTATCCTCAAGCCATCACTCTCTCTGCTCTCCTCGTTCTCCACATCGACGGCCCTATTTTTTTTTCTCTTTTTAGCCTTTCATTTAATTTTTTAAATTTGGCATGGACCATCATAGGTCAGAGACGGCCCTGTGTTCAATCCAATTTTTACCTTTTTTTTGGGGCTAGCTAGGTTCTTAGATTGCTTTTTCAGCATGGGTAATATCTATAGTTGATGCTTTTCTTAAAGATATTGTCATGCTTGTTAGCTTGAAAGAATTAGGTAGAGAAACTATATATATAATATCATTTGTTCACTAACAAATTTACACAATTAATCTGGATTCCAAAATTTACACAATATATATGAATGTTGGATTCCAAAACATGACATGTCGAATATTGATTTAATATGTAACAACATTATATTATATGAATCTAGCCGTGGGGAACATCGACACGAGCGGAATAAGCATGCTTGAGGAAGTCAACAAAATCCTGAGACGAAGAGAGCTTAAGGTAATAAGCCATTAATTTTATCTTTTATAAGATCAGTTCCCAAACATTTATTCATTTTACAATTTGGTCCTCTAATTTTCTCAGCTAGTGGTAACGAACCCAGGAGCAGAGGTGATGAAGAAGCTAAGCAAATCCAACTTCATGAGAGCATTGGCAAAGTACGGATTTATCTCACGGTGGCTGAAGCCGTCGCGGCCTGCGATTTCATGCTCCACACCGCTAAACCCGACTCGCCATAATTTAACAACGTTTAAGATTTCATATTAAATCTCACATTTCTAAAAGTTATGTTTTTCATCAAGAATAAGCGTTGATGAACAAGAGTCTGTTATTGTAACCCAAAAAAACCAAGTCTGTTATTTAAACGCACTACTACTACCGTGTCTGCGTTCAAAAGCATAATCGCAAACGCAGTTAAACAATTCACATGAATCTATTGTTACTTGCAAGTGAAGTAACAACAGTTTCAATAAGTTCAAGGAGACAGCGGCTGCTGAACGCAACCGCAAAATGCAGACCGCTTCTTTGTCTTTTTCTTCATTGATACGCTTCTGGGTCGACCATAGATGTAATCCCGAAGAAGAACTTTCGAATTGGTATCTGAAATCTTCGACCTAGCCCGACTCTCTTTCTCTCCTTCAAGTTTCATCAACAGAAACTGAATCCTCTGTATCTCCAACTGTAACCTCCCAAGCTTTTCCGATCCTCTTCTCGCTTGTTCCGATATTCTCCTTCTCCTATCAATATCCTTCTCTAATTCGGTTTTTTTGGTCAGCTTTCGATTGACGTTAAACAGTTTCTCTATTGATTCCTCTGCTTCTTCGAGCTGTCCTTTGATCGTTTCATACTCATCTTCTCCTACTTTCTTCTTGTCCTTGTCCACTGTTTCAACTTTGCTTTTCAAATCTTCTACAGTGATTTGAAGATTCTCCAGCTTCCGTAAATCAGAATCAAGTCTTTCTAGAACTTTTCTCTTGTTTACTTCAATGTTCGGATCCATGAATCCGTCGAAAATCTCTAATTTATCGACAATCAGTGACTCTTCAGACAAGGATTTACCTTTTGCATCTGTCATGTGAGTCTTCACTGGCTTTAGCTCAACAAAACCGTGAAGAGCTAACTCCGAAGTGCCTTTCTTACTTACAATCTCGTACGATGATCCATCTGACGTTTGATCAAGCACAATATCTTTCATTACCATCTCGATTTCGTGACTCTGCTTCCGCGTTTTGCCACTTCCTCCTTCTTGCTTCCTCATGCTTCTTCCGTTGCCACTAGTTTTTAATTCTTTGATTTGTTTTAATGATGCCTCAAGCATAGAATAGGCATTTGAGTTCTCAAGCATCAAAAACTTTTCCTTTTCCATTACTGCCTCTGCAATAGCTTTGATTCTCAAACACATTTCTTCCAACTTGGGAATTCCATCCATTGATTCAGCTTCCTGGTAAGAAAGATGAGATCAGTTCAAAAAATTATCTTCAATAGTTTCAGTTCCATCAAATAATCAGCTTTAGAAGTGGAGAATGGGGAGATAATATGGCTAAGATAATTTACCTTTGGAAGTTTATCCTCAGACTCACGGCGCACGAAAACATTATCCTCCAAAGATTTAATGCTTTCATGCAACAAGACAATATCTTGGCTTCCTTTAAGCTTTTCAATATCTTTGTCTTTCGATGCGCTTCTACTTTCAAGATCCTTGTAGGCTTCAGCTAGCTCACGTGTTGTCGCTTCAATCAATGTTTCATGTATAGCCGAGATCTGTTTATCAATGAAGAACGTAGCAGCTTGAGACTCCCATAATTCAGCCTTACTCCTCTCTTTGAAAACCTCTTGATTCAGCTTTTCTTTCTCCACTTTGATTTCTTCAAGTTCCTTCTCTTTCTCACGTAACTGATCACCAGTCTTCTTTGCTTTACCCTCAAGGTTCTTCTTCTCCGTTTCTATACCAACTGCTTCCAACTTAAGTTGCCTAAGCCATTCAACAAGGATAATGCTCTCAATGGCAGTGTGTTGGTTTTCATAAATAAGGCCTGAGTTCTCTTCCGAGAGAGACTTACAAGCTTCCTCCAACGTCTTCAGCTTCCCTCTAATTGCTTCCAACTCAAAATTCAAACCTAATATAGATTTTTCCAGCATAAGGTTTTTCTGAACAAGTTTTTCCATAGTTTCCAGTCTCTCTAGAAGAGCCATCTTTTGGCCTTTTTCTTTCTCATTGCATTGTTTTAAGGTTGAGGTTTCTTCTTGCAATTCTTTGACTAATGATCCAACCAACTCCACATGTTCTACCATGGATTGGTGTTTCTTCCCAACCTGACTTAATTCCTCTTTAAGACAGTATATTTCTTGCTGCAAAGCATTTCTCTGGTCCACTCTTAGTTTAACTTCTGCTTCAAGTTTTTGTCTTGTTTCCTTTAAGCTTGAGACATCCTCTTGCAAGCTTTTAATTGATGCAACTGAAGAGAAATTGAGCTCATTCAGACTTTTGTTCTCAAACTTGGCTTGCTGAATATCTTCATGCAACTCAATGTTTCGGATCTCCATGTCTTTCATGATTTGAGACCTTGTTTGAAGTTCCACAGCCAAATTATTTAGCTCCTCTTGAGACTGAGAGTGCAATTGCTGTAAGGTTTGAAACTCGGTCTCAGCTTCTTGGAAACGCAAATGCTCTTCTTGTACACAACTCCACAATTTTACCAGCTCTGTTTGCTTCTCTGTGAGCTTCTGACTTTGATTCCCCAGTTTCTCCAAGAGACCATCTAGCTCAGTGTGGAGATTCTGATTTGATTTCTCAAGCACATGACATTTCTCCTCAGAAAACTTTAACTTAGCAACTCCATCCTCTATTTCGTGGCTAAGACTTTGTGTTTCTTCTTGAGCATGGTATAGTTTAAGTTTTAGATCCGCAATTATATTCAGGCACTGTTGGTACTGAAGTTCAGAAGCTTCCTTATTCTCAATCAATTTCGAGATTTTTTGCATCAAGTTTTCAACTTTTACCTCAGATTTTTCAGCCCTCTCATTGATAAGTCTTGTTTCTTCCTTAGTCTTCCTCAGTCTCTCTTCTAAGTTAGATATTGTTTTCAAGCATTCCCTGTATTGGACAAGAGCAGCTTCCTTGTTAGTTTCAGCTTTAGCAAGACTCTGCTTCAAAGCGAGAGTTTCAGCTTCAGCTTTTTCAGCATCCTTCTGGGTTACTGAGATTCCATCTTCCAAATCAGCTATCTTTTGCAGGCATTGCTGATACCGAAGAAGGCTAAATTCCTTTTCAGACTCTAGTTTGTAGAGAGTTTCTCTAAGCGTTTGGATCTCAGCTTCCGCACTTGCAGCTCTGTCATTAAGTCCCCTTGAGTCTTCTTGTGCACGCAATACTTCAGATTCGAGATTTGACAATATCTCCAAATTCTTCACAAACTGTACTAAGCTCGCTTCTTTTTCAGCCTGCATTTCAGAAATGGAGTCTTTTAAAGCCACAACTTCAGCCTCAGCTTTGCTAGCTCGTTCGGATTCCGAAAGAATTTGAGCCTTGAGATCATTTCTTCCTTTTCCAACCCCATCTTCAAAATTAAGTCCTTTTCTTGCTTTTCCATTACTCACAAACGGAGCTTCTTCACTAAAATCTATATTCCTCTTTACAACATCTGATAAAGCGAACCCCAAAGCATCTTTTTGCAACTCATCCGGGCCAACCCGAGCTCGCATGGGAGGAAGCATCTCTTGTGTTTGTGGATCAACATCATTTATCAAAGCACCATCATACGATTCAGCACCAAATATCTCAGGAACTTGGTTTGGGAACGCTTCTGCTATAGTCTGATGAGCCTGATGGATTACACCAGTCGCATGATTATATCTTTCAGCTAATGCGCGATAGGCACGATAAAACTCTTCAACCAGTTTCATAAGCTCAGGACGTTTACGGTAATACATCTCTGCTCGCCTGGCAAAGGAATCTGCATCTTCTTCAAGAACCTTTATCATTTGCTTCACATTATTATCCATATCTGTCAAAAGAATAAGAAAAACACTTAACTAAGGCCTTGATGTTTCATTAATGAACACTAACAAAGCTATATCATTGGCCAAAACAGAACAAAAGCTAAAGCAAGAAATCAAATTTACAACATTGCAATCAAGATACAGTAGAAGTAGCTAAGCCTTAAGAACAAAGATACCTGCAAGATTCTCCTGAAGCCATTTAGAATTCTTGGGGGTATTGTGACTATCCCACCACCATGAATACATACGTTTTGAGTTACTCTTCGCGGCAATTTCCATTTTTTCCAGTAAATACGAACAGAACACAAGAATTTGTACACCGACCAAACTCTTTCGTCTCAGACTCTTACAACCTATTTAACAAAATTACCTCAAATAAGGAAAAAAGGGATTGAATACTTATAAGGATAAACAAATTGAATAGTCATACAGAAAATAAAATAAAATAGAGAAATGCCAGTAAACGAATTACCAAGTCTATAAGATCAGAAGCAGAGGAAAATGGCTAACAAAACTAAATCAACCTAATTTTCGAATAACTATACAAATACATGATTGTGTTTTTCTATAATACATAGATAATCTCATGTATTTAAACACAGAAAACACCAATCAGAATAATCATACGATCGCACAGTAAATTGTCGATTATAGTGCATAAAAATATAACCAAAATTATGATCCAAAGGCTTAAAAATAATAATCCAACCTTTATCAAACGAATCGGAAAACACTGAAGTCGAGTTCCTTCCTAATCCCAAAAAAAAAATCGAATCAAAGATTTCTAGAAAGAATCAAGGGCTTAGTTTATTCTTAAATTCTCCTACTGTATCTTCCATCTCATAGCTTAGTTTGCTTTGTTTTATGCTCTGTTTCAGCTTTTTAAGTTGTCAAGAGTTTTGTTTAGGTTTTGGTGAGAGCTTAAAGAGAAAGAGTAAAACTAATGTAAATGACGATACTACCCTTGTTTACGATTTCTTAAAATGGTTTTTCGCATTAAAATACACAATTTTTCCTCGGGATTGCGTGGGATATTTGGCTTTCCTAAATTCATGTAATTTATGCCATACATTAAGCCTGTGTTATCACGACATGTGCTATTTTTTTTTCCATTTTTACAGTTAATGCCAGCACTACAATATGAAAACTTACCTTAGCTGAATAATTCCAAAATATTTCCATGGTAAAAAAATTAATAAATTTCTTTTTAATCCTTTTACATACCATTTTTATTTTATATAACATTCATAAAATAACTTTTGCTGGTTTTGATTTATTTTTCTGTTTTAGAGATAGGAAAAAAGAGAGAATCTTTAGAAAGAAAGAGAATCAAAAAAAGAAAAAGCGAAGGCACAGAGAGGCGTATTAGAGGGCCAGCTTTATAGGTCCCACTTACGCCACCCTCTCATATTCAGCCACGTCAGATATCACCATGCGCATCTAATTGGCTAAGTACATGATCTATATATCCCATATCTTAATGTTGAGTTGGTTGATGAATAAATATCATTTTAAGTTTGTTTTTCTATTGTTAATTTTAACATTTACTTAACGTTATTAACTCGGTTTTATGAAAAATTCCATTGTAAATTTGGAGTAAATTATCCAAAAAACTATAGTTCTTGATTAATATAGGATTAAGTATGAAAAAAAGAGTTGCCTTTAGCAAATCAACCTGCGGTATCCATATGTTGTACTTTACATAGTTATTTGCTATAGTGAACAAAAATGCCACCAAAGTTTTCTTTCTTGTTGTTGTTGGGCCCAATAGTAATAATGAACCATCATGAAAACTCAGAAACCAAACATTTAGAATTTGAACTCTCAATAATTATAATCTTCAACAGCCCGTCTCAGTCTAAAAAAGTTCAAATTTCTTATTAATTTTTTTTTTGAAAAAATTAGACCCTTTAACTTTAAGAATTTTTTTAAAATTAGCAATGGGCCCTAGGCATTTGCCTACTCTGCCTACGGGTAGAGACGGGACATTGAAGACGGGCCCAATTTCTATTTCTTTTGTTTTTAATCTTCCTTGACATTGTCTCAAATAGTAACTATAGCCTACCACCATAATTAAAGTGATGAAATTTTGTCTGTTTAACATTTAGAGAAAGAAAGAGGAAGATCGTTTTCACGACTACGAGATGGTGTAGTAGTAGTAATAATAACTAATAACAGCGTCAAGCAAACGCATACTACAGCAGTAAAGGATGTCCAATGGGCCCATAACAGGCCACTTTCCCGTAAACTCTCTGCTGCAAATTGTTAGAAACCCACCTCACTTGCAGCATCTTAAGCGGGTAATGGGTGTTCAATCCAGTTTTGGGCCTTTTAGTTTAATATTTTTGGTTCATGTAATGTAACATTTACTAACTTTACTTAAAATTCGACAAAAATGTTGTTTTAAAAATATTTTGCAGAATTTTTACATGTGCCCATTTTTAAGTACCGTCACCAAATTTCACAATGCAGTAAATAAACGAAAGAGAATGATACTAATTATAGGGAACAAGGGATACATATCCTTAAACATTAAAACTCGATAACGTCTACAACCCTGTCACAAACTACAAAAGACGAAACGTAACAAACGTTTGCGGAAAGCTTCATACAACAGTTCCAAAACACAGAGACGATACTTGTCACCATGTCTAACAAAACAACCCAAAGATAGTAGAGACAAAGAAACTAAGCAGCAGCATCAAAAGCAGAGTAGCACCTTTTTCCAGGTCCCTGTTACAAAATCATGAACTTGTATAAGTTACTGATTCTTATTCTTTAATTGGACGAGCTAAACAGAGCTCAGATTTACCTGGTGAGCAGATTAGGCAGTTTCCTCCAAAGAGACAACAGTGTTTAAAGTAAGAACTTGAGGAATGTCTTTTCTTCAGAAGAAGAGGATGAAATGGGGCTTGAATCTGAACGAGCCTTTACCAGTAGAAATAGTGTAAGAGGGTCAACTAAAACTTACCCCTTCCCTTTTTCCTTTCCAAAAATACAGGAAACGAGGCGAAGAGGAAGATCACTTAGCAGGAGAGTAGTTACATTTACATCTTTCAAGGCTGGACAGAAATGAATTAAAAGGGAATAGAAGAAGACTTCAAAAAGAGTTAAGAGAAAAGATATAGACAGGGAAGGAGATACAAGACAAAGGTAAGACTAAGAACCCGGAAAGACAAAACTTGGATGAATAGAACAGAAACCCAGTATGATCAAAGGCTCTACTGCATATACATGCTAGCTAGATGCTATCTAACCCACTTAAGAAAAAGAAGCCAAAGTGAAAAAGACGACTCTAAGAAGAAGAAACTATACAAAGGGTATATGTTAGAGACTGGTAAATTTTTGGCCATCCTATATGCTAAACCAAGAATCAAGTCTTCACTTTTACGCAATTTCAATCTGCTTCCTGAATGTTTCTACTCACTATAACCAATCTGCATAGGAGATCCAGTAACTGCTGACCAACTCTGAGTCAAGACTGCTTACGTGTTCCTTTACCATCACCATTAAAAGCTAAGAAACAAACTCAAACCCAGCTTGGTGACTAGCACCTTATTTCTAAGTGCATAAAACTAATATTAACCACGTTCCCCTAAAGGCTCCTAATCTTCATTCATCTGCAGTCTCAAGCTCAAGATTGAGCATACGACGAAGTGTCATAGTGGCAGAGACAGTACTATGAAAAGGGATGTTACCAGATGAGGTTGGAGAAACTGGCGCAGACTTAGCATCTTCACGAATATCAACAGCAGCGTCAGGAGCTGGAAAGCTCAAAGACACCGTCCTATTTTCCCGGAGAGAAAACTTAGGAATCGGCACAGAAGCAGGCGGAGGCGAGTTGGAGTAAGTAGGTCCTGCCCATAGATCAGAGTAAGAAAGGCTTCTCCTTTTGTCAACAAACTCACTAGAAGACCTACGGATCTGAGAGCTTTCGCTGTTAGCAATTGGAATGGGACTTGTTCTACCGCTGTCAACAGAAGGAGGATTGTTAAAGATCGGTAAAACGGACTTAGGAGAACGAGGAAACTGAACTTGAGGAAGAGCTCCTTTGGTTATAGGTATTGAAGAAGTTCTCTTTGGTCTTGGAAGTAAACCCACTCCAGATTGGAAGGTTCTGCAATTGATTTGCCTAAAAGATTTAGAAGGAGCTGATCTAAAACGATCATGTCCCAGAGATTTCTTCCCATAATACTGATTCCTATGTTCCACAGCTACAATAAGCGTTTCCATTTCCAGATAAATCACGCTGTCAACAGTAAAAAGCTTTCACTACAACAACAGCACACAACCTAGTCGCTTAACTATCGCAAGAACACTTGCTTGATCTGATCAAAATCAAAACCTTCACTCCTTTCTCAATTGAAGCTCGATTCAATACAAGAAAGCCTTGTTAATAACCCAGAAAGTGTCTCTGAAGATCACAGAATCCTATTCACAGCTCGTCTGGAAAGCTGAAAACAAACATTTTAATCATTACATAATAAGAAAGAAAGCGAAAACCAGAAGATTAGATCCTGAGAAAGGAACAAACATAACAGTTCCCATAGAGAAATTAACCTTAAAAGCATAGGTATTTTTGATGGTGGTGAAGAAATTTAAAATCCGAGGGGAATATAAAGACGATTCCGGTAAGATCATACAGAGGGAGGCGGGGAGTGAGTGATGATTTCTTCTTCACTAGCGGATCAGTGATCAAATGAAGAATATGAATTGGGGTTTTTAAGCCTCCATGGAAATGAAGATCCGATGGATCTGCGAAATGAGGTAGCAAGAAAAGGGGAGATAGATACAGAGAACAGAGCAGTTGTCTTTAAGTAAGGGCACGGTTACTTCATGATTCTGCTGATATGAAGTTACATAAATACCCTCCTATATCTTCTTTGACCATTTTGTCCTTCTCTCTACTGTGCTGAGTACATTAAATCGTATTGTGAAAACAGTTCATCGCCTTTGATATTTTATGTTTATTTTCCCTCGATAAATGGAAAGCCCTTATTACCGCTCTGTAATATGTAACGTAAGAAAGTTAATCATACAAAAGATCATCTTCATCTCCACATCTCACGTTTTCTCATTCACTTTTCAAATAAATAATATAGTATTATTTAATACACATATCATTCATATATAATATTAATATGTTATTACCATCTGTTCTTATACAAAAATATATGAGGTTTAATTTATGTTAAATTTAATTTGTGTTTATATATTATTTTTGGGATGATAGATGTTATCTTCTTCGAACTGATTTTATAGTAAACTATGTTTTTGGTAGGTTCTGATTCCTCGAATATTTTATAATCATAGATTATATCTTCTCATATTAATATTTTCTCTATAATTAAATGTTTATAAAACATTGTTATATGAAACAAAAATGTCCACAAAACATATATGAAAACATTATAAAAAAACTGTATAATAAATTTTGTCAAGAATACAATTCATACACATAAATTATTATTTTAAAATTTTTTTATTACTATTATAAATTATATGTTATTTTAAGTTATTTTAAGTTATATTTTTATTATGTTTACAAATTTTAAATTTAATCATATTTTTAAATAGATAATTTAAATTAAATTATCACTATATTTTGTGATTAACGAATTGTTATATTATGAATACATTTATTATGTTAAATTTGGCAAAATTTGAGATCGTTGTCCTTGATATATCTGAAAACAATTATATGAGGTGAACAATTACAACAAAGATGCAATCTAAAAGGAAAATAGTTTCTTGATATCAAACAATAACAGTAAATGGACCATAACAATTGGGAAATATTCAAGTTCCTAAAAGGTCATCTTTTACACATTTGTATGAAGAAAAAGATTCGTCCAGATCCGCGGTAGAGTTCAATCGATAAGTCAAAAACAATTTCGGATAAGAAAAAAACAAACGCCATGATATTTTTTTCCACCACATCCATGATAGTTTAAATCATGCAAATCTTTGGCAATCACTCAAAGATAGGTTTGATCACCATAAATACATGATCTTACCAAAAGCTAAACTGGAGTGGTTGAATCTCCAGTTCTAGGATTACAAAAGTGTTAGTGAATATAATTCTGATATGTTCGGAATTACTTCCAAAATAATTATATGTGGAGAAAAGATAAGCGATTATGATATGATCGAAAAAAAACTCTCCAACCATTTTCTTCTAGAAACGTAATCTTACAGCAACAATAGCGGGCGAACGAATACACGAAATATTCATAATTGATGCAAGTTCTTTTGGTGACAAAACAAAATAATGAACTTGTAATGTTACATTATCCAAAGAGATCGATTATGAAAGTGATGATCCAGATCTAAGGTCCATATCGGAATGCCCAAAAATATATGATTAGGAAAAATGGTCATGAAAAGTGAGTTGAAACCCTCAATAAAATAAATGTTTTTGGACATATTGTCACCACATTTGCAGATATAAAACCGGTTGGGTACAAATGGATTTTTGTAATGAGAAAATAAGGTAACAAGATACAAAACTCGTCTTGTTGCACAAGAATTTTCTCAAAGACCGATGATTGATTATGAAAAGACATATTCTTCGGTTATGGATGCAATTACATTCAGATTTTTAATGTGTTTAGCAGCTTCTAAAATTATTGAAATGTGCCTAATGGATGTTGTGACAGCATATCTAAATAGATCACTTGATAGTGATATATACATGAAAATTCAAGAGGAATTGAAAATGCCTGAAACATTAAGGTTAAAATCTAAAAAAATATGTGCAGTCAAATTAAAACGATCACTTTATGGATTAAAACAATCCGAACGCATGCGCTATAATCGCTTAAGTGAATATTTGTTGAGAAAAAGATATACCAACGATGCGATATGCCTTGTGTATTTATTAAGAAATCATTATTTGGATTTGTGATCATTAATGTATATGTTGATGACCTAAACATAATTAGAACTCAAAAGAGATTAATGATACAATAGCTCATATGTAAGAAGAGTTTGAAATGAAAGATCTGGACAGACAAAAAAATTCTTTGGCTCCAGATCGAGCACTTTCGAAATAGAATTTTCATACATCAATCAAATTATACGAAAAATATCTTTAAACACTTTTTATTTTATATGGATAAAGTTATTCCTTTGAATACTCCAATGGTCAATAGATTGCATGTTGACAAAGATCCATTTCGACCTTATGAAGATAACGAAGAAGTATTAGATCCTGAAGTACCTTATATTATTGTTATTGGTGAACTTATATATCTTGTAAATTGTACCCGACCAGATATAGCATTCGCTACAAATCAACTTGCAATATTCAATTCGTCTCTTATGCGTAGCCACGGAAATGAAATAAAACATATTTTTGTTATCTTCAGGAAACAATTTAGTTGAGATTGTTTTTACCCTTCGAAGCTCTAACTTCAATTTAACTGGTTTTGCAGATGCATGCTATTTATCAGATCCGCATAAAGCTCGATCGCAAACCATATATGTTTTCACAATTAGAGGTATTGCAATCTCTTAGCGTTCCCAAATCAGACTTTACTTGCTACTTCCTCAAATCATGCATAAATCATTACACTTCACGAAACATGTTGAGAATATGTATTACTCAGATCTATGACTCAACACATAAAAAAAAGCAAATGGAATAATCATTAATAAGGAGCCAACAAATTTTTTGAAAGACAATGTTGCATGTGTCGCCCAACTCAAAGAACATTATATCAAAAACGACAAAATGAAGCATATTTCCCCAAGATTTTTCTCCTACACACGAGAACTCGAGAAGAATCAAGAAGTGGATATCCAATATATCCGTTCAACTGGCAATGCAGCTGATATGTTACGAAAACGCTTCCTACTATAACATTTAGAAAACACGTTCATAGCATCAGAATGCGTCACCGATGTGATTTATAAAGAAGAAATTATATCCATCATTTTAGAGTGAAATCGCGTTACTGTACTCTTTTTCGCTTGTCATAATTTTTATCCTACATATTTTTCCATGATAAGATTTTTAACGAAATTGTACGTAATACATTATTAGTGATGGATAATTAATGGAGAATATTAAAAATGGACTATTATCCATTTGTTAATAACTTAATATTTTTACTGTCATTAGTTTGCCGAATTTCAGTTTTCACAGTTTTTGATATTTTATGTTATCTCTATACACTGTTCTAAAACATGGACACCTAGACCATTAGGCGACTGTCCATGTGCTCTGTGGTGGCTTTCCGTAACGTTTTTATCCAATTCATTTGCATTAAACGGTTAATAAATTAGAGATAAATTACCAAATTAAATACAAGTTTTATCTGAATTGGACTCGTCTAATTACTTTTTTTAAATAAAATTTTAATTAATTATATATATAATATACAATAACTTCAATATATATACAACATAATATAATTAATTTTAATATTAAATTAAATTAAATAATATATACATATTTAATATAATATATTTAATGTAGACACTAACTCCATCGTCATCACCCTATTCATGCCTAACGCGAACCTCTATGTAATGTAACGTAAGAAAATAATACAAAAAATCATCTTCATCTCCACACCTCACGTTTTCTCATTCACCTTTCAAATAATAATATAGTATTATATAATACACATATCATTCATAATTTATAATAATTTAGTTATTATTCGTGCAAGGGAAAGGCAAGACCTTGATCTACGTGACATTTCTTTGATTTAATTATTTTATGTTCATGCCCGTTGTGTGATAATTTCTGTACTACATTGAACCTGTGGATGTCATTATCTTTCTTATCAATTTTAGACAATAGATCAATGTTTTCTTTAAATAATTTTTATTTAATTTACAAAATGAATAATTGATTATGGACCACTGTACTCGGTAGGGTCTTCCAATGAGATATTGCACTTATTGACAAAAGATTCAGACATTGTATAGTTCCACAAAAGTGGAATCATAAAACTATATTTGAAAACCCTTACAGGTAATTTACCCTATTATATATGCCTGTAAATTCGGAAATTATTGCAGTTATATCTGCCTGCAAATTCCAAAATAATTGTACTTCACAATTATAGAGATCCCAATAATATTCTTGTTTGTTTCACAGTGATAATAATGGTGACGATGATAGCATCACGATGATGTGACTAAAAAGGCTCTCGATCATATGAACTAAAACTGGTAAGATTTCACTTCATGTCATATTACCATAATTAAAAGTCATTACACCATGATAAAATTTCACTTCATGTTATATAGTCAATTACAAGACATTTTATTGGGCTGTTTGACAGAAAAAGGAGACGTTTTATTGGCCTTTCGTTGCTTTACGTTGTCCATTTCCTCAAGCCCATCAACACTATGAGCCTTGTCAGTAACCTTGCACTTACATATAGCCATATACGTATTCAGATACTACCGTATGCCTTTGGTTTCATTGTGTTTTTGGTTTGGAGAAAAAATTGTAGGACGCGAAAATCTGGATTGTGAAAATTGCGAATAAAAATAAGATTTACGAAAAGATAACGAGACGAAAACGTTTTTAGAAACCGAAAAATCGTGGAGGCGAGATTTGATCTCTTTCCTTAATTTTTATAATCGCCCGTAGTGTGACGGTTTTCAACGATCAAGAATCCCAGGATACAACCACAACGAAACTGTATTCGCTACACTCGAAATACGGAGTATACGAACGCTATACTATGCTATACTCTCGAGACACTTACGTATTAAAGACGAGAAAGACGAGAGGATTTTTGCTGGAAGTTTCTGTGAATTCTGAGAGAGTTTTTTCGTTGGAAAACGATAAACTCGAAGAATGGAAGCGACCGAAAAATAAAAGAAGGCAAGGGGGCGGTTTGAGAGTCATGCACGTGGCGAGATTTCCGGTGAAAAATCTGGAGCGGTTTTGACTCGTTCTATTCGAGTTTGAACTCGAGTTTTGGACGCAAAATATCTTGGTAAAACGTTGACTAAAAGTCAACAAAAATGTGGACTTATTGGGTCCAAAAAGAATATCTTTGATGTGACTCAAAACCTAAGCCCAAGCTCGGCTCAGCGCGTGCGGTATTTTGCATAACTCCTTTTGTTTCTCCATAGCATGTTAACCAATGTTAGAGACATGTTAACCAATGTTAAAGACAATCCTATATTTATACTTTGCGAAGAATTTTCTCAAGTTCCAATGTGGGACATTTTCATGTTTTGTCATGAAACCACATTGGACCTCAAATTCTTATTCACATTTTTGACCCATAACCATATGAATATGAGTCCAACTAAAGTGATACCCATTTATGTTAATTATGGGTCCAACAGAAATATGCCTTCGCGTATCAGGTTTGTACGACGACAAGGAAGATATGCCAATTTGGTACCAACCAAACTCTTCCTGCCTTTGAGCAGCGGTAAGGAAGAAGAGTTGTTCAGTTTAAGGCATACTAATTCATTGCAAAAACACTAGGCTCATGTTAACCTCTGCTTTTGCAGGTACTAGTATGCACTCAGAAAGGATGATAGAAAGGGTCTCAGAATTCTACTTGACATGCAAAATCACAGACATCTATGACCATTTCCTCTTATCTTTATCAAAATCTTCAAACCTTTTTGTTTTCAGTTTTTTTAACCTTGCTTACCGTTGCAGGATCTTGAGATCGCGGAGGATGATGATGATCCTATCATGTGGATTATTTCATATTCAGCTTCTATTGTACTTTCCATAATCACAAACAGGCACTTTCCATTGGATAATATAGAGGTGGGCACAGAGCTGATATCCTAATAGTTGAGTGTTCTACCATCTGAGAAATCGGCCAATGCACTGCAAAATTCAACCATCTAATTCCCGAACAACCCTAAAGTCAGAATCTTTGATCTTTAACACACAAACACAATACATAGCAGATTAATGCATAATACTATGAAACTCATTAAAGGGTAAGTAGCAAATAACAGTATCTATGACGGAAAGAACGAACTGTCTACAAGATAAAGCATAAGATGAATACCCACACAAGCGGAAGCGGGAGGTAAAGCAAATCAATCATCAGCTCCATCAGTCTTTCCAGCACCAAAAGGATCATGATTAGGCCCTAACTCTTCTCCCATGTGACGCTGCACAAGCCGTTGCAGATCAGACATAACCTTAGCCTCGCGCTTCGCCTTCTCCTCATAGTTAAACATAGCCAATGCCCGTTTGTCTTCGGCACTGTAAACCTGGTTTTCCTTTCTGATACGAATAGCATTCATCCTTTGATGCCTACTTCCACTCATCACATAACCAAGATCCTCAAACTTCTGAATCTCTTCAGCATTAAGACCCACTTCTCCTCTACGTGGGATACGTTTACCTTGCTGTACATACTGTGCTATGGCATCTCCTTCACCGGGTCTTAAAGCACCACCATAACTGATATGACCTTCAGCTTTAGGCAATGGCATTGGACCAACATCAGCGTCTTCCTCTTCATCTGGAGCTGAAGACTTCTTGGATTCAATCATCTCTTTGAAATTCTTCAACTCCTCCTCATCAAGTTCAAGTTCAGTATTCTTCACTGTTTCTTCTAATTGCACCTTCGAATCAGTGTCAGAACCATCGCTTTCGGTTTCTGACTTCGTTTTCTTCGCCTTGCTTCGTTTGGAACTAGCACCTGAAGATTTCTTCCGCCTTTTGTTCTTTGATTTGCTATGTTCATCCTCAGACGACGAAGCACTAATCTCTGATTCATCCCCTTTGCTATCTTCATCGCTGCTCTCATCAGAATCACTGTATCTCGTCTTTCTCCTATGTTCTCGTCTATTCCTACTACTACGGCTGCTTCTGCTTTTCTTCTTCTTAGAACTCTTCCTTCTTCGTCTCCTATCTTCCTCTTCCGAATCACTCTCACTCCCTTCGGATTCACTATCGCTATCATACTGTCTCCTTCGCCTACGCTTAGACCTCGAGCTCTTACTCTTCCTCTTCCTCGATCTCAAACCATCAGATTCAGATTCCGAATCTGACTTCCCAGAATCAGATTCAGAACCTGATTTAATTTTCCTTTCTTTCCCTTTCGAATTATTATCTCTTTCGACGCCATTCCTGTCAGGAATCTCGTCGGAGTTCTCATCGGATTCTTCGTTTTGATCTCTAGGTGGACTTGGTGTGTTCTCCCAGAAGCAGAACCTCGCTGATTTCCTCATCTTAAGCCGTTTATGCCTCCTGTACTCTTCGTGACTCAATCCCTTCAATTCTTCATCGGATTCTGAATCAGCTCTTCTTCCGTTTCGATAATCTCGATCTAAATAGCCTTGATTCTTCCCAAACCTCCTCGGAAGCGAGTTCATCGTCATTCTCGACCCCGACGACGACGAAAGAAAACAAAATCTTATCAGATGATTGACAAATTAGGGCTTTGAGTCAAATATATGTGCCTTTTTCTTAATTGGGCCATTAACGAATAGGCCCAATAAAACATTCTTTTCTATATTCATTATTTCACTACCAAAAACTTTTGTGTTTATATAAAGCACCTGAAAGTTTGATTAGAGCCAATTGAGTCCTCTATCCTTATCGTCTTCAGATGGAAAGTCTCTTCATCTCCGCCGTGTCTCTGTCGTCGCCGTTAAGGCTTCAAACTCATTTTACAGCCCCGAATTCTCGGAAGAAGCTTCAATTTTTAAATGTAAAACCGACAAGAATTTGCAGGAAAATTAGAAGTTTAGGTGGGAATCGGAGAGAGCCAAAGGATTCGAGATTCGTCGATGAAAATGGCTTGGTTGATGACATGGAAGGTTACTTAGACCATCTCTCTCTCGAATACGACTCCGTTTGGGACACTAAACCCTCCTGGTAAATCTCAATCCAATTCATTTCCAATGATTTGTGTAAATGTTGTTATTTTCTTTGATTTGGATTTAGTCTTTAAGACTAAGGAATCGTATTTGTTGGTTCTGAATATGGATTAGAGCTTAGAAAGAGTTTCTTTACAGCGTCTAAGTGGACCAATCCTTAATCTTTATCAGCAAATTTTTTCAGTGATTTATGCGTACCTAAGAACTTGTTTGAATCATTTGAAGCTTAATTTATTGCATGCTGTTACTAGAGCAAGTTTAACCCAATTACAGTTTCATAATTTGTGTTGTGGTTCTTCACTAGAAGCTAGAAAGATTAAAGTTTAAATCTTTAGTCACCTCGAAACTACAACATAGACAAGTAACCTTTGGATGGTTTGTATTTACAACATAAAGCAAATGTTAGAATCTATACAATCAAGTGACACTTTTTAGGCCTAAGGTTCCATAAGCAAATGGCTATGTCTCTCAGGTGTCAGCCATGGACCATAACGCTAACGGGTGTATCAGTAGTGGCATGTAGCTGGGCGATACTACATTCGGTTTTAGCTTCATCACTCGCGGCTGGTTTAATCGGCGCTTGGTGGTACATATTCCTTTATGCCTACCCAAAGGTATATGCTTTTTTTCCTCATCACAGTCCATGAATCTGATAACAGTTTATAGCTTTAAATACTAAGTCTGAGTTAAAGTAAACATATTGGTCTAACATCTTCAGGCTATGCTAGTTTCTACAATCTTAGTGAAACAGGACTTGTGAACAAATACTTAGTCTTGTTTTTGAGATTTGTGTTCTTTGTTTCTCAGTCGTATTCAGAAATGATTGCTGAAAGAAGGAGAAGAGTAGCTGATGGTTTTGAAGATATTTACGGCAAAAACAAGACTTCATAGGTTTTTCTCAATGATCTCGAAATAACATTCGTTTCTCTCATAAATCTTTCCTTATATTTGCGTGTATAAATAACAATCGTCTATGGGTTTATCTCAATTTCATTCACTGATGTTTGGATACACAAAGCTCTTGATTTTTAGTAGGCATAAAAATCGAGTTGAACCGAACCGAAATCGAACCAAATATGAAATACATAATTAAAACCGACCGAATTAAGAGCCATCAAACTGAATAAACCAAACTGTATTTAAAAAACTAATATCCATATCAAATACATTTAATGACAACATACATCATTGAAAAAAAACTATATAAACTCAAATTAACCTATACTAACAACAATTTTTTTCATAAATCAATAAAACCAAATCAAACCGAACCGAAAAACCAAATGTTAATATACGAAAAATGGCCGACAAAAACAAGATATATATATATATATATATATATATACGAAAAATGAGGAATAAAAGGGTAAAAATGTAATTCGCTAATGGTTATGGTAAGAACGGATATATACACAAATGTATCTACGTATTGGCACGCTTCTTTCAACTTCATTCCAGATTTTCCACTAGAACGAAGAGATCGCTTAATCCGACTACAAACGGCGATGCCAAGCGGTGGTAACGGAGTAGGTAACGGAGCCGTCAACGCAGGTACCACCGGTAACGTAGGCACAAGCGGAAATGTTCCGATATATAAGCCTTACCGTCACCTGAAAACCCTAGAAGGTCACACGGCGGCGATCTCTTGCGTCAAATTCTCAAACGACGGCAATCTTCTTGCTTCCGCCTCCGTAGACAAAACAATGATTCTCTGGTCAGCAACAAATTACTCTCTAATTCATCGATACGAAGGTCACTCAAGTGGTATCTCCGATCTAGCTTGGTCTTCTGATTCGCATTACACTTGCTCTGCTTCTGATGATTCCACGCTTCGAATCTGGGATGCTCGAGCTCCTTATGAATGTCTCAAAGTGCTTAGAGGTCATACGAATTTCGTTTTCTGTGTTAACTTCAATCCTCCGTCGAATTTGATTGTGTCTGGATCGTTCGATGAGACGATTCGGATCTGGGAGGTTAAAACTGGGAAGTGTGTTAGGATGATTAAAGCTCATTCGATGCCGATTTCGAGTGTGCATTTCAATAGAGATGGATCGTTGATTGTTTCTGGAAGTCATGATGGTTGTTGTAAGATTTGGGATGCTAAAGAAGGAACTTGCTTGAAGACTTTGATTGATGATAAATCTCCAGCTGTTTCTTTTGCCAAGTTCTCGCCTAATGGGAAATTTATACTCGTTGCTACGCTTGATAGTACTCTCGTAAGTTTTACTTCTTCTTTGCTCTGAATCAAAGCTGGATATGAATTGAAGAATGTAGAAATGTTTTGGTTTCATATGGTTCACTTATAGATTGATTTGGGACATGATTAAGAAGTAAAGAATTGAACTTTCGTCTAGTCTTTGATGGATTCTTACATTTGTGTTATCTGTTGATATTGAGAACATTTTGATACAGACGAAATGTAGGGAGTAATGGATTGTATTGTAATGTTCTTTACTAATGGATTTGATTCATTTTTTTGTATTTGGATGAAATGAACAGAAGCTGTCCAACTATGCGACGGGGAAGTTTTTGAAAGTGTACACAGGACATACTAACAAAGTATTTTGTATCACATCGGCGTTTTCTGTAACGAATGGGAAGTATATTGTGAGTGGATCGGAGGATAATTGTGTGTATTTGTGGGATCTTCAGCAGAAAACTATACTGCAGAGACTAGAAGGCCACACGGACACAGTGATATCAGTGAGTTGCCATCCGGTTCAGAACGAGATAGCTTCATCGGGTAATCATTTGGATAAAACTATCAGGATTTGGAAACAGGATGCTTGAGAATTACTTAGAACATGAATATAATGTATGTATGGAAACAAAAATGGTTAAGATTAATAATGTATGTATGGAAACAAAAATGGTTAAGATTCTGAATCTTAATAGATTTGTTGTTTGATCTGAACATTCTCTTCTGGAGTTTGGGGATGGGATGAAAATCTCTTGCAAGTTGGTGTGTTTATTCATATTCTATAACGTAGCATGAGATCATGTGTCCTCTCCGCAATATGTAAATGATAAATTATCATCTTTTAACAAGAGCTCCTAAAAGAACCCACTAAATCATCAAATTAAAATCTAGCTAAGTTTACAAATCAATGAAAGAAAAAGAAAAAATCATCCACTTAATACTCTCAGATGGATGCTATGTCCTGCAAGTACTTCTCTAAGCTTCTCTCCTCGCAGGGGTATTTCCAGAGATGTAGAGTCTGAAGTGACGACTGAGCAGGTATCAAAGGTGAAGGCAGTGTGTGAGATGGCTCCAGACAAATGCTCTGGACCAGATGGTATGACTTGGAGTTTTTTTCAGTCACAATGGGTGAGGATGTCTTCAAGATGGTGCAAGAGATTTTTGAGAAAGGTATTTTGAATAGAAAGATTAAATGAAACCAACATTTGTCTAATACTTAAAAAACATCACCGACATAAGGTCTGTGACTTTAGGCTTATAAGTTTATGCAACTTGGGTTATAAAATCATCTCAAAACTATTGGACAAGAGATTAAAAACCATTTTACTAGAATCACATAGAGCTTTTGTAAATGGCTCCTCATTTCTGATAATATTTAAGTAGCCGGCCCATGAGATGAGATGCTCTATGGCTCTGCACACCAAGGATCACATTGCTTCAGATTTCCATGCAATCAAATCGGACATGATCGATGACGGCTTTATGCAGGTTATATTGGACTTTATTGAGAAAACTAAGATGGCATTCAAAGTGCCGAATGAATTTGAAGTGTTTTCAGAAATCACAATTGGAGACGTTATGAAAAATTGAAACTGAATGTGTTTAACTACACTTACCTTAACTAAACAAGGACAATCACGCAATATTAGAGTCTTGAGTGGACTACTGTCTCTGCAGCTATTTTTCATATCTCTGACCATCAACATATTCGTCATATAAGAGATTTGGTAAGAGATATTCTAGTTAATGTTTGGTCATTCAACAGAAACCTCAAAAACTGACCGCTGATTCCAGGCGTTCTGCACAGATTCATGTAGTTAAGTTTAGAAAAACGCTGCAAAAGCATTTCTATTTTTTCTTTTCTTGGGTTTTGTAAACCAATGATCGATGGTGGTACCAAATGCAAAAAAAACGCCTGGAAAGAAAAAATCTAGTTTAAGGAACCCATATATACCTCAGCAAGAGTTCGGGCTATAACTTCCTCAAGATCAAAACCTACGAGGGTTAGAGAAGTTAAGTTGAGACAGGAGGAAACAAATGCCTCAGCAGTTGAACACAATACGCATCTAGGGTTCCTCGAACAATGTGATATCTCACACCGGGTAAATCCTTAACCCTCCTGTCCACACATCAGATCAGCTTGGCTTTTTAAGTTAGAGAGGAAAGTTTCTGTAGAAAAGCTTTAAATTAATTACCTGATGCAGTAAAGCCTAAAATGTTGTGTAAAAACAGACGCTCTAATGTCAAATGAGGATTTTTAGTGAGCGTCTTTAATACCTTCTCTAAAATATGTTTCCTGTCACTTGAAACACAGAATATTGCACAAAAACTAAAATGTGGAAATCTACGAGAAGATGGTACTTAATGACATGATCAAGTTTTAGAGTTTTGTATAGAAATATCAACACATTTACCTCCTTAAAAAGTTTTAGAATCATCCACATATCTCTCCAATCTCTTTAAAAAAAAATCTACATATTTAAATATAATTATTTAGATAATTTGTAATACTATAATCTAGATATTAGAAAATAATCATCTAGATTTAAGATTAAAATATTTGAAATATTTTGTAATGTAGAGGTTATAAAAACATCATTCCCTTTCATTTGTAACTAAGTTAAGAAGTTAATAATAAAAAAAGAATTAAAAAAAAAATCAAAATCTTCTATTTCCTAAATTTACTTCTAAATACTTAAACACTTCTACGTCATTTTCTTAAACTAGATTTTTTCTTTCCAGGATATAACCTTTCTTTCCAACAAAATCTTGTGACCAAAGAACCTTTGTATGAAGATATAACACGACCGAGTTGAAGGGATCTACATATTTAAGAGATTATTACATAAACCAATTAAGTTTAAATACAAAAGTAGAACATATTCTTTAATTCCCATCTCACTGAGTCCAGTGATACACAACAGATCCTCACCTTTCCAGCTCGAAGGATCAGACTACGCACAACTTAATCACTAATGCTATTGGTACTCGTTATCAAGTCAATGTGAGTGTAACATAAAGGGTCTAAAGAACATTCGCGGAACATGGTGCAACATGATGAAGCTTTCATCAGAGACTTTGCTGCGAATGGTGCGACCACTGGTAAGTCACGATACCTGCCCCGGCAGCGAGTTGATTCGAAACTTGTATGAGTCGACGATCAGTATTGCTAAAATCTGTCTTTTTTGTCTGCAGAAGGTGAGTCATGGATTCGAAAATGGTGGAACCAGTGCCATTGTAATACGCAGTCATCTATGGGATATATATATATATATATAAAGAAAATCGTCCATGAATCTACCTATGATTTACATAAACCCCCTCATTTTTGACGAAAACAAAAAACTCCCAAATATTTTTTCTTAACGAAGAATAAAAGAGAAATAACATTACTCCAAGTCGTTGTCATGCTCCTCCTCCTCCTCGCTACTATAATCAGAACTCCCGGAAGAGGTGCCGTCTGAATATACCTCTCCTGTTCTGATATATTACAAAAACACAACCATTTTTCAATTCAATTACTTTACTACAAATTTAAAGCCTAATAAACACAACTAGTTATTGATGAACCTTGATGATGACAATGATGATTGTGATTCAAAAATTGCCACAAATCTGACATCTGATCTTTGTTTTGTCAGCTCTTCAATAGGAAATCTACAACAAACAACAGTGTCACATATATATAGATAAGAGTTTTAAAAATAGGAACAAATCATTGACACAAAAACTTCAACAAATCAGTCTTACCTTGGTTCAAAAGTTCTCTTGCCTCCATCAGAAACTAAGCCGTGAGCGTTTGATACATCCTATAGGAGAAAAAGAAGAAGGCATTTATAAGATAACAAACAGTTACTTGTGTCATACGCAAATTTATGAAAAATTAGCAACTTTCCTATAAGAACTTACAATGAGTTGAATGGATTTGAAGTCTCTGGCGAGTAATGAATTCAAAAACTGCAAAACTTCTCTCTGAATTCCAAGGTGTGGTCAAAACTCATGACTGTGAGTCTGTGAATTTAAGAATGATGTGCAAAACTTTAAAAAATTGTGTGTTTATATCCTTTACCTCCTTTAGAGTATAGCAGTTGCGCAATATTAGAGTCTCCAGTGGACTATCTTTGCAGATAAGTCCCAAACCCCTACCACCAAAATCTTACACCATAAATAATTCGCTACCAAACACTAACGGTATCATCATTAACATTTACTCAAACGACATGAACCTCAAAAAGGAACCATTAATTTCAGGCGATGACGACAGATTAATGTACTTAAGTCGACGAAAACCCTGCAAAAGCATCACAATATTATTTCGGTTTTGTAAAAACGTATTAGATGGTACCAAATGAAAAGAGAAGATATAACAAAAAAACTAGAGGCGCCATACCTTAAATTAGTTTTTGGGCTATTGTGTCATTTAGCCGAAAACGTAGGAGAGTCAGCGAAATTAAGCTGGGGCAATTATCCATAACCTCTAACAAGCTTGAATCTGTTGGAAAGCCTATACTACCAGTAAGAAAGTAGGTAACTTTGAGTAAACACTCAAATAAAATACAAAAAAAGGAAAGCTTCAAGTGAAAATATTACTTGCTGCAACGTAGGACTCTAAGAACAGGTTCTCTAGCAAGCGACAACTTCTCGTGAGTGACGGTAACTGCGCTACTGGATTTAACCTGTCACCAGAAACACTAAATAACGCAAAAAGCAAAAAATAATCTACCACAAGGAATCAGCAGAATTTAAAAGTGTAGAGACATTGAATAAACAAAACAAAAAATCAAAAGCATAGAGGATTGTGCCTCCAGGCAAGCAACAATGAAAAATGGAGAATTCCTGAATTTCAGGGGATCCAAGACGACTTACAATCCAACAATCTTCAAATCAGTGAGATTTAAACAGGCTGACAACACAGGAGGTAAGGACTTGCTATCCATCATGTTGAGACAGTAAAGGTGTAGGCTTCTCAAGAGACCCCTAGTTGAATGGAAAAGGATAGTATCACTCGGAAGATGAAATACAGATGTTAACTGAACACCAATTATTCAAGCAAAAAAACTGGTAAAAACAATTTTCTCTATCTAGTTGTTTCAGACCTCAAATCAAATTAATATAACAGGTTTGGTACAAAATAATTCACTTGCATATATTGGTAATCAAGTAAATACCCAGCAAAACCATGATTAAAAGTTAGTGGGGTAAGACAAGATCTTGTGAGCAAAGATGTAGTATATTCAGCTGAGGGAGAAATAGAACCAAGTTTGAGGGATCTGCAAGCATAAACGAAGCCTGAGAAATGATTTCAATACATAGACCAAGTTCCACCACAAAATATAATAACCCAGAAAAAGATAATCTCACCTGAGTTCTCTTCCAGCCCGATGGATCATTATACACACAACTCCATTATCAACATGTTTGGCAGCAGTTGTCAGGTCGATGTGGGAGTAACATACACGATCCATGGCACACTTGTTGAACATCGTGCAGCATGCAGAAGCTTGCATGAGAGACTTTGTATCAAGCATTGAAAAGACCTGAATATGCATTAGAAACATATTATGTGAGACAAAACTCAAGAAAACACATTCCACAAACAAAGTACAATTTGAGCATTCTTAATTTATAACATCCATTATGAGATGGGGGGCGGGGGGGATACAGCCCTAAAACATTGTCTACAGATACAAAAACAGAGCAAAAATTCCAGGAGCAGATACATGATATGAGAATGCTGGAATTGTTACCTTAATGGTTAGTTCAGGGAGGAGAGGCCAGGATATAGAATTTTGAAGGGTGGCACGTTTCCTGATGCAACGTTTGGTGGACTTGTAAAGAAGCGATGCGAGTTGGAGAGTACGATCTAGGAAACGATCCTGAACGAATCCATCACGGAAAGTTCCAGCCTCTGAGGGGATAACTTTATCAAGCACTCGATCAAAAGAGCATCCAATGGAGAGTGGTGAGGAGAACAAAGGCAAGTCCGACAACGAAAGGAAAGAAGAGATAGTCATATCGATGTTGCTTTGGTTGCAACCTGGAGCAATCGGCAGGGAACTAGCGTTTTCTATGGAGGAGGTAACCGAAGGGATAAGGCAGGGTCGTTTGGGATTGGGAGTGTCCATGACACGGAACGTTAAAAAATATTTTCTTTGAGAGGAGTGAATGCAAAACGTAGATTTTCTATCCAAAGGCTCAAAATTATTTTCTGAGATATGTCTCACTTTCACTGTAAGTCTGCAGCAAATTCTTCATCCCTGAAGCTAACTCTACAAACACAGAATTATAAAATCCATGTCAATGTCACCATTCATACCAAAAGACTAATGTTTGCACACAAAAGATGACACTGGAGAGGTGATCATTGATACCAGAGAGCAAGATAGAAAATAACTTAACAAGCTCGAGATATTATCTCAGAGTTAGCGAATTTCAGTTATTGGGCACAAACTTTGCAAAGTCTGGAACTGATAAAAGGTTGTTATTTAACTGTCACATGTTAGGGATGCTTTTAAAATAAGGATACATACAAGTTACAAGTAAACAATTTTCAGATCAGTGTAAGATATTCCGACAAGCTGACCATTCAGGGTAGTTTATCTCTCCTCAGTATTCTGTAAAGGTGTTGACTTCTCACGAGACTCCTAGTGAATGAAACAAAGAAAACACAGATCATATGAAAAGCAAAATGCTCAAGCACCAAAAGAACAGTCGAAGATAGAGCAATATTTTCAGAACATTACTTGCTAACATCTAGAAGAAATGGAAGACAATATTGAGGTAATGTGTGCAGTTAACCCAATTAAGTGCAATCCCAACTAAGTGCATTTTCAACTACAAATCCTAGAACGCACAAGCTAATCACCAACCGTACCGTTTCTCCAACAGACTTTGTTTAGTCCATGTGGGAGTAGCATAAACAGTCTGTGGCATACTTAGTATAAACGTTCGAAAAGATCTGAACATCAAGATAAGACTTCAAAAATTTCCTCCAAAATAAGGATACACGATCTTAAACTTAGTCACAATAGATTGAAAAACGCACAGAACAAGATAGATGAATAGTGCCCAATTACACAAACAATACAATCTTTCTTTCTTTTTAGAAATCTCGATTGACGGATAGATCATGGTTGTCAAATCCATTGTACAGAACAATTTTGAAAACTATCTGTTGCTTACGGTAACGCGATTCCACAGCGCCGTTGGCAAAATCAAGAAGACGCTAGCCGAATTAGAGATTAAGATCAACCAACAAGGCGATCCTGAGTTTTAAATTATCTCCGATGAAAAGACGTTGAGTCCGAAATGGAAGGAACAACAAGATCACCAGGGAGACGTGGTTCAGGTTGAGTTAGGGAACAATCAGGACCTCGCTAGGATTTTGGATCGGAGAGATGAACATTGAATTGGAAACGAAAATGCCACTCCTCTTTCGTCGCCGTCGTTCAAGGCGGTAACGGTCAAGTGGGTTTGAGAGACGATCAGCGAATTTAAGGTCCGAATCCTTAACCCGACCGTTTGAAATTGAATCCTCGGGTTAATTTGTTGGGCCAAAATAATGATTTTAGGCTTATATGTTTCTACCCAATCGGCCCATGATAGCCCAACACAGGATGCTTTCCATGTGACGTTATTGTTAGACAATCCAGTTCGGTATCTATTTGGTTTTCTGACTTTAATTTGTCCATTTTACAAAAAAAAAAAAAACTGAAAACAAATTAATCCAATTTTATTAACAGCTTACTGTTTAAGGATCATGTAACCTCCTCCTTTAGTGTTGATGAAAAGTCAGACGTTAGAAAGAAAAGAAAAAAAAATCCATTTTTTTATTCGGTTTAGCTACACTTCAGTTTTGATATAATATTAGTTTAATTCGGTGAAGATTTTGGTATGAATTCAGTTTGGTTTTATTTAGACAATTTCTTTTAAATATTTTTTCGTAAATTAATATGTATATAATACAAGTTCATCTATTTTATTATATACACATAACAATAATATTTTATTTCGGTTTTGGTTTTTCTGATTTTGAAAAAACTAAATTTGGTTTTGGTTAAAAGTTAAAACCATTTCGGTTTATAAACACATTTTTTCCTTAGAAGCCATAAGATCCATAAACTGAAATGAACAACAACAAAACATACAACACGGGAAAAATTATGAAACACAAAACCCATTAAAAATAAAAATCAAACATAGTCATCTCCACGTGGCCCTTTTCACATAGTTTTTGTTTTGTTTATGGTTTTCAAATCTTACAAATCATAACTTTGTTTCCCAGTAAACTTAACTTCAATGGGACTAACATTTTTCCCAATAGATCTCATATTCAGACCAACACCTTCTCTTCCCGGATTCGCCTTCTCTGGATAAACTCCATCTTTAGGATGAAGATACTGAACCTCACCATTAGGAAACACTCTGTAAAACTGATAGTTAATCTTGTACTTGGATCTAAGCCTTGTCCCCAAAGCTAAACACTGTTCTTTCCTCGCTAGCTTCAGCAGATTCGGACCTTCCCTCATGATCGCTGCTCCTCCTGTCGGCATCTCAAAGATCTGTTCTTTCGGTGAGTTCCATGTAATAACATAGAATTCTTCTACTTGTGCTTTACGGAGAAGACCACCAGTGCTTCCCGCGAAGATCGGAGATGGTGTGTTTGGGTCTAGCTGTGGTGGCGTGAATCCCACCGGAGCTTCATCTTTCACGGCGGGGGTTGCAGCGGCGGCATCTGTTTTCTCGGCGCGGATTGCGGTTTTGGTGAAAGAGAGGGATTTGGCACGGTGAGTTGTTGAGAAAAAGTGGAGTTTTTTAACGCCGGAGGTTGCAGCGGTTGTTACTGCGGCGCTAAAGATCCCAGCGGCTTGAGTTGCCATATTTTATTTTTTTTGGCTTGTTCTTTCGTAATGAGCAAATTGTGGTTAGTGAGTATGTTTTGATGAGAAGAGAAAGAGATAATATTATGAAATGAGAAGCTACAGTTTGTTGGATTGAGTGGATAAGGTATCCAATAGGATTCAACCATTAGATTTTTCTCTTACTCATATGATTCTCATCCTATCCTACGTCGTTTTGCCTTCTTTAGTTCTTGTAAGATTCTGATTCTCTTCTTTCTTACCTTTTTCTTTTTTTCTTTTTCCTTTTTTTTGCCAATTTCAATGTACTAAGTCTAAGGCCTTAAGCTAAATCCGGAACCTCATAGACCCCATTAGAGGACTGAGAAATAAGTAATGCATTTGGATTGGTCATCTATATATTTTGGGCCTTAGGCTTACATGATTGATTGAATCTATGCCGCCATCCACTTAACCAGCATGCGCTTGTCTATCAAAACGAGTATAACATGCCATAAAAATCTCCCGACTATATCGGAGATGTCCTAATTTAGTTTCATCTACCACGCCAATCAATTAATAAAAACCACTAAATATATCAAGATATTTAATTGTAAGAATTTGCATATCTTACCACTGAAAAGGAGAACAAAAAAACAACTCTCATTAATGGCGAAAATGCAATTCTATCTTAATATAATTCATTTATCCAAAAAAATATTTACAGTTAATTCTCTATAATATAAAAATATTAATTGTCTACTATCTTAACAACCAAACACAATGATTTTTAATATTAATTTTAATATAAATATTTATTTATTATCTTATTATAAAAAATTTAAAATTATTAATGTAAAATTCAAATTTTTTAGAAATAATAAATAAACTAATTACATATTTGATTAATCTTTATAAAAATATTATTAACATGTAAACAAAAAAATATTTTAAAATAGAAAAAAATCATATTAATTTTTGACATCTATGTCACATTCTCACCTGTTAACATAAAAACAGTACAGTTTCTGCTTTAATACTTAAAACGATTTAAGAAACCAGGTGATATTAAACAATCAACCACACTAATGAATGGTATTCTCTATGTTGTGATCTTTATTACATTAATATAATATTTCGGTGTATATATATACGGTTAACAAAACCCACACACATATAAGCTATCCTAGCAAAGAATAAGAAACATTTTTTACCCCCAAGTAACACTCAATTGGCGCACAAAAAACCTTAATATACATAACAAGATGATTGTTCTATAACTGAATCAACAGATTAAAATTGTTAAGATACTAACAAATTTTCTTGATAAAACTCACATAAGAAGAAGTTAAAATAAAATCTAGATTCGACAGAGTTGAGTTTTCTACTAAATTTTTTATTGATCGATTAGAAGTTTTATCAGAAAATAAGAAAATAATACACTAGCAAATTTTGAGAGAAAGAAAAAAATAATCTATCTTTAGAAAAATATTTTACTTCGGCATGCAATCCCTAAATGAAGAATATCAAAATTAAATTAGATAAAAAATTTAAGTTCGGATTTGTTGTAGTGTTTCGGTCCAAATTATGAAATTATGAGATATGTTTATCGCTTTGAAAATCATAGAGATTGGGAAAGAAATTATGAGACAGAGTGGAAATTATACTTACCCCAACGAGCAATGGTCAGAGAAAAATCAATTTCTCAAAAATTTTACTTGAATTTATAATATACCTTTTTACTTGAAGATCATAAGGGTGAATTCACAAAATCCGTAGTCATATAGTAGAATGGGTTAGGATTGTTGCTTTTACGACTATGATTTTCTAAAAATTTGTCCGCTAAATTATGAAAATTTTAATCAAATTATATTTTACACTATAAACATAATTATATGACACCAAAATTATCCAACAAAAAAATTAACTTATGCACCAAACTATTTTGTAAAACTCAAAACATAATTTTACGATTATTATGATAACTTATAATATTTAAAATATTATATGGTTCTCTAAAATAAAAAATAATATATTATTTTATAATTTATGTAAACAAAATTCTATAAACAATTCACCTGATAAATGATATAATATTATTATTTTTAATATTTATAAATTGGATTAAAACAAACTGAATATCAAACCGGTATAATCATGATTATGAATAATATAGCGAATACCAAATAATATAGATACAAATATAACTCTGCACGTATGTGTGGATCCGAATCTAATATAGCATATAAGTTATTCTCATAAGAAATGTTCCAATTATTAAATTTCAAAACAAACAAACAATAGTACAAAAATTCTAATTTCTGTTTTTGTTTTATAATTGAATCATATCTTTATATTAAAAATATTAATTTTCGTAATCGTTTTTCTTCTAAAATTGCTATAGTTTATTTTCACTTTTTGAACTTGATGACCAAATAGATAAAGGCCTTTTTAGCATATAATTGACTATCAAATTGATAAAGCCTATTAAATAATTGGGCCTAAAGAGTCTTAAAAAAGCCCATGAGATGTCATCGTTCAGATAGCTTAAGGGGATAAGGGGTTTTAGATTTTTTTTTTTTTTTTTGCTGTTTCGTAGATTATCAGCGATGTTTGCACAGTTAGCGCCATCGCCGTCTCCTTCTCCGGCGAACCTAAGCCATTTTGTTCACCGTCGTAGCTTTCGGAAGTATACATACTCTGTATCCGCTTCTCTTCCCACTGCAAATTCCTCTCGTCCACCAATTCAGGCAAACATTTCCATCTAATTGTATTTCGTGCTCTTTTTGTTATCCGAATAAACCGAGAAATTGATAACTTGATTTGCAGATTACTGGAAGGAAAGATTTGAATTTGGATGTTACAAGAAAGGATGATTCAATTGGGTTCACATTAGAGCCAAATGAAGAAGAAATTGATTGGATGAATCTAGAATCTGATATTCGACTTTGGACTAGAGCATTACGTCCTGTTCAGGTAAATCAATTTATTGATTTTATAGTAAAGTTTTGTTTTTTAAATATGAATTTGTTGCATTGTTGTTAATTGTGTTGCTCTTGACTTTACAGTGGTATCCAGGACACATAATGAAAACTGAAAAGGAACTCAGAGAACAGCTTAAGCTGATGGATGTTGTGATTGAAGTCCGAGATGCTAGGATTCCTTTATCCACGACTCATCCAAAGGTTAGAATTTTGCATCGGAAGGTCTTCGATCCGGTTTTGGACTATGAGTCTATGATTGTTGTGCTCCTTGTGGTGGGAAAAGCTACAACATTAACTGAAATTGGTTATATTGGGTAAACATTATGTAGGATAGCTTTCATTGGAAGAGAAACACATGTTTGAGTTTTTTTGTTACAGGAGACATTAGATTTTTTTTTTTGTCTTCCCGGTACAAGAGAAGTTTTTATCTGAACGATTATTTTGTTGGCTTGGGGGCACTCTCATTTTCTTGGACCTTTGTTCAGTAGGAGCAAGTTAATTCTATGACAAAACTTTTGTGTGGTTGAATAATGTGTGTGCCTTACTTTTGGGGTTATGTTATGTATGTGGTATTTTGTAGATGGACGCGTGGCTTGGGAATAGGAAACGGATATTGGTATTAAATAGAGAAGATATGATATCGAACGATGATCGAAATGATTGGGCTAGATACTTTGCAAAGCAAGGAATAAAGGTCATTTTCACTAATGGCAAACTGGGGATGGTATGGTTTCTATAGGTTTAATCTTTGCTTTGGAGTTGATTGTTTTTTCCCCTTGCAACTGTTGGTTTAATAATCTCTGACTGCTGGTTACAGGGAGCGATGAAGCTAGGTCGATTAGCAAAAAGTTTAGCAGGTGATGTAAATGGGAAACGACGAGAAAAAGGACTTCTCCCTAGACCAGTGAGTTGAGTGTATCATCATCCATTCTTAACTGTTGCGATATTTGTGATTTCAATTTAAGTTTGTTTTTTCCAAATGGTGCAGGTTAGAGCTGGAATAATTGGATACCCTAATGTTGGAAAATCATCTTTGATCAATCGTCTATTGAAGCGTAAAATTTGCGCGGCAGCTCCAAGACCAGGTGTAACTAGAGAAATGAAGTAATAACGCCTTTTAAATGCTTGCTTTTTTAACTCAGTTTTCACAAATACATTCAAGATCATTATATTAATCTTTCTCGCTGGTCATTTTTCTTGTCTTACTATAATCAGATGGGTCAAGCTTGGGAAAGATCTTGATCTGTTAGATTCACCTGGAATGCTTCCTATGCGTATCGATGATCAAGCTGCTGCTATAAAGCTTGCAATTTGCGATGACATTGGAGAGAAAGCTTATGACTTCACTGATGTTGCTGGAATCCTTGTACAAATGTTAGCACGGATTCCAGAAGTAGGTCAGTTTCTAAACAATACCATTTCTAGAGTTGCTTTTTTCTCATTTTCCCGCGCCAAAAGTGAAACTTAACATTATCGGTTTGTCTTTAAACAAAAAGGCGCAAAGGCCCTTTACAACCGATACAAGATCCAGCTGGAAGGCAGCTGCGGTAAAAAGTAATGAAACTTCATTCACAGAGATCTCATTTCTTTTGGCAACCATTGTTCATGAATTCTTATTGATTCTCTGCTCTCTCTTTTGCAGATTTGTGAAGACGCTTGGTCTTAACTTGTTTGGTGGAGATAGTCATCAGGCTGCATTTCGAATACTGACGGATTTCCGCAAAGGCAAATTCGGGTATATCTCGTTGGAGAGGCCTCCACTGTGATCAAGACTGTTAAATGCTGAAAATTATGAACTATAAATGCATGCATATGATGTTTTTAATGTATGCATATCTGTGTATTTAGATTCCTAGATATAGAAAAATTGGGCTAAATCTGAATGGTCACTAACTAATGTACTCCAAAGTTCGATGTGTATGCATATTTGTTTATGTAAAATCAGGAAGTTGCATGATATATGATTATGGTAGTCCAATGGATTAAAATCTGTTTTTAAAACAAATTTCACAGTTTACTCATGGTATATATGATATTCATGTTTTTGTAACTATTAAATAATGAAACGAAAACTTAAAAAAATTGCGATTTTCTGTATTCACGCACATATTTTCATTTTTTTTTTTGTAAATCTGATGACATTTGTTTGCCATTGGAGAAATAGTAGAGGTGAGAAACGACCGTTGGATATGAAAGTGGGACCTACTACTCCATCCACTAGAAACTGTAGACACTTGAAAAGTCGTCGACCAAAGTTCCACTTCTAGATCTACTTTTGTCTCTGTCCATTTATTGATCAAAAATAAATAAATTAATAAGATAAAACAATCTTCGGAGTTAGAAAATCAGAACGTTGGACTTAATTTCCAGATCCTATTTAAAATTCTCTTCTTTCACAATCTCTCATCTTCCATAAACTAGCCGTTACATCTCTCTCTATCTCCTTCTCCTTCAATGGCTGCTTCTGTAGAAACTCCATCACCTAATCATACTAACAAAGTAAGTTCTTCTTCTTCTTCCATCAAGAGAACTCATGGGTTTTGATTCAAAATTTTGTTTTTCTAACAGGAAGGAACAAGCTTGATCATGGTTTCTTCAACTTCTTTAGAATCTTCTCCATCGTTTAGTCCATCTTCAGACAAGCGTTTCTGGAGCAACCTTCGTAACAGGATAGATGTTCTTCTCGACGAAAAGAGCAAAGATCTCAAACCCATTACCAATTCTCCATTCATAGCTCCAACGATTTCTGTAGAATCAGAGAGAGCAAAGAGATTGAAGAATGATTCTATGCTTTTGCTTAAAGGGTTTGATTCGGTTTCTCATACTCTGTCTCAGCTTTCTAGTAATCTCGACAATGCCCTTCAGGTAAACTGAAATCCATTTATTCTGATCTGAATTTAGGATTTTTTTTCATCTGTCATGATTGATGATGATGATGATACAAAGTGTTTTCTGCAAAATCAGGGAGTTAGAGAATTATCTAAACCACCTACATTATCTGAGATACTTCACTCGAATCTCAAAGCTGATCATTTACAACAACAACTGAAAGAAGAAGAAAAAGAAGAAGAGAGTAAAGGGAAGAAGAGGAAACACGAATCTGATGTTGAACAAAATGAAGATTCTTCGAATGAAGAAGAGAAGAAACCAAAAGAGAGGAAAATCATGAAGAGGGCTAAAAACGTAAAGTCTTGGTCTTTAGTTACTCTCACTCTCTCTGTCTTATTGTTCTTTAATGTTAAGACTTTTTCATAAAGATTGGATCTTTATTTCTTGTAGATTGCGATATCCATGGCAGCGAAAGCGAATTCGCTTGCAAGAGAGCTTAAATCCATAAAGTCTGACTTGAGTTTCATCCAAGAACGTTGTGGATTGCTTGAAGAAGAGAATAAGAGACTCAGAGATGGGTTTGTGAAAGGTGTTAGACCTGAAGAAGATGATTTGGTCTGTACAATCTCCAAAAACTGTTCTGTTTCTAATCTGTTATGCTCTGTTCTCTATCTTATGATTTTGATTCTATGAAACAGGTGAGGCTCCAATTAGAAGTGTTGCTTACGGAGAAAGCAAGATTAGCAAATGAAAACGCGAATCTGGTAAGAGAGAATCAGTGTCTTCACCAGATGGTGGAGTACCATCAGATCACATCTCAGGATCTCTCTGCTTCATATGAACAAGTCATTCAAGGTTTATGCTTAGATTTCTCATCTCCTCTTCCTCAATTCGATGATGAAGAAGAAGACACTGAAACAAGATCTCACGATGACTCGAAAGCCCTCAACGAAAGCTTTGAAAAAGTAGAAGAACAACAACAACATTGATAAAGCCATTTTTTTTAGAATTTTGTGTGTTTCGTATCCCTAATTGATTTAGGTTTTGTGCTTTTGTTTTGAGCAGTTTCTTGGTCTCTAAGATATAAAGTTGTAAACATCCATCCCTCTGTTTGTTTGTTGTAATAATTTGGTCACGTATTAATTATGTCAATTAAACAAGCTTAATATGCTTTTGACCCTTGAGAAAGGGGCTCTTGTTGCTTACTAAGACTACTGTTGGTAACAAATGACAATTGTTTTGTGCTTGTCTTTGAAAAATGAGTTCTGACTTGGCCCGGCCTGTTTTAAACCTGGATGGGCTAGATAAAGCTAGCTGTTTATTTTCATGTTAGTCACATATCAGAGTCAGACTAATCAATTGGATTTCAGATTTTCTTAGAATTTTTGGTTAAAAGAAAAGTAGTGACCAATGTAAAACCAAATTTACTATGGATCAGTTTTGCTTTGAGACTCAGGTTTTAATTGGGATATAATTTTAACTTTCAAAGTAATTTATTTTCTTTTTTCCTTTTTACTCGGTTTGGAACTTTGGATTTAGTTTCGGCTTTTTGGATTTGAAAATGTAATACCATTTTAACGAAATTAATATTTATGTGTTGTAGGGTCTTTTCGGATCGATTCGGTTTATCTGGAAATCATATATGAGTTGCTTAGGATTCATTTTGAAAACAATGCAGAACTTGATTGCCCGAGAGTAATCCTTATCTCTGACTGGTAACATGTTGTATGTAACTTTTCACATCACATGTAATTGTGTTACTTGATTAATTCCGTCTGAAATTCCTGGAAAGCTTGTATAAATTCGTATTCTTTTGCCAAGGGCTATCATAATTTTGTCTTTAATGAAAACACCAACTTAGATATATGCTAAAGGAGAGATGGAAAAAAAAAATGGTAGTTCTGATTTTGTTTCTAACCATCACAATTTTGTACGATGGTCTTTCTGAATTCTATTTTGGAGTTTCAGTTGATTTTAAAATTTTATTTTTGGTCAAGAACATAATGAATCCATTATGTAGATTTCTACAAACATATTCTAAAATTAACCTAACGGAATCTCATTTACCATAAGTTTTTTTCAAAGGCTATCTGGATTTTGGAGGTTTCATATGTATTATTAGAATATTAGTTAATTAGTCTTAAGTTAAAAATAAAAGTTCACATATTGTATTTGAGAACATGTCAAAATTCAGAAAGGTTTTAGCAACTCAAATTATGGAACAGAAAAAAACACCATAGATTTCTTTGATATATAGGTTTGAATCAAACCGTTTGTAGGTTTCCTTTCTTAATTAAGACAAACTATATATAAGACTTTATTTTCTGTTTTCTGAAAAAATAGTTCCTCGATCTAATCCAGAATTTGCAGAATAAAGTCTATTTAATGCTTACCATTAGATTAATAATCTAAACGTACGTTGTTAGTTTTTCCAATTGAATTCACAACTTTTCAACTAATGACATGTATCATTGATAACCCAACCTTTTAAGGTTGTGGTAAACAAAGGGATGAGAATAGTCAAAAGTTAGAGAAAAGAATATTCCCAGTTGACATGTTTGTGTAAACATAAAAGAGAATCCACCTTACTTTGTTGCTACTAAAAGATTATAAAGATTTACAAAACAAAGTTTTGAAGGGTCTTAAATTTTTTGATTTGCCCTTACATTATAATTTCAGGTCAGCAGTGGAATGTTGATGATGCAAAAGAATCATTTTTCTTTCTTTCTTCTTCTTCTTCTTCTTCCTCCTCTCATTGGTTTGAACAATCTAAAAAACACCAATGGAAGCAAAAAGATCGAAAAAGTAGATATTGGCGAATGCGACATTCGAATAGTTTATGGCTCATTGGAGAGAGAGAGGATTAGTACATATTCTTCTTTAGCTTTTTACTTACTTAGCATATTTTTCTTCAGCTTTTAAATCCATTAATACCTAAACCGTGGGTTGTGTAACACATTGTCTTTGAAAAGTTTTCTTCACTTAAATTAGAAACTTCTTTTGCCACTATATTTAAATCCAAATAACTAAGTCGACATCAAGGCTAATACTCATTGCGTTTCATAATAATTATCGTTTGAAGTTTTCTAACACGTATTTAAAAAACAATTAAATTATCATGTTACTTTTCATTAGTTAATAAAATAAAGTAGTAGCAATAAAAACTGAAAATTTTATTAAAAAATCTGCAACGAAAATATGAAACTACACTTACTTTGAAATAAAAATTAAGTTCGAAAATGACACTAATATGAAATAGGAGTATATAAAATTATCATAAATGCATCAAATGTAATAAGACTCATATATAAGAACTATGGAGGAGGCGTTAATTCGGTATCCATTAGTGCACGAAAATAAAAAAAACATATCCCTTTCATTAGATGTTGCAATTAGTTGCCATTAGAGAGCATGAATGTGTTTAATTTTTCATTATACATGTGAGTAAATGTTTAATCATAAGAAGAAACTCTAAAACCAGTAAACGTTTTTCGCCAGCTATTTTTCTTCGTGTTTGAAATGATTGTTATTTGTTGTACTACTGGTCATAGCAAACATTTGATGTTACACAATTCGAAAAAAACATTTTGAAGTCTGAAAGATGTAATTAAACAGAACAAAAAATATCTTGACTTCAGTTATAAGATTTCTACACTGTTCACATCTTAAGGTTTTCCCATGTTTTTTGTGAAACAACCTTAAAATACATATACGAATTAACAAAACTCAAGATTACCATAAAAAAAGAAACAAAGATGACCATAAAAACCATATCTTGTTTAACTTCGTCTGTTGGTCAGGTTTTAATAATTTGTTTGGGGGTTCAACTAATTACAAAATCTTAACTATGTATTCAAAGAAACGCATATTTATTGTGTTTGAATCTATATAATGAAATAAACTTGTATGTGTTGCTGTTTAGTTATATATATATATATAGATAAGTGTATGAAAAAATGAAAAATATATTTTTGTTTTGAAGAATTCATAGAAAACCCATTTACAAAAATAAAAATAAAAGTTAATCTATATTACAAATTTTGATGTGTAAGTTCTGCGGTTTCTGCATCGTTCTTTCTTGCTCAATATGGATCTGTTCCGTTACTGGATAAAGGCAAAACTATGACACATTTACTCTGTTTTTTATTTATTCGTAGTAAATATTCCAATTGAAAATGCTTAAGAGTTAAGATCTATTCATTATGGGACCCATGCCAATTGAGGATATATATGTATCCAAAAAAATTATGAGGTAAGTGAATTGTTTGAAACCTTTAACTCAATATATGTACAATTTTTCTCTAAAAGCTTAACAAATCTACTTTATGAAATAAATTAATTCTGAAAAAGGAACTTATTTCTACATTAATAGTTGCAATTTTGACTGAGGAAACAAAAATAGTGAGGACCTCTTGCAAAACATTTCTAACATATTATAAAGAGAACATATTCCAACTTATTTCTAGCTTTAATTAGCATGAAAACCAAAAAAAAACAATAAAAACTCATTTCTAACTTTAAAAAAAAAAGAAAAGGGACAATTTTTGTTTTTTTTGTTAATTTTAAAAAGGAACGATCTCTTATCAATGGTTTAAATACAACCAAAATCCAATCTACGTCCAAATGCTAAACTTCAAAGACGTCGATGCATGACCTACATTTTCTTAAAATATAATTTGGCATCTACCGAGAACATCTGGTGGTTGTTTATTTTCCTTAAATAGAAAGTTCTTCTAATTATAGACAATAAGAAAATGCTTTCGTTTTTATTTCATTCCACTATATTAGTAGAAAACTTCTTCTTGTGTCAGTGTTTTCCTATAATAGCATTCTATAATTTTTATTATTTAACTATTTATTTAATGTACCAATGACTGTAAGGATGTATGAAATCCGGATATTTTAATCTAGATCCGTTAAAAATTAAAATTATAAAATAAACGTTAAAATAGAATTTATTATTTTAATAATTTTTCTAATTAGAAAAATATTTTTATGTGATATTTTCAAAAGAAATCTGATATATATACTACTAAAAAATAAATAAACTTAAGTTTTGTTTGTATTGGAAATATCGAATAATATATGTAAACCAATTTCAAATAAATATTTTATAAATATATGAATCCTGAATCGAATATCCGAAACTTAAAATTTTGATATCTAGACCTAGTACTAAAGGATACGAGACGTTACTGTCCGAATCCAGATTAAAATAATAAATTTACCCTTAGTTAATGTCATTTTCTAATCTATTAGGAGGACAATTCTTCATATTTTTATTTCTAACATTATAATTATGCATGTGTGTGTGATAAAATATGTGGTTATGAGATTGGTTGGGAGAAAAAGACCATATTTAGTAAACCTCTTATGATCTACAGAAAATAAGATCCAGTAGGCTGTAAGCACATAGAGAAGTGAACAAAATAATAGTACGGTTTCCAATAATATATAAACATTTTGAATTCTAGTTGAAGTCTTGAAGACATAACCAGAACTTTAATAAAGTTTAATTAAAAAAAGATGCTAAGTGCTTTATTTTATAGATATTACTATAATCCAAGTAGGTTATGAATGATCAAGTCGATTCGTTACACAAATATCAAATAAATTAATATATATATATATATAATTATTTTAATACATTTTTAGTGTACGTACGTGGGTCGGTATTAATCAGAATATAAATTATATTGAAAGTTTATGCTTTATTTGGTGTGGAGACTTTATTGGACGGCAAAGAATAAGATAATTTGGAGAAAATATTAAGAAAACTGAAAATAAGGTCCAGTCCACGCCCCCACGGTGCTACATTGCTATTAAAAGTAACCAGTGAGTAACCACTATATATATTTTTATATTTTTGTCAACAAGTAACTACTATATTTAAATTTCTAATGATGCCCCTTTGTTTTTTTTTCCTAATGATACCTTTCCTTTTTCCTTTTTGTCCTTAACCATTATTAAATTTTATAATTTGTTGACATAACAAAAGCTTCTTTTTCTAATATAATATTCTTAAACCAACGATTTACAGTTGACAAGATTATTGAGTATCCTATATCCGACCCAAATTTTTTCTTTCTACCATATATGTTGTAATAGTTATTCGTTGAAGGCAGTTAAATATACTTTAAGTCCGACATAAAACATAGTATATAAATCATTCAGTTGGATAATTAAAATGTCTAAAACTAAAAGAATAGATATCAAAAACTTAAATTTACCTAAAATCTCCAAACATTATCCAAATTATTCGAAACACCATACCCGAATCTGACTAATCAAATTAGTAAAAAGTCATATAGTAATTTGAGGTATGCATACAGTCCATCACGTATAACCGTATTAAATATCTAAATTATACAGTATTTAACATTTACTGTTAATAACCGTTTCGATAGCTGATATGGATAGGGGACTCTCGAGGTATAGAGGGTAGAACACAACAAATATTTGATTTGGAAAATGTTAAGTTCATCGCGCTTTTGTATTTGTTTATTAATAATATAATTTATTTATAAATATTTTTTGTTTTGAATATTACATAATCTATTCTGCTAAATACGATTAGTTCCGACTAAAAGAAAATTTAATCCTAATTTTTTATTTATTTATTTATCCACACGCGAAGTTAAAAAACACCATATTTCTTAAGTTTATTTTTTATTTTCGAAATTATAAATCTCACTGCAATAGTGTAGGGTGAACTGTGGCTCATAGCTAACCCTAAACTATTTATAACCTATTTTCAAAACCCTACGCCTAAGAATCTTGGTAAATCTCCACAAATGAATAAACTTTCACCTCAAAGTTCATCGCGCAATCACCAGATGTGTCTGTTTTGGCAGTAGAGGTGGCTTCTTGCATTGCATACTTATGTTGTGTTTTCTCTTTAAGTATTGGTTTTTCCTTGTCGAGCTTGACTGGATGTTATGCCATCAGAAGTTTGTATACCATGCAAGGAAAAGAAAATTGGAATTTGGATTGTGGATTTAAAGCCAGCTGCGGAATTTGATCAAACACCAATTTTCCAAAGTTGAATTGTGTCTTATGTGCCAACATGTAGATGAACTTGGCTCGTGCAGGCTGAGCATAGACAACATTTGATGTAGGCAACCAGTTGTTGCAACATATCGTGTACAAGGTTTTATTGTCCATGGTAAAGTTGGCATACTGAAATACTTTCCATTTCAGCAGTTTGCCACCTATCATGAACTCAGCTAGTTCATCCTCCAAAAGACCAGCCATCTGCATCATGTGTGACTTCTTATCCACATCTGGGCGCCCAAAAAAACTGTTAATTCGTGAAGGAGAGAACTGATACACGAGTTTTAAACCCAAATATAAGACTGCTAGTGTACAGACACATGCAATAGTATAGAAGGAATTGAATTCTCAGAGACCAAGTTACATTACGATTCTTGAAAATTGAAACTAAGCTAAGAGGAAACGAGATTTGTTGATTGATTATAAAACTGAGGAAAGCAATAAGAAGTAAATAAACGAAGTAAATTAATGGATTAAAGGCGTTAGGCTTTAGGGAATTCTCCGAAAATTAGAGATAACAAACCAGATAACTATTTAGAACATTCATTAAGAACTATCTCAAACTCGAACAGAAACGCCTAATCAATCCACTGTTATGACATCAATTACTATGTCTATCTACCTAAGTGTCTAAAATGTCGCTTGAATTTAAAATCCTAGACAAGCATTAACTAATGGATTCGATATGTTCACGTATCACAATAGCATCAGCTTTCGTTGGCTAAGGACAATATGCTCATCTATGTTTTATCCGATAACCTATAAGCTTTTGGAGATTAAACTCATTCTAACATCATAGACTAAGTGGTTAATCTAGTCTAAGCATTAACAACAAATATAGATGAAGATGACATAAGATAAAAGCCCCATTTGTGTCTGATTCAATGGTTTTTTATTCTTTTGAAACCCTAAACCCTAACTAGAGAACTACTCAGCCATGGAAGTAGATGAATAACCAATGATTGAAGAAGAACTCATGAATAAATCCAATAAAACACCAAAATATATATCTTCAATAAGTCTAAAAATAAAAGAAAGCATAACCTAAACAATGACTTAAAAAAGTATTTATAGGTATAAACTCTTCTAGGTCGAAATCCTAAACCAATTAGAAAAATGAGCAAAATTTTCATTTTTTCGCAGGAGGTCGATCTGGTCTGCACAAGTCGATCTGGCAAGTCAATCCGGTCTGTACAAGTCGATCTGGGTTCTCACGGTACTTCGAGATTGATTGATCTGATCCCAGATCGATCAATCTAGTTCCTCAAGCCATCTTGGCTCTGCGCATGGTTCATCTGCTCGTCAGACTAGACCATCTTCACAAAAATCATCATAACTTTTGATCACATAGTTGGATCGACTTCAAACCACTTGCAAATGAAAGCTAACTCAAATATCTATCTTTTTCCAAAAGTTAGCTCAATCCATTAGTAGAAAAGGCCTCAACGAACGACGAAATTTAGACGTCTCTGCATAATTCTGCATCTTTTGCTCCAAAACTTGCTTCCAAATGCATTAGAACGCTTCCTAGCATGATTTGACTTGATAAGACTCTAAAAATACCTAAATGACTTTAAAACACATATTAAATCTAAGTTAAAGTACGATAAAAACCTAACATATCAAGAACTCATACATCTAGTCTTGAACAAGCACTTCCACAAAATCACTCTACTTTAACAATCGGCAAATTTTTGCCCAGAATTCCCATACCACTGTGTTTACAAATGATGGTAAATTTGTGACAGTCCCAAGTATTCCAACACCCTCAATCACCCTCTGAACTAATTTATCCTTACAAGACTCAACTTCTAGTTCCTCAATAAATTTCTTATTTTTCAGAATTTCATACCTTTGTTTGACAGATAGTGAACATAATTTTGTAGTATCTAGCTCTTCTGCAGGAATCTGAGTCTCATGATCATTCCCCTTCTCTGTCATAGATCACTTTGGCTTCTCAGAGACCTCATTTTCCTTATGTTTCCTTTTTTGTAGATGAGCAGAAATAGTGGGAGCTACCAGAGCAGTGGTTGAGGGGTCGGAGAGATTTTTACCATCTGAGGAGTCTTACTATTTAGTGATATGAACTCTTTATCCTCTGTGATCAGAAAAACAAGCACATTCAATTGATTTTGGCTGAGGGATTTTAGTATACAGAGAGTCTTGTTGATCCTCCACTTCATTGACTATCAAAGAAATTGGTATCGCTGGTGGCTGTATATTTGATTTTTCCTTGCATGGTAGTTCAGAACTGAGCAACGGTCAATTTGAGCTACGAAACACCACTATAGTCGTGTTTGGTCTTCCACCGTGTTGGGAGTTGCAAACTCATCATATTGATTCGCCGGAGGAGTTGTACGTCATGGTGTTACAAGACGCGAGATTCCACTGGAGATCAAATTTATTTTCTTATTTCGTTGATTAATCACTTGATTCGATTTTCATGAGCTTGAGAGAAACACTTCTTGTAGAAAACTGTTTGACTTTTTGATGTTTGATTTGATGTGACAAACCCTTGAGTTTACCTCCATAAGTATCTTGGGTCTATCTTTTATAGTGGGCCTGACACATATAGGCTTATACCTGCACTTTTATTCGGTTAAGGCTTCCCATCCATTAGATCTGTAGGATCTCGAGTTTTCTTACCGCCTCGATCAGCTATGGGATATGCAATTCTGCCTTTAATCCAAGTAGTAACCATCAACATGAAGTAGGCAGCTGAAATTTGTTTGGAGAGTGTGTGATCAGGCGTGTGTTAAGTTTTTTTTTTCTCACACAACCTCCTATTGAATCTTAATGTATCAGTTGTATCACTTGATTTCTCAACCATTGATACTTGTGAATGTCCTTGGATATGTGTTTACATGTAACACTTGATTATTTCGACGTCTCGTACTTACTTGAATGGCATGTACAACTATATATCCTCAGCTCTTTGACCTCCCTCTCCATGACAAATTTTTACGTACATGACTACAAAGACTGGCAAGACATGCAACTATTTTTCACATACCTTTATAAGCACATATTATTGACTATCATGTCATTATGAGTGTCTGCTCTGCTACCACATAAAATAAATCTTTTAGTAGGTATCTGCTCTGATACCAATTATAGAGGTAAAGAGGCTAAAACACAACATGTATTTGACTTGGAAAGCGCCAAGTCCAACGCTTGTGTACTTATTTTATTAACAATGTAATCTTTCTACAAACACCTACTTGTTTCAGATATTACACAACCTATTCTACCAAATAGGATTGATCCTGACTAAAACAAGACCTAAGCCTAACTCTTTTTTGATTCTACTCACCCACACGTGAATCACAAAGTCAAGTTAAAGAACATTCTATTTTTTAGCTTATTCTTTAGGTTCAAAGTTACAAATATGACCATAATAATCTAGAGTGTTAATCGTGGCTCATAGCCAACCCTACACTATCTATAAGCCACTCCCAAAACTCTACACCTAAAAGTCTCGGTAAATCTTAACAAAGGAATAAATTTGCACCTAAATTCTATCATTTCCTTAAGTGGTTGTAGAGAATATTTTGAATTTCTACACCACTCAAATCTTCACCATTTTGCAAAGTCAGCTCGCGCGTCTTTGAACTTGTCACATCATCCACTTTAACTATGTTACGTCAGCTTCCGTGTCCATATCATCTTACAACGTCCTGATGTGATCTAATGCAATTTTTTAATTTACGCAATACATTGTATCCATAATCTGCATCTTCAAGCTGCTTGAACCGTAAATAACATAATCACAATATATATATATATATATATATATATATTTAATTTAGTTTTACAACAATTGAAGTCATATAATACTTTTCTTTTTATCAATTAACTTACGGATTAACAAAAATATTAAATTTATATTAATCATGATTCTACTTTATTGCTAGTAATTTGGGAAAAATGCCAATATCATTTTGGTATTAATTTACATATAGGTTACCGATTTTTACCAATCCAACTTATATTAAATAAAACAAATTAATGTTCATAAAACTATATTGGAAAGCATAAAATAATCCCTGACTCAAAGTAGACTCTCATTATAAATACACACCACCCCTTCTACTACCCTTCATCCCCATTCTATTTCTTCGTCTCTTTTTATCTCTCTGTTTTTTGCTTTGTTTTGCTCTCTTAACGTACAAAAAAATGTCTGTAATTGTTCGCCAAGCTTACCAACATCTTCCCAAGAAGCAAGCAAGCCAAAATGCTGACGTGGGTGGATGGAGTTTTCTGCAATATCTCTCTGAAACCAAAGCCATTGTCCAAAACAGAGAAGACGACTCAAAGAAAACAGCTTACGTCCACCCAATTGAGAAGCGTTCCGTAGCTAAACTGAGCCTTGAGATGTGCACTGAGAGCCTCGGGACCGAGAATGGGAGTGAGAGTGGAGACGAGATCTCGTTGCTTGCGTTCGAAGCAACCAATATCCAAATGATTCCTCTCTCTACGAAACCTCAAAAAGTAACTAATATTTTGACCCGTGAAAACAGCTTTCCCCCGCCCTTAAGCTCCGTCAACGGATTTAACTGTAGTCGTACGGTGAGATCGTATAAGGAAGACGGTCGTCTTATTGTTCAAGCAATTAGGGTTTGTTCACCACCTCGTTGCTTTGTATCTGAACGTCGTGAAGGAAGGCTTCGTCTCTGTTTTTCGGAGGACTCTTCTCTTAGCCAAGGTGGAGAAGAAGAGTTTGAAGAAAATGAATCTGAATTCGAGGCTCGTGAAGAAGATGAAGATGAAGATGAAGAAAAAGGAGAAGAAGAAGACTATGCAGAAGAAGAAGAAGAAGAAGAAGAAGAAGAAGAAAAAGAAGAAGAAGAAGAAGAAGAAGAGGAGGGCATTGTGGGGAATGACAAGAACTTTGAGGGTGAAATTGGAAATCAAAAGTTTAGTAGAAGGCCAAAAAGGAGATGCAATGGAAATGAATGTGAGCCTAAAAGAACCATACTTAACTGGAAGCAGCAACAATTTTGGGTGACTACTTGATGGGAAACTCAAGGCAGCAAATAAATTTATTCGTATGATATGGCTTATTAATTTTTTTTAAGTATGATTTTGTATGGAAAATGTGTGTTTTCTTAGTCCCATTGTATTACTACGGCTTATAATTCTATATAAATAAATGTTAAGACGAGATTTATTGCATAACATGCCTTCATCAGTTTTTAATTAGTAGTGTATAACTTATAAGTAATCTTTGAGGCTTTGATTATTCATATATCAATAGTAAAAAATTATGCAAAGATGCGGATTCATATATACACAATTACACACCAGTACATACAATATATTAATACAAACCTAACGTTGTGAATCTTGTATTATGCCAAAAATACATTGAGTAATTCGTTGAACTTTATCTGGTTTTATAAAATATGTAAATGATGACCCATTTTAAATCAATCCATTGAGCAATAGTGCAACCAAAAACAGAACTAACTAAAACATAATCATAATTTAGTTTAACATTCTTCCCAGGAACTACAATAATAGAATTTAAGGGTCAACATTCTTTGTTTCACATTATTTGTATTAATGGATGTATAGTTCTACTATTTCTTTCACATTATTTTGTCTTTGTGCTCAAATTTTTGGTGGTCGTAAGGGTCAGTCTCAAAGTAACTAGAGACAGTTCTTTGTTTCACATTATTTGTATTATTTATACATCCATCAGAAAACTGTAAAAAATAGCTGAGAACAATTCGGTGAAATTTGTTTATATAAGACTAACTCTATTCAAAATAAATTCTCAAATTTTTTGTTAGTTTGACTTCTGGTGGACTCTTATTAAATAGATTAATTTTCTCATGAAAAGGTAAATATAAGTGTTGTGACAGTTGAGATTAGAGCTGTCAAATAGGTTAATTTGTGGGTTATGATTTGCTAATATATGGGTTCGAGTAAAAATTTTACTCGTAAAATTTGAATACACTTGATCCGTGGGTTGTAAAATAAAAATTTGGTATTTGCTTCGTTCAAAACCTGCGGTTAACTCGTATATTTTTTGTTAAACTATTTTAAAATTAACTTGCGGGTTAACTGTTAATCTGCTTCTCCAACCCGCCAAACCTGCGAAATGGGTATTTTAAAAAAAAACTTCATTTACAGATTATCCGCCAATTTGCGGATTTTGATCATATAATCTACATCTGCCCTGCAATCCAAAACTTCCATCCATACCCACATCCAATCTGTGGGTCTTCATCTATTTGCACCCATCCCGTCACGGATCAAAACCCATTCGACCCGCGGGTTGAGTCACAAATTAAAAGTCCTAGTTGAGATCTATCAACTCAATTTTAGTTTTTTTTTTATCCAACCAAAAATACAACTAGCTAAAATAATAATGATAATAAATACCCTGTTCTCCAACACATTTTTCACCATCACAATCCAGTTAATGTAAACGTTATTGCTATTATTAGCCTTAGTAGCACCATTAGCTACAATATTGCTGCGATTATCAAATTTTGTAATAGAAATCAGTGCACAAAATAAATATCCAGTAAGCAGATTGTCCTTTGTATCTAATAGATGTAAAAAACGAAGGATATTATTGGCAAGATCAACTGACATTCAAAATTTCCATTATGTAACTCTCTAAAGCACTTTCTGTTTGAACCACATCGGCTACACTTGTATTACCTTTTCCAGAAACCAGTTCTTTATATGAATACTTTGTCATGTTTTCATGTTCTTTGATCTACCTTATCGCAATGACTAATTCAGCCGCTATAATCGTCCAACATAACTCCTTTTTTTTTTCTTAGTCCAACCAAAATCAAATTAACTAAAGATTAATGATTATATGTAACAGTCATAGCTAGACGATAGAAACTATCATTTTAAAAACATTCTTTGCAATATTAATAACATCATTATTGCAGACCAAACTCTTTGTCACAAAATTTTGTAGGTGTTTTTTATGGACATAGCTATATTTTACAGTACTAGTATAAATTAATAGGAACATAAAATTTGTAGGTCTTTTGTATGTGATCTCTCTCTACTATCTTTGATATTCTTCCCTCTGTCTCGACCAAATTCGTACTATATCAATCTTGAAATACAATCAAAATAGATTGCAAGGATATAATTGAGCCAATGAGAAGTAGACAACATTACGATGTATTGTCCAATCTTACAAATCTGAAGAGCATAATTTGTTCTCTGCAAACGAATAGAGGAAGAGGATTCTCTATATATTATAAGATGCCACTTGAGTCCCCTTATAATTGACCCAAATCTAAGTAAATCTCATCATGTATGATGTACCCATCCTTTTTGGTGTATCAACCATTCATATTTTTAAAAAAAAATTTTTTAATGGATTTCATATACTTATTTTATCAAAATACTACTAGTGATTAGACTTCATACGGATTCAAATCTGATATATATATGGACGTTTAAACCGTGACATTTCTTTTAAAAATGCACAAATTGGTTAAAACTCTTATATATTTGTGGATGATTGTTAAAAAATGACTCAACTGTGCATGTTAAATTTGACTGTAGCTCCTTTTTTCCCGTACGTTGACTATGGTTGTAATCTTAAAACTTAAAAGCTATATATTAATGGCCTTTAGATAAAACCAAAAAAAATAAGAAAAATTTGGGTTGTGAGTGGTTTTATTGACTGGTAAAGATATTTTTTCAAAAAATCAAAATTTGATTGGTCAAATATTTTACTACAGTAATTAACTCAAAAGTTTATATATCCCTAAAAGTCAATTTATCAATTCGTTCACAGACTTTGTATGATTTATTACCACTAAATTAGTTAATGAAGCGAATAATGTCACATACATATTACTGTTTGCATACAAGATAAGTAATTGTTGGTATCAACATTTTTAAGTTTTAACTAACTACAACAAGCCGTATGCATAAAAACAAAACCTTTTAAATTCTTTCTGGGCCTGGCTGATGTCAAATTTTGTTTCTTTTCTAAATGTGCTTATCAGTCAGTCGCGTCGGATCTGCCGCTCAGTTGAAATCTATGAAACAAGTATGCGGTAACTGGGTTCAGTATTTACCATTGGGCCGAGATCAGGCCCAACAATAAATGGACTCAAACACAGTTAGAAGAGACTCAACTCAGCACAGAGCTCAGTAGTTAGTTACAAGCATGAATCAAATCACGTCGGTTCCCTCAGCTCGGCCGACCCTAGCCTCCATTTGCCGCCTTTTCTCCGCCGCCACGTCGGTAGACACGGCAGATGGAGCTGTGGTAAAGACTCGCAGCGGAGGAGGAACATCGACCAGTAAAAAAGAAGCTGTAGTAGGAGGAAGAGACACATTAGGAGGAAGACTATTAAGCCTTGTGTATACGAAACGTAGCGCCGTCGTCACTATCCGTAAATGGAAAGAAGAAGGCCACTCCGTTCGTAAATACGAACTCAATCGAATCGTTAGAGAGCTTCGTAAGATTAAACGCTATAAACACGCACTTGAGGTTCGTGATTTTCTCAAATTGAATTTGATATTTTTTGCTCCAATTCTGTTTCAAAACTCTGCAAATTTGAAATATTTGATTTTGAGTTCATTGTGGTAAATTTTTGTAGTGTTTTATGTTAGATATGTGAATGGATGGTTCTACAGGAAGATATAAAGTTACAAGCTGGTGATTATGCTGTACATTTGGATTTGATTTCTAAAATCCGTGGTTTGAGTAGTGCTGAGAAGTTTTTCGAAGATATGCCGAATCAAATGAGAGGCCATGCTGCTTGTACATCTCTTCTCCATAGCTATGTGCAGAATAAGTTGCCTAATAAAGCTGAAGCCTTGTTTGAGAAAATGGCTGAATGTGGTTTCTTGAAGTCTTGTTTGCCTTACAATCATATGCTATCGATGTACATATCGAAAGGGCAGTTTGAGAAAGTCGCGGTGTTGATTAAGGAGTTGAAGATGAAATCATCGCCTGATATTGTTACTTTTAATCTATGGCTGACTGCGTTTGCTTCTGGAAATGATGTTGAAGCTGCGGAGAAAGTTTATCTTAAGGTGAAGGAAGCAAAGCTTAATCCAGACTGGGTTACTTACAGCGTGCTAACGAATTTGTATGCTAAAACTGATAATCTCGAAAAGGCGAAACTTGCTTTGAAGGAGATGGAGAAATTAGTTTCTAAGAAAAACCGAGTTGCTTATGCTTCTCTCATAAGTCTGCACGCGAACTTGGGCGATAAAGATGGAGTCAACTTAACTTGGAAGAAGGTTACCTCAAGAAAATGAATGATGCGAAATACCTCAGCATGATATCTGCAGTGGTGAAACTTGGAGAGTTCGAGCAAGCCAAAGATCTGTATGATGAATGGGAGTCTGTTTCTGGAACAGGAGATGCTAGAATCCCGAATCTAATTCTTGCCGAGTACATGAACAGAGACGAGATTCATCTAGGAGAGAAGTTTTACGAACGAATTGTGGAGAAAGGGATAAACCCGAGCTATTCTACATGGGAAATTCTCACATGGGCTTATTTGAAGCGTAAAGACATGGAGAAAGTATTAGATTATTTCAGGAAAGCCATTGATTCTGTGAAGAAATGGACTGTGAATGTAAGATTGGTTAAAGGAGTGTGCAAGGAGCTCGAGGAACAAGGGAATGTTAAAGGAGCAGAGAAGCTAATGACTACACTTCAAAAGGCTGGTCATGTGAACACTCAGCTCTACAACTCCTTGTTACGTACTTACGCTAAAGCAGGCAAAATGGCACTCATAGTTGAAGAGCGAATGGCAAAGGATAATGTAGAATTAGATGAAGAGACTAAGGAGCTTATAAGACTAACCAGTCGAATGCGTGTGACTGAAATTTCCTCTACTCTTTCTTAGCCTGAAAGAGTTTCGGTCTGCAACTTCCACAAACGGAGAGATCGGTTCAAAGAAAACCGTTCTCTCGAGTCCCGAACAATCGAAAAACTTGTCCTGAAGCTATAATAGATAGTGAGCTTGGTTGGAAAATTCGAGCTCGAGGAGAGTAGTCTGTCCAAAGCTGCAAAGGAATGAATTTGCTGCAAAAGATTAAAAGCTCTTTTTTTTTCCTCAATTGGAAAATATTAAAAACTTTTTTATTTATTTATTGTGGCAATTTTATATCTTTGGTTCTCTATAGTTCTGGTGATGTCAAATGATTTATGAGAGGTTGACTAACTGAAAAACCTACTTCGACTCTTCTTGTTGGGTAGTTATGACTTGTGTAAGCTTATGTAAGCTTCAAAGTGGATTTGTTAATTTCAACAGTTAGTCAACTGTTTTTTAACTATAAACCCATATGCATGTCTACAAAGCTTAATATATAAAAAATTCTGAATTTCCACTTACTATTAATAATTTTTTACCTAAATATGGATATACTCCATGGTTAAGCTACATTATTCACCAATTATTACAATTTTATAAGAGATTCTAGCTTTTTAAGTAAGTAGGTCTGGTAAACTACATTTGGGTATTCATAAAACTATAAAACTACAGCGTTGGATGTGTTCGAATCTTATTCCTCGGTTTATTTTAATATAAGTACATGGTTAATTGTAAAACTATAATTGGCAGGTTAGAGACTTAGAGCAGCTCATAGTGATGATCAATTACAATAGAACTTCTATAAATTAATACTCTATATAATCTCTATAAATTAATAAATTTTTCTGGTTTCAAGTTGGACCAATATAATAATTAATACAAGTTGATAAATTAATAAAATAACTTTTTCTGAAAATTCTATAATATATGGTCTCATCAATATCATAAATTAATAATCATATAAACTTATAACATATAAATAAAATATTTTAGTATATATGAATATATTGTTGTTTGTTTATTCGTAAATTAATAATTATATAAACTTATAACATATAAATAAGATATTTTAGTAAAATAAGACTATATTGTTGTTTGTTTATTCGTAAATTTACATTTTTGTTGGAGTTTATTTCTAATTTTTTCTTATTATATCAAATTATATCCAAAAATTATATGTGATAATTTTTTTTTAATGTATAACTGCGACTAAATATATCAAAATAGTCTTCAACTTCTTACTTTAAATAAAAAAATTTCAAATTAGATAAATCTCTCTATAAATTAATTTATCAATAAATTAATACATTTTATAAATTAGTCAAATATTTCACTCCTACCATTATTAATTTATGGAGGTTTTACTGTACTAAAATTTCATCCTCAATTAGTCATGTAATCTCATGACTAATATTGATGTAGAGCCCACTTAGGGTAAGATCGATTATCAACTAATAAAATCTTCTTTAAAAAATTCGAAGAACTTGAGTTGGTTGGTGAAGGTTGTTAAGAAGAAGTGGCGCCGTTGGTCATTTGATTTCCCTTATCTACAAAGCTTAATATATAAAAAATTCTGAATTTCCACTTACTATTAATAATTTTTTACCTAAATATGGATATACTCCATGGTTAAGCTACATTATTCACCAATTATTACAATTTTATAAGAGATTCTAGCTTTTTAAGTAAGTAGGTCTGGTAAACTACATTTGGGTATTCATAAAACTATAAAACTACAGCGTTGGATGTGTTCGAATCTTATTCCTCGGTTTATTTTAATATAAGTACATGGTTAATTGTAAAACTATAATTGGCAGGTTAGAGACTTAGAGCAGCTCATAGTGATGATCAATTACAATAGAACTTCTATAAATTAATACTCTATATAATCTCTATAAATTAATAAATTTTTCTGGTTTCAAGTTGGACCAATATAATAATTAATACAAGTTGATAAATTAATAAAATAACTTTTTCTGAAAATTCTATAATATATGGTCTCATCAATATCATAAATTAATAATCATATAAACTTATAACATATAAATAAAATATTTTAGTATATATGAATATATTGTTGTTTGTTTATTCGTAAATTAATAATTATATAAACTTATAACATATAAATAAGATATTTTAGTAAAATAAGACTATATTGTTGTTTGTTTATTCGTAAATTTACATTTTTGTTGGAGTTTATTTCTAATTTTTTCTTATTATATCAAATTATATCCAAAAATTATATGTGATAATTTTTTTTTAATGTATAACTGCGACTAAATATATCAAAATAGTCTTCAACTTCTTACTTTAAATAAAAAAATTTCAAATTAGATAAATCTCTCTATAAATTAATTTATCAATAAATTAATACATTTTATAAATTAGTCAAATATTTCACTCCTACCATTATTAATTTATGGAGGTTTTACTGTACTAAAATTTCATCCTCAATTAGTCATGTAATCTCATGACTAATATTGATGTAGAGCCCACTTAGGGTAAGATCGATTATCAACTAATAAAATCTTCTTTAAAAAATTCGAAGAACTTGAGTTGGTTGGTGAAGGTTGTTAAGAAGAAGTGGCGCCGTTGGTCATTTGATTTCCCTTATCTTTCAGTATAAATAAATATACAGATATGGATAATGGGATACTAGACGACTATAAACTGTTATTTTTTCTTATAACCATTTTCATAGTTAGCTTTTAAATACAAGTTATATTAAGTATTAGCTGCAATATTTTTGTTTTTGTTTTCAATATTATTTATATGTTCTCGATGGAATTAATATAAAGCCAAAAAACCATAAAGAATGATAAAATCTTAATTTGTAGTTTAGTAAAACCCTTCTTTATTTGTAGAAGTTATAGCCCTTCTTAGGAACAATTTAAATAAAAGCCTTCAACAATATACAATGTAATAAAAAAAATCGACGAAGGCGTTTACTTAATACAACTCAACCCACTCCTCGACACGACCTCCTTAATCTTTCTTAGAAACTATATAATGTAACAAACCAATAGAAAATACTTCTAAATATGTTTAAGTAAATATCCGGAGATTAGTCTCGACTTTGGTGCAAAATCTCTCGGTTAGGAGAAAATGTTTTATAAAAATAATTATTAGTCAAATTCGTTTTATCAAAAAATATAATTTTTATTAATATTGAGTTACCACGTGGTTAGCACCCTGTTTGATGAAAAATGTGGATTGTATACAAGAATATAAAACTTTCCATGGTAAAAATTATTTGTAGTCTAATAATTTGCATTAATGATGGCGTCACCACACACGATTACTACGCGGTTTATATGAAATGTGAGTTGCATGTAGTCAAAAATAAAAAAAAACTCTCTATAGTAAAAGTTATATGGAAACAAATTTGTACTCGTCTCAAGTAATTTGACTAACTTGAATTTCCATTAATATTGGCGTTACCACTTACCAAATGGTTACCACGCAGTTCATGTGAATAATCGAAGAAAAAAAAACTTTCCATGATAGAAAATTATATAATTATTTTGTTTTGTTTTGAAAATTTGAATTGAAAGGGTGTAACTCTCGTTTCATCCTCGTAATAAGGAAGAAGTAACCCAAATTCAAATAATAAAATCAATAATTTCCTTTTTGTAGTTAATAGAATAATGTATTCTTTAAGTAAAAAATAAAAGAATAACTTAGTGACGGCATTGAAAACCATATAGTATATATATTTCTTTGTCAACATATAATATTATCTAAAAAGCAAAAGTTAGCATTCTAAACAATTTGTCGTCATCATCTGTCCCTCTACTTTCCAAACCCCTTCGTGAGTAATATTTATAGTTAAGATTCAGGTCAGAAGTTGGAGAAAATCAAAGCAAACCTCTTCTCTTCTTTCTTCTTCTTTGTCAACAAAGTAAAACATTCCATTGATCCTCTCTTAATGCTCTTCTTCTTCAAAGGTTAATTCGAAATTCATTTTTCTTTTTCGTCAGTTTAAAATGGGTGACATTATGGGTCACAAAGATAGGCAAATATGGTCACCCTCCCATGTTCTCCAAGATCCTTTGTTTGATCATTCCAACAAACATCAGGTTTGTATCATGCATCTTCTTATATCTAAGTTTCTCTAATTGATTATTATCATGCTGATTTTTCTCTTTTAATTCTTATATGAAAACCGTTTTTAAATTTCACAGCTGCAAAAATCTGTCAAAAATCACCATCACCACCGCCGTCACCACCACGGTAGCGATGGATTCCGCCGGGCCGGCGTACCTCATCTCAGAGAAACTTTTCCTTTGGTAATTTTTTGGATTTTTGTTTTTCACTTTTAAGGTGTTTTTTTCCAATCTTCTAATGATATTGGAAGAAATATACTTATGGGCATTATTATCTACTTTTATTCCGTATATTAATGTAGCTGTACATGTTTTCTTGTGAATATTTGAAAAAGAAAATCAAAACTAAAAAATTTGTGTATATATATTTTTGTGTATTGAAGAACTATAATACAAGAGAAAAGCAACAATGGCAAAGAAATAAAGGAGAGGACCGTATGCAAGCATTTTTCTTGGTTTCGCCGGGCCGTACAACTTCTGGCACCGGAGTTTTTCTTCCGGCCACCGCTTCTCATCTGCCCACCAAAAAAACAGGTTATTTATCAATCATTCAATAGTAATTATGTATGAACTAAATACTTGAATTATTTTAGTAATTATGGATTGAAAACTTTTTTTTCCCTAAGTTTCATTTTTATCATTAGGGCGCTCTTTTACTTCTTCAAAACATCAATTTTTTTTTCTATTGGCGAGCTTCTTTTCGTGCGTTGTTGACGTTTTTTTGTCAGTCCGTCATTAACCATATAGACTTATTAATGTATGATTCTGATGTTACAAATATTTGATTTTTGACAACAAAATGAAATGGTCACAGCTTGCTCGCCGGTGCTTCTGCCGACGCGTGTAGTTCAAGCACTCAATCTCAACGTTCACAACAACGGTATCCATATTTCTCCTCGTCAAGGTTATTTCCGACCATTACTATATTGTTTGTCCAACCGCTATTTAAGGGGATGACGTTACATATATATATGTTTGATATATATATATATATATATTATTTATTTTGAAATTGTAACAATTTGTTTCTTTTGTTTTCTTGATGTAGAAATTCGAGAAAATGATTTGAAGAAGAAGAGCGAAATATTGGTAACACCTATGAAAATTGAAGTCGAAACTCCGATTGATTCACCGGAGAAGCTTCTTCCGGAGGAATGGATTTATTGATGACCCGACCGTGGTTGCCACCTTTACTTATTAATGTGAAAAAGTAGAATCAAATAAAATAAAATGAAGGATTCTGTGTCGATTCTTGTGTGTTATTGTATGCTTCGTTACCATTGGATTAGTAATAATATCCAAATAAAATCACCCCGTTTGTGACTCTATATATTCATATTGTGTGATATCCCTAATTTAAGTTTTCCTTTTTTAAATTTCCATAATTTAGCTGTCACAGTTTCTAATGGATTTTAGGGAAATTGAATCAAATCCAAGATGACTGGATGCGAACACCAACGTTACTATTGACCTAATGGATTTTTTTCCCTTTGGGTTGTTTTTGTTTAATAAAAAAGTTGAGGTGGGTGTTTTCGGTAAATTAAAAAAAATCGGGGTATAACTAAACATTAGAAGAAGTTAGAGACGTCGGTATTAAGTTAAGCAGAGTCTTTAATTTGTTAAAACAAACATAAAGGCCCAATACCTTGCTCCCGCTCTAGCTTCTCGCCATTGCTGTTTCGAGCTCTCCTCAAAGCCCTAGATTTTCTTCTATCCATCTCTTCTCTCTCGCCATGAAGCTCGTCAGGTATGATTCCTTGGTTTCCCTCTTACTCAGATTCCCTATTTCGTCAAATAATGGGACTTTAGGTCGAAATTTTGAGTTTTCACTTCCTGCTCTTCGCTGCTTGATTTCGTGTCGGGTTTTTTCGCAGGTTTTTGATGAAATTAAACAATGAAACAGTTTCAATTGAACTTAAGAACGGAACAATTGTTCATGGAACCATTACAGGTACGCTTCTCTTTATTACCAGCTCTATTCGGTGTTTAGGGTTTTGCTTAAAAAGCTGCGATGCTTCTTGTTACATGGACCTGTGTCGATGTTAGTTTCTCTTATTGATGGTTTTAAACAGTGGAAGATCTCGTATTCACAAATTTTGAGGTGTAATTTGAGTTTAACTAGTCTTTGCCCTAGGAGTGCTTTGTTAATGTTAACCCAAATGACATTGGTCGAGTTAGATGCAGATGATACACTAGATCTTCCTTTATAATTGAGGTTTATGAGATTTTTTAGCTCTTCTTTTAAAGTTTGATCTCCCATGGGATAGTTTAGTTGATTCTTTGATGGTTATAACCAATGGAGCTCTCTCATTTTACAAATTCTGAGGTTTAGTTCTGTTATTAGTGATACTACCTAAAGAACTTTGAGTTTAGCCGAGTTCTTGATTTGTGGCCTAGAAATGCACTGTGTGTGGACCCTCTTGTTTGCAAGAACTGAGTGATACTAGTCGAGTTCAAGGTTTATGAGTTTGCTTAGTTCTTCTTCAAACTATGCTCACCCATTAGCAGCACTATACCAGAAGAAACATGATCAATTTGTAAACCAAAAGTATATCAAAGCCCATGGGAATGAGTTTAACACTTTGAAAGTTCCTCTTCTTTTCCTTTACTTGTAAAGAAAATCAGTTAATTCTTACAGAACAGTTACAGTATTGCTTGTTTCATCTTCACTTTTAGTCTCATTAACTGATTGATTTCCTTGTCTTATACAAGTGGTCTCTACTGTTAATATTTGGTTTCATTTCTTTTTTCGGCCATCATCTTGTTTAGAATGCAATCATCAATCAACTCACTGACAGGTGCTATCTACTCGCGATGACTTAATGCAGGTGTAGATGTTAGTATGAACACTCATTTAAAAGCTGTGAAACTTACTTTGAAAGGGAAGAATCCAGTTACATTAGACCACTTAAGTGTCAGGGGAAACAACATTCGCTATTATATTCTTCCAGACAGTTTGAATCTCGAGACTTTGCTGGTCGAAGACACTCCAAGAATCAAACCTAAAAAGCCAACTGCAGGTAACAAAACATTTCTTTCTCTAAACTATGCCTTTGGGTTTATTGCCTACTCTAATCTTTTAATTCGTCTCATTGGTATCAGGGAAGATTCCACCAGGTCGGGGACGTGGTCGTGGAAGAGGCCGTGGACGTGGCCGTGGTCGTTAAGCATTTTGCAGTGCCTCCAAAATTTGTTTCTCTTTTTTTTTGTAACAGCAGGATTGTGAAAGATCGATCTTGTAGTGAGATTTGATGTCATGAAGACATTCTTGTTATCTTCAGTTTTCATAATTTGAGATTTGATACGTTATTACCAAACTTACATCACTCAATATCGTTTTATTATTGATTTCACCAACTTATTACATAATCAATATGATAAAACTTAAAGAGGGTTCGAGGTATCAAAATGTAGAGACCTATGCTCCAAGAATTTGGCAAAAGTCAAAGATTAAACTAAGATAGAGCCTTTGGAGACAGTCACAGCTTTGCCAGTGAGCAAGACTCTCTGCTTCTCCTTATCATAATGAACATTCACTATTCCACTTCTACGTGAAGCCTGAAAACAAATTTGTTGATTCTGTAAAATCTGTGTTGCTTCTTAGCTTCAAAATGCTAGTTACAGAGAAAAAAGGCCAAGTCTTCTGTTGTTTTGTTTGCGCCTACTAGAAGTAAGAAGAGGAGAGTTGATCCCATGAAAATGCAGGTTAGTTTCTTAATCTCATTGAGCCCTAATTTAGGAGCAAAGAGTCGACTGCAGAAGTCATAATCAGATCCTTGATGAGCAGCAGCGGTAACAATCATAACTTTTCCAGGGCATTTCATGATATCATCCATTCTTGGCTGAAACTTAATCACAGATTCCCAAGATGAAAGGACAACCTGTAATCAGAAGAGATAAGAACAAACAAAAGGTAGATAGAGTTGACAAGTTTTTAAAAAAAAATCTGAAATGCATACGATGATTTGATCTGTTGAAGTTGTTTTTGAAGCTCCTTTCAAGGATTTAAATACAAGTTTATCAGTTGTAGTTTCTCGAACATCGAAAATGGTAGCTCCATTCAAGGGTTTAGAGAAGATGGAGACATCATTGGATCTATACTCACAAGTCGTAATCACAGGGAAGTTCACTTCGATCAAGAAAGATGTTTTCACGTCACAATCATAGAATCTTTTAGCAGTAAGAATCCCTGTATTGGTGGAGAATTCGACCGTGTCACAAGAACCAACCAAACCGTTTAAGAAGATACTGTGAGCAGATGCTAACTTTGCATGACCACATATATCCATCTGCAAAATAATCAAATAAAGAGTAAAAGAAAAACCTCGGCTACAGCGGTGAACCACCGGAGAAGGAAACGTGGTGGATCAGAGCCGGTGATGGGAATAAGAAAACAAGTCAACGGAAGGTCAAACTCAGCGGCTAGAGACTGAAGCCTTGCGTCGTCTTTCTCATGGTCCTCTTCAAGAAACACACTGCTGCTTGGTTCCCCTGCAAGAAACCTGTTTTAAGCAAACATTCATTAACAAAACTGAAAGAAGAAGAAGAAGAAGAAGAAGAAGAAAAAAAAGAGGTACATTGGCACATTATCTGAGCAAAAACAAAGAAGAAAGAAAGATACAATTACCACAAAATACTTCACAGGCAAAATCATTGCCATTGATGTTTTTGTTTGACCAAAGCTACATTTTTTATAGCCTTTTATAGAAACACACAATCTTGGAAAAGCCAAAAATCATTCAACGTTTTAAAAATAATAATAATATTATTGAAAGAAATCTGAGCTTTTACTTTTGGTTTTTGCATCTGGATTCAGTTTAAATTGGACTCAGTTATAATGAAATCTGCAGTTTTGGATTTTTATATTCAGCAAAACATAGATCCAACGAAGCGACTACACTCAGAAAACACTAAAATATGGTACTATTGATGGTTTATTCCATTTATTATTATGCTAACCATGTGATAGAATGATCCAGAAACCAGTGGACTAGTTTCAAATAATCTCTAGTGCCATGCTTACTCTGCAGTTGAGTTTATTTCACAGAATTAAGAATGGCTCATAGCATGGGGAAACCAAAATGAAAGAAAAAGTAAGACTTTCTAGTAACTGAAGAAAATGCAACTACTTGGATAGTTGAATAATAAACATTACAGATAATTTCATCAAACGAATAAGAACTCAGAGTACTAGGTCTTTGTTCATTACTAAAAAGAGTATCATAAATTCGATTTCACTATTTGATTGAGAACTTGATAAAGTTTCGGTTCCAGATGTCGAAATCTTGACCTTCGAAGTCAAGATCAAACTAAGACAGAGCCATTCATCACAGTCACAGCTTTGCCACTGAGCAGGACTCTCTCCTTCTCCTTATCAAAATGAACTTTCACTTTTCCACTCCTAGGCGATGCCTAAAACCAATATCCAAAAGTCAGTATGGTCTTTACCTTACAAGTTTTGGTAGAGAGATGGTGAGAGAGATTACCGCGTAAGCGAAAAAGTCACACTTGTTCATCTTGAAACTCCAGTAATGTGCTAATGCACAATGTGCACTTCCACAGACAGGGCTCTGAATTTTAAAAAGAAAGAAAGAAAGAAATAGATGTAAGATGAAGTTCATGTCTTCTATTCATTAAAATGAAAATGCAGACTAGTTTTGTAACCTCATCGACTCCTATTTTGGGGCCGAAGACACGGCTAATGAAGTCATATCCAGATCCTTGAGGAGCAGCAGCTGTAACAATTAACATTTTACCGGGACATTTTGAGATATCATCCATTCTTGGCTGCAATTCTATGACAGATTCCCAAGATGGAAGCACAACCTGTATTCATATAGATAACAAAAATTTCTTAGGAACACATCATTGCTCGGATTTGAAAGTCATATAAATGAATGAGGAAAACATTTGGAGCATTTTCAGGTCAATCTGTTTTCAATGAGTACACATAAAGAAGCAGAGTATCCACACATGCAACATAAGAATATTCTAACAAAACAGTAATAGTTTTCAAAGTTTCTTCAAGTGTATATACGATGATTTTATCTGTTGAAGCTGCCTTGGCAACTCCATTCAAGGCTTTTGGGACGGTGCTAGCTGTTGTAGTTCCTCTAACATCAACAATGGTAGCTCCACTTAAGGCTTTGGAGAACATGGAGACATCACTGGAGTTATACTCGCATGTTGAAATCAAAGGTAAATTCAATTCGATCAAGAAGGACTCTTCCTTAGTTTCTCTGTCATTCAGTGGAACCTTTTTAGCAGTTAGAATCCCTGACTGGGTCGAAAACTCAACCGTGTCAGAAGAACCAACCAAACCGTTTGAGAAGAGAGTGTGAGCAGATGCTAAGGTTGCATGACCACAAATATCCATCTGCAAAAAAAAAAAAACAAGAATTTGTGAGTGGTAATACTAATGAATGTAAATCATAAGTGAATCAAAGAATGATGAAAGACTTCGACGAAGCGGGTGAACCATCGAAGTATGAAGCGCGGAGGATCGAGAGGATTGGAACTGGTGATCTTAATAAGAAAACAAGTCATGGGAAGGTTAAACTCAGCAGCGAGAGACTGAAGCCAAGCGTCGTCTCTCTTACTCTCATCATCAAGAAAGCACACTACTGCTGGGTTTCCCTTAAAGGCTGAATCAGTGAATGCATCAACCTGTTTATTAACATTCATTGATCTTGAGATGCTTAAAAGTCTCGACCAAAACAAAATTAAAGAAAGAAATCTTGAAGAGAAGTTTAAACCAAAGATAGATTTATCAGAAAGATAGATTTACCACAAAATACTTCACAGCCTTCTTCATGATCATGCCCATATTTGATATTTCCTCTTCTTTCTTTTGATATCAGCTTCTTTTAACTTTGGCACACACACACACACACATATATATATATATAAATATACATTAAATGTAAACGTAAATGCAGCTGTAAACATAAACAAACAATTGAGACCGAGATAACGTGTCTTTTTTCTGATCAAATCAAACAAGATGTAATTATTAAAATCCCAAAGTTTGTGACAGAATAAAAAAGACAACCTGTAATCTCACCGTATCCAAAAAAAAAGAAAGAAATCCATGAAAAATAAACATGATTTTGGCAGAAAACATAGAGATATCGTGTATCACGTTGATCCTAGTGGAGGTGAGGTGGGCTTAGCTGACACCAACAAATATTTGAAAATTTTGTAAATTCGTTCATATATTTACTTATTTATACGAGCTTGTTGTTATAGATTCAAGAGATTCGAGATATGAGAACTTGATAGGCTGAGAAAGCTCATTTTGATGCTCCAGGACCAGTAATGTGCACTTCCACAAACACATTGGCTTAGACTATATACATCGTTTTCATATATTTTTTACAAGAGCTTATTTTGTAGCAGAAGTTCAACATTATTTCTAGACTTCTATAGCAGTACTCTGCAACAATCACTCCCTTTAGTTTAAAAGAACATATGAACTGTTTTATCAAGAATATATATAATCAAACTTTTGGCTCGAGAAATCAAAATCTTGAGCTTTCATCTGGAAATGATTATACTAAGACGGAGCCTTTCATCACAGTCACAGCTTTGCCAGTGAGCAAGACTCTCTGCTTCTTCTTATCATAATGAACCTTCACTGTTCCACTCCTACGCGAAGCCTGAAAACCAATTTCCAAAACTCAATCACAATCAGTAAGGCAAGTTTAACCAATTTCTAAATCTGTTTTGTTCCTTAGCTTCAAAATGTTTGTAAGTTATATAGATTCTGAGGGAGAGAGGAGTCACCGCGTAAGCAACAAAGTGGTGCTTGTTCATCTTGAGGTTCCAGTAATGTGCTAGTGCATCCTGAAGGAACAAAGAACCAAGCAAAAGAGTGAAAGGTAAGGACTTTTGGTGTTTAGTTTGCGTCTACAGCTAACGATTACAGAAGTAAAACGAGGGTTTATGGGTTTTTCCCAAGAAAATGAAAATGTAGTAACCTCATTGACTTTAGACCCGACTACAGAAATCATATACTGATCCTTGAGGAGCAGCAGCTGTCACAATAATCATCCATTCTTGGCTGCAGTTCAGTGACAGATTCCCAAGATTTCGAGATATCTGTAGACGCCTTTTAGTATGAGTAGAGAAAATGGATTTTGCTACTCATCTTTTATGATATCATTTTGTTGTTGGTCAATCAAACATCATTCTCTGCTACTTTTATGAGTTTCATTATTTGTCAACGTTAGATTTTTGTACTGTTCATCATTCTCTTGTTCATGTATGAATCTATTTCTGGATTACAAGATCTAATCTTTCAGCTATTGTGTTACATTGTTTGTAGAATCATTCCAATTTTCTTCACAAGAAACACTTTGTTCTTCACACGAATCATTGTTATGCTCCAATTGTCTCCACTTTGGTTTCTTATTGTTACTTTCTCAGGCATCGATCGGTTCCGCCAAGAACCTTTTGAAAGCCAGTAGAAGTTGCTGTCACAAAGTTCATATCATTTTGTTTTATATATAGAAAAAGATACCACTGTGGAACTCAAACATACAATCTTTGTATAAAAGCCACACAAAGATTGAGAAATTTTGCACATTAAATAATACATGCATATTCTCGCCACGTCATCATCTTCTTCCTTGGGACCGTTGGTTGATTCAGAGATGAGACGTTCACAGAAATCTTCAAAGTTAAGATTTTTAAGGCGCCATTTTCTCTCGTCCTTCTCTTCTTTTTCCGGAATTTCAGTTTCTGCCAATCTTTTCCCCCAAAACAGGAACTCTCCTTTCTCGGGGAAAAAAAAGCCCTAGTCGCCACCAGCATTGAGAACATTTGGTGAAATTGCGTAAAGGAGAAGATGGCTTCTGTACAAGATATTGGTCTATCTGCAGCTATAAATCTGATGTCTGCATTTGCTTTCTTGTTTGCATTTGCTATGCTAAGACTTCAACCTGTTAACGATAGAGTTTACTTCCCAAAATGGTATCTCAAAGGGATACGAGGAAGTCCAACGCGTTCAAGAGGAATCATGAACAGATTCGTTAATTTAGATTGGACAACTTATGTCAAGTTTCTTAATTGGATGCCTGTAGCTCTTCAAATGCCTGAACCTGAGCTCATTGAACATGCAGGTCTTGATTCTGCTGTCTATATCCGCATTTACCTTCTTGGGTACGTTACTTCTGGTGAGGCACAGAGATGTTTTGAAATCGCGCTTAATTCAGTCTATATATGTTCATTTTATGCTGTTCTGTTGGAAATGCAGATTGAAAATGTTCATCCCTATAACATTACTTGCTTTTGGAGTTTTGGTTCCTGTTAATTGCACAGGAGAAACGTTAGAAAATATCGATGACTTGACATTCAGTAACGTCGATAAGTTGTCAATATCAAATGTTCCACCAGGATCGCCGAGGTATTTAGAGACATGTTAACGCATAATTCAATAGTGGTTTTTTTTTTTTTTTTAATGAATCAACTAAGACGGCTGGAAGTTTCTTGGTTCCAGGTTTTGGGCTCATATAACTATGACATACGTGTTCTCAATCTGGACTTGTTACATATTATATATGGAATACAAGACTGTGGCTACTATGAGATTGAGACATCTTGCATCTGAAAGTCGTCGTCCTGATCAACTCACTGTGAGTTTTTCCATCTTTTTTACTCAATACAGCTTTCCTTGCCAACTTCAATACATTTTTGAATGAAATATTGCAAACATAATTTATTTGGGAAATGATGGTTCTATGTATGCTTTAAGGAAAATGTTTCTCAGTGCTCATATAAGTATCACTTATTTTGTAGTTTTGGAATTTGAATTGGTGACCTGCTTTTTTTCTACTCTTGTTTGTTCTTTGAAGTAATGCCATTTTATTCTTTTGACAGGTCCTCGTGAGAAATGTTCCTCCAGATCCTGATGAATCAGTAAACGAGCATGTGGAGCACTTCTTTTGTGTAAATCATCCAGATCATTATCTTTGTCATCAGGTATCTTGAATGTTCCTCAAAACCACTAATAGAGTGAGACTTAGAATTATTGTTCGATGCATTTTTTTATATGATCTTCTTCTCAGGTAGTGTACAATGCAAATGAACTAGCAAAATTAGTCGGACAGAGAAAAACTATGCAAAACTGGTTGACTTACTACGAGAATAAATACGAGAGGAAGCCATCACATAGGCCAACAACAAAGGTACTTAACCTTTGACCACATACCTCACGTTCAATGTTTCAGCAAAATGACTCTTCGGTAGTTATTTACTTTATTATACAGACAGGTTATGGAGGTTTTTGGGGAACTACAGTCGATGCAATTGACTTCTATACTTCCAAGATCGAGAATCTTGCTGAGCAAGTATGTATACACTCACCTTTCAAACTAGTCTTCTAAACATTTTCATCATAAGTTTAGCAGTCTCATTTGTAATTTTTTACATTACACAGGAGGCTGTAGAAAGAGAAAAGATCATGAATGATCCTACAGCTATCATTCCAGCAGCATTTGTTTCCTTCAAATCACGATGGGGAACAGCTGTTTGTGCTCAAACTCAGCAATGCCACAATCCCACTAAATGGTTAACGGAATGGGCTCCCGAACCACGCGATGTTTTCTGGGATAATCTTGCTATTCCATATGTTGAGCTCTCTATAAGAAGATTGCTCACAACAGTTGCATTGTTTTTTCTTATTTTCTGCTTCATGGTTCCTATAGCTTTTGTTCAGTCTCTTGCTAACCTTGAAGGCATCCAAAAAGTTCTCCCTTTCTTGAAGCCCCTTATAGAAATGTAAGCCCCTTGATTGTTTTCTTGAAACTTGATATGTCATACCATTCACTTATCCTCTGCTTAATGCAGGAAGACTGTAAAATCTGTAATACAAGGATTTCTTCCAGGAATAGCGTTAAAGATTTTTCTCATTATACTTCCAACTATTCTAATGACAATGTCGCAAATCGAAGGATATACATCGCTGTCCTATTTAGATAGAAGATCAGCTGAAAAATATTTCTGGTTTATCATTGTCAATGTCTTTCTTGGAAGCATCATCACCGGGACAGCGTTTCAACAGCTTAAATCTTTCCTTGAGCAACCACCAACAGAGTAAGTACTTGAAGATGTTCCCATTATTATGATAACACATAAACGATTGATCTCCACTTCTTTCTCTCTTTTACTTTAGGATACCCAAAACAGTTGGTGTGTCAATACCAATGAAAGCCACATTTTTCATTACTTATGTTATGGTCGATGGTTGGGCTGGCATTGCAGCTGAGATACTCAGAGTGGTTCCATTAGTCGTTTTTCATCTGAAAAACACGTTTTTGGTTAAGACAGAACAAGACAGGCAACAAGCAATGGATCCAGGTCATCTAGACTTTTCAACAACCGAACCAAGAATTCAGTTCTATTTCTTGCTAGGCCTTGTATACGCTGCTGTTGCGCCGATTCTTCTTCCATTCATTATCGTTTTCTTCGCTTTCTCCTACGTTGTTTTCCGCCATCAGGTATCTTAAAAAGCTAAACATATCATCGTATACAATATATTCATTTTTACATCATTACGTATTATCTACTCTTGCAAGGTTATAAATGTCTACGACCAGAAGTATGAGAGTGGTGCTAGATACTGGCCAGATGTGCATAGACGTTTGATCATATGTCTAATAATATCACAGCTTCTAATGATGGGTTTGCTCAGCACTAAGAAATTTGCAAAAGTCACAGCTCTGCTTCTTCCTCAACCTATCTTAACCTTTTGGTTTAACAGATACTGCGCAGGACGGTTTGAATCAGCCTTCTCAAAATTTCCCTTACAGGTGATGATGAGTCAAAGCTCTCTGATACTTTTTATATAACTATTTCAACTGAATTTTGGGATATGACTGCTTTAACAGGAAGCAATGGTGAAGGATACACTAGAAAAAGCGACTGAACCGAATCTAAACCTTAGGGAATATCTGAAAGATGCTTATGTGCATCCAGTTTTTAAAGGCAAGGATTTTGACCGACCACGAGTAGTTGATGAGGAAGAAAGCAATCCTCTTGTACCGACGAAGAGGACTTCTTTAGGTACAAGCCGATATAACTCAGAAGCTAGTAGCTCTACTACAGCCACTCCTGTAGCCAACAAGAACAATGGCTCTCCTAGGTTAATGTAGACGCGCTCTGTTTCGTCTCTTATTGCTGTGGTAACGGTTCAGATATTTTTTGTAGATGTTGGAGGGAAATTTTGGGTCATTTGGATATGTAATTGTTGTTTTTTATTTTGATTAAAAACTCACAAGACTTGTCATCGACTGATTGTTGTGTCTTGTGTGTATATTAGTACAGCTTTGTCAACTCAAAGAATCTATAATAACTTCGTCGACAAGTAAAATCACTCAATGCGTCGTTCGGTCTAATAATATTTTTTTTTGGGTCTAATAATCTAACGTTGATTCCATAGGAAGAAAACCCAAAACTTTTATTAAGAAATGAAAAGGATCCTAAAAACTTATGGAGCCACTCAACCAAAGTACGTGTAAACGTGTTTTTAAGGAACCTTTACAAAAAATGATTTTTGTATTAAATACACCATATATGTTAAAACTTAAAAAAATTGGTTGAATATTATTTATATTGAATGTTTAGAATATAACATACTTTCATGTAATAATTTATTTTTTCATTTTCTAATGATATATGTTTTTCAAAAATAAATAATATTTGATTTTATCTTCATATTAATTCTTTAAAATTTGTTTTTAAAAGAATTAATGATGTTATAAAAAAGGTAATTCTCATTAATACCATTAAATTATGTTTTACTTACACAAAAACTACAAAGTTTATAAACCTCCATCTATACCACAATTTGGTAACAAAATGACCACACATCTCCTAATTTTACATTTTTAGGATTTATGATTTAGACTCTAAACCATAAATCCTAAACTTAAACCCTAATCCCAAAAATTTAAATTATAAATTTTATAAAATTAATTTTTGTGTTTGTAACATTTAGAATATTAAACTAGTTGTGCTATTTTTTGCAATAAAAGTTGAAAGTGTGATATTTTCAGAAAATTTTCAATAAAAATATGTAAAGATTTGTTAATGTGTGTGTATAATAAATACGAAATAATCGGGGACTAATTTTGTTTGTTTAGTCGACATAGGGGGGTCAAAGTTTTTGGTATTTAGGGTAGACAATAGAGTCAGGTATTAGTTTAGTTAATTGAATAAAATATAGACCGCAGAAAAAATCTTAGAATTGAACTGTCTTCTTCTCAAACAGCCAAAATCGAGAAGATTCTTAAATCTCGTTTCTACGGCTTAGGTGAAGTCTTTGCGATAAGCTTTGTGTCTTCATTAACCCAATGGATTTTTGACGAACAACAGAAGAGTGGAATCCAGCTTTCTTCTTACGGATTGAAATTTGGTTTCTTCCTCTTCATTTACAAAAAAAAAATGATCAAGCAGTGTTTCATGACTTCTCATGGCTATTCAATCCCTGGCCTTGGTCTTCCTCAAGAACTCTGTAACAGAGAAATCATCAAGGTAGCTAATTGATTCTTCAGAGTCATCATTTGAAATCGAAATTATCAATTTCTATCTATCCTCTCGCGTTTGAATTTCATGTTGTATTTCGTGACTTTGAATGATTCAATTTATCTGGGTTCGTGTAAAGCTTGTGTCTTTCGTTTATATCTTGTTGGATTTGAGTGCTTCAATTTATCTAGGTTCATGTAAAATTGACATCTTTGATTCGCCTTTTCATTCTGCAACTTGTTTGATTCTGTTATTTTCAATTGAATGAAGCAGAATAGTCGGTCTTATCTGGTGAATCCAGGAGCAAGACAAGAGATCATACCTGCAAGCTCTTTTAATCTGAATCCAGAACCTTTGGAACCATGGAAACCGGTTTCTTCCTTTACCCAATTCGTGGAGATTGACTCATCCAAGATGAAGCCTATGCTCATGGATGTTCATGGTAAGCTTAATTGCTTCTGATTTTATCGAATTGGTAAATGGATTTTCTGTAATTAGTTCCTTAATTTACATGAACTTGGTTTTTGGTTGATACAGAGAAGGCACCAGAATCTCTGGTTTTGAGCTTTGGAATCGCTGAGAAGTATGCGAGACAAGAAAAGGTTATGGAGTTTCTTTTGTCGCGGTCAGAAGAGTTCAAGGGAAAAGGATTTGATATGTCGCTGCTTACTGAATTGATGGAGCTAGAGGCTATGAAATCCAGTTCTCAGCTACTACCGTATGATGCCTCCTCTGTTCTTTACTTGAATCATGAAATAGGGAAACCGGTTTTGGATCTCGTTAGGGATATGGTGGATAATCCCGAGTTCTCTATGCGATCGAATGGTCACATTCTGTTCTCCTCAAGTAGCAGTCCTGAGTTGAATGATATAATTTCTATTGCTTCTGAGTTCAATTTGTCAAGGAGTTCAACAAAATGGAGACAGCTCTCACCGCTTATCCCACATTTCGAGAGGTAAAAGTTCCTCACACTAACTTATGTTCCTTTGTGTGCGTTCCTTGGTGTTAAAGGTTTTTGCTATCTCGTTTAAGCAGATTTGACAGTGAAGTATTAAAGCCAGCTAAGCTGAAAGTAGTTACAGTACGAGCACCTTTGAAGAGGTAATCTAATCTCATTTTTATCGCTTCGATAACTTTCTACTTTTGCGCTGTTAGTGTTCTCATATTCGTATTCTTTTTTTATTTGATCAAGTCCTGAGAAAACCAGGCTCAAGCCTTCACCAAGGAAACACAACACAAAGCGAAAAGCTAAAGAGCAGGACCTCTACAAAAGAAACCATCTCCACGCTTACGAGAGCCTTCTGTCTTTAATGATAGGCAATGATCATCAACACAAACATACATCAGTACTCTCTTTACAGAGATCATACAGAGAGCTCTCAGAGCTTTTGACTCAGTTTTCTATCAGTGTTGCTGGAACTGGAATCGCTGTGCTCTTCTCTGTCATCTCTAGCCTTGCTTCAAGGCGTGTACCCTTTTGCGCAAACAAGTTCTTCGACACTGGGCTTGGTTTCAGTTTGGTAATACTGTCATGGGCTGTGAATAGACTCAGGGAAGTGATTGTTCATGTCAATAGGAAAGCAAACAAGCCATGTTCAAGTTTGAAGGATGAAGAAGTCATAAACAGTGTGGAGAGAAGCATCAAGGAGGTTTACTTCAGTGCTGCCACAGTGCTTGCTGTGTTTGCACTTAGGTTTGCATGTTGAAAACTCGCTGTGAGAGGTTAAAATCTTGATTACCACTCCATGGAAAGCTTAAAAGGTCGTTTGTAAATGACTAAAAATTTGTTTAGTACTGAGCTGTAAATGTGAAGATGGTGTTGTGTTGTCGAACCTAAGATTAAGAGGACAAGAATTTTGAAGAGAGAATAAATGTTTTGCAAGAATCTCTTTTATTATATGAACGAGAAAAATCTTGTATGCATTGTGTTATATACAAATGACACATGATTTTAATAGTTCTCTTTTAGTTGACAAATTTTACTAATTTTGAAATTCATAACTGAACAATAATACTCTTTAAATTGATTAGCAACCCTTTTCAAGAATCTATTGGATTTCAAAGAACAAATAACTCATTCACTGATGATATTCTCTGAATATTTTGATTGTACAACTCAAAATCAATACAGAACAGACCAGAGAAGTGAGTTTCGTGCCCTCTGCCCTAATCTTTCTCGTTGGAAACTTAAACATTTAGGTTTCTCTCTGTTATTTCATCTATCCGAAATCTCAAAGCAGAAAAATAAAAATATCATAATTGATGGATTCCTAGAGAAAAGGCTTGAACAAAAGAGAATAATGTGCTTTTGAGTACACCCTCTAGCTCATCACTTTTGATACAACACCAGCTCCAACTGTTCTACCTCCCTCCCTTAAGGCAAATCTTTGACCTGTTTCACAAGAGAAAAGTGAGGGAAAAAGAAAAATTCATCTAGCTGAGTATCAAAAAGAGTGTATGTAACATTTTTTACCTGTTTCCAGTGGGACAGGCATGATTAGCTCGAAAACTGCAGTAACATTGTCACCAGGCATAACCATCTTCACGTTTTCGGGTAATTCTACTTTTCCAGTGATATCTGCAGTCCTCAAGTAAAACTGAGGCCTGTAGTTAGAGAAGAAAGCAGTGTGACGTCCTCCTTCGTCCTTTGTGAGCACGTAAATTTCTGCTTCAAACTTCTTGTATGTCTTGCATGAACCAGGCTTAGCAATCACCTAATAAGCAACCACAGAGAAAACAAAAAAAACTTTAGTAAAGTTGGTTTTACTATGGTCTTTCTTATTGGATCATCCAGTAGTCATAAGGATGCCTAAGCGTACCATTCCACGCTGAATGTCTTCTCTCTTTAGCCCACGCAATAAAAGTCCTACGTTATCACCAGCCTAGCATAATAGAAGCTAATCAGTATCTTACATGCCCAGAACTTGTTTTTGTAATCTCTCGATATTGGCTTTACCTGTCCATTATCCAAAATCTTCTTGAACATCTCAACCCCAGTTACAGTCGATTTCAGTGGAAGCCCCTGAAAATCAAATCTCGCAGTTATGCAATCGAAAATCCTAATATTTTAGCAGAATGAACCCAATATTCATGCACACTTACATCACGTAAACCCAATATCTCAACTTCTTCACCCACTTTAATGGTTCCCTGTTCAATACGGCCGGTTGCAACAGTTCCACGTCCCTTGAAGAAAAAGAAAAGTATTAAAACTGATTCTCAGAAAATAGAAAATTGACTAAAGCAAGAAACAACAAGGACAGAGATTAGAATACTTGAATTGAGAAAACATCTTCAATTGGCATCAAGAAAGCCTTGTCGAGCACACGAACAGGGTCAGGTATGTATTCATCAACAGCATCCATTAGCTTTAATATAGCTTGCCTTCCAATTTCATCGTTTGTACCCTGTAATGCAGACAGAGCCGATCCCCGGATGATGGGAATATCATCCCCAGGAAACTTGTAGAAACTAAGAAGTTCTGGATGCAGACAAGAGTTGATGTCAGAAAGCTTGTAATTACTTCATATGCTGAAAGAAATAAAAGATCTACAAACCACGTAGTTCCATCTCGACAAGCTCCAACAGCTCAGGATCATCCACCACATCAACTTTGTTCAAGAAGCACACAAGTGATGGAACACCAACCTGTGTAACATCGCCAAATTAAAATTTTCGCAATATCTAACTCGTTTTGAGTAGCTTCGAGTGTTCAGATTGTAACGATGCGAACCTGACGTGCAAGTAGAATATGTTCCTTTGTCTGCGGCATAGGTCCATCTGGACCTGAAACCACAAGAATTCCACCATCCATTTGTGCAGCTCCAGTAATCATATTCTGAAAGTTAGCAACTGAAGCATTAAGGCTCAAGTATTTATCAAAGTATTTCCAAGGAAATTCATAAATTGATACATGTTACTCCACTAAACAACTCACATATACCAGATTATGATGCATTCCCAGAGAATTATTCCTTCTAGTAATCATAGTATGAAACCGTATTCACTGATCACTAAATTGGAGTCAGAGTTTGGAAAATGCGTAACATGTAACGATTGCAGCTTCAAAATGAAATATACCAAGGAGATGTCATACTACTTACTATTTTCTAGAATCTGATTACTGACAACACCTATATGAAGTAAAGAGAGTGATGACATCTTACTTTAACATAATCTGCATGGCCAGGACAATCCACATGAGCATAGTGACGCTTCGCAGTCTCATACTCCACATGAGCCTACAGAACCAAGTAACATCAAGTAAAACACTAGAAAAAAAATATAAATGCTTAAAACCTAATTAGGAGATGAGAAAATGAGAAACGAAGAACACACAGACCGTGGCAATGGTAATTCCTCTCTTCTTCTCTTCAGGAGCTTTATCAATTTCATCAAAGGCAATAGCTTTAGCTTTACCCTCCTCAGCAAGAACCTAAACATAAGTAGGATCGCTCATCAATGCTTTTGAAAATAATTAGGTAGTCAAAATACAAGAGTATATAAAGAAGAAAAAAGGCACCTTAGTGATAGCAGCAGTAAGAGTGGTCTTGCCATGATCAACATGCCCAATTGTTCCAACGTTTACATGAGGTTTTCTGCAACAACACCAATTACAAATTTTTTTATAAAATCATCTCCAATTCCAAGGAAAACAAATGGAAATAAAACTCACGTTCGAGTAAAAGTGGCCATCGATCTCCAGAACGAGGCTCCGAAGCTAGAGGAAGAGAGATCATCTGCTCCTATTGAATGAGAGTTCGAGTAAGAAGAAGGAATGAAACCACCCCAACGCGAGTAGATCTGGGAAGAGAAAGGAACAAAGCGCTTAGAGTTAGGGTTTCGAAGAACAACGGACGCCATTTTGACTTTCCAATAGGCAAAGAGAGATGGCTGAGTTTGAGAGAGCGATGGGGTTTTAGTCGCCTGAGTGAGGGTTTCTCTTGAAATCTCGATCCTGAACCCGACCCGACCTGGATAAGCCCATTTTCTATTATTGGGCCTTAGTTCAGTAAAGACCAACTTGTTCAGCAAATCCTTGGCCTAAACTTTTTGTTTTCTCCATTAGTTGAGTTCGAGGATTACTCATAATTTCCCAAGTGTACGTATATGTTTCTTGGATTGTTGTTATACGGTTTTAGAATTGCGGTCTAAAATCTCTAGTGTAATTAAATTTAGACCAAAAAACGAAGTGAAAATTTATATAAAGTGTTTGCTTCTATTGATGATTTTAGAAGTATACAATATGATACTGAAATGAAAGAGTTTAAAGTTCTTTCCCAAGGGAAAATATGCCTAGGAATAATGACCTTCCTCCCCAAATTTATAGCCTTGTCTCCTTTTCTTTTAATAAATCACATATTAATGTTGATCATTCATCTTCTGACTTGTTAACCATTTACTAATTGATTCATTCACAAGATAAGCATGTGAATTTTTTGGACCTCGTGAGATGATGAACTTATAAATGAAATAGGCAGAGTCGTGCGAGAGCCGACACCAAATGTGAAGTCTCCCAGCTCCAAAGTTGGGATCTCAAAATCAATTTTCAGAATTATGAACTGACGTTCAGATTACAGAAGTAGCAAGAAAACTCGTTTTCAGATGAGTTCGAGCTAAGTATTTGCGACAGGTTAACTTGAGTTAAGTCGCAATGTGACATCAAGCCTTAGATTTATGTGAGGTAACCATGGTACGTCCATCAGGCTTGTGTACGTTTTTGTTTTCCTTCAGATTTTTGCGAAATGACTAGTCTTAATTTTTGCGAGATGATTATTTCAACACAAGATTTTCATTAAACAGAAAGATGCATTCATGCACTACGCTTGATGTGGATTGGTCGAACTAGACAAGCATTCCTGTCCGTAATTCTGTATTATTGAAGACTATATTTGCGTTAAGAACATTGATACATCTAAAAATATCTTCTGCAAATTAAATTTTTCATAATATATATAAAAATCGATTTGTTTATACCAATTTTTAAAAGGTGCTGCTTTAGTTTTTGGTTATATTGGCTCTAATACCGAAGAAATAACTCATCTATTAAAAACTTATCATGATCCCAGTCTAAAAAATGTTTATATCCAATAGTCTAGAACTCCCTAATATAGTTTTCTTTTTAAAGTAATATAGAGTGTACAAGTTGTCTACAACTATAGTTTATAGATGAAAGAGCTCCAAATATAATTAACTTGCGTTTTCTTAATAGACATTTATGTCGGGAGAATTTGTATATCTTTGTCAAAACCTTCTCAAATGTCGAAGATATATAATTAATGTGTTTACAATATTTTTTTTGTATAATTGATGTTTCTCGTATGCTTTCGAAACCACCGGTTCTCACTGATCCACGTCGTTGCATGATAGTAGCTCGTATAATCACATGCGTTGCCGTGGACCTCTTACTTTATTTCATAATATCTACAGCTAGTCTATATCAACCCTATTATTTCTTGACAATAAAGAAATATTTTTACTTATTTTTATGTTCAGCCAAGAGTAAACCCAAGATGCCACTAACGATGATGAAGCCTTTTTCCATGAAAGTTTTGAAGATCACGATTCTCCACCACTATATCATCAACAAAGCATGAGAGCTTTTACGTTTCAAGAATAAAAGTTTTAATTTGGAAACTAAATTCTGAAACCAGAGGTTTGATTTGATAATGCAACAGAAATGCATACTCGTGAAAAGATGTGAACTCACTTAAAACTCACATAATGTATTATTATTGAATTTACATAATTATGAAATTACGAACATAATCCGTGATTCTATGTAAAATTTCATTACATAAATGATAAATCATATGAAATTTTGGAGCGTTAGTCAAAAATCACAAATCAGTTTCATAGATAAATCATGAATATTACAAAAAATAAAATAAAAAAATTGTAAAATGGAGTCTTAATTTTTGAAATTATTTTATCAAAAGAAAAAAAACTATGTGTAATTTTTTACGGAAAATAGATAATAGCAACGTCAATATTGAACAACTTCAGCGATTTGAATTTTCGATTTCGTGAGTCAACCAAATTACTGAATGCTAATTTGCTGCCATCACAATATAGAGGTTTCTTCTACGACTCGATTTATGCATATAGTCCAGAATTTGAATGCTTATAACTGCCATCACAATATAGAGAGATCTAAGATCATTAGACCTACCAGTGGACTAAAGACATTTTCATCTTTTATTAGAATCTATCATTCAAAATAATATGATTATATCGGTATTTTAAATGTTTAATTTACGTTTGCAACATAAAATACTACACAATTTGCGCTGAACAATATTCCAAAAAATAAAGGGAACTTTTGTTTTCCGGACCACATGGGAATGTGTTACCAACTATCACTTTACTTTGACATGTAAGATATGTAAGAATCTTCTCAAGGCTTTGAGGCTCAGAAGAGAAGAGCATATTTTCCATTTATCGTACCTTTTAACGGCAAAGGTTAAAAAGAATATAACTTTTTAACTTTAATTGTTACGTTTTATTATATATCGCTAGTCGTTTTTAATTGAACTTTTGTTATATCTTATGCTTAGAGACTAAAAGCTGAGTTTTGGATGATTATCCAGTAATACCCGTTAAGCTATGTATATGGTAACTAAATGGGTTCCGCATATTTATTGTAGATCAATCATAAAAGTTTATAAATAACGATTTATCATGTATAAGATATGAAGTTAACTATTAGAAATTCTTGCATTTAAGATTATTAGTTCAATCATTTATATAATCTTGTATGTTATAGATCGGATTATAGTGTTTTTCAAAGATTATATAAATTATTGAACTAATAATATGTGAGAATTTCTAAATAAAACTACACATTAGATATACAAAAAAGTTTAATGTCATCGAAATCGCAATTTTTTCTTACCAATCAAATATATTTCCTCAGTTTTTTTTTTGATAAAGAAATATATTTTCACAGTTGCACTAAAAACATCGACAGTATGTCAATCTTATAACAAATATTTATATTTATATGCTGTCATAAGAAAACACAAAATATCTATATTTATATACATAATACATGTATTACAAAGTCATCACTTTTATTCCTCATTCTCGAGATAAATTATTCTTAGCCATTTACAAAAAGAGAAAAACTATTCTATCTTTCTTCTTGTAAAGCCCGTGGCTCATATTCCATGAATAATGTATAGTTATAAACATTACGCCAATCAATACTTAATGATTAATAAAATTAATAATTGTATATAATTGTATCTAAAGGGGCATAATAAATAAATATATAAGCTAGCTTTTACTTGGTTGGACCATTTTCTCACATGGAAGGACGGTATCTATATCTATACACGAATTATGCGATATCCACATATTCGACATGTTTGAAGTATTTACATATAGCAAAATATATTTAATGGGAATATGTAAAGACTTACTTCATTTAGATAGCTCTAAAAAGCTATGTAAGTGTAGGAGATGGTCTTGTTACGCTCCTAATTCAATTTTAAGTGGAAAGAATGTTTTAAGCCATGTCATAAGATATTAGTAAAAGTTGATTCTGGGCTATGGAGAATTAAGGTCCAAGGCTCTAATTCCTCTAGTTAAACAGAAAAAACGAAAAAAAAACGTAGAAGAGTATAAAAACTAAATTAGAGTCCAACTCCAACACATGTAACAATATTCTCTTAGACAAAAAAAGAACTTTCTTTTATTTTCTCTATAAACGGTTGTACGCGAACATTAAAAATAAACAAAAGTAGACTATGTCACAACTTTTGAAAGAACTTAAAAACATGAGTCATTTAAAAGAAGTTAATATATATAATAGAATCTTTGAACCAACGGTTAGTTACACCGCTAATACTTTGAAACAAATGTAAAACAGATTCCATCCGTTTCTATATCTCTTTCTCTCACATTCTTCTTTAATAATGATTTTTTTGTCTCTTTTAATAAAATCAAGAATTTATTTTTCATTTTAAATTATTTGATTTCTTACATTACAATACAAGAAACTAATTCATTTAAAAATTCAGGGTTTATAATTTAAATTTTATAATTTAATTTCTTCTACGTAAAAATAAACATGCAGTTAATAAAATTACACGTCTACGTGACAAAATAATTGAGATTTTTTATAGTGATGTAACTCATATCAATTCCTAAAAAATAAAAGTCATATGATTGTTTGAAAAGAAATTTCATCTCCAAATCTTACCATCTGCCTAATTTATCAAATGAAAATCACAAAATTATTAATATATCCGTGTCATACCAAAATTAAACCTTTTTTCAGCAAATATTTCCATTAATGAAAAAAATAATTTCTATAACTATTTTTTTCCTTAAATTTTGTTAATTGACGGAATTATATTCATTGTTTACAACCGAATCTAAAAAATTTGGACAAAAATTATATAAAAACCACTGATATTCTGAAAAAATATTCGACTTACCTAATAGGTCGACACAATTGTTTTGTGCTATTAGATGAATTTTTTTTTATTTATCTAAAATGAATTTGTCATAAATTAATTTTCCGGATATAATGTTAAAACCAAAAATTTGTTAAATAAGCATTCACCGGATAAATAATTTTTTTTGTTATTACCATCAAACTTAATCCTTATAGAGTTTGTAACGACCAAAGAATGGGCACAAAGTCCTTCACAACTATTTTCTATTTATTAATGAGAATATTTGCAGGAAATAAAAATTAAACCCTTTTGTCCCAATTTATTAAAAACTCTGTGGAATAAGAGCATCATCATTGGTGTAGAATTTTTAAAAAATAATGTTTTAATTTAATAGAAAAAACGAACTAATTAGAAAGAGACATATGGAAAAAAAGTTTATTATTTTACTAAGAAACCACTCTGAAAACTTTTAATTAAGAACTGTTTCTTATTTCAAAACATTTTTATCATTTATTTTTATATTTTTTTATTTTAAGAACCCCACTTTGAAATACTTTAACCGAGATGGAGATGGTCTAAAAAACGGGCGAAGGCCAGAAGTTTTGCCACGTCATCTCCATAAGTCTCTCCCACCTGTACGGATCATTTCCCGGTTGCTCCAATATATAATGGAACCAACCCACCTAAAACCTTCTCATTTCACTGCATGTGCAGCGACCCGATCCGACCCGGCCCACATTTCCAACTCATTTTGTATTTTCTCTTTTCGCCGCCACCGTCAACAACGAGAGAAGGTTGCTATATTGAATAACGTATTCTTCTCCGGAGTTCTGTGCCGATGACGATTGCGGCAGCGCTAGCACGACAGACAGATCGATCAGCCTCTGGTTTTAACCTTGCCTTTGCGACGACGGCGAAGGCAGTGACCGTTCCGGTTCAGGTTCCGCCGGGAGCTGTTGTTTCTGAAGGATTGGGGAAGGATGCGTTAATCTCGTGGTTCAGAGGCGAATTCGCGGCGGCGAACGCCATAATCGACGCTATGTGCTCGCATCTTAGGAAAACTGAAAGAGGAGGAGATGACGAAGCGATTTCTGGATCGGAATACGAAGCGGTTTTCGCCGCGATCCATCGCCGGCGTCTCAATTGGATCCCTGTTCTCCAGATGCAGAAGTATCATTCCATCGCTGAGGTCGCGATCGAGCTACAGAAAGTGGCGGCTAAGAAAGCGGAGGATCTGAAACAGAAGAAAACAGAGGTGGAAGATCTGAAAGTGAAGAAAACAGAGGAGGAGGCGGCGGAGGAGGTGAAGAAAGCTTGTTTTAACGGCGATAAAGTAACGGAGAATGAGCTTAACGGAGATGTAGTAGACGTCGAAGATGATTCTCCCACTAGTGATATCACTGATTCAGGTAAGTAACTTATTTTGACAAAAAAACAAAAAAAAAAAACTTCACAATTTCAAAATTCTCTAAGACTGATTTTTTATTTTTTTTATTTTCTTGGATCCATAATTTCTATATAATTTACCAAAAACAATGATCGATTTTCATCAGCTCAATCTGAATCTGATTCTATTTTATTTTAGTTAATTTTCTTATTTAAAACTATTAATAGCATATTTTTAAAAGTTTGGTCATCTTGATTCTCTGTACATTGTGTAAACTGGTTCTGTGGTTGGTGACGATACGGAAAAAAACCTCCATTAATATTATGGGACGGGGTTTAAAATAAATAAATATTGTTCCTTGCTTAAGAAAAAATAACAATATTTGATTAAATAAGAAACAAATATAAGTATTTCTCAGACTAATTCAAATTTCAAGATTTTTAAGTACGTGTTTCCCTCTACAAGATCCGAAATGCATTCTAAAAGATTTTGACTTTTAATTTCTTATATTCGTTATAATTAAAATTATTTTTACTGTCAATCTGCGAGATTTTATTGCATCATTATGCAACAGATTCTATTTTTAGAAACAATTTTACCAAAAATACTCCGATTCTTCCTAAATAAAGATTTAAAGAAAGTTTTTTTTTAATAAAGAAATAAATCTTTCGTTTTTTTTTTGCTGTTCCACACTAAGCACTCACACAGCGTATTTTTTTGTCGATACCATGTTTGAAAAATACTAAACATTAATTATAATTAAACTTTATTTTATTTACTTTGAACGTGTTTGAAAGAGAATATAATATATTATAATTTGTTAATAATATTTGTTGCCATCTATTATGTGGTTTTATAATCTCGTCTAGAGAGTGAAATTAGACAAAATGAAGTATTTTCTTAAAGTCCTCTACACGTAAACTAATATTTAGGAAACCAAATTGTATCGTAAGTACGTAACTATTACTTTAGTAATGCAAGTATACATAAATAATTCCAGGCTCGAATCGAGACCTTATTATTACTTTTTAAAATTATAAAAATTTAACACAAACTTTCATGAAAATCGTACAAAAGTACAAATCCGTTGTAGTTATGTTGAAAAAACATAAACTGAAAAAGTCTCACTGACTCTAAAAGACCGTAACGCAACAACGACGTCGTTATTGAAACGTTTCGTTGCTAAGATTAGGATTCCATTTCTCAATGTAGTAGTAGTAGTGTGTTAGCATAGTAGCAACATTTTTGTTGTCTTATGCTTTAGTTGATGTAACTGTAAACGCATCAAAGGTATCAATCTCACATTGATTCGCGTGTGATGATTTTATTGCATTTTTATTCGAATGGTGGGCTCTTAGCAGCCGTTGGATTTTAGTTAAAATTGAGTCGTCATCAATCGTGGTCCCCACGATTTTCCTTGCCGCCCTTTATTTATTTTCTCGTCCCTCGAATCCGTTGTTATAAGTCTGATAAGTATTATATGCATCCGTTTTCGTATATCCGAAATTACAGATATCAAATCTAGATAATTAGAAGTTTTAAAATGGATATCCGCAAAGATCCATCCAAATAAAAAGTATTAAATATCTATTTTTTTTTATCGGATATCAATTTTTTACATTATTTTTTAATCCAAATTCAGATATCTATGAATCCGCACAAATCTTTATGTAGATAATAATACTTTGGATATCACGGATGCAGATATTCGGACACTTAACACAACTACCTTACAACTCACGAGCATTTTTTTTCCTTTTTACTTTCTAGCTTTTTGCTTTTTGTTCACGGCTATAAAGAAAAGTCAGAAGTCTAAAAAGATTATAATTTTTTTTTAAATATCTTTTTACCAATCTTGAGAATTTTTTCGTGATGTGTGTGAGTATTTATTCACTCGTGTTAAAAGTCCAAGTTTAGGTAGACACACGTGGACGAAGACATAATAGACTTTGTAGTCTTTGTAGTCTTGTCTTCTACATTGAAAATCTCTGACTTTCTCTGATACATATTACAAGGAAACTGTGAGTTCTTAGAATGGTCCATGAGATCATTCATGCATTGGATTAGAAATAAATTGTCATTACTCCTAGTCGATTGTTTTCACACTAAAAGCCAAAGAATTTAAGATCACATTAATAAATTTATTAAAAACACTATGCAATTAATATTGTGTAATGAACTATGCAACAAAAACTTTAATTTTTATGGGTTTTTTCATAGGTTCTCATCAAGATGTTCACCAAACTGCTGCTGCGGATACTTCACAGATTATATGCCAGAGTCATGAAGATTGCAATGCACGGTCATGTGAGATCAAGCCTATCAAAGGTTTCCAAGCCAAAGAGCAAGTCAAAGGCCACACTGTGAGTAGTGTGTCAAGTTCGATTTGAGTGACAGATATGCATATTATTACTGATTAAATAAATGTTGTGATGTTAGGTGAATGTTGTGAAAGGACTAAAGCTGTATGAAGAAATACTTAAAGAAGATGAGTTATCTAAATTGATAGACTTTGTGGCAGAGCTCCGAGAAGCTGGCCAAAACGGGAAACTTACAGGTAACTTTTTTCTTACGCGAAACACGTTATAGAGTTTAAGAGTTTTTCCGGTGCTTACGCATGATGAATGCAGGTGAGAGCTTTATTCTGTTCAACAAACAGATTAAAGGGAACAAGAGAGAGCTGATTCAACTTGGTGTCCCCATCTTTGGTCATGTTAAGGCGGATGAAAACTTTAATGATATCAACAACTCTGGTAAGGAATCGCTCTGATCCGCAGGACTCAGTCTAAATGGTTTGATGCAAGTGGTTGCCTTGACCGATGAGACTTTGTTGGTTTGCAGTTAACATCGAGCCAATTCCACCACTTCTTGAGAGTGTCATTGATCACTTTCTCACATGGAGACTTATCCCAGAATACAAAAGACCAAACGGCTGTGTCATCAACTTCTTTGAAGAGGTATGAACATCTCCATGGATCACCATTCCATATGTCTCCGCTTTTCTTTAACCTTCCGGGATTACCGCTCTTGTTGCAGGATGAATACTCACAGCCTTTCCTCAAACCACCTCATTTAGAACAACCAATCTCCACTCTTGTCCTCTCTGAATCAACAATGGCTTTTGGACGCATTCTCTCTAGCGACAACGAAGGCAACTTCAGAGGACCTCTAACGCTTTCTCTCAAACAAGGGTAAAAAAACATCAAAACCCTCTTCCTTTAACTCTAAGATAAATGTAGATCTCGCTTCATTAACATTGATCGACTTGATCCTTGTAGATCTCTCTTGGTGATGAGAGGGAACAGTGCAGGCATGGCAAGGCATGTTATGTGCCCATCACAAACCAAAAGAGTAAGCATCACATTCTTTCGTGTTCGAACTGAAACGTATCATAACCATTCACAACCCAAGAGTCCTCACAACGACGGTGTAATGACAATGTGGCAACCCTACCCAATGACACCAACTCCATTCCTCAACGGCTATGATCATTCAGTTGACATGATGCCAAAACTTGGAGTCCTTCGTCCTCCAATGGTCATGATGGCACCACCACAATTTCAACCAATGGTATTATCAAGTCCAAATGTGATGGGAACCGGTGGTGGTACTGGCGTTTTCTTACCATGGGCCTCAGTTAGCTCAAGAAAACATGTGAAGCATTTGCCTCCACGCGCACAAAAGAAGCGATTACTTCCACTTCCTCCTGCTGCTGCTTCTTCTCCAGCTAGAGAATCCACCTCTGAGCCTGTGATCAGTGTAGGTTGATCATAAGCCTAAGCCAAGCCCTTGAGTTCTTCAGCAAAACAAGCTTTGAACTGATCCATGTCCAAGCCATGCTCTGTTTCTTGGCTTCTGTTCCTGTTTTTTTTTTCTACAAATTCAGTTTAGGTTAACTCAGGGTTTATAGATAGAACTAAGTTGTTTAAATTTCCCAGAGGCATGTGTTTTCTATTTTGTGTACGATTTTATCATCAATATATTCTCAAAATGTTACCTTCCATTGTCTTTTTTTAAACAAAAGGAGGTAAAGCAAAATATCATCACTTCAAAGCCATATTAAGCTTTGGGTGATACTCTATATATTTACTTATCTGATAAATTTTTCTTTTTGGGATTCGGATATCCGCAGAACTACCCGGATCCTAATACGAATAGTGAAATCCTGGATATCACGAATACGGATACGGATCCGAATATTATAAAAAAAATCTGAATATCACATATACGGATACGCATCTGAATATCTTAAAAAAACCCAGATATCCAGATCCGTAACTTAAATTATTAAAATAATGATCACAAATGACTTTTAACTTAAATTATTAGAAATTTGTACACTTTTTTCTGTACTATTTAAATTATTAAAATATTAATTCTTTGTTGTTTCTATTTCAGATGAATCAAACGTTATTAAAGAAGTTTTTGAAAAGAAAATATTTTCCTTCATCTTGCAGTAATTTAGATGATTTGCCATCAGATCATGTTCATCGAAAAAGAATAATAGCATATTATCATCCAAATCAAAGAGATGAGCTAATTTAGCAAGTACTTGGTTAAAGATCCTTGCCAGCCCCGATGTCATAATTTTAAACAAATACTGATAGGAGATATAATGAGGCGATTTAACGCATCTTGGTTCGATATGTTTCAAAGCTAGTTAGAGTATAGTGTGAAGAAAAAAATAGTTTTTTTTTTTATCTCTGTTGTTACTTATTCAGGGATAATATTGGTAAGGGAGGAAAAAATGATACACGGAGCATTGAAGGGTTTTCTAGTTGAAATAAGTTTGAAAGAATTTAAAACATGATAAGTGCTTTTGATACAAATGCAGTCATCAAGTGTGAAAACTTGATGAATCAAAGTCGTTCTGTCAAAAATGCTCTGCATAAAAACAAGATAATATTACGAAGTGATTTTGTAGCACTTTTTTTTATCAACGCTGTCGTAGAAGGTTTCATATCTATATTTAAAAAAAAATTAGTTGCTTTTGACTCCAGTAAAAAAATTCATGGGTCCGCTACTTTCTGTAAGGAGAACTGTTGACGGTTAAGATTCTTAGACTAGGGCTTGAGTGTTATTTAAACCAAACTACGAATAACAACTTTTCGTCAATCATCACTTTCTCTCTTTTCTTCACCATCTCCATTGATCTTGAAACACTATTGGTACAATTATGGACGTGTTCGTCGATTCTTTAGGCTCACCATCGTTCTCCATTGAAGTGGGTTTCTGGGATACAGTTGAAGAGTTTGTTAACAGTACTCAAAGTTGGCCTTTGATGGTTGGGAGAAACAACGATTAAGTGCTTCAAACCGAGGAAACTCAAGTAACGAGTCCTTGGCATTCAAGAGTCTCCGGTGATGGTGGAGGGCAAAAACGAAAATCAAATGCTTCATCAAACCGAGCAATCTCTAGTACCGTCAAACTCAGTTGGAGAAACCATTTATAGTCAAGATTCGTTGGTGATGGTGTGGAGCAACTACGATGAATCACGATCGTTACGTGCAATTGAAGAGTTACTTGGCCTTGAAGACAATTTGCCGCCTGTGGCCGTTGGGAGCAGCAGCAACACGAATCAAGTGGCAAAGAGATCATTGACATTCCAGATTCGCCTGTGAAGAAGAAGATCAAGACAAACCTGATGAAGATGATAGTAATGGTGATGCCATTTAAGGAGACCTGGAGCATTCCGGTGGAGGTTAACGCAGATGATAACATTGAAGAACTGAGGAACGAACTGGTTAAGATGCAAGAGTGGGGTAAAATAAATCTGCCTCAAGAAGAGTCATTAATGGAAGATTTAAACTCTATGTAATCGCCTCTTTACTTATTGCTTTTAGTCTGTCTTGCATCTATCTGTACTACAGTTGCTTTTTCATAAATTGCTAAAATCTAATAAACAAACTGATATTTTAGTCAAACTCAACTCTCGGTAATCTCCACTTTCCTTACAACTTTTAGTGTTTTTTTTCTTAAAAATTCTTGCTTTATTCAAACTAAATCCAAAGATCACAAAAAATTGATTAAAATCAAAAACTTTATACAAACTAATACCGTGTGTATGGAGGTATAAACCAAAAACTTTAAAGTTATGGTTTTATAAGTTCTCCTTCACTACGATGCTGCTGCACTGTTCCCTCTCATCACCAAAATCTTGGTTTTACATGGCTAAAAGCGCACCATGGCACCAAGTGTCTTTCAATGAGACTTTAACCCATGGCGAATCGCCTTTCTGACACGATGATGAAAAAAGTTGAACGAGAAGCAAATATAATGGGTTTTGTCTTTTTGAAACACTAGTAAAGATAATCTAAATAATCGTACTCATAATCGTCCTTGTCACTTAGATTATCCTTATAAACTTCATATACACTAAAATCTTATTCTATGTAATCATCATCATTAGCTATTATTATTAGATTCATAAAAGTTCTTTAGCTAGTTATATTCCCATACATAGAACAAACACTATGATAAAACATTGTTCAAACCAATTAAACAAACGTTTTCAAGACCAATCTCTAAGAAGCTAAATCCTTAATATTATCTAGGGGACGAAGAAGCATCATAAGATCAAATGTTTTTATGTAGCTTAACGATGCAACATCAATGACATTATTGTAAATCATAATATCCATATCTTCACTAATAATAACCATGGCTTATAATGTTTTTTATCATTTTTTTTTTTTGGTTCAAATTGATTCTGATTTCAATCAACAGTATGTCAATAGAACAACCACAGAAAATCGGAAATCAATAACAAATGTTTATTAATTCATCCGGAGGATAAAAAAAACCCTAATCGAAGAATTACCTGAGAAAGATGAATTAAGCTAAAGACTTTAAAATGGAGCGCGTTTGAATGAAATTGGGGAAGACCAGAGATGGGTCAAATTATCGAGTTAATGGGTCGGATCTAATTTTTCTTTCAAACGCTGCGTTTCAACAGATTTCAAGTTGAATCGTACACAAAAGAAAAGAATGCTTAATCAAACCGTTGGATCATATCTGTAAGGAGAGCTATTGACAGTTAAGACTCTTCGAATAGGGCTTATTGACGGTTAAACCAAATTCCGAATAAACAACTTTCTTCAATCGTCAAAACTCATCACTTAATTTCTCTCTCTCTTCTTCACTAGTAGTAGTCTCCATTGATCTTGAAACACCATTGATACATATTATGGACGTGTTCGTGGTGTTCGTCGATACTTTAGGCTCACCATCGTTCTCCATTGAAGTGGGTTGGGAGCAATAGCAACAGGAATCAAGTGCTTCAAACACCGCAATATCCAGTAGCGTCATACTCAGGCAAAGAGATCATTAACATTCCAGATTCGCCTGTGAAGAAGAAGTTCGAGTACGGCCCGATGACGATGACAGTAATGGTGCTGTCATTTGAGGAGAACAGGAAGATTCCGGTGGAGGTTAACGAACTTGGTAACGTTGAAGAACTGAGGAACGAGCTGCTGAAGATGCAAGAGAAGGGTCAAATAAATCTGCCTCAAGAAAGGTATATCTTTATACACAATCAGAATGCATTGACCGAGGATCAGTCATTCCTGTGGAACCTTGTTGGTGACGGCGATACAATTGAGATTTACTGCACCGTTCCCTCTCATCACCAAGTACATTAAGCTTTGTGTGATATCGTTGTCTCATATACTTCAATGTCCCAAGTTAGGTCTTCAGCTTCCAAAATCGTTGGTTGACACGATTACGATGTATATATTTATTTCAACCGCAAATGCAATCAAGATGTGCACAATTACATATTCTCAAACCAATAAGACTCACTTGAACTTAGTAAAGATTGAAAGTTCATATCTCCATTTAGCAATATATCAGCATCTACATACTGTACTGTCACAAAAAACTTGGCTATGATTTTTACTATTTAAAGAGTGTGCTCTGTTTTGGCCTTGGACTTTACTTTAAAGCTCGTCTTTTTGCGATTCTTGGACGCATTGCTCATCCCAGTAGTAAGGGAACTTCAACCTCGCAGCAGTGTGTGGCATAAACCAGTCATCGTAAGTGAAGCTGTTTGAAAAAAACAAACCGATATTTCATGTGATTAGTAAAAGGAAAGGACACAGTCCCATATAATATCTATAAGCAAATTCTTGAAGAACAATGTTACATACACTTTAATAGGCGGCCGAGATATGATAACCAACACCTGCAGGTCCTCATGACCGGTATTCTTTACCTGTTAGAACCGTAATATATGATTGTGACTTGTGAGCTAGTTTCATATGATAACCCAAAAGGTCAGTCTTCTCTAAATGTGACATAGGACATGCAGCACATCTAGCACCTCAAACAATCTTAAACAAAATACTATGAGTGGCTCTTATTTGTTCACTGTTACTTTACGTAACATCTGTGCATGCGATCGGATATCATCAGCCTTCCATGAAGTCTTTTTTTTCACTTAATCCAGATTACAACTAACGGAAACTTTAACAAACTTGGATTTCAAAATATTAAGACTCAAGGCAAGAGCGAAATCAACTGAAACGACATGAGAGGTATCCCGATATACCTGATGCGCATCATTGATGGGAATATGAATTGTACTGTTAGCAAAGATAGGAAATTCAATTGGTTTCCCAGGAAAATTTCCATGTGTTTCAGCGAGATACAGAGTTCCACTGCCCTTTAGGACAACGAAAACCTCTTCACATGAGTGCCTATGAATTGGTGTCTCTGAACCTGGAGCAAATGTTTGAAGCCATATCTCAACCTAAAAATCCAAAACGAAACAGTGTTACTGTTACCAAGTGTGAGCAAAATCTCCATCTTTAAAAACAACTACAAGGAAACAACCATGGACACATCTTTAAAAACTGCAATGGCTTTGAACATTACCTCTTTCATTCCATGCAATACGGACCCAGCGACAGTCATATGGGAAAGACCTGGTCTTCCATAGTTGTCTTGAGGAAGGTCACTAATATTCCTCACTATTGGCAAGCCTGGATTCACCATTCAACAGTCAAGAACATCACAATTTCTAAGTCTCTAAGCTATAGATCAATGAAATTGCAGAGAATCAGAATCAAATCAGTAACAAAAGTTCACTACAAAGTTAGGTTTCAGAAACATTTCTACAGATTAGAACACAAGAGATTGAAACAAAATATGGTTCTTAGATCCTAATTTAGACTAAATCAATCGTAAGTTCAGCATATTTTGATTCTCCCCAGTAAAACGATTTCAGACCTAAATCATACCATAGATTCAATCATTCTAATGGCACTGATACAGATATAAACAAGAGGAAGTCTGCATTTAGAGCGTTATCTCCTAGGTCGTAACTTGAAGCAATCTTATGACGAGTAGGGGAGAAAAAACGAGAGACTCACCATTGATCGGACATGGAGCTCCTATAGTAGTTTCAGAGAAGTAGAACAGAAGAATCGCGACGGAGAATACGGCGGCGATCGGAGATGGCGAAGCGTAAACAACCGGAAGTAGAATCATTTTCTCGGAGCTCCGTAGATCGATTTTTTTCTCAGAACTATTAAAATGACTTGAGATATTTCGAAAATAGCCCCTTTTGTCTTTTTCTTTACAAGTCCCAGCACTATTAAAAGAGTCAGAAATTATTCTTGTTCATCTTCGATAACCCAGTATCAATCTTATATATAACATTTTAGGAGTAAAGTTTAGAAAATATCTAAAATTGAACAACTATTTACATCAATTTTAAAAATGAATTTTGAAATTAAAAAAAGGGTAATTAAGGATGCACAATAAAAATCATTAAAAAGATTCGATGGGTGAAGAGGATCCTCCGCGTCTTTTAATCGGATCTTTTCAGAATTTCTTCTATCTTCTCTGCTTGACAGGTGTATTGGGCCTCCTAACATCATCCTAAATAGGAGAGTTATATTAGGCATAATGATTTAATACATAAGGCCATTAATGGGCTATTTCAATCAATTAAATTGGTACACAAACAAACAAAAATCAGATCTTTTCTGTTTAAAACACAAACATCCACAGGTGATTTCCAACGATAACTGTTAAGATATTTTTTGAAAACTTATTCAAAACATCATGCTTTCAAATTTTATTGCCAAAATACCACTATTAATTTAATGTTCCAAAATTATCACCAAAACTTTTGGTTTTCAAAAATATCACAAACACAAAAATTGATTTAATAAAGTTTATAATTGAAAATTTTGGGTCTGAGTTAACTGTTTTAAATTTAGGGTATAATTTTTATGGTTTAATGTTTAGAAGGTAGGGTTTAGTGTTTAGGGTTTACTTTTAAACCCTAAAAGTGTGAGGTTAGAGGATTTGTGATCATTTTGTTACAAAATTTATGATATAGATAGAATTTTCAAAAGTTTGTGGTTTTTATGCAAATAAAATATAGTTTAGTGATATTAATGAGAATGGCCCTATTTTGTTTTAATATATTCCATATAAGAGGAAAAAGATACGATTATCAATGATTCAGTCCACATTAATTTCGGATTGCTTAGTTTCTTTAAGAAACAATAAGCATATATTTAATAATTGTAATATTTAAATAGATTTCCTAAGATATCTCTACGCAATTAAAACTGATATATTGCAGATATTACAATCAAATTTTCAAAAAGATCATAATCGTAACATCTGTTTTAAATTATTAATATAAACAGTTAATAGGTATAGGTATAGCTTCTTATACGATTTGTATAAATTTACGGCTTAACCTAAAAATTCCAACTTTCAATGCCTCTATATAAATAAAACCTCCATTTCGTATACAATGATATTACCATTTTTTTGCCCTCGAATCTCGATCTACATTACTGTGCCGTATTTTTTTTTTCTTTTATTCTTTTACAGGATTTAGATCCGATGTTGAGTGAGCTCCCTTATAAGTTAAATAGTAAGTACACAACCTATACATTCTTTTGGATTTTAACCCTCATTTCGGTGCTTAGAGAAATTTTATTCGTTTATTATGCAGGAATTTCCCAGGAAAAAAAGAAAGAGATAAGTTTGAGATAGATCTAATGGTAAGTGTCAATTTATTTCTTATCTTTAATTTTTATCATATTTTGTTTTATCTGTTTATAGTACCACCATATTTACGATTTTCATCGAGAGAGAGTGAAATGGAATTTGTAGCATTACAAGGTAAACCTAAAGTCACACAGAAAAAAAAACGGAGAGTGTGTCTTACTTTTGATTTTTGAAAGGATTCATCCCAATATTGGGATGTACATCCATCATTTTTTGTTCAATCAAACAACTAAGTATTTTATCTATTGCTTTGTTTTTGAAACATGGGCTCGATTGGTTAGAAACAAGACTTTTCAGATTTTATCGAGTAGTCGTTTCTGTAGCTGCATATAAACTTATAACGATTAAAAAACACTAAACTAAGTGATTTGTATATAATTTTATGTGAAGTTTATGAGTCATGTAAAATATTTGTTTTGTTAATTTTTCTTATATAAGATTTTGTTGATGAAGGTTTCATGGACGCTTTACTCAACAGTGACGTGAAAGCGGAGTTAAGAAATAAAACCGGCGACACCAAGTAGTTTTCTAGAGTTAACAAAAAAAAAGAGATATGTTTTTTTTATAGGAAAAAAGAGATGTTGCCACACAACTAAGATTGTGTTAAATCGAAATCTGATTTTCCATATGTTGTGTCAAGGTCAGTTCTTCAAATTTGGTATGATCTACCGTCCCTTATTTTTGTTTTGCATGTATCAGTGTGATTTTTGCTAATTTCTAACTGTTTTAATTATAATACAGGTTTAAACTTCATTTACGGGCCTTGGAAATTATGAGTGACACAGATTCACTGGGATTGACATTAAAATATATCTGAGGAAACATATCACGGGTTAAATCAACAAATCACAGGTTAATTTAAGAGTAACATGAAAGTAAAACTTTTTATCCAAATTAAAATAAATTCAATATTAACACGATTAACGTATAAACAATAATCAATAATTATATGCAACACCAATTCCAAAAATAAATTTGAAATATATTTAATCAAATTATAATTTACAAACCTCTAGATATTTCCACTATTATGTACTTCAAATAAATAACACAACTATAACTATTTATAAGTAAATATATATACAATACTAAAATGAATACTATATTCAATAATCATATTTGACACTAATCTGATAAACTCTGTCTAAATACTTTAAACAAATAACATATTTTACAAAAATAAATTATATAAAATAAGTACATTATTATTTTTAGCAAAAATAAATTAAAATATTCATTCGCACTGTAGTGCGGATCCAATACTAATATTAGTTAATTTAAAGCTTAAACTATATAGTAACCCACACGCGGAAAAATGTCTGATTCATAAATTGCATAGCAAAATACAATTAAAAAAGTATTGAATAGCAGAATGTATAAAATAATAAGTAAGTAACCGCAACATCAATCAAGATCATCTCAATCATTTCACCAGCACCAACGAGTATTGTTTCCACAAATGAATGATCTAATTTTGATTTTCCACACATTCTTAAAAGATTTCAGATCATAAACATTTGAGAAAGAAGCCATGAGAAAGGAAAGTTAGATTGCCTGGAAACAAAAATTGACCTTGCTGATGGTGCCGATGATGACTAAAAATCTCGAGTCTCACTTCTATTTATAGAGAAGTATGGACTTAGACATGAAAGCTAAAAATTTAAAATTTATTTTGGCTCCAAACCAATATATTTTTAAAGATTTAGAATATTCGGATTGTTACAATATTTAATATATGTTGAGATTTTAATTCTAATAAATTATTACTTCCCAAATTTCAATTTTATCTATATGTCTAAATCTCCGAAAAAGTTGCTATGCAATTTTGAAATCATCAAAAACAAATCGATTGATTCAAATAAATTATGTTTCTATATATTATCATATTTTAAATTTCGTAATTATAACAAACTGAATATTCTAAAATATTAGTATTTAAAAGAATTATAACAAACTAATTATTAGTTTTTATTGAATTTTTTAAAATTAATTTAAAATTTTCGAGGCATTGAATTTAAAATCTTTTGCAAAGATTTGATGTAAAATTTTATACATTTAATAATAATTACTTATAAATTTTGTATATAGTATATAAATTTCTTATAAAATTTAACCAAAATTTCCATTTATAAAAAATAAATAAATAGTATATTATAGATCTCAAACCTTAATTTTGCAATTGGTAAACAATTTTTTAAAAATAATTTTAATTTTCGTCCATAATTTAATTTATTCCATTGATCTAAATTTATTTATTTTGAATAGATTTGATTTTTTTAATTTTAATTTAAAATCAAATCGTATAAAATATTTTAATTTTTGTATTTTTTAAAATTAATTTAAAATTTTCGTTTATATTTATTAGGAGAGAGAAAATAATTTTTATTTTTTAAAAACTAATAATTATTTAAAAGATTCTGTTTTGGATTTTTTTATTGGATTTTGGTTGCATAAATTTTTGACTAATTTAACTCTCTATAGGTAGTTAAATTTACTCTTAATTTTATAAAATATAGTGATATTTTATGTAATATAGCATATGAAAACTGGTTAAAATTTTTACAGAATTGCTTAAATAATATAGTAGTAGATAATCAAGAAAATTGTTTTAATTAAATGGTTAACATTCACCAGAATTCTACTTTAATAATTCGTGGTATCCTGCAAAATAAGGATTTGGTTATTTATCGGGCTTGTCGATTAAAATTATGTATAAAAATCCAAAAGATTAAACAAGGTGAATGATATTTTCTCAATAATATCTTACTCACCAGTCAATAATCGTAGACGTATGAGTTAGTAGTAGCATTTCACTTAGTGTGGGAAAATAAGGAAAAAATTTAATAATGGACGATGACCAGTTTGACCCAAAATTGTAGTTTAATTGGTAGAATGACTTATGTATATTTCGAGTTAAAAGTGGGGTCTAAATCTCAAATATACCCTTACAATGTTGTGTAAAAAATAAAATAATTACGATAGTGTCATTAATGATTAATTCCAGCGCGGTAAAAAATTACAAAAATGTCATTCAGTTAACATTGTCGCAGATTTATTTTATCGTAGACTTATTTCACGTTACCGCAGAGTTATTGAGTTATCTTAGTAACCACAGACTTATTTTAGTAACCGCAGAGTTATTTTAGTTACCGCGGACTTATTTCGTTACCGCAGACTTATTTTAGTTACCGCAGACTTATTTCGTTACCGCAGACTTATTGAACATTGTCGCAGACTTATTTAGTTATCGCAGATTTATTGTAGTCATCGCAGACTTATTGAGTTATGTAGTTACGACAGATTTATTGAGTAGTTACGGCAGACTTATTGAGTAGTTACCGCATACTTATTGGATAGTTACCGCAGACTTATTGGATAGTTACCGCAGACTTATTGTTGTTATCGCAGACTTATTGAAACGTTGTCGCAGACTTATTGAGTGATGTAGTTACGGCAGACTTATTGAGTGATGTAGTTACGGCAGACTTATTGAGTGATGTAGTTACGGCAGACTTATTGAGTGATGTAGTTACGGCAGACTTATTGAGTGATGTAGTTACGGCAAACTTATTGAGTGATGTAGTTACGGCAGACTTATTGGGTGATGTAGTTACGGCAGACTTATTGGGTAGTTATCGCAGACTTATTGAGTAGTTATCGCAGACTTATTAAGTAGTTACCGCAGACTTATTGAGTTATATAGTTACATCAGACTTATTAAGTAGTTACGGTAGACTTATTGAATAGTTGCGGTAGACTTATTGAGTTATGTAGTTACGACAAACTTAATAAGTAGTTACGGCAGACTTATTGAGTAGTTACGGCAGATTTATTGATTTTTTTTATTTTTAGACGAAGGTGGTGGTGGCGACGGTGGCAGTGGCGGTAGGGCCGGTTGGGACGCCGGTGGGGGCGTCGATGGGGGCGCCGGTGACGATGATGGTGGGGTGCTGGTGACGGCATCGGTGGCGGCGGTGACGTAAGTGGTAGTTTTTGTTTTGACGAAATTTTTTTTACGTTGGAAAAAAAAAATTACAAAACATAAAAATATATATGACAATTTTCGTAATTATAAAAATAAAGATTTGGTTTTATTGTCAATTAACTATTTTCAAATTTATAAACTAGCAATTAACTCTAAAATTTGAGTTAATTTATGCCATTACCTTATCTAATAGAGTAAGAAGTAAAGCGTCAATAATACGGATAAATCATTTCAACGGAGGTGGAGTGAAACTTGTTTTTTTTCCCTCTTTTGTTAAATAGTGGGAGAAACTTCTTGTAACTTTTTATTTGTCAGCGAAACTTATTGTAACTTGTATGTAGGGTTTATGCAAATGAAAATATGTATGTAGGGTAACAAGAAAGGGTAATTTTTCATACATATTAGTTTATTAGTCTTTAGTTTCATTAAAAATTTTGGACTGATCACATTTTAAGGTTTTCTTAAATATGTACAGTCCGATTTACAGTTTGGTTCAAGTTTGGTGTTTTTAGTTTTTCAGTTTTATAAAAACGGAAACCATATTAAACTTGTAATTCGGTTTGGTTTAAGTATGGCTTGAGTTAATTTGGTTTCGGTTCAATTTGTTTTTTCTTTTATTTTGACTCTATCTAATCTTATCCTACTATCTACTATACCAAATAAGCTATTAAATTTAATTACAATATTTTTATATCTTTATTTTAAATAAAAATTAGATTTTCTTACTAAAAATGTAGCTAGTATAAATGATCAGATATAAAAAATAAAATATCTAGTCACACTTATATATAGAATATTAAAAAACTCTTATCAAGTTAGATCATCTGGTTTGTTTAGATCATCTCAATGTAAATTTGAAAACTGGTCAATCAGTTTTATTTAATGATAATTTCAATAGTAACCAACAAATGTGTTATTTTGCAAATATTTCTCAATACAAAATCACAAAACCATATCCCACATTTATTTATATGGATGCATCAGTGTTTACTAATCTCCAAATACCATAAACTCTTACATATGGGCATGAGTAGTTAAAAATTTTCTTCAAACTTTGCTTTATCATGGAAATACCAGCTTTGAACATTTGAAGTCAATTGATGAATTTTCCCTCTCACGTATGCGTCCATGATCTTAAAGATCAATATATTCATCTTTACTTCAGGATCTACCTCATACATTTATAGGCTTTGCAAACCATGCTTTCGTGCAAAATGAATATACAAACATATTTTCGACAAGCCTACTAAGCAGGCTTAGACTCTTTTTTACCTAGACTCTGGATTTAAAAGTTATCTACACACTACAAGAAATTAAAACAATTTTTTTTACCTAGACTCTATCTGTCGCGAGAGTAATATTATCTCGGAGGCTACGCTACAAGAGTTCCTCAAGAGCTGCACAAGGTTTGAGAAAAAACCTCAAGACTCCAAAGATTCTTCGATTGGGATGCACTTTAGTGGGTAACCTAGCGATGGTGAGTGAAGAGAACGATTGAAATCGGGAGATGAGACATTCGGTTATTTTTCTCAGATCGAAACACAAGTCGGAAGAATGAACAGACTTTATCTTTCTTTCCTTTCTTTTTTTTGCTTTCTTTTGCCTTCGGATTTCGAACAAAATGATGGGAGCATTCTCCAGCACTTTCAAACTCAACCAAACAGATCATTTATGGTCATCAAGATTGTCCGGTGACCAATCGAGTCAAGTGCTTCAAACCTATCAATCTCCATTACTACCGTCAAATTCAATTGGCCCAGATATGTCATCTATGTCAACCCTAGACATAATTAAAATGCAAAGTTTTTGGCCTGAGACAGCCCAAAATATCAGTAAGGTTCAAGATTCTCCGGTGATGGTAAGGACCAAATACAATCAAAGTGCTTCGAACGGAGCAATCTCCAATACCGTCAGACCCATTTGAATGGTTACTTGGCCTTCAAGAACAGCCTTGGATAACCGAAGAGATCAGAAAGGTTCAAAGTTTTTGGCCTGTGAGAACCAAAGAGATCATTTACGGTCAAGATTCGTCGGTGATGGTGAGGAGCAACAACAATGAATCACCATCGTTAAGTGATTAATGGAAGCTTAAACTCTGTGTAGTCTCCTCTTTCCTTATAGCTTTTAGTCTTTCCGTAAACTCTTCATAGTTTGACTGCTTTACGCAAATTTGCTAAGACATGTAATTACCGATATTAGCTCTGTGAATTCTCCATAAAACTTTTCAATTGATTGGTCTAATTTACATTTTTTTTGAAATTCCTCAATGATCTGAACATTACAGGAACAAGTATAAAGATCCAATGTTGAATCTTTGTTATAAAACAAGGGAAAAAGACAGTAACTTTTCTTGCTTTATTCAACCTAAAACCAAAAATCACTATAATTGCTTAAAAACTCTCCGCAAAATGACTAATATTGTCTGTAATGAAGTATGAACGACAAAAGTTTTATCTTTTTTATAAAAAACCGCTGCGTTTTAAACCATTCAGTTTTTTATACAGAAGAATGTTAAATTACCGTTGGATCATTTTAGTAAATTAGTAAAAAGATAGCTATCGACGGTTAAGATTCTTCGATGAGCCAAGACATCACTTTCTTATGGTAACTGTCGGCCACGCCCAAATGATATAAAAACCGATTTGTGAGGAAACTTTCTTCACAAGTCATCACAATTTTACTTTCTTCTTCATCAGTCTCCATTGATCTTGAAACACCACTGATAACAGTTATGAAAGTTTTCGTCGAGATTCAGAATGGCTCATCGTTCGAGATTGGAGTGGATCAGTGGGCTACGATGTTAGAGGTCAAACAGAAGATCGAGAATTCTCAACGTATCCATGTTTCCAAACAAACCCTTATCTTCGACGGCGTTGCTCTTCGAGACGATCTCGATCTCGAAAAACGCCAGATCGTCCACGAATCTCGTCTCCAACTCTTTGCCTCTCCTGACCATAACCCTAATCCACCGTCAAACTCAACAGAACAGATCATCATCGCCGGTCATCAAGATTCGACTGTAACGGTTCAAATCGAGCAATCTCCACCGTTAAACCCAACAGAACAGATCAACGAAGGTCATCAAACTTTGAATGTAATTGCTCAAGTGCTTCAAACAGGCCATCTCCATCGTCAAACTCAGTCAGAGAGATCACTAACATTCAAGATTCGTCTGTGAAGCCGAAGGAGTTGACTCGGAAGAAGAGGATGGTCGTACACCTTTGGCTATATTCCGGTGGGATTAGAGCTCCGACGGGGAATCAGGTGGTTGTGAATGTGGAGACGAAAGATAACATGAAAGAACTGAGGAACGAGTTGGTAAAGATTCAAGAGAGGGATGAGTTAAATCTGCCTCAAGAAGGGTATCTTCTTACGAACAAAAATAGACTATTGAACGAAAACATGTCATTTTGGGATGCCGGTGTTGATCACAATGATACAATTGAGATCCTTCTTCTTAGGGGTGGGCATAATCCCGTCCCATCCCGTCCCATTCCCTTCCCGATCGGAAATTCCCATCCCATTTCAAAATATATTCATGTATGATACAAGTTTCTGATTTTCATTTGGAAACAGACAATTCCCGAAATCCCATTCAAAATAAATTATATATAAAAATTTGTAATAAAATCATAGAAAGTACCATAATTTTTTTTTTTTTAATATAAACATATTTTGTATATTTAAAGGAGTTTTTTTCTTTCTTTCTAACTAACTATTATTCTTGTTGACTTTGTATGCATATAACTTGATAAACAAGTAAACGATGAATTAGTTACTTGATTTTTTTTTTTCGACAGTAATTTGGTTTACTAGAATTTTATATTGCTGGCATTTATTTTGGTTTATTTTGATTTTGATGTTTTGTGACTATAAAGTTTAAGTTGGGTTTTTTTGAATTTTAAGATTTTTTTTATTATTAAACAAACACGATAGTTTATTTGTTTGTCATATTGGGAATTCCCCTATCCGTCGCGTCCGGTCCCGTTTCATCACGTTCCCATCTCAAATTTTTATATGGAACATACATGAGACATCTTTTGCTATTTCCGAATTCCTGTCCGGTTCATGTTCTGTTTGTCCACCCCTACTTCCTCTACATTTAACATCTTACACTATGGATAGCAAAATTTTAGTTCCATACATATAGAACAAAAGCTACGACACATTGTGCAATAAAACAAGTTACGTGGATTTTATCTTATTTGAAGGTTTTAAACTCTTTGCAGTTTCCTCTTTCCTTGAAGCTTTCGGTATTTCTTCAAGTTTTCTTGCTTTATTCAAATATTCCTAAGACAAAATGTAATTACCAATATGAACTGAAAGAAGAGAAAGTCGTTGTGACTTGTTGTTGAATTACTTATCTCTTAAGTTTCAGTTTAAGCTCTCTGCATTATCCTGAGGATGGTCTAAATTGACATTTTTAAAAAGTTCCTCAATGATCTGAACAAGTTTAAAGATCAAATGTTGAAACTTTTTTTTGACAAAGAATAGAGGAAAAGACAGGGAAGTTTCTTGCTTTATTCAAACTAAAACCAAATATTACATTAATTGCTTAAAAACATTTTGCAACTATTAATGTGTGTAATGCAAGTATGAACAAAAACTTTTAAGTTTAGGGGTTTCATAGGTTCATCAAAACTGCTGCTGCGTACTGCCAAAGCCATGACTATCGCGATTCACGGTCATGTGAGATCAAGCATATTTAAGGTTTCCAAGACAGATAGCAAGTGAAAGGCCAATATGATTGTTGAAGTTCGATTTCTCCTTTTGATGGAACAGAACTAAAGCTGTAAGAAGTTCGAGTTAGTTTGATTGAAACTCAAATTATCAACTCACCATTCAACAGTCATGAACATCAGAATCTCTAAGTATCTAAGCTAAATATGGATAAAATTGCAACAAATCAGTACCATATCTCAGCAACCAAAGTTCACTAGAAAACGTTCGAAAACACTTCCACAAATTAGACCACAAGAAATTGAAGACAATTGGGTATCAAGAAATGAGGCTCTTTGATCTGATATAGACTAACATTTTGGCCCATTTGATTCTACCATGATATCTACACGTAAGTAAGACCTTAAATTCAATCATTCTAATGGAATGGATAAATATAAACAATAGGAAATCTGCATACAGAGCATAATCTCCTAGGGGACTGTTTTTCTCCCTTTAGTAGTCTCTGAACTGTTTAAAAGACTTCAGATACTTCGAATTTCGAAATAGCACCGTATTTTTTGTCTTTTTCCTTTAGATGTCCCAATACTTTTAAAATAATCAGAAATTCCTATTTTTCATCTTCGATAATCCAGTACTAATTTTAATTAAGATTTTTTTTTTTTGATGATATTTCCTTATCAATTACTTGTTCAGTTGTCCATCAGTCACTCACAGTAATCGTGAACCTATGGGTTAATGGGAACATTTCAGATAATATATTGGACAATGGGGGAATATAGTAGAAAATAAGGACTAGAGCGTCAATAATTCGGGTAAATCATTTCAATGGAATTGTTCTGAATCTTGTGATGAGGATACTTTATTCTCTTCGTGAAAAAAACCTCACCCGCTCTTCTAAAACCCTCACCTTCTTTGACGACAAAAAAAAAAAAAACCCTCACCTTCTCGATATCTTTCCTCGTCGCCGGTGAGATTTCACTGTCAATTTCACTCGCAGGTTGATCCAATTCTTCTTCTTTTTCTTCTTCTTCTTCTTCTTCTTCTTCTTCATTTCCCTTTCCTTAGTTTCTGTAGTTTGCATTTAATTAGGTTACATATCTTTGGTTCGTTGATGTTATCAACCACTGAAAATGAATGTTGATTTTTTTTGGAGGAATTATTTGAATTTTAGTGTTTTCTGAGCTATTATCATGTACAAGTTTCTGGGTTAGTCCGAATTGGTATGATTTTGTTGTTGATAATCGTCAATTTTGTGCAGGAAAGAATGAAGATTAGGTTCTGTAGCGGCTTCATAAAACCTGGGTTTTTGCTAGTTCACTTTGAACCACCATCGTTTTTCTCCGTCAGAACTCGGTCACTCTCCGATTTCACTTATGGAAACTTATGCAAGCACAAGAAGAGACCTGGAATCGGTTTAACAATCCAATGCGCTATTGCAAATCGGAGATTTTCTTCACCGAAAAGGGAAAGGTCTCGTTCTTCTTCTTCGGGACGGGATAGGGATATGGATAAGGGAAGAGAGCCTCAATCCTTGTATAGTCGTCCAAGTTTGTTAGAGATGAATAAGGAGAAAGCTGCTAATCGTGCTAAGGTTTATGAGTTCTTGCGTGGGATTGGGATTGTTCCTGATGAGCTTGATGGGCTTGAGCTTCCTGTAACTGCTGATGTGATGAAAGAGCGTGTTGATTTTCTTCACAAGTTAGGGCTTACCATTGAAGATATCAACAATTACCCTCTTGTTCTTGGTTGTAGTGTGAAGAAGAACATGGTTCCGGTTCTAGATTATCTCGGGAAATTAGGTGTGAGGAAATCGACATTCACAGAGTTTCTTAGAAGATACCCGCAGGTTCTTCACTCTAGTGTTGTTATAGATCTTGCACCGGTGGTTAAGTATCTTCAAGGATTGGATATTAAACCGAGTGATGTACCTCGGGTGCTTGAGAGGTACCCAGAAGTTTTAGGGTTTAAGCTGGAAGGGACGATGAGCACATCAGTTGCTTATTTGGTTGGTATAGGTGTAGCTAGGAGGGAGATTGGTGGTGTTTTAACTCGGTACCCTGAGATTTTGGGAATGCGGGTAGCTCGGATAATTAAGCCTCTCGTGGAGTATCTCGAGAGTCTTGGTATTCCGAAACTGGCTGTAGCTAGGTTGATTGAGAAGCGGCCTCACATTCTCGGATTTGAATTGGATGATACAGTCAAACCAAATGTGCAAATCCTGCAAGATTTCAATGTCAGAGAAACAGCTCTTCCTTCTATAATCGCACAATATCCTGAAATCATAGGAATCGACCTTAAGCCTAAGCTTGAGGTGCAAAAGAAGCTACTTTTTTCAGCCATTGATCTAAATCCAGAGGATCTCGGCTCTTTAATCGAGAGAATGCCGCAGATTGTTAGCCTCAGTGAGTCTCCTATGTTAAAGCACATTGATTTCCTTAAGGTTTGCGGATTTTCGATTGATCAAACGAGGGAAATGGTAATCGGGTGTCCTCAAGTTCTGGCTCTGAACATCGGAATAATGAAACAAAGCTTTGAATACTTCCAAAAGGAAATGAGAAAACCTGTTCCAGAGCTGGTGGATTTCCCTGCGTTCTTTACCTATGGACTTGAGTCCACGGTAAAGCCGAGGCACAAGAAGATAAGCAAGAAGGGAATCAAATGCTCATTAGCTTGGATGCTTAACTGTTCAGATGAGAAGTTCGAACAAAGAATGAGCTACGACACAATAGATATAGAAGAGGTAGAATCTGAACCATCTTCTTTTGACATGAGTACACTGATGCAACCTGAAATAGAAGAAGAATCTGACTACGAGTACGAGGAAGAAGATGATGATGAAGACGAGGGGTTTGCGTAAAACCGGAGTTCGAATAAGGTCCAAATGCAGAGTAAAAGTTTGCGTCTCTTGAATGGGTCAAAGGGAGAATTGATTACATTGAATTCTCGAACAGATTCTTTTCTGATCAGATCATCTCTGATCCTTCGTATTCGATTCTTTGTCCAAAGTGTTAATAACAAAACAAATGTACGACAAGTGTTGTAATGCTAAAGTACCCTCAGGGGCTAATCAGTAATATTGAATGTTTTTCCAGCACTAACCCTCTTTGAGTCTTTGTCACCAAAGAAAAGCTCACGATCAAATTTTATTCGGCTCCTCCATCGTCTAGCCACGCACTTCTCTTCTTCCTCACAGTGCCCTCTCGCTCTCTCTGCAACACTCTTTATATAATTAATATATTCATCGAGCCCTCTCTCTCTCTCTCATCCGATTCTCTTCCGATCGTTTTCTTCCCGCGGTTTCCCCGTTTCCGGTCAGTTTACGCTTCGTGTTTTGATTTTGGTTGAATTATCAAAAGATTTGGTTTTATCCCGATTCGATGAAGTTCCTAAATTGCATTCCGATTGAGAAATCTTTATGTGTTTCCGTGTGGAATTGCGTATTGATTTGTTATGGCCTCTGGGATTTAATTAGTTTTATCCCAATTGTATTGGTGTTTTCTAGAAGTTTGCTAGTGGAATTGGAATCGCCTCTGTGCGTTTGCATTATCTCAAAGCTTATATCTTCTTTGTTGTTTATTGAATCTGTCACAAGGGATATTGTGTATGAAACACTATTCGTTTTTTTGTCTTTTATAACTTTGGAATATTCATAATCTCAGGAAAATCATTTCTTGCTTAATGGTTCAGAAGCAAGAAGAAATGAATGAGTGTGGTGTTTTCAATGGTGGCAAAGTGGGAACATCTTCAGTGTCAGCACCGCAGGAGAAAGGAAGGAAGAACAAGAGAAAGTTAGCTGATCCTTCTCAACAAAAGGCTGCTTCTTTGACTGAATTCCCTCGATATGAGTTACATTCACTGAAATCTCAAAGCCCTTTTTGTGAAAATGACTCGAACGGGCAGCTGAAAGTGGAAGAGTCTGATTCCGTAGGATGGGATGATCCGTTTGCTTGTCAACTCGAAGAACTCTTATCATCGAATTTGCTCGCCCTCTTCCGTAGTGCAATGAATCAGATTGTGGATTGTGGGTACAGTGAGGATGTTGTTCTCAAAGCTATTAAAGGCAGTAGGCTTTATTGTGGGGGAAATGATCTCGTGTCAAACATTGTCAATGATACTTTGAGTTTTTTGAAGAGTGGGAAAAAATTTGCTTGTTCGAGGGACTATGTGTTTGAGGATTTACAACAGCTTGTTGCGTATACGTTGGTAGAGAAGATAAGTCTTGTTAGGGAGGTTAGGCCATCGCTTTCAACAGTTGAAGCAATGTGGAGGCTATTGATGTGTGACTTGAATGTTTTGCAAGCCTTTGAAGTGGAAGGAGATGGATTGGAGGGGTCTTCGGTTTTCAAACCGAATAAATCATCGGAAACTCCAGCTGCTGAGTGCAATCCTCCAAAAACCAATGACTCGGATAACCCGAAGGACCCAATGTCCAATAGTCAAAGCAATCAGAGTGAGCCAGTCACATTTGGGACCTTCCCAAAATTAAGCAACTCCAAAAATCCTCATGCTAATGGAGCAACACCAGGAAAAGAGGTATTTTCTGTTACCACTGCTTCTGGTGAAAGCACTAAAAGTGCATCCCTGACTTCTGTTTCTGATGAAAAATTGGTATCTTATCGAAAAGGCCGTACCAAAAAAGAAATGGCCATACTCCGGCAGAAATCATGCGTGGAGAAGATTAGAACTTATAGCAAAGGCGGTGGATATAAGACGGCAAAGTTTCCCTCAGTCGGTGCTTTCCTTGTGGAGAAAAGAGGCAAAGCACCTTCTGATTTAATGTCCGTACAGGCAAGAAACTCTTCATCGAAGATTACAACAAAGGTTGTGAAAGTTCCTTTAGCCGAGAGTAGCAGCACTCTCTCAACTAGTAACAGTACTAAGTCAGATTCGCCTGCGTCAGATGTGAAGGAATGTGTGACTGCATTACCTGCTATTAATGCTCCAGCACCAGTAGTTCCAGAAAAGAAGTCCAGTTCTGAGCCTGAAGAAAAGGCTTCTGTGTCTACGAAGCCAGCACCAGATTACTATGCTGCGATCCCTTATGATGCATCTCTGGGAATATATGTTCCTCGGAACAAGAGAGATGAGTTGATTCTAAAGTTAGTTCCCCGAATGAAAGATCTGCAGAATGAATTGCAGGTTTGGACTGACTGGGCTAATCAGAAAGTAAAGCAGGCCACTAGTAGACTTCTTAAGGACCAACCTGAGCTTAAGGCGCTAAGGAAAGAGAAAGAAGAGGCAGAAGAGTTCAGAAAAGAGAAGCAGTTATTGGAAGAAAACACTATGAAAAGGAGGTCTGAAATGGAGTTTGCCTTGAATAATGCAACCAACCAGCTCCAAAAAGCTAACAACACAGTTCGCAGGCGTGAGCTGGAACAATCTCTGTTAAAGAAAGAAAGAGAAGCTGCTAATAGAAGAGCTGTGGAGTCTGCTGAAAGCTGTAGAGAAGCAAAGGAGATAGTGCATAGATCATTGAAGAATACTCAGTCGTGGGAAGGACAAAAGGTTTTGTTGCAGGAAGAGCTCAAGAGTCAAAGGGAAAAAGTTGCAAAACTGCAGCAAGAAGTTGCCAAGGCAAAAAATCGCCAAAACCAAATTGAGGTTAGCTCCTTTCGTAGACAAAAAGCCTTTGCACGTTTTAGGTCTTCTCGTCTTCGGAGCTGTATTTTATTGTATGATAACTGATCATATCCTTCCTCTACAATTCCTTTTTCAGGTAATCATTTCATTCTTTTGGCTGCAATATTCACATTTTGCTTTTTGCCCAGTACTTTACATTGTCTCAAAGGGGTTAGAGCAATTTGGGGGGGGGGGGGGGATATGTTTACATCGAGAGTTTATTCTATATATTTGTTGTGTGTGTTCTTTGCATCGAGAATTAACCATAGTTGTTGATTGGAAATGATGTTTCTGATTAACAATGTATTCGGTATGAGAAAGATTGTAGTCTAAGTGCAGAAGTTATGATCAAGATAACTAATGAAACTCAGTTGCAGGCTACTTGGGAACAAGAAAAGGCAGCAAAGGGAAAACTCGCTGCTCAAGGGGCTGCGCTAAAGAAAGAGAGAGGGAAACTGGAAGAACTTGGAAAAGCAGAAGAAGAGCGGATAAAAAAAAAAGCAGAAAATGATGTGAAATACTACATCGAGAACATCAAAAGACTTGAGAGCGAAATCTCAAAGCTGAAACTCAAATCAGACTGCCTTAAGATAGCTGCATTGAAGAAAGGTACTAACGGAAGCAATGATGGTAAGAAGAGCGGAATGACTCATACCACCACCACAAAGGCAAACCTGAGGGCAGCGGAAAACGTGTGGGAGAATAATCACGGGACAGAGGCAAAAATCAAAAGGGAGAGGGAATGTGTGATGTGTTTGTCTGAAGAGATGAGTGTGATTTTCTTGCCTTGTGCCCATCAGGTTCTTTGCTCTAAATGCAATCAGCTTCATGAGAAGGAAGCCATGGAAGATTGTCCATCTTGTCGGGCTATAATCCAGAGGAGGATTCAGGCTCGTTTCGCTCGCGGGTAATTTTTCTCAGCTCGGATTTTGAATCAATATGGCAATGAAGGTTTTGCTTTGTTTTTTTTCCTTGTGTTTCTCTCTTTAGACTACTCTATTTACGTCTAAAATATACACATTTCACATTTGTAAAGAGTGTTCACAATTGCTCATTTCTATATATCCCTCAAATAATAAATGGAAGAAACTCTGTCGACTTTCTCCATCTCCACTTCTATCAACATCGTTGATAATTATTTGTCTAACTCAGAAACCATAGGATAATATTATCTGAGGTTCTTTGACATAATCTTTAATCAACCTATGCATATATGTTCTTCGATTTTGGTTAATTTTAATTTCTTAAGAATTACTTTTGCCATGGTTTGATTGCAATTTTTGGTTGTAAGTCACAAATCTGACTTCTGCTTGATTGTCTTTTTTTTGGTTATGCTTTTGGATTTTTGTGATTTGAAGTTCTCATCTGATATCTAATTTTCAAAGTTTTTCTATTAAGCTTTTGAGTTTGGAATAGGGCATCTGAGTCTAACTCTGAAACCAAAGGAGAACCTTAATATTCTCTAATGAGGCTCAGTGAATTTGCGTAACTTTACCTTTGTAACACTTTTTTTCTTGTGTATTGCATTATTTTGCTTGTTGGCTGGCATATGTGGCAACTTCGAATGTGAGATTGGATATCCTTAGACATACCCTTCCAATAGAACAAACTTTTAACTAGTTGATGAGTTATATCTCTTCCAGAATGACCACCTCCACTGGAACATTGTAACTATTCTAAGATTGTGTTTCGAATTGGAATATCTAGAGGGACCACAATGTTGCTCTTTATGCGAAGGACATTTTGTGTCCATGAGTAATGCTTTTTGGATTGCGTTTTTTGCTTCAACGCAACTATAATCTCCTTCATAGCTAAATCTGTTTCATAACAATCCTAAATTCGCTGCAAACAAATCACAATCAAGTACAAACATTGCCATATGTAAAACTTCAGCTCCTTCGACTCGAGACAGAGCATCAACAACCAAAATTTTCTTGACTTGCCTATACTGAATCTCATAATCAAATTCCAGCAACTTAGGAAGCCATTGTTGTTGAATCAGAGTGTTTAACCTCTCCTCCAATAGGTACTTTAAACTCCTTTGATCCATTTTAATCACAAAATGACCAGTGAGCAAATAATGGCGCAACTTCTGCACAACAACCACCACAGCCAACAATTCCTTCTCGTAAATCAATAGATGAAGTTGCTTACCCTTTAAGTGATGACTGATATAGGCCAATGGGTGACCCTACTGCATCAAGACAGCGCATATACCTTGCCCACATGCATTTGTTTCGAGCACAAAAGGCTTATCAAACAAAGGCAAAGCCAAGACTAGTGCGACACATAAAGCCTGCTTCAGGTTTTTAAATGCAATGTTAGCCTCTTCAGACCATGTGAAAGATCTTTCTTAGTTAAAGCTGTCAAAGGCCTTGTAATTGTCCAGAAATTCTATACAAATCGTCTGTAATAACCTACCAAGCCCAAGAATCCTCTAAGTTGTTTAAGATTTAGGGGTACAGGTCAGTCCGCTACAACTTTAATCTTGCTAGGATTTGTTGAGATGCCATTTGCTTTGATGTAATGTTCAAATACTCCACTTTATATGTCGCAAACGAGCACTTACTTTTCTTGGCACAGAAGCTATTATGCTGCATCAAATCAAACACGCTTCTGAGATGATTCACATGGAGTTCTAAAGATGACATGTAAACCAATATATCATCAAAGAAGATGAGAACACTATTACGCAATAAGGTCTTAAATACCGCATTCATCAAACCTTGAAACATCAGAAGCATTAGTAAGCCCAAATAGCATTACTAGATATTCATAATGTCCATTATAAGTTTTGAAAGTGGTTTTATGAATCTCCAGTGGAACCATCCGTACTTGATGACATCCGGCTCGTAAATCTATCTTGGAGTAAACACATGACCCTACCAATTCATCCATAAGATCTTCAATTAGTGGTATAGGAAATCTGTCCTTAACCGTCCTGCCATTCAGCTCCCTATAACCCACACAAAGTCACCAATTCCCATCTTTTTTCTTGACCAATACCACTGGAGAAGCGTACGAGCTGGAACTAGTCTTAATTGTCCCTGAACTTAACAGTTCTTGCACTATCTTATCGATCTCGTTTTTCTGATACAGTGCATAATGATACGGAAGCTGATTCACTGGATTTGAGCCTTCCAATAAGGGAATGTGATGGTTATGATGTTCCATAAATGGTGTTAACGACGTAGGTTTAGAAAAAAGATCCACAAATTCACTCAATAAGTCGTCAATTTCAGAACACACTGGTATTGATGTCGATGTTGCTTCAAGAGAGCACAACATTAGCTGGTCTTCTTCAACGTAAGTCTGAGCGCAGATACTAGACAGTTCACTTCCTTGTTCTGCAATTTATTCAGCTTCTCTACTTTCATTTGTGGTACTGAACCATGTATAATACCGTGAAGCAACACCTTTTTCCCCCACCTAAATTGCATCTCTAACTTCTTAAAATCTCAAGTAATAGGACCTAATCTTTCCAATCATTGAACACCTAACACAATATCACAGCCACCAAATGGAATGACCATGCCATCCACCTGGAAAGAAGTGTCCTGAAAGTGCCACTGAAACCGGTCGATCTTAGCACTAACAGCAAGCGTGCGTCCATCAGCCACTTTAACTCATGAAATTTGTCTCCATTTTACAACCTAATTTCTCAGCCACATTTGGGTCTATGAAGTTATGAGTAGAGCCAGAGTCGATCAAAACGAAAAGAATATGTTTCCCCTGATTCCCGCGAACTCTCATGGTGCTGTAATCAGATATCCTCGCTACTGCATTTACAGAAATATGAGTGATGTCACCTGTTTGTTTCTCTTCTAATTGCCCTTCGATACACTCAACATCATCTTCATCCTCTGTTTCAATCATGAATAGTTGTGTTTTCTTGTGCTTGAGAAAATGACCTGGGTGTATTTCTCATTACAATAATAACACATACCCTCAGCTCTTCGCTTGACCATCTCTTCTTTGGTGAGGAATTGTCGCGGCTTGAATTGTTGTTCATAAGTTTAAAAATTTGGTGCAGGGAATCTCCCTTTCGTCAAAGGTTCCTTCTTGAATGGCAACAAGCCTTTGGTACTAACGTTTGTCCTAGAGTTACACCATCCCGTGTTAAATGGTTTCTTGGGATGAGCCTTCTCATCAATCTTCCTAGAAGCAAACACTCTCGTGTAGTCTTTGGTTGAAACATACGAATGTGCATTAGTGTATCCATTCGCAATCCTACTAAATACGCACTAACCAAATATTCTTCAGACAATTTAACTCTCGTTTTAATAATCTCAAATCGAGCATGTTAGTCCATAATTTTGTCGGTTTCTTGCAACTGTTTCAAGTCAGCCATTGGATCATCCAGCACGTCGTCAAATATTTCCTGTAGCAACATCTTATATGTGTTCCAACCGAACATAACTGTGCCCCCCATATCAGATTGCATAATCCGACCGCTGCCAAGTCGCTGCGATATCGTCAAAGTGGATGGAAGCAATCCCCACTTTTAGGTCGTTCGGTGTGTGATCAATCGCAAAGTAATGCTCAACCTTAAACAGCCATTCTTTGGAAAATCACCATTAAACCTAGGAAGGTCGAGCTTTGCTAACCTAGTAACTCCCGAATAATTGGCTTGAGGACGAGTTCTTCCCCTTCCTTGGTCGGATTTACCAGTGTTTGGAGTAGAAGACAGTGTTTGAGACGCGGTTGACGTTGTGTCCACACGATTAATGGAGAGTAATCGAATTGCTTCGAACATATCAGCAATGTTCTTATCGAATTTCTCGTTTTGAGTTGCGACCGTTCCTTCTAAAGTCTGAGTTCGTTGAAGCATGTCTTCGATGCGTGAGCCTAGTGCTTCTTCAAGTTGGCGAACCCCCTCCTCAAGTGCCATAGCTCTGGTTTCAACCATTGATTCCGAGAACCGTTACCTTTGATAAAGATAAACTGTAAGTCACAAGTAACCGATAGATATCAGAATCAATGTTCCTAAAACACAAATTCTGTACTCACCTGTAGAGAACCTGCACTTGCAGAAGAGATTCTCAGATGGGGTTAAACTTTACGTAACAAAGAAGACAAGAGAAAAGAAGAGTTTTGTTAAATTTCTGATTAGATTTATGAATGCGTCTTATAACTCTTTTATATGGGAAAACCAAAACACTAATAATAATTTAGAAAACCAATTAATAACTTAGATTAGAAAATTCCATAATAAACTTAGCCAATTACGTGGCTCTCCTGATAATGTAATATTTCCTATATCAAAGTCCGAAATCTAAGTTAAGCCAATTCTACTTGATCATCTATTTGGTTTTTGTGTTTGTCACTATAGTTTCTTCTTCTCTGTGTTTGAATATGACTTAATTTAATTAATACTCTTATCTGTGCCTTTGAATTTGCTTAATTTTAGTTCTGTAAGAGTTTATTTTTTTCCTTTGTGATTTGTTTTATCTGTTGTTAATCTGGGGTACTTACATTTTGTTTTATTTTTGATTTTTGATTTTTGATTTTGGGTTATTGTGTTTAAAGTTATCGTTTCCAGCAGAGTATGACTTTTAACTTTAGAATATGGTCTCAGATTCTAACTCAAAAGACAAGGAGTACCAGGCGACTCAGAGACTCAGAGTTGGTTAGTTCTTGGCAATACGTAAGTTATTACAAATTAATATGACCATTGATCCATATGATGTGGTTGACGATTTTACAATGGCAATGACTTCTATACACCATTTTAGAGTAGTATTCGTTGTGTGTTTAGCCATTTTTGTAAGTAATTATGAAAACACAACCATATGTGACGCTTTTTATCATCATTACGTGTGAATAAATCAACCTTTTAATTAGTATTTTTCCTTCAATAAAATACACAGATGGTGGAAGCAGCATAGTTCATCAGTCTCCTAGGCATATGATTAGCAACTACAATATCTAAGTTTCTAGGACATAACTGTTAACATTTGATAAATGGAGATATACATATATGTATGCTGAAATATAGGGTTGATGCGTCCAAATGTGTAGTTAAAAGATTCCTCTAACTTAAAAATTTGTTAGACTACTCCAATCAAAGTTGATTAGATCGTTGTGATCATAATAAGTGATCGAATTTGCACTCACTGTAAAGGTCATCATTATAAGCGGTAGTTTTGTCGTGCGGTGTAAGTTTGGAGCATTTAGAAAAGAAAAAAAACAGTACATGCAGTGAAAATGACTAGTCATAGAGCACCACTAACATTTATCTCATTAGCTATCTATCATCATCGTCAACAACATCAACATCATCATCGTCATCAAAGATCTATTAGTTTTTGTTTATAAATTTCAATTTCTTACAACTTTGGTGAGCACATCGGTGCAATGTGATCATGACGACTGATATGATACAAACACACCTTCCAACAGGTGTGCAAATTCTCTATCTGTGAGACCATAATTTTGGAGACTTAATATCAACTTCTTTGGTTTTGATCACTTGGAATGTTCTCTTTTGGCTTATAATCTGATCCGATGCAAAGTATATGATATTAAATTTAAAACCAATATATATTGATAGCTTAATTGATTTAAAACAAAATTTGTTTTTTATGCTAAGTCTAAGAAGAAACACATAAAAATCCAAAATTTTATGGATACCAAAACTCTACTCTGATATGAAAGAGGATTATCATCGGTCAGTCATTATTAGCACATCTTAAGATTACTATGGTAAATTGATTAAGTTGCGGTCAAAAATTAAAATTAAAATACAAGTAGCTGACGTGTCACTGACATAAAAACTTAAAGAACACACATGTCACGTGTCACGACCCCACCACCAAGAGTCCGCAACCACTTCTGCTCTTATTTCTTCCGAAGCTCCTGACGTGTCATCCCAACCTAAGGTTCGGACAGCCGTTTTACCTGTTCATATTCCCGACATAAAAATACGTTATTTTTATTTTTTTTCCCTGACACAAACGAATCACAAATGTAAAAGTAGCATTTACTACTCCTTTCTTCACAAACCTATGATAACAAAAAGCAGAAGAAAAGCAAGAGGAAGAAGAAGATAGTATAAGCAGCTCTTCATTTTTGCTTCCTTCTTAAGCCATTTTGATTACTCTTTTTGTCTCTCTCACTTCTCTTCGAAGACATCTTTTTATATTTCTTTAATTTCTCTCCTTTTTTCCCATTTGTCATCACTAGTGTCAAAATCCGCCATTAAAACTCTCACAGAAGCTCCCACAAGTAATCTCAATTTCAGTCACAGCATCATCTCATTCTAACCCCATTTCTCAAGTTTAAAGCTTGTCTGGTTTTTGTTTATAAAGTCTCTGTTTTTTTTAATTTACTGAAGCTGTAACGGCTACTATGAGATTTGCCACTCTGTTTTGGATTTTACTGCTTCTTCTTCGATTCGGGTTATTCATTGACGCCATTATCGTTCCAGTTGATTTCTTGGCTCTGCAAGCGATTCGTAAATCGCTCGATGATTTGCCAGGTTCCAATTTCTTCGATTCTTGGGATTTTACCTCTGACCCTTGCAGCTTCGCCGGAGTTTACTGTGACCATGATAAAGTCATCGCGCTTAACCTTGGCGATCCAAGAGCCGGTTCACCCGGTTTATCTGGTCGGATCGACCCGGCTATCGGAAAACTCTCTGCTTTAACAGAGCTCTCAATCGTTCCGGGTCGGATCATGGGTTCGTTACCGCACACAATCTCGCAGTCAAAAAATCTCCGATTTCTTGCAATCAGTCGGAATTTCCTCTCCGGAGACATTCCGGCTAGTATCGGCGAGCTTCGGGGACTCAAAACACTCGATCTGAGCTATAACCAGCTAACCGGGTCTATTCCACCGTCAATCGGATACTTACCGGAGCTATCCAATCTGATTCTATGTCACAATCACTTGAACGGATCACTTCCTCAATTCCTTTCTCAGACCTTAACACGAATCGACCTCAAACGCAACAATCTTACCGGTATAATTTCTCCGGCGTCTCTTCCGCCGTCGCTACAATATCTCTCACTCGCATGGAACCAGCTAACCGGACCAGTAAACCGGGCTTTACTCAGGCTAAACCAGATCAGCTACCTCGATCTCAGCCTCAACCGGTTCACCGGCGGAATCCCCGGTGAGATATTCACCTTCCCGATCACAAACCTTCAATTACAACGCAATTTCTTCTACGGCGTGATTCAACCGGCGAATCAGGTAACAATTCCAACCGTCGATTTGAGCTACAACCGATTCTCCGGCGAGATTTCTCCGCTTCTCTCCAACGTACAGAATCTATATCTGAACAATAACCGGTTCACTGGTCAAGTCCCGGTTAGCTTCGTGGATCGGTTATTGACAGCGAGTATACAAACACTATACCTCCAACATAACTTCTTGACGGGAATACAAATTAGCCCAGCGGCGAATATTCCGGTGAGTAGCTCGCTGTGTCTGCAATACAACTGTATGGTGCTGCCGGTACAGACACCGTGTCCGGTTAAGGCCGGTTCGCAAAAAACCAGACCAACAACGCAATGCAACGAGTGGCGAGGGTAAAGACGTAATTTCAAGCGGTTATGGATTTTCGGGTCTTTCTCCAGTTATTTTGTTATAACTTTCGAATTTCGAGGGTAGCAAAAAAATTATTTGTTTATTCGTTGGTGACTTTGTGAATGAAATGACGATGTATGTTTTTTTTATAATGTATGTTAAATTTAAGTGTATCAAGTGTATGGCTTAATTTAAGTGTATGTTAAATTTTTTTTATAATTTAAGTGTTTGGCTTCGAATAAAACGAGCAATGCCTATCTCGTTCTTTTATTTATTTTCTTTTCCAAGCATATTTTAGTTGTTACAATTCTTGTTTTTTCTGTTTAAAATTCAGCATATCAATGTAAGTTGTAACTAACTAATGGTAGTTTTAATAAATGATGTAATTATGTCAATGTATTAAACAAAACAAAATATATGTCAATGTATTGGCCAGTGCCAAGAAAATGCCAAGGAAGAAGCAGAGAAAAGAGATGATTGGTGATGCTTATAACAACAAATACATGTTCGAGGAGGAAGATTTAGCCAAATGGTTTTTGGATAAGGAGAAACAGCACAGAGAGCTGATGAAACCCATACCAAAAGAAGAAGTGAATGCAGTACAAGCTGAGTTGAGAGAAATCAACGCTCGTCCAGCTAAGAAAGTGGCTTAGGCCAAGGCACGGAAGAAGCGAGCTACTACGAAAAGATTGGAGAAAGTGAGGAAGAAGGCCAACACAATATCTGACACAGTGGATACATTAGAGCGTTCAAAGGAAAAGATTATAGACAAGCTATACAAAAAAGCAGCAGAAGGCAAGGAAGCCTAAGAAACAAGTGCTTGTGTCTAAGGAGTTGGGGTTAAGGTTGGGAAAGGTCAGAAGAGAGTGGATACAAGGATGAAGAGTTATGCTAGGAAGCGCAGAGGAGGCAAGCCTCGTAGGAACGTGAACAAGAATGCCATCACTGGCAAATCAGGCCAGAAATGACAAAAGCCAAGAGGGAAGAGAGCCGTGTTTTAGTCTGATTTGTGACAATTCTTGACTTGTGGGTTATTTTTTGTTCTTAAATCAATACTTTATGTTGACTCAGATTTTGGTTCCATTCATGCGGGAGGCGATACATTGGTATATTCCGAAAGGTGATATTGTTTGATGGTAGTTTTGATGATTTTAATACAAAAGAATATTGCTGTTGATCAGTATAATCCCAAAATATTCGTGGTATTTTTTAATCTATTTTAATTTGATGGTAGTTTTTGAAAAAAAGTGTCATTTTATTAATTCCTAAAGATAAAGAGAGTAAAATAAAAAACAATACTTTATTTTCACTCTATAAAGTAATGTCTGAAACCATGACAAACTTGTGTATCTACAATATTATTACTACATTGCATGCATATAATATATTATAACCTTTTAAAAATGGTTGGAGAAGAGAATGGTTTTATTACAAGACACTTTCCACACACACACCATAGTCTTTAAAAACCTTAAAAGCCTTATTTGATGATCCTCACTTGTTATATATTATTTATCATCATCATCTTCTTCTCTACATCTTTTATATATATAACTTACACAGGCAGTATGTATGTGTAGATGCATCAGTAGTAGAAATGTCTCCTTCGAACCCTCTTCTTGCTCATGATCGGCGCCTCATCACTCCCAGGGAATTCCCATTTCACAAGATCTCCGTCCCACGAAGAGCTTATAAGCGTTGGGTAATATGGATGCCAATTACAGTCTCTTACAGGTGAGCTATGGTGCTTTAGCACTGCCACTTTGTCTCCACTTACCTAAAAAACAGATTATGATTCCAAGATCGGTCAAAATACAGAAACAATAGAGATTCAGCTATCAACCACAACACCAATTAGTATGAAACCTAGACCATAAAGTGCTACACTTTTCATGTGATTGTATCTCTTGAATATGTTTATGAGGATTTAGGGTTAACCAAGTCGTATATGTAGACGGAACTGTCGTTGGATCCTGTGTAGATGTACTTTTGGCCAGTACTGTAAATAGAAAGAACAAAAGAAGCCGACACACGACTTAGAGAAATATGTACAGAGAGTTTCTTCATCAAGCTTGGAACATTATGGAACTTCAAAAGAGACTGACCTATGCGCAGGAGAGAAGTAGCAACGGATGAGAGTACGCAACACTGAGTGACCTTTATATGTAGACACTGACTGATCGGATGGGTGCTTTAGATCTCTTGCCTCAGGAGGATAATCCATCCACCTGTAATCCCATTCATAGTTTCTTTGCACCTCATGCCTATAAAATAGAACAATCAGTTTCATCAACAAATTCCTTTGTCATACACCAACAAACAAGATGCAACCAACAATGCTACACGCCGAATACACTTTAATGTGGAAGATTGTTTACCTTGCAGGTGCGCTTGAGGACATTTTCCTGATATCCCACAATTTGATGGTTTGGTCTTTGCCATTTGATATGAAATAGCGACCATCTCCACGGCTATCAATAAAGGTAACACCTTCGAGGTGTCCCACTAAAACACCAGCTGGTTTATCTCTTCCAATGAAACAACGCCTATCCCACACCTATTCATGTAGTGAATATTGAACAAGATCCTGTTACAATTTGCTTACAAAGACAGTCCAGAAATTTATTGTACTATTGTAGCAACAAAAACAATCACCTTGCAGAGATTATCATCACTTCCAGATAAAATCAGGTTTCCACTTTCATCAGCAAAGCACACAGTATTTACATCAGACTGCAGAAACGTAGAAAATGCTATCAATGCTAAAACGATAACATCACCGCTAATCCACAGGTACAAATCTTAGGAGAAATTGTCTCAACCGACAAAAATGATTTTACCGTGTGTGCAACAGTCCGGAGTGAAACTCGATTTGCTTCGAGATCATAAACATAGATGGAATCATCACTGCTCCCAGCAACAAGTTCTCGTCCATCAGTTGAAAATTTCACAGAGAAGATTCCAAAGGAATACCCTCCATCTTCATCAGAAGAGAAATCTAACCCATCATGGATCTCCTGCGGAAGATATGGACCTCGAATAAATTTAACCACGTTAATAAGATGTTGAATCAGAAACTTAAATTATCAAGCAGAGATTCCATCCCATTATAATATTTTGCTCTTACTAACAAATATTGTGGGTGCATACCGTAACATTTGCATGAGACTCGGTTGTACCGGACCCAACATCGACAATGTGAACAATAGGTGACATGCTTGCATAAACCTGCAATATCAAAATAATTCATTATTCCTTTCTTTGGAAGATAAGCACAAAATACTTTAACAAGGGACCATAAAGATTAGACAAAACCCCTTACTCTGCCTCACTATAAAAGATATGATTTGAATCGAGGTGCAAATTTGCGTTTAAAATCAAAGATGAATAAGTAGTTGAAGATACAAAAAACTTGCCAGATTTCGCTGATCAGGGGATAGAGAAGTATCAGTAACAGTCCAACGCAAGCTTTTTGCATGAATATCCTTTTGAACCTTCCAGCCCTTCTCTACATTGTAAATCCGAATATGGCTTCCCTGAAAGAAAATGATTTGATTAAGAATGCAAGGTATGGAGATTGATTCATCCAGGAAATGCTTCTCAATTCAGGAAACGAAAAAACCAAGACATGCCTAGAGAGATTATTATCTGTTTCCGAAACTGATAAAGACTAATTACCAGGATGAATCATTTACCTGAAACCCCGCAATAAAGAGAGAGCCATCAGTTGAAAACTGAGAGACATAAGCTCGGCTTTTCATTTGATCTACAAGCCAAGGACCCTTTACAGGCAAAAATCTGCTTAACAAATGGCAACAATCAGCGGCGGAAAACCGTCCTCTTCCAGAGAAATTACTTTCTCGACCAGCCAACATCCTCACAGTAGACACAGGTAACTGATGTCTCCCAGGCACTTCACGGCTAAACCGTTGATGAGGACTAGATTTTAATTTAGTGATCTGGCTGATTTCATGGTCTAACTCTGCCAAATGTTCACTTGATCTCTGACTACCACTACTACTACCAACTCCACAAAAGTCTTTCCCAGCATCACATAGATCGGATTCTATCTCAAGTCTACTCATTGCATAACCCATTTCATCAGCAGTAAACTCACTTGGTCCAAAAAACATTATAGCAGATAATCACCATTGATGTATCTCTCATACCACAGTTTCATTCACAGTTCTCTTGAACCATAGCTTACCTGCGAAAGTCAAAATGTTCCAAGTTCAGCAATAACACATTTACACACTAAAATCCTCTTTGCCATTTTAACCCAATTATGAAAAATTAAATCAAAGAACACAAATGGCGATTGCGATAATACAGCTTCATCAATCATCAATTTAACAATCAACCTACGGGAGATTAAAAAAAGAAAGAAAGAGGAATTAAAAACCCTAATTCCAAATAAATCAAAGTCGTCGTCTTCATCTGCGTACTGAAGAATGCAGAGAAATAGTATCAACCCTAATTAATTCAGCATCGAATTAAAAATGCACAAAAGTTGAAATCACCAGAGACATCGGAAGAACCCAGAAACAGGATCACTCCAAATTGAGAACTTTAGGAGAGCCGTGACCCTAAAATCGGATCGCAAATTGTGAAGAAACAAAAAAAAGTCAGGTTTTTAGCTGATTACCCGTACGAAGGAGACAACTCGTAACAGTACGCAAAAGTTTCTTTTTCCCCTTTTGAATTTCTCGAAAAATTTCGCCCTTTTCAATAAATTTATGAGCGGATATGGTTTTTCTCGCCGACGTGTGTGTCGACTGTCGATGAAGCGTGCAAAACTGTGTTGCCACGTTTGACTTTGTACATAGACAAGTGTGGTGGTCACTCCAAATCAATTTTTATTAAGGGTATGTATTTTATACTTTGTTTGATCAAAATTCATGACCTCATACTAATGTATAATACACTTATATCAAACTTCAATCTGTGGAGTATGTTAAATAGTTAAATACACATGCAACTCTGGAAAATGATATTGCAATAGATTCGGAATGTCAAGCTACAATTAACGCAAAATATAACAGAAACAAAAGATAACACAAATACTACTTATAGGTTCAATATCTGGTTCGTACCAAACACATCATGCTACAATAATCAAATGGTAAGAAACCCTCTTGTCTTGTTCCATGACCACTCTTACTTATGGTAGGAAACTGTCTCCTTTCACAAAACCTTTTCCCAAAAAGTGAAGTTATTGCAGAGTATGTTGTTATGGGATTTGGTTTGTATATGAAGAAATTGACTTGAAATGAGAGTAGAAGAGAGTTTGCCTGCAATTCATACATCAACTTCCATTGAGTATTCTAAACATTTCTCAGTGAAGTGGAAGACAATGACCAAATGTTGCATTGTAATTGTTCATAGTAAACCTGCCAGAGCATTTATATACAAAACAATAGTATAGTTTGTATTTACAATATAACAGAATACCCAAAGTTTTTTTCTTTTTTTCAACCTTTACAGAATGTGGTAGAATATGCATATGGCAAAAGAAACGACACAAAACTAACATCATCAGAGCTCACAACACCATGAACGCCAATTATTCTTCTTGATGATGTGATGATAGTTTTTACTCCTACTACAGTCGGATGGTGCACATAACCGTGGTCCTGAAATCGAGCTGGTGATTAAACGGTGGCTTTGTGACAATCGATCTCCAAGTTTTCTTCTTTGGATCATACATATGAATCATTAAAGATCCAGCGTTGCTCCGTTGTCTAGTATGCCTTGTGTCCATCAGATTATATCCATCCAAAAGAATCATAACATGTAATTCACCATCAAGTGCAACAAAACCAACTGGTTTATCATAGTGAGCTTTCTTGGGAACACTTGATTCCTTTTGCCAACGATTCAAACCAATCTCATACCTAAGAATCCAAACCCTATCCAACATGAAAAACACCGGCTTTCCACAATCAACGGAAACAATCTTCCCTAGCTTAGGTCTCTCTTCTTCTCCCCACATATCTCCAACCAATCTCCATTTCTCACCACCATTTCTCCCTAGCTCCATCACTGCAGCATCTTTATAGTACTCATCAACAGGAAGAATCCCAGACACAGTTCTTGATCCGCCATATCCACCCATTACCCAAAATTCTTTATCTTCCTCCTCTTTCTCCTTATCATTCCCAACCAAGAAACCAACACATCCTGCTCTAAACCTAGGCAATTCATCCATTTCTCTCCACTCATCTTTATCAACATCATAAATCTCCACTGAACTCATTCTACTTCCAGCAGCACCAAACAACGTGTGCCGTGATCCTCCTCCCGCCACAATAATCCGATCCGATGAGCCAGGCATCGCAGCGCAAGCAAAACTGCCACGTGGAGACAACATCGGAGAGAGCCGTTCCCAAATCGATTTCACGAAATTGTAACGGAATACAGTAGAAGTAGGCAAAGGAACGTCAAGAGGATAAGACCTAGTGTCGAAAGCAGATCCACCGAGTACATAAACGTGCGGACCAAGAGCCACGGCGACGAAATTGCAGAGACCGTAAACGTGAGGATTACAAGGCATGAGAGGAAGCGATCTCCAGGAGAGAGTCACGGGATCGAAGAGAAAAGGAGGCGAAATCGAAGGATCCTGAGGGAAGATGCAAAGGAGATCGGAGAGAGTGTTTCTATAGTTGTTTTCGCCGTCTCGTCTATGGCGGAGTGAAATTAGGGTTTTGGAAGAGAGAAAAGCGTACCATGATTTACAGGTCGATTTGAGACGAGAGATGTGAGGGTAAGGGACGAAGGAGAGAATCAGCCTCGCTACATCGTTGGATAAGCCTGGAATTAAGGTCAAACTAGGATCGATTCGAGGCTTAGGCCGAGGAAACAAAGATCGAGACGATGACGACGATGAAGACGATGAAGACGATGACGACGATTGCAACCGCGACGAGAATATAGGCAAAGGCATGATATAGGTAGGCGGTGAAGAAACTCCGGCGGGATTTGGATTTGAAATGATCGCGATCAATGAAACAGAATCATCATCGGGAAGATAGAAATGGTAAGACCGATTCTCTTGGCTGAGAAAAATAAAATTTTTGGTTTGAAGTTTGATGGATATATTACTATTTTTGTTTTTGGTGTGTAACCAGTTAAATCATAACGTGGACACTTATGATTGGTTTAAACATTAAGAACTAATTACTCGAATCAGACCAAGACTTGGTAAAACATGAACATCACTTCACTAATATTATGTTTAGAAACGGAATTTTCATTTGCCTTTCACTTTATTAATAACTATTGTTGGAGTCATACATTACAAAATATGTAAAAATTGGACAACAATCATAAATAGACCAATTATATAATAATAAAACAGAAAATCTAGCTAACTTATCTAGACAAATGTTTTATTGCCGGAGTTTATAAATAAATTTAATATCTTCGAACATGGGTTTCCAATAATTAATCGTTTCAATATAATTTTAGAGTTTACGATTGTCGTTTTCTCAATTGATAATTCGATTAATGTTGAAATTGTCATCCTCAAACTCAATGTTCTTGTATTCAAATCTCCATAATGATTGTAGACCAATATGAAAATCGAAAACTTACCGACGTGCATTTGGATTAGTGGTAACTTTTTGGTAGATTATGAATTTGATTCGCGTTAGGAGGAGTTTGCTCTTCGAATAAGAATTAATTTAATATGGTCTGAATTCTGTCCAAAAAAATCAAAGGTCCACAAACTCTGAATCTCCTCGTTATTCAAAAAAATCTGAAAACTCAACTTTTTCCACCACCGTATTTTGTTTCTGGAATTTGTCCATTCCACAATGCAGAACATTACTAGAGGCATTTCTTAAAATCCACTCTATACCGGAGCTTTGAATTCCTTCATGGTGTGAGACATCATTTTTCATCTGCGTTTTTACAGCTTCTTTTTATAAGAAATTTTGGTTACATAAAATAAAAATTTGTATTTTTTTACAGTTACATTTGAAAAATTGGACCTAAAAGCAGTTAAAGAGCTTTGATTTCTCAAATCCAAATGTATCTTGCGTTATATATGACTTATTGAATAGTGAAAAACGGATGTGACCCCAAAAAATAAATTGTGAAAATGGGAATGCGATCAGGATCAGATGTGTGATTCCTGGAAGAAAAAAAAGAAGAAAAGATGTTATGATCTGGATTTAGATGTATGCAAACGATCTTGGGTCAAAATCTAGTTGAGGTGTTATGATCCGGATTTAGATTATTGGATCTAAGTTGGGCTTTTTTATTATGTTAGTTTAAGTCTGCATATCTTTTTTTCTTTAACTTTTTTTGTAATCACAAGTTCACAACGATATGATTACTCAGCTTAGAAAAACAAATCTGATTTGAACTTTGAAGGAGACTAACGTCATGAAGAAGACATATATTATGGGAAAGTAGAAAACAAAAGTTAATTAACTTATCATAGTCCAGCCAGTTTGATTTCGTAAATTCGATCTACGTACCTCTCAAATCTGTTCTAGAAACACTCTTATTAATTGGCGTCGTAAACGTCAACACAATAATTTTTATTACATTATTGTACATGTGCAATGCACATATACTTGATTGATTTTCATACAATACAAAGACTCAAAGGACCTCCAACAAAACATATAAATAAATAGTAATCACACAAACACAACTCAACAAATCACAAAACCTTTATTTAGTACTAGAGAGAGGTTTTTGATATTATTTGAAACTCTTCGGAATTAAGCTCCAGCGATGGCAAAATAAGCTTGAAGAGTAGATGGAGCTTTACTACCAGCTTCAGTGTGATAGAAATGAAAGAAGTCGAGGTAATCAAAGGGTGGGAAGGCACGTGGATGCTTCTCGTCCACAAGTTCTTTTGGTGAATCTATGATTCAACCTGGTTTAGGACACGTGAAAATTGCTGATTTGTATCATGTCCTCTTCTTTACCATTACTCTTACTCGGTGATACGCAGGAGGGATTCTACTATTCATAAATGCCTGCCAACAACAATAACAAACATCACCAACTAAATAATGATTAACTCCTTTTTCTTTCTTTTTTGGGTAACTCGACGATCATGAAAACAACACATGCAAGATAAATAAATCATTATTAAGACATGGTTTTTTCTTTCTTTTTTTGTTTGTTTGATAAAGACATGTTTAGAAGACTAGAAGTGGAAATCCAGACGTGGACCAACATCGAAAGTGACGGGAGAAAATGAAATCATATAATTTTAGATTTGGTTTTGAGTTTAAGCATTAAAGTGATTGCGAGAGTGCTTGGTTGGTCACCGAGCGAGAGTGACATAGTGGATTCAAATCCTCCACTAACTTTTTGGCCGTTTGTTTGTTTGTTCGTTCGGTTTTAGTTTGCTTTTGTCTTTCTCTCATTTTTAAACGGCGATTTACTTTTAAGTTTTAACAATTATAACACTTTTTCTTATGGACGCTTTAGTAAATGAGTATGTAATCATTCATGCTCAACCATTTCAAAACCTATGTTGCACGGAATCACCGGTGAAGCTCTGATTCCCGCTCCGGAATCGGAAGCAGAAACAGAATCGTGTGGAAACGTATGGAATCGCTTATAAAAATTAAATCATATAAAAATTTATGCAAGTTACAATTTTATCTTTCAAATACTATGAAAAAAACATTTTGTTTGTTTGATTTAATATATATTTAGAAGATATATAAAAAATAACATTGGTTGGAATATAAATCTATTGAAAGATTATATTCTAATACTGACTATATATATTATAAAACTATTTAATATTTCAGTTATGTTATGTCCCTAATCAAAATAAGTTATATATGTTGGTTATAAATTAACTATTATTTTTATGTGTATTCCAAGTAAAAAAAAAACTTACACAGAGAATCTCCAGCAATGACAACGAAGGTATTAGGATATGGTTTCACTCTGATCCACTTCTCGTCTTTGGTTTTCGCGTCTAAACCTTCAATTTCATGTTGAAAAAGTACTGTGATAATTTTTTTTATCAGTATGACAAGGTAAACTGATGACGAAAATCGTAACTCAATTTGATTTAACCAAATCCTCTTTATTAAGAACAAAATTAAATAGATGTTCATAAAAGAACAACTAAACAACTCACCAAATGCCAAGCTCAATGAAGTTTTAGCAATGGTGGATTATTGTAACAGAATGTAATAAAACATTTCTTTTCACTATGAATGAATGAAATTACATCTTCTTCGTTTTTTTTAATGTCGTTTGCACTGAAACCCAGTTTTGATCTCGTCCATCCACGTGTCACAGTGTCTGTCCTTGATCTTTATTTAAACCAAACCCTCTGATTCCTTCAGTGTCTTCCCCTGTATCTCCATTCCCTATATCAATTCTTCCCCGTTTGAAGAAACCTTGACCTCAAGGTTTTTGAGGAGAAAGATTTGTTGTAATTTCATCTCCTTTGATTCCTTCAACCTTCCTCTGCTTCCTTGTATCATCCTAAACCATCGTCAAGACCTCTTAAAATCACTTGTGAGTCAGACCTACACATTACATACAATGCTATTTTTCTGCTCCAGCTTTTAAACCACTCTCTAATCTGATCATGTAGCTTTTCCTCATGATGAACAACCCACATGTCAATGCCAAAATCTAAGACATAGGCAACTTGATTGAGTTGTAGTTTTATCTCCTCTTTTTCAGATTTGAACTTAAACTTCCAAGACTTTGAAACTTTTTCCTTCTTCCTCTTATGTTCCTTTTTCCGTGCGGCTTGTATCTCATTGTTGCTTTGACGTTCTTTTGTCATCAGAGCTGAATTCATCTGCTCTAACCCTTCTAACTCAGATTTCTTGTCCTCCAGCTCATCATTCATCTCCTTGACCGCCTCATCATCATTCTCCAAATGTTTCATCACTTGCAATTTGCCTTTTAGCTCTTGAATCTCCATATCTAGTGTCTGTTTGGTGTCTAGCTGCTTCTCAAGATTAAAGATCTTGTTCAAACCCTCTTCTTTTTGCCTTTTATGATCATTTTTTCTCTTGTCTTCATCACTCGATAATGCCAACTGGACTGCAATCGATTGAATTTCTATGCGTTGCTCTAATTCACATCCAGTTGCACTTGATTTTTCATTTTCATCAATTAGCAACACATCACAAGATCTTCCATCTTCAATCTCTACCAATTTCTCATCAAGAACTAATTGAACTTCACCATCATCTAAGAAAAGCATACTTGCATTCTTGTGATTTAGATGATGATCTGGAGTTTCCTGTTCTTCGCAGAACATACAAAGCCCTCTAAACCACCTATCATCAATCTCCTCCCAAGAAATTCTCCGACGAATCTTGCTTGTGCGTAACCCTAACTATTATGTTGCTTGGCGACTTTTAGTTCATTCTGCATCATATCTTCGTTTAACTCTCAACTCTCGATTCTGCCATTGATTCCGAGGATGAACAGCTCTGATACTTTTGATGACGAAAAACTCAATTCAATTTCTAACGAACACAATCTCTTTATTAAGAACAATTTGAATAGATGTTCACAAAAAACAACTAAATAACTCACCAAATGCCAAGCTTGAAAAAGCTTTAACAATGGTGGTTCTCTCTCATAACAGACTAACAGAACGTTTGTTTTTACAATTCAATGAATCCATTACATTTTCTAATAAATGGAGATCTAAGTTCCTAAATTCAATTTCAGAGTTCGCTGTCTGACGTGCTCGTGAAAGAACCAGAGAGGATTATGGCTCGAAAAATGGTAAAGCGGCAAAATAGGCCAGCAACCATGGTGCTTATCAAATGGCTCCATGAACTAGTGGAGGAGTCGACTTGGGAATGGCTATTTGACTTGCAGCAGAAATTTCCAGCCTTCGAACCTTGTGGACAAGATTCTTCGAGGGAGGAAGATTTGTTACAGGAAAAGGAAGACTCTCTGGTGGAGTTAGAGGGTTCGAGTGGACAGTAAACAAAGATGAGATGAAGCCACGTGGAGGGACGAGATTCAATCTGGGAATTAGTTTCTGTATAAAGTCGAAATATCAGAAAATGTAATGGATTCATTGAATTGTAAAAACAAACGTTCTGTTAGTCTGTTATGAGAGAGAGCCACCATTGTTAAAGCTCTTTCAAGCTTGGCATTTGGTGAGTTGTTTAGTTGTTTCTTGTGAACATCTATTCAAATTGTTCTTAATAAAAAGATTGTGTTAGAAATTGAATTGAGTTTTTCGTCATCGAAAACCTAACTTCTTATCGTCAACGTCAGCACCATTATCATCTTCAACACCATTACCAGCAATAGCACCAGTTTCAGCATCAGCAACACCATTAGAATTGACATTTACACCAGTGTTAGCTATAACACCATCATCGGCATCAACATCAACACTAACATTAATACCACCATCGGCATTAACATTAGCATCATCATTAACACCACCACTGACACCAGTATTAGCATCAACATCACCATTGGCATCAGCATTAACATCAACACCAACACCAACCAGTATTAGCATTAACTTCATCACTAACATCGGCATTACTTTAACACCAACATTAGAATCAGTACCATCAACAGCATCCGCACCATCAGTGTTAACATTAACACCAACATTATCTTCATCAGCAGTAGTATCAGCATCAACATCAGGTGGTGCAGTATACTTCATTAGTCGCATACGGTAATTTGAAGAATTTAGATGTTCATCAATATATGTTTCTATCCCATAGCTCTCCATAATCATTTTTTTTACCATTACATTTATTTCCGCTAATTTCTCCGAAAACAACTGGATGGTTTCACTGTTTCCAACACACAAAAAGTAATAAAATTATGAGGACTCGAATAAAATTGATGGAAATAAGAAAATATGCGTGAACGTATAATTTTTTAAGTTCACTGGTTTTTACGATTTTGAGTGAACTAACGTTTTTTACAAAATAAAGAAATTAATAAATGTATGTTGTTTTTTTATGTAAAAGAAAAAAATATATAGAAAAAATGGTCACTTGTGCAAGTAGCAAAAACGGTGAACTTAATTAGGTTAAAACAAATATTAAAATGCTTTTAACTAAACAACACTAAAATTGTTTACTAACAGTGTATTTTTATAAACTAATAAGCATTTACGAATATTAATGTATCTGTCAAAGTACAAGAATTTTCACCTGATATTCTTGTTACCGACGACGTTCTCCAAATATTAGGATTTTGTATCCCCAAACTCTCAGTGAGATTGTTATGATTCAAATATCCCACGTAAGGTTCGGGCACACGTTTCTTTTTTTGGTCTCAACTGGCAACGAGAAAAGCTCTTCCATGGCTTTCACAATCGACTCCCTGAAGCTCCAATGACACTTTATCATATGAGGCTTCGTAACAACCGTATTCTTCGAGAGCTTTACGGACATCACTCCTCACTTGAACCCACTTTGAGCTTCCTGGTTTTAGGGTTTCGTCCGCAAGATCGATGAGTGGAAGCTTACGACTACAAGAATCCATTATTCTTTCCTTCTTGGTGCAATTAAAATACGTTTGCAGATATTAGCTAGTAGCAATAAATAATAATAAAGAATACATTCAAAACTCATAAGAAAATTACCTTTGGATTTTCTCTTGGTTATTTTTCTTTAATTTGCTCTAGGGATTTTTCTTGCTTCCGTGTCAAGAAAGAGATGATGAAGTGTCCGATTTATAGAGAAGTTTATTAGCTCTTGTCCACATGCATGTATTTTTTTCCTTTTTCGCTTTTTCAGTTTTTTGGCTCTTTCCTTTAGAAAGGCACATGTTATGAAGATAAGGGAGGAAAGTTAGTCACAACAACTCAACCTTCCTCATATGTTAAAAGAGGAAAGAAAAGATTTTAAACGTAACCTTACGTTTTACGTACCTAACTAACTATCCCCTTAACCTTATATTCTAACCATTGTAAAAGATTTGAAAGTGATTATGTGGTATCGTTACTATTTGAATTATGAGCCAATATATTGTTCTTTGTGAAGCTCATAATTAACATCTTTTTGATTGAATAATGGTTGATATTTTAAAAGTGATTATGTTTGGGTATCGAACCACCATTTGAAAATTTGAGGGCAATACTGCTTTTTGTGAAGAAAAGTAATAAATTAGAGAGAACATCCTTTTGATTGAATAATGGTTGATATATATATACTTTTAAAGTGATTCTGTGGTATTGTTACCATTTGAATTCTGAGGCCAATATTGTTCTTTGTGAAGCTAAGTAATAATGACGAGAAAAAGGAGGGATGCCCATTTAAAAGAAAACATCCTTTTAAATTTTGATTGGTTTTAGTTGGATCCAACTGCACATTTAATTTGTCTCCTTTGGATCCTGAGAGCTGTTGTTTACACGTAGTTTCCAGAATGTGTCTGAACAAATCTCTGAGATAAGATTGGAGGTGGAAGATGATGAATCACCTTCGGCATAACTAGAAAATTATGGTTATTTATTTTATAAATTTCAAGGACTGTAACATAACAATCAGTTTTTTAGTGAGGTTAGGGCCTTAGACCCATAAACCCTCGGACCAGGGACTTAAACAGATAAATTAGTAATCTTCCTGTAACGAAACTCGAAAAGACCAAAGGCGCATTTTGTTTGGAAGGTCTTTGGTGTAACCAGTATATGCGTATAGCTACAAACTCTAAATTTGGTCGATATTGTATCTCATGATCCCATAGAAAAGTCAGCCACATTTAGAGAAAGAAAGAGAGAGACGTCCGAGGAGGAGTGTTCAGCCACCAACGTCGCCGGAGCTTCTCGCCTCCGCCGAGGACGCCCCACCCGGACTAGTAGGCAGTAAGCGAAGGGCGGAGGTTATAGGGAGAAGGGGGTTCTCAGCGCTGTGAGAACAAAGAAAACAAGGACTAGAGTCATGCATACATCATTGATTGGTAGTTCATTGTAGAACTGTGGCGCCATTCCGCAGGGGGGTCATATGTTGCGTGCCGGTCTGATTATGCTACCAGAGGAAGTTACCATATAAAAATATGATGTCACATTCATCATGTCCTTTGGCACATTACATGGATATATTAATCCAAAGAAGGACATAAGATAACAAGATCGGTTATCACCATTTATTTTTATTTTATGTGTTGAAGGATTGGTACACATTAGGAACAAGTCAGAAAGTGAATGCCACATTACAAGAATAAGACTCACCAAAGACCATAATCCAAATTCTTAACCTCTCTAACTTCAAAATCTAGAGTTCACCGCAGCTCATGACTTCCCCTCCACGAAATCCCTTCTTTCACATCCCTTACATACACCTCTGAGAAGATAAGAGGCACGTAACTAAAGAATACAAAAATGAGAAAATGGAAATTCGCGTGCTGATAAAATGGTCCAAAAATAATTAAAAGTTATTTGTTAAAAATATTACCCCAAAAAAATTAAAGTTCTAAATATTATTATTTAAATATCATTAATAACACATACTGACACATATACATGTTGGCTGCTAGTAACAGCATAATGATAGTTATTAATGGTGGCAGTAAATGTCAACAAACGCAATTATTACGTAATGTATCTTTGTATAAACAACTATGCATCACAGCTACTGGTCAGCTACTAACTAGTAAACGCATTCTAATTAACTACTAGTTTTAGAATTCGATTCCACCAAAGTATTAAATAGGCCAAAATCAAAACTCAAAAACACCCTAAAAAATTCTCAGAATCAAGAAATGGATTCAGACTCTGTTCTTCCTCTTTCTGAATCTTTTCAGCTCCCAGTAATCGATTTATCCGACCAAACCCTAAAACCAGGAAGCTCAAAGTGGGATGAAGTGAAGACTCATGTCCGTAAAGCTCTAGAAAACTACGGTTGTTTCGAAGCTTCATATGATAAAGTGTCAACGGAGCTTAAGAAGTCTGTTTTTGAAGCCATGGAAGAGCTTTTCGAGTTGCCAATTCAGACCAAACAGAGAAACGTGTCTTCGAAACCCTTCCATGGATATATTTGTCGTAATCTTTACCAGAGTTTGGGGATCGATGAGGCTACTCTTCTGGAGAAAGTCAACGACTTTACTCAACAATTATGGCCTGTTCAAGGGAACAAGACTATCAGGTATGAATGTGAAGTCAATCATTTAGCCCTTTTTGTTTATTAATTGCATTAAGGAAAATTAAATGTTCCATCATTTTTTTTTGTAAATTTACGCACAACATTTTTGATCAATAAAACGCATATATTTTTGGTTTGAAAAAAAATCTTTCAAATAGATTCAAAAATGAGGTTTGATATTTGTGTTTGAAATAGTGAGGCGATTCACCGGTTCTCGGAGCAATTATGGGAAGTGGATATGATGGTGAGAAGAATGATAATGGAAAGTTTCGGAATAGAGAAATACATTGATGAACATCTGAATTCTACAAATTATCTTCTTCGATTGATGAAGTATACATCACCTCCTGATGATGATGATTGTTTAGAGGAGACCAAGTTTGGTTTACGTGCTCATACTGATAGTAACATCCTCACAATACTTCATCAATATCAAGTTGATGGTTTGGAAGTAAAGACCAAAGACGAAAAATGGATCAAAGTGAAGCCATCTCAAGATTCTTTCCTTGTTATGGTTGGAGATTCTCTGTCTGTAAGTCCCTAAGTAATTCCTTTCTAATAACATTTCCTACATACACTTCTCAATCATATGACATATCCTTGTTGATGTTGCAGGCATTTTTGAATGGTCGATTGTCTTCTCCCTCTCACCGAGTCGTGATGATGGGAAAGAGGACAAGGTATTCAACTGCGTTCTTCTCGGGTCCAAAAACAGGAGTTGTCGTAGATTCACCAGAACAACTTGTCGATGAAGAACATCCACGTATATTTAAACCCTATCAATACGACGATTTCCTTCAATTCTTTCAGACAGAAGATGGACGTCGAGCTCAATCTCCTTTCCATGCTTTCGCCGCCCTCTCAAACACTTAGTTATGTTTAACTCATGTTTGAAGCTTTGTAGTTTGTACCAATCCAAAATTACTTTTATGTTTTTTACATTTCTTTGGTTTTCTTTTTATTTTTCTTCATGAAAGTTATTTTTTTGTTAATCAATATGTTTTCACATGAATGTGTATGCATGTATACACAAAAGATGCACAGGAGAAATATATCTCATCTCAGTAACGAGTTTTTTTTAGAGAAAAGCAAAAATAAAAAAAGAAGGTACTATACCATTCTCATTCTCAGGTGGTAATAGTAGGTTATATTACACATGTGCGGCAGAGTATATGAACACTACAAACTTTTGAACCATAAATCTTGCTATACTTGTATAGAGTTGTACCCAAAATCCAATTTTTGTTGGTTCCAACTTGACATCATGACTTGGAAGCAGAAACAGGGAATGTAATCAGATTCAAATGTATGCAAGCGAGCTTCTGTCAAAATCTGGTTGTGGCCTGCCTCGTGTTGGAGTCGGAGGTCTCTGGATATTCAGCTCCTGCGAAGGATAAATTGTGTAATTACAGGTTCAGTCTCTGGTTCGTAGCTAAAACAAAACATATAGATACATAAACTTTACTAGGACTGTCCAAAGTGAAGATTTTTGGAGACTTTGTTGGTATGCACACACATAACTACTAACTAAGATCAAGTTGCTCGTTTTTGTGGTTGAAACAAAGTCATTATGCAACATTTGTAGATGCTAGGAAAATGTCTTGTTCCTAGTTCCAGAACTATACGTGGACAATAAAGTCAAGTTACAATAAGGTCAAGTTACCCAGTTTGTGGCTGAAACAAGTTTCACGTTTATTGTTTTGGAGAGTGTGGTTTTATGATGGTAGTAAAAGAGTTTATGTATGGATTTGAATTAACTTGAACAGAATGAGTAGTTAAAGTGTTGTTACCTGCATCCAAGCGTCGTCTCCAGAATGTTCTGGAGAATTCTCTGGAGATAAGATGGGAGGTGGAAGAGGATGAATTAACTTAGGAACAACCACCAATCCTCTGCCAACCACCAATATAGCTCCCGCATTGTTCGCAGTTCCTGTTTAGAAAAGCATCACAACGTTTGTTTTTCTTTAATTCAAGCCTATCCAAGAATACAAACAGACATGCAAGATGAAAATTTTGGCAGGTTTTGTTTCTCCTCACCGCAGTAATTTGTGGCGGAGAAAAGCGTAATCAACTGTCCTTGAGCAAATCTTTCGAATCCGTCCATTACACATTCATGGGCCCTAATAATTAGCTGCAGTTTATTCTTCTTACAGAATTCCGTGACTCGATCAGGCTGCAATATCAAGACTACGTTCTCAGTGATTGTCCCCCAAAAATAATATTAATGGAAAACAACAAATAGAGGGGGGTATAAAGGTGTTTAACCCCAAATGTGACAAGACCAGGTCCTCTGGCGTTTGGTCTTAAACCCTCAATACTATCGTTCTCTGTAGGATCAGACCTGTACTTGGAAAAATGATATTACGACTTGGGGATGTAAGAAATAGTGATCGATATGCAAACAGGAGCAAAAGATGGATCACCATAATAAGTCCATTAGAACAAGGGATCCAGCGTCCATTGTTATGGGCCTTTCAATCTTCTCAATCTGTTCCACTGAACTGATTGACCTCCCAATTCCACCATGCATGCATATAATTTTATTCTCAATGAGTGCAGCAAGGGGAAGATGATTGAAAAGTTGATTAAATCTTGTCCATGCCCAGATACCATCATTCTCTCCCTGGTAAAAGTACAGAGCAGGTTTAGTCTAAGCAAAAAAGCTAGCGACAAAGAAAATGTATATTTCTGCAGAGAGGCATGTACCATTCTTTCTATGCATTCAAGACGGAAACCAAATAATGCATTAATGTCAGCAGCCTCGTGATTTCCACGAATCAAGTGAACATTCTCTGGATATTCAATCTGCACAGGAATATCTCAGAACCAATAAAACCAAGAAGCACAATTTGAATGAAACTAGTAATATGGGAGATCTGAAATTAGGCACCGTCTTGCCTTCAATGCAAGCAGCAAAGTTATAGTCTCCAGGCTGTGTTGTCCCCGGTCAACGTAATCTCCCAAAAATAAATAGTCAATATACCTGAGGCAAAATACGTATAAAGGTTCAGTAACTATCTTTTAGCAAAACTCCACATCATTCAATCGTTTGCTTATACTTACGTGATGTCTCCAGCTGTTGAGGGAAATCCATATTCATCAAACAGCCGCATTAAATCGCCAAACTGCCCATGGAGATCGCCAAAGACTTTAATAGGAGCTTTTAGCTGAAGAACCGTTTGTTCATGCATAAATATTTGTTCAGCAGCATAACAGAGTTCCCCAACTTCGTAAGAATCCAAGAAAAACTTCCTATTGCCAGGAGGTTTCCAGTTTCGAGGTCTCAACAAAGCAGAAATGACCTGCAAGCAACAGCATATTAGTAGATATCAACTGTGAGTCTGTGACAATGTCCAGGAGGATGAGAAGATTACAGAAGAATGATACCTTTTTATGCAGGCCTTGAGGAGACTTCTGTCTTGTGAACTTCTTGGTGGGTTGTGGCACATAGCTATTATTCATGGGAACCATCCGCCGGCTCTCATTCTGAAACTGATCCAAGCTTAGCTGTCTTACCATGCCGCCCAGGCTGCCAACTGTCTCCTTTGCTACCACAACCTATCAAATAGGTGAAAGATAAGATATAACAATTATTAAAGCATACACTACGTTGGAAGTATTTCGAGCTAAGCAACCAAATATATCTAAGGCATGAAAGAAACATTCAATAAAAAATAAAAATAAATAAAAGAAAGAAATGTAATATTAGGGATTAACATACGGCTCTCGGATGTAGCCTGACATCTCCTTCAGTTTCAGTTCCATCAGTAGTAGATTCTACAGTTGGCGAGCTGGCATCAGAGGCAGAGGGTTCTTCATCCAGACTAGCAGATTCTAATTGTGCAGCTCGCCAAACAGAACTAGCTACCTCTGCTTCAGCTGCAGAAGCCTCCGTCAATTTCTCCAACGAATTTTCGTCCAAGCTGATAGCATTTTGGAGAAAAGAAAGATAAGTAACGCTAAAAAAACTAGATACAGTTAAGTACAAACCAAAAGAATACAAGAAATGGGATAGACCTCAGTCCCTCAGACATGGAGAGGGCTGCTTCAGAGCCCGAAGGAGGACGTGCGGCATAAGAAAACCTGGGAGTAGAGCTTTGTTGGGTTCTATCCGATGCTAGCAAAGGAGAACTGATGTCTGACTGGAATGTTGAATTTTCAGCAACTAGAAAATCGTCAAGCAACACATCTGTGCGGAAATAAAATTACCGTAACTGTCATACTCTGAGAAAAAGAAAGATGACTTGAGACATTAACTTAAACTATGAGAACTGTAAATGTGCCACAAAAGTAATGTACCGCAATAAACTTAGCCATCTTGTTGTATAAAAAGCAAAATATCAGGCTTACCTCCTCTAAGACCACCATGCACATAGATCCGGATTCCAACTGATGCGGCGCCATGGCGACAGCGTCGCATAAGTTCAAAAGAAGGATCTTGGTCGATTGGTCCCTTACTACCGCGTGCAGAAGTAACTTGCCCATTTCTATCCAACCATACACCGGCAGCAGTATCAAGCACTGGGAGAAGAAAGATTCCGTAACAATTAGCAAGATAAAAAAATGGAAAGGAAGTTAAACCTATGAGCATTAGCTGACCATCATCTCCAGAAAAGGCTTGTGAAACAAAACCCAGATAAAACAGCCATTAAGTATACCTGAAACAGATGCTTCAGCATCTATCATGCGGCCTCCTCTCAGAACACCTCCACTGACATGTAATCTTGCACCTACAAAAACCTGATATGAAAAGATATCAAAGAACTCATTGCAATGGCTAGGATTAGAGTATGGTATTGTAGACGAAATCAAATCCCTCATCACTCATTTTGTTTAGAAGGAAAACAATAGTCAACTCAATTTCTAAAGCTACAATTTGCAGTTCTCTGTGATACTAGTATTGGTCAACGCTTCAGAATTTTGTTTTTCAAAACTAGAGGGTGCTTTGGTTTACCGCGGCATGTTGATATCTTGGAGAAGGAGCTACACCTGGAGCCAGAGTCCATTCCCACTGACCATTTCTATGCATTAATAGCCCATAAGCATCTCCCAATGGCTGCGGACACACGGACACGTAAGTGAATATGCCAGAATTCATGAAGAAGACTGAAAACATAACATCTAAAATTTTGAATCTCATTAACAAAATAAGCAGAGCTCCGGGATTTGAGATTTCTGTAACTTATCTAGCCCTATCCTAGGAAAAAGGAGTCTAGTTATTTCTGCACAAAAAATTAAAAGAGAAAAAATGTATACCACTCCTAAGGTGTCTCTTCCACCGCAGAGCAAAAACATGCCATCAGAACGAGCACTGCCAGTAGCATACCTATGCAGAAATATCAAAATATAAAAAAATTCAGTTGAAGAATCAGTCGGTATACAACAGCCATTCAAATTAACTTAATCACTAACATTCTAGCACTGGGTCGGTCACCGTCTGGGTTCAATCTCAGCCATACATATGGTTTCTGAGCTGTATCCAATGCCCAAGCGTCGGAAAGAGCTCGTTTCCCTTATCCATACAGAGAAGGACAACGTTTTGTTAGGATATCTGGATTCTTAAAGAAATAAACAGAATAATGAAAACTAAAATTTTCCATATAGAAACAGGATAGCAAAAACAGACACATTCTTACCATCATTTCCAGTGACTGTGACAAGATACCTCTGAGAAACTAAATCCATAACATGGCCATAGCGAGGGCCTGGACCCTCCCCTTGAACCACCACCCTAAGCACACATTAAATGAATAATATTAACATCAAGAAGATAGATAGATAGATAGATAGAAAAGAGAGACGGAACTGAAAAATTTGTAAAGGATCTCTCACCTGTGCCACTTGTACTTATCATTAGTCATATCAAGAACGTAAAGATCATCTGTAGAATGCCCGGACGGACCAATGCCACCCTGTTAATTAGAAAAACATAAGTATATGTCATACATGGCCAGTTCTAACTGATAATTGATCAAAAGCCTATTTTACATTTGATTAATTGATCAATAAATAACCTGAAAAACGACCATGGTGCCAACTGCAGCTGCGGCGTGAGCAGCTCTAGGAGACGGAGGCTCACCAGCCGGTTTAAGCCTGCAAAATTCCATCAAACAAAAGTGGATTTTCAAGAAAACAGTAAACCAAAACAAGAAAATCTTTAACACTGAAGATAATGTCTCAATTACCTTGTCCACTTCGTAGTCAGAACATCATAAGAATGCACCGAATTCGTAACTCCAGCTAACCCTAGAAAACAACCCCAAGCAACATCAGGCAACTCCAGATCAAACCAAACAAAATTCGAAATCCGAAAATGAAATTTTCAACTTCAAATGGGGATACTTACTGATCCCAGGAACGGAAGAAGTTCCACCCTCAATAGCGGTGGCGCCGCCGAAAAGTATGAGTCGAGGGCCATGAGTCTTAGTAGCTGCAACAGCCGTAAGTGTATGAGCGCATCTAGGACCAGGAGCGTCCTCTTCATCATCCCAAAAGGTTTCAAGGGTTTTGTACTGAGGAGCTGGATTTAGCCACTGTTTCGAGGCCATTTGTAACCACTTTCCGCGTATAAATCGCTTCCCACAACAGCAAAAAATGAACCAAAAAATGAAGAAAACGAAACCTAGAAACCTAATCAAAGAAGTAATACTACGGCAATGATGAAAGAATTTCGTAGAAACTTCAGATCGGAGGAAGTGAGACTTCACGGCGGATAACGGTGGCGAGTTACGGCGGACTCTGTCTTCTTCCTCTCTTCCCTAAGTAAACTTATTTTTTTCCGAGACTAATTTTAAAATAAAAATAAAAAGAAACGTTGCGCCGGCGATTTTTGGAGGACAGAGTTTTCTGCAGATGGAAAAGGCGTTTGCGCTGAGCTGTAGTTTTTAGTCTTATTTTCTCAAGTCAACGGCTTTATGTGTGTTTGAAATGTCGAGAACACCCCTGACCCTGTGAGATGAAAGGTTATTTTTTTTGCTTTTTAACTGCTGATTGATTGGATTTAGAGTGGATATGTAATTTTTATGTACATACAATATGCTATTTGAAATTTAAACAATTATAGTAAAACAAATTTAATAAATTATTATATTATGTCATTTGAAGTTTGAATTTTCTTAAACTATATACCTTTTCAAAAAAATTATTAGAATAACTTATAAGATATGGCCTTATATAATATATACTACTGTTTCCAAATATTTGAATAATCATTATTCATTATGGAATTCATTGTCTGAAGCTTTAATTGATTACTTCTTCGATTCATCTCCTTCAATCTGGAAGTTTTTTTTATATCTTATTAGATAATTAATTTTAAAATTCTTATCAAATTACGTTCATTCAATGATTTCTATATTCTAAGTTAAAATTTGACTTCTTATTCAAAATGAAAATCTACATTAGAATTTAACATATTGGAAGCAAAAATTACAGAAACTCAAATATAAGAGTAAACATTGTTATTTTTCAAAATAAAATAAAACATTGTTATTTTATAATCACTAAAATTTTCTAAATCTTACATGAATATATAAAGAGAAATTCCTCAAAATACCACATTTTCAAGTTTTGTTGCCAAAAACACCACTATTAGTTTAATGTTTCAAAAATACCACCAAAAGTTTTGGTTTTTCAAAAATACTACAAACACAAAATTTGATTTATAAAGTTTATAATTAAATTTTTTAGGTTTGGATTGATTCTTTTATATTTATGGTATACTTTTAGGGTTTAAGGGGTAAAAACGTGAAATTAGGAGATTTGTGGTTATTCTGTTCCAAATTTTATGGTAATAAATGGAAGTCTTTAAAATTTGTGGCTTTGTGGAAGTAAAACATAAGTTAGTGGTATTAATGAGAATTGTCCATTTATAAATTCGTTAAAATTATGAACCAATAAAAAATATAAAGTCGAACCATAACAGCCACTAGTATTCTCAAAGTCTAGAGAAAGAGAGAGATACATAGATGAAAAGAGAAGAGTATCTCTAAACAGTTAAAAGACCAAAAACCTAGCGATCAAATTGGAGCCTATTGACATCCCAAGCCACCCTCATTACTCCAAACCTCGAACTCGCCTCTCCAAAAGTCCTCCCAACATCATCAGAACCATAAGGTATGAGCCTTTTGCTCCAATCATAAGACCCACTAAGCTCCATCACTTCAACTACACAAACCTGTCTTGTCTCCAAGCTTAAACCGTACCATTCACCATCTGTTCTCACCACGATTCCTATCCCGATCTCGTCTCCTCTTTCGTCCATAAGCCTCACATGTTGTCCTTGCTTTATCCCTTCTTCTGATGATGAAGATGATCTTATCAGATTCTCTCCTATTTTCGGGTTTCTTGATGCAGTTTGATCTGTAAATGGTGTTGTCGGTTTCTGCTGCCAAATGTTTTCATCTCCAGGACTCTCCGGTAAATCCCCTGAGCTATTGTTATCACGGACTGGCCCTGTTTGCTTGTTTGCTCGAGCTAGTTTAGCTTTTCGGTTATTCAGCCTGAGGAATAAACTATCAATGTCCGATCAAGTAATAGTGATAACGAAGAGAAAAAAAAAGAAAAAAAAAGAAGAAGAAGCAAGTACCAGTTTTTCAGCTGTGAAGATGTGATAACCTCCGAACCCTGCAGATTCGGGTAATCAACAATAACGGGCAGAGTTTGTAATACAGGTTGAAAATTTAAGAGAGTAGAATTGTTCAACTCACAGTTTGACTTAATCTATCAGCCCATAACTGTATCGAAGCTGAATTCCGCTGCATATCAGGTTCCTCAGCAAGCGCCTTCTCGATCATCCCCATTTGATCATCATTCATAACACTACGCTTCCGTCTCTTCCTCTGCTTCTCAAACACAAGGAAGGCTTCAGCTTTCTCATCCTCCTTCACCTCTCCTGACCCACTCCCTTTAAACAGCTTGCTCATAGTCTGAACCAACTCTGCATCTTCAACCCGATCAACCAGACTCTTCCCTCTGTTAGAGCTTGTATCTGAACCACTGGTTTCAAGATTGCTCGCATGTGCGTTGCTCTCTTTTAACTCGTTCACGCCTTGCTTTGTCATTGTACCTTCAATTCGGACATCTGAACTCTCTGAAGCTTCTCCGATGTTCAGATTCAGAGGCTCTTTTCTCTGCTGCTTACCAGATAAATTGCCTCCCATACCTTGAATATCCTACAACAAAAATAACATTATACAGTTAGAAAAAGACCGCCTGTTGTAGAAATTCAACATACGATCGACATGAGTAAAACCTTATTATAGTTATTTGTATCAGTGTAGCTAAACAGATAATCATAACCAAATCAGACAATTGTAAAACCAATGTAAAAGAGGGCAATAAGCTTTGTCACCTTCACCTGTACTTGACTTTCCTCAAACTCAGAAAGGATTAGCGGTTGCAACTGGTCACAGAACACCCTGCATGAGACAATATCCCGAAAAAATATATATCAATGGCGATATTAAACAGCACAGCTCGAGAGTTATAAGATCTTTAATATAGTCATAGGTGACATGTAGAATGATTGAAGAGGGTTTCTGTCACCTGAAAATCAGGAAATCCTCCTCAATGAGGGAACTAGGGATCAAGGATTCTGCATGACGCAACAGAGAACCTACAAATACAAATATCCATCATAATGAAATCACCAAAACATGTGTGCATAAGATATAATATATGAGTCTTGGGATAAAGATACACACATAGGTTTCTGCAAACACCAGTGCCTCTCTGTGCCACCGGTGTATATGTAGAGCATGGTAACATAGTAACCAATATGCTTGAAGGATCGTTTCGCAATCCACTCATAAAATTCTGAATGAAACGGTTCCTATCTTGTTCTGCAGATATTAACAGCACATACACAGTAACAAGCGAAGGCAAACCAACGATATAATACAGGAAAATGAAGAAGGTAGTGGCGGAAAAAAAAATCACCTTGGCAGATGTTGGGAATGAAGCAGTGAAGATTAGCAATCACTTTAACAAATAAGGATGTTCTTTGATGTGCGTATGAAGCCATGCTGAGGTTATTTTGTAAACTGAGCTTGAACAGAGGTGTGGACTGTTGCCCAATAGATGAAAATACACTTAAACCCCATCCGGCTGACGTAAACAGATCGTAATCCACATTCGCATCATCCTCTCTTGAAGGAAGATCAGATGAGCACAACATTGACAAGAATTCTCCATGAGAGAGACAAAATACCGCGCTGAGAACCTCGCTCTGGAGATAAGATTTAAACATCAGTCACACATCAAATTACAGAGTTGGAGTAGCACAATTAGATTATAATCAGAGCAATGAGTCAATGACAGTTCATAGATTGTATCCTGGATAAAGAATCAATATGTGCCAAAAAAAAATCAAGAGACTTTTGCAGAAACAGAAAATAATTAATTTAAAACTTACAAAATGATCCATGAAAAAAGGTCGAAAATTTGAGTCATCCGTCAGCACATCAGTCAAGCGCAAAGCGTTAAGTAGCACAAAACCCATTGGGTAGTCAGGAGAAGCAGTAGCCTTGGAAGCTTTAGAAAGGCCAAGCGTCAATAATTTAAGAACCTAGATTACAGATACAGCATCACTAAATAGGTCAATACTAACTTCACATAGATAACTTTCCTGGAGAGAATTTGGGAACAGAAAAGTGCAAAATGTAAATTTAACAACATGTGCCATTTAGGAAACTGTAGGTTTAAGCACTAGAGTAGAGCTGATTATCACTAAGCCAACATGAGCCTTTTGCAATGAGGCTTGATCTATAACTAGTTACAACGTATCAAAACCCGCAAAATTGTCAATTTGTATTGAATCTCCATAGGTAGCAGTGCCAACCCAGTTGTAAACGTTTCAAATCTAGAAGGAAAACATCCTATCAATTTTAGAGCAGAGCCTCTTATTAGCACTAACCTCTGAAACAATAGCTTCGGCTAAATGCAAGTTTCCTGCATCTGCAACCTTGTCAAGGAATGAGACACTTTCTGCCTCAAACACATGCTGCAACTGCAAGAACATGAATTTTGGTAAGAATAGCAGGAAAGTAAATTGAGAAATACTAGGCAAAGTTTCGACAGACTTACAATCGAAAGGACTTTTGCTTTCATTCTCGAAATGGATGCTATCGTTATGGTTGCTCCAACCAATGCTGGTGTAATATCCAGTGATAGTATGGATTGAGCTAGCATAAGAACACCACCATTTCCACATAGCTCCTGAAAGAAGAATATCAGAAAACCTACTTCTGAGATTCGTTTTCCAGAACATTACCAATTTAGCAAAATGGATTAGTGACAACTCGTGATAAATGTACAAGAGGCTAGTTAATCTAAGATTGATGCATCACAAGCTTTAAACACCAAGCATTAGAGAAACCTTGTTTTTAGCGAGACGGTCTCTCAACAGTTTATGTTGGCATAGAGAATGAAGGAACTGCAAAGCAGCTTCAGCTTGTTGACAGTGGAAGTCAATCTCCCCTACAGAACTCGGCACTGACCTTTCTGGGACGTCAGTTGTTCGATACATCAACTTCTTTGTCAAAGATCTCACAACATTGTGAACAGCTCCAAAAACACTTTCTATAAACATATCAACCTAGATGAGAAAAACAAGAATCAGATCAAACTAATCCAAAGGCAGCAGAAAACAAGATCTCAAAGCATAAGGTCATATATTATTTCCTCATTTTGGCATTTCAAGCACATCATGATAAGGTCATAGTTTCATACCCTGCGTTCGGCAAGCAAGACTTGAACAATATCTTGGGAGATTGGAGAGATAAACCCGTGAAACAGGTGGAGACAAGAAGCCACCAATGTGGCCTCTATCAATGATTCTTTATCTGAATTGCAGCTTTCCTGGAAAACAAAAAGCAACAGACATGAATCACAACTTGAAAGAGAAACACGATGAGACACAAAGAGGATTTTTTTAGGAAAAGAACCTTTCTATCATGGCTAAGAATTAGCACCACAAAGAACACCAGATGAATCATCTCTCCTAATAATTTCACATCATCAAGCAAGACCTATCACAATACGCAGAAAAAACAAAAAGAATAAGACATTTTCCTAAATGCTTTTCCATAGAGAGAGACACATAAAGTTCAATTCTTTATTTAAGTTCATAAACACATATAATAAAGATGGAACCTGATCGATTTTAGAGTGACGAGATGTTAGATCACACAACGTCTGCAACAATCTGATCCCACACAAAACATATTGAAATTTTCCTTCTTTATCAGGACCCATAAGCACCGCAATGAGGTGTTTAGGTAACATTTTCACCATTTTTTCTACATCAATCTGAAAAGAGCTAAAAAAATCAGTAATTTACGAAAAGTTTGAGAAAAAAAAAAAAGCAAAATCAAGTCATTGCACCTTGTGTGGTTGTCCTTGTCCAGAATTATAGCAAATAGAGAAATCTTCATTATCTTTAAGCAACTTGAGAAACTCCACAGAGTTTCTCCAATGCAAACCCTTCACAGCTTCTGTCAACAGTTTAGGCTGCAACAACCCATTCGCCATTGTTGTAGTGACTGAAGCTTATTTAATACGGTGACAGAGCAATCAGAGACTAGAATTTTGTGTTGTCTACTTGACTGTGGTTTCAAGCGTTACATTAAGGCAGAGAAAGAAATAAGAAATTAGAGTGATTGGGTAAGAAGAGGTGAGAATCATGGAAAAGTTTTTTCAGGATATAGTGGCAGAACAGTAAATTTGTAAAATCAAAGGAGGTAAAGTTCTATAGATATTATGATACTGTGTCTATCTCCTTGCCATAGATGATGACACAGCTAGCTTATCAGACTATTTGATTCCCAGCGACAATTTCAAACCCTAACATTTTTTATCGCAAAATGTTCGAAACGATGAAGACAATCACGTGAGAGAACACGTGACCTTTTTATTTTATTTTTTTATCAAAGTCCGTTTAATCAAAGCCCAACGCAGCTTTTTCTTTTTTATCAAAGCCCAAAATAATTTCTATTTATAGCCCAACAAAAAATCCAATTGTTTAGTCAAAAACATTTGGTAAGCTAGGCCTACTATTAGATATCCGTTTTGCTATCTCAGAATCATGTGCAATAAAACAAATAACTATCAAATCATTTTACCAATTGATCAACTAGAACTATCAAATCACTAAACATTCAGAAATAAATACTTACCGTAACAACAGATGATGATGACGGTGCTGTATTATTTGTTACTCTTATTTCATTTGTTTCATTTATTATAATAGCCCGTGGATTCCTAGTCTTCCTGAGGCATGACACAGACTAATGTTAAATTAATTCTGTTTCGAATAACAGATTTTTTCCAACAGAAATTGAACTCGTGATCTTTTTAGCCTCGAACCATAAAAATTTACCATTACCTCAATTCCACGTTGGTATTGATAACACTTTTCTTTCATTTGTTTCTCTTCCTTTCATTTGTTTCAGTTGATGGCTCTCCTCTTTCAAAGTAATTCTTTTGAGATCGAGGCTACAAAAAAAAAAAGCATAAAAATATCAAAAGTTGTTAGTACAAAAATACAGAAATCCACATAAACCGAGGCAAGAGTAATAAAGAAAAATAAAAACCCCGATTAGTCACTAGATTATATGTACTATTATTATATAGCATAAGTATGATAAATAAGTATAATTTTAAATCTGAGTTTCAAATCTGTCTATTAGAATAAAATGGTGGAAAGTCAATCTGAAAGTTGATATGTAAAAACAACCAAATCGGCAAATCATACAACTTTTTTTTCACGGACACTCAACAGCAAATTAAAATTATGTAACTTCAAATACATCATGCTCTTTGGTTGTTTGTCAAATAGTTTCACATGTTGTCACCCACCCTCACACATTTTATATTATACTATAGTTTTAGTTTGAAATACGGAATACATCATCAAAACACATGATTTTTATTTCTGATAATAAAATCTTGAAATTCGCTCCATTCCTACTTAGAACATTTTATACGCCTTTATCATTTACTACGGAGCACATATCGTGATATGATTGGCCCTTCATATTACATAATGATGTAAATTTATACCAGCCATACGTTTAAAACAAAACAAAAATTGGTTTATTATTATATTTTATGTTTCAGTATTAAAATTCGAAGTTTATTATAGTAAAAATGAAATATTTGTATAAGCTCCAAAAAAAGAGTCTTGTTATTCATTACTTAATATTGACTTGCATTTTTATTTCTTTTTTGTTTTTGTTTTGAAGTATAATGAAACTATGTAGAAAAACCAAGTAGTTTTTGGGTTAGTGGTTAGTGAAACTTCTTCTAGAAAAGAGAAAAGTATGATCTTCTGAGTTATGGATGGACTATATAGGAGAAATGGTACTTGACTAATTCTGAATCTATAGAAACTAAGGCTTAGGCTTGAGCTTTCGAGCTTCGTAGTAAATAATAGTAAAAGTGAAAAAATTATAACTAAATGTCAATCTGACATAGATTAAAAAAAAAAAAAAAGAATCAAGTAGATCCATCAGTGAAATGCCACGTGTAGAAGAAAGAACCAAGTACATAGAGTGGCATTATTGTAGATGTAGAGAAGTTGTCAGGGTAAAACGTGATTCCAATAAAAGCGGCAGCATTAGATAAAAATCATAAAAGCATAGTCGTAGAGGGAGATAAATTTGAAATCAATGGACCGTTAGTTTGAAATCCAACTAAAAAGACAAAATTCAAAAAATAACAATATTAAAATCAAAGTTTCGAGGAGAAGAATAAAGAAGCTCCGATCTTTGTCTCTTCTTCTGTGAGTAGTTTCTAAGTTTTTTTCTAGAGCAATGGCGGGACTAGTCATGGTCACTAAAGGCGGAGGAAGGGGAAAATCTACGGTGGAAGAAGAAGAAGAGGAGCAGAATCAGCAGCAACTGTCTCTTGTTGAGTTTCTTTTAACGGCGTTGCGTAAATCGGTTGTATCTTGCCGTGTAGATAACCGTCAAGACGACGGCGGAAGCGGTGGTGGAATTTCTTCCGCCGTTCATCACATGGAGATCGGATTTCCAACAAATGTTCGACACATCACTCATGTTACATTTGATCGATTCCATGGCTTTCTTGGTCTACCACACGAACTTCAAGTTGAGATCCCATGTCGAGTCCCCAGTGCTAGGTATTAACTGTTCGATTGGTACTTCAAATTCCCTAGGGTTTAATCAATTCTTAATTAGCTTAAATTTGCTGTTGTAGATTCTTACATTTTAATTAATGGTTCTTAATTGGATCTTAGGTTAATATCAGCATAATTGAAATTTGAAAATTTTAATTGTTCTAAAAGCTTTGATTCTGTGTGGTAAATGCAGTGTGAGCGTGTTTGGTGTATCAGCGGAATCAATGCAATGTTCTTATGATGAGAAAGGAAACAGTGTCCCAACTATTCTATTACTTATGCAGCAAAGGCTTTATTCTCAACAAGGTCTTAAGGTAATCGAAATTGGTAATCTAAATTAAGATTTTTTATATACCTTTGATTGATATATTCACCTTTTGTTATTGTTTTGTGGATAAATAGGCTGAAGGAATTTTCAGGATAAACCCTGAGAACAGTCAAGAGGAACATGTAAGAGACCAATTAAACGGAGGTATTGTTCCTGAGAACATTGATGTACATTGCTTGGCTGCTCTTATTAAAGCTTGGTTTAGAGAGTTACCTTGTGGAGTGCTTGATGGTCTTTCTCCTGAGCAAGTTCTCAACTGCAACACTGAGGATGAATCTGTCGAACTCATAAAGCAGTTGAAGCCAACTGAGTCTGCTTTGCTTAATTGGGCTGTTGATCTTATGGCTGATGTTGTTCAAGAAGAAGAGTCTAACAAAATGAATGCAAGGAATATAGCCATGGTTTTTGCTCCTAATATGACTCAGGTATAACAAACATAACCTTGTTCAATATTGTCTAATGTTTTAAGAATCACTGGGTAGTAACATTTGATTCTTGTATGCTATAATTATAGATGACAGATCCATTAACGGCTCTTATGCATGCTGTTCAAGTGATGAACTTGCTTAAGACTCTCATCACGAAAACATTAGCTGAACGCGAAGAAAATGCAACTGGATCAGAAGAATATTCCCCATCCCACTCATCCAATTCCCAAACTGACTCTGATTCTGACAATGCAAAAGACATGGAAGTCAGCTGTGAGTCACAAGGCTCAGATTCGGAATGTGGAGAAGAAGAAGAAGAAGAAGAAGAAGAGGAATTACAAGAAGAAGAGGAATTAGAAGTTCTCAGCTGCCGCTCTACCAACGAAGATGAAAGCGATATAGGATCATTAAGCACAATAGAGAAATGCTTCTTGAGTCAGCTCAACAACAATGCTAGAGTTTCAACCACCAGTATCCCTGAAGACTGGAGCCCTAAAGCATCTCCACTAGTATCATTCGTAGACAACAAAAACAATACTATGAGCTCAAGTACAAACGACTAAGAGGAAGCCATGATCGTCTAATTCAAGTCTGATCTTCATTTTCCACGTTTTCACCGGTGACAACCTCACTTCTCCTTTTTCTCTTCAATCTGCTGCAGAGAACAAACAAGAGAGGAAGGGAACTGGTTGTGTCTGTAAATCAATACAGAGATTGTTGTCCAATATGTTAGGGTCTTAGGGATTGTTGTTGAGAATTTAGTCTGAATTTAGGGCTCAGCAAGGGCTGAACCTGTTTGTTGACTGTTGTTGTAGTCCCTCTCCATTTTTGTGTTTTGTCTGTTTGTGTGTGTTGTTTTGTTTTGTAGAAAAGATAATCTGATTGTTCTTTCTCTTTGATTTTGAAACAATGAATCTTTCTTCTAAAGACAACATCAGGTATCATCAAAATAAGGGAAGGAGAAAAATTCAATGAATTTATAGTTAATAAATCATAAAATGTCTACATGAATTTCAATGATACAAATCAATTACAAACTGTTATTTGCAGATATTAAAAGAAGAAGAAGAAGAAAAAAAAAGATCCATTTTGACCCACTATGAGATTTGGATTAATACACAGATGGATGATCCATTCAAGATCGGTTCAAATCTTGAACCGGGTCGACCCATTAGCCTGTTTTCTTTTTCTTTTTTTGTTGTCTGTCATGAACTTTGAAGTTGAAGAGAGAAAGATGGTTCAGTCTTTTAGGAGTTTAAGGAAGGATTACTACTCTGTTGGCCATTGTTGTTGTCTCTCTTAAGCTGGACTTTCAATTTCTTACCGGCTAAATGGCGACCATTCATCATGCTAATAGCGCTTTGAGCGGCTGCTTGTGAGTCATAACTAACAAAACCTGCAACCAACAAAAGAATGCATTCTTGATATCTTCACAAACGAAGCACTGTTGAAGAGCAACAAAAACCAGATAAAAGCGAGGCGAGCTTACCGAAACATTTGCTTACTCCAGTGGCTTTGTCTACAAAAACCTTGGCGCTCAGAACAATACCGTAAGGTTGAAACGCATCCGCGAGTTCTTGATCCCCAAATTCCCGAGGTATGTTATAGATAAATAGATTGGCACCTTCCGGACCTGAAGGACCAAAATGATATTTCAGGTCTAAAGGAATGGGAGAAGGAAAATAATAAGGTTTTCCACACTAACCTTCGGTTTGAACCACAGAACTCAAACCAATGCCTAAAGGTGTTGACATGCCACTGTTGCCAATGCCAGGTGATATGGATCCAGGACTACTTAAAGGGCGAGGACTCACAAGTCCTCTAGGATAAGACAATGGATAAGGAAGACCTCGTACAGCGGGATAACCAGAGCCTATGTAATTTGCAGGAGGCATAGGAAAGTTTCTACGAGCCAAACGAGGTGGCACAGAGTCAGGCGATGTTTCATGCAACACGTTGTTATTACCTTGGTTTAGTTGTGCAATCATATTTGGAAATGCAGCTTGGTTCTGAATAGGTGGTAGCATGTAACCATAAGTTCCAGGAGCCTGCTACAGAAATGGAAAAGGGTAATTTTTCTTTTTAATTAGAAAGGTGGATGAAGCAGATCTTATAAAGTTTGAACTAAAGCAACATAAGGCTTGCTTACATGATAACCATATCCATTATATGGTGGAGCATAACCCATAGGTAATGCTCCAAACGATGAGGGATTTGTTGGATCAGCATTAGCTAGTTGAGCGATGTGAGATTGAGCCTTTTGAAGTCTTCTTGTGTGTCTCTCTCTTTCTGTGTCAGCCCATTTGACAACTAAAGGAACAGTCGAACCCTACAATGAAAACAAAAGAGAAAAATGATGAAATTTTCATACACACACAAGTCTGTGATATAAAACGTTAGTTTTCAAACTAGCAAAAGCAAATTACCTCCATTTTATGTTTGCCGTTGATGGATTCCATGGCAGTAACAGCTTGTTCTTTTGTCTCATACTTAAGAAAAGCACAGCCTAACAACAACAACAAAAATGTCAAAACTTGGTAAAGCCTAGTAGCCAAACCAAAGATCACAAAAGCCAAAGAAAAGACAGAACACAGAGATATGGATTTAAACCTTTGCTAGTTTGTTGAGCACCTCTAAGAATCTGTAGATCCTTAATGGTCCCATACTTGGAGAATAAAGATTGAAGTTCAGTTTCAGAGACATTCTTTGGAAGCATACCGACAAAAAGCTTATGCTCTGGATTGCAGAATACAGCACACAATACATCCATCAGTTGATGATACAACGAATGAAAGAGGGTAAAATAGAGAATGAAATCACATATACAAGCCGATGAAATCACGTCACCTAGCCTTTCCAATTCGCCATCTGCATACTTAACTTGCAATAGACTTGATGCCTGAGAAAACATTAAAAAAAAACATAAGTTAGAGAGACCAACAAGGATCTAAGTTTGATAAGTATCCCAAAGGTTACCCACACAAGGCCACAGATAAGGATCAAACTAACACTTTGCTTCAATCTAACAGTGTTTTCTCTTGTGTTGACACAGTGATCTCATTACAGCAATTTAATAGTTTTACCAATGATTGCAGTGTCTTGGGTTTGAAGAAATCATTTGAAAACAATGTCATAATATACATATAACCGAAAGATTCGATTCTGAATCGGGCAAAATAAATTGATGATGTTCATACCAAAATAGAAGGAAAAAAACGCTTCGTGCGAAACATGAATAGCAATCACAATTTGCCTATTCTGGAATTAAACAGAATCCAAAACGAGTACAATGCAGTTCCAATAAATAAAAAATCTCGAGATTCTAAACCTAACTAGAAAAAACTGTGCGACAGGGAAATACAATTATTAAAAAAAAAAGCTTCAGAACATCAATCAAATTCAAGCAATCTGAAACAAAAATAAAAAAATCATAATTCCCAGAAAATCAAAAGAAGAGTCAGAAAATAAAAAAAAAGGAACAAACCCCAGGCAATGTCTTCTTGTTATGACAAGCATTCACCAACTTATCTGCTTCTTTTCTCGATGGACATATCACAAAACAACATCCTAAATCACGAGAAGAATTAAAAAAGACAAAAATTAGGGTTTCGAAATTCAAATAAATCTCAACGAATCAAATACCACATTCTCAAAATTGAAAATCTTCAAAAATCGAAAATTTCCCAAAAATCGAAGACCAGAGAAAAAGAGAAACAGAGGATGACGAAGAAGAAGAAGCAAAAAATAAAACCTCTCGAGGCGCGACTAATCTTGTCCTTGATGATATTAACCTCTTCTACGACAGCGAACTCTTGAAACAATGTAAGAAGTTGAGATTCCGACATATGTTTCGGAATTTGTCCGACGAAAAGCTTAACGCTTTCCTCTTCTTCATTCTTCTCCATATTCTCCTCCTTCGTTTCCGCCATTGTTGTCTCCGTCTCTCTCTCTATTGACAAAATGGTCGTCTTCTCTCTTTCTCTCTCTCCTGTCTTCGTCGTCTTCTCCTTCTTTCCTCTTGAGTTTTTTTCTCTCTCTCTCTACAATTTTTTTTTTTTGGTTTCTAAAATTTATTTATTTAGTTGAACAAAAAAAGACAAGGAAAGAAAATCAATTATGAAGGAGAGGAAGAAAATGGTGGAATTTTGAGAAGTTGGGAATTAAATTAAAGGTTGACAATAATTGCCCTTTATTTTTCCATTAATTTACGATTTTACCACTACAGCTGTACAAAGAGGCAGGAGAAGCTTTACGATGCGAGGGAACACCACGGATTGTTTTGTCTCGTTATGGAAATACGTACAAATATACCAAAGTACCCTCCCCTTTTACCCGCGTCTTATTGTGTCTTTTTCTCTCTCTCCCTCTGTATTTCTTTAATTCGAAAATATTTATTATAGTCAACTGTGTATTGTTTTGTTAAAAATGGAAAGCTGTCAGTTTTATAAACTATAAAATAATTATTAGGCTGAGATTTCTAAACCTCTTATTCCCTCCTTTTCATAGTCTAAGATGTTTTAAAGATATTTTGTATTTTAAAATGTAAAATACTTTTACATTTCTATATAATTTTTATTTTATTAAATATTATGTGACCAATAATAGTATATATTTTTTTATGATTGAATAAATTGTTTTTATTTATATATTAAATAATAATTTTAGAACAAAATAACTTGTTAATATATGTGTGTTTGTGTCAAAAACATCTTATATTAAAAAACGGAGAAATATTAGATAATAAAAATTTCAAAATAAACGAACATTTTGAACAATATAAGGTGTGGAGCCTAAAAACATCCATCTACTTTGTTAAAAAAAATCATCCATCTATTTGTATAGTAAAAATAATTCTGATGCAAATAATAAATTAAATATTTTAAAATTTAATTATTTTTATATTTTGCATGAGAGATTTCAAAATTAAAAAATCACTCTTGAAAAATTTAATATATAAAAATACATAAAAATTTAACATAGTTTTGACAAAATCGTAGTCAAATTCAATAATTTCATTTAAGACAACCGATTTTATATTTTGGCTAAAACTAGTCAAAGTATTTGTTTGTCGGTCAATTTTAGATTCTACCACGTATCAATCTTTCAACAAACAATACAAAATAAAATAAAATAACTTTTCTCAAAATTTAACATAATATTTGACAAAATCGTAATCAAATTCAATAATTTTATTTAAGACAACCAATTTATTTTTTGGTTAAAACTAGTCAAAATACTTTATTTATCTGTTAATCATTAGATTCTACCACATATTAATCTTTCAACAAAAATTAATTTACTTTTCATCTTAAAATAAATTATAAATATATATATAACGTTCATATAAGAATATATCAGTGAATTATAATTATATATACATTTTAAATACTACTTTATAAATTTTACTTTCAAGTGTAGTAAAGTATTTTTTTGTTATTTCAAATCTTTGATATATTTTAAAATAGAAATATAAAAATATGAAACCCAATAGCTTGTTATCATGTTCTGTTAGTATATATGGAAGATATATAAAAATATTAACAATGTCTTGGTGACTATTGACTTCTTTATTAATTTAAGAAAAAAAAAATCTCTAAAAAAATCTCTAAATATTACAATTGTCAGGTAGTTGAATTTATCGTCATTAATTATACCATATATTCTCAAAAAAATGATTTATTTGCCACTGTAATATATCGTGTATACACTAGCTTTTTAAAAGAATATCACACAAATTAAAAAATATATGCAATGATATACATTTGTCCTCATTTAATATGCTCTTATTTAAATGATATTGACTAAAATTCAAATAGTTTTGGATATAAAGTAAATTAGAACTTTGTTTTAAAAATCACAGAACATGTAAAATGACATTCTTTTTAAAACAAAAATTCAAGTGTCTAATGACATTATTTAAAAAAAGGAGGGAGCATTTATATCTCATCTATATAAAAAGTTCAAACAAAAATGTACAGGTGCCTGATAGTTTTATTTTTACTTTTTAGTGTTGCTTTATAATTTATTTTCATATATTATAAAGTACTTCTTTTGTTATTTAAATTTTTTGCAATACGTTATATATATATATATATATATCAGCTATATAAAAATTCCAAACAAAAATATAATGTATCTCATAGTCTTTATTTTTAGGTTTGTGATTTTTTTTCATATGTTATAATAATTTTTAGTTTTAGTTTTGTGGATTCTTTTTTATAACTCCTTACAAGTCTCATAGTCATATTAAAATTTTGTTAAGAGTATCTCTATAATTTTATTTTGAAATGTTTGGAATTCTTTTTTTTTTGAATTGATTTATTTGAACATAGAAATCTGAAAATGAAATTTAATTGCTTGTTCTATAACATTAAGTATATATGAAAGAAATAAAAGTTTAACAAACTTGACATATTCATTTAAGATAACCGTTTTAGTTTTCCAAAAACAGTCAAATAACTTCTCAAAAAATTTAGTACACGTGAAATTAACATAGTTTTCATCGATGTCTTATTTTAATTTTAAATTTTTTATTTTTTTTAATATTCACTCAAATAATCCATCTTATTTACAATATCTGTAACAAAACTTCAAATTCATAACAGAGAACACTATTAAATATTAACAAACGCCTTTCTACAATGAATTTGAATAACCGAATGGAAACATCGGATGGGGCATCCTAATACCCATAAGGATACGGGATCCATGACATCCATCCAATTTCTTCACCCTCTGTTTCTGAAAGATATTTCAACCTTGTATTTTTTCTGCAATTTTACACATATATCTTAAGAAAGACATCATAACCGAAATGGTATAAAACCAGAACATTAAAAAAATGAAGGCTTTCGTAAAATTAACCACACATGACTAGAATCACTTGTATATTCATCGGTGTAAAAACAGAATCAAAAAATTAGAATGAGCAACATTTATACATAGCATAAATTATAAATAATATGGTTTAATATTTCTTAGAAATTAGAGACACCATCTATACTATTATTAATTCTAGTTCCAACCATTGGCTTATCTGCAATTGTCTTGCATATACCTACAAAAATTGCTACTAATAACCATCAACTTCCACAAATTACAGCCTTTGCATAATGTAACCGTAAAACCAATCAAACACTTTTAATTGGTCAGCTAACTCTTTTAGTAAAACATCATTATTTTAGATAAGAAATCCCTTTTTGAAAGAGACAGGATTTTTAAAACGTAAATAACTAAAACAAACATTCAAAGATTTTGTAGATGGATAAAGGCGAAAAGAGTTTGACCCGCGACCATAGATCTCAAAAATAATGAAAGAGGATGACAACCGAAAGGTCACTGTTCAATGGCAAAATGGTCAGAAAAAATAGAATGGCAAACTCCGTAAATAAAGCGAAAACCCAGGAGCAAACATAACCCTGCCAGACTGTCCCTCCAACGTGACCAAAAAACAAAGACTCGAGCAAGCTCCCACTTGCTCCTTTCTCCAACGCCACAAAATTAGTTTCTTATATTTTCTACAATAGACCCTGAATTTATTCCTATTATACGTTTCATCCCTCCAAGTTTTTAATTTACAATTTGTATTTGTTTGTTCTTAATTTCAAAAGGTCCAGCGTATTCTTGTCAACAAACCAACTTCCACCATAACTAATCTAATAAGAACAATTTCTTGTTTTGGATAATTGGTTAGTATTCAATTAAAATACAATTTGTACTCTTCGTGATAGAGACTCGTATAATTATTAGAGTGACACACACTTTGTAATATACAAGTGATTCGACATAACCACTACGTACTTATTTTTATTTGGATAAATATAATTTTAATTCAATGTCTATCCAATCGAATCAAGAAAAATACTCAATTTCCATCACGCTTGGGTCTAGAAGACAATAAGAACATACCAACTACTTTTCTCTTTGTAATCAAAAGTGAAGAATCTAATTCCGATAACCGTACCAAAACATAATTTAACTGAAAAAGTTGTAGAATTACATAATCTTTTCATATTTTTGTCATGAAATGATGGAATCTTAGAGAAAAATTCTGATTCCCCAAAATTGTACGATTGATAAATGTCTAAATTGGTATCCAATTTAAATAAACACATATTAAAGCACTACCAAATAAATAATAAATAAACATATTATTAGAAACAAATCTCACCTAGTGTGAATTTTGTTTTTATAAAAGAATGGAGTAAAACTTATCTGGATTCGAAAACATTGGCACAAACCGGTCAGTAGCTACATTGTGTGAAGTCCAGCGAGTGATCTAAGCTTCTCGCATAGTATGAACGTGATCATCGTTTGTGGCCCGAGCCGTGCAAAAATTGCAAAGCCTCTGTGTAAACAAAAGAAAATAAACGTTTTTTTTTATTTATATGTCTTACCCTCAAGAACAAGAAAATGTTAACTCTTTCTCACCCTTTGTAAAGTGCCATAGGTCCTTCTTTGAGAACAACCTGAAGAATCATACACACTAACGCTCAACGCAAGCAATGCCTAATGAAACTATACTAAATGCATAAAAAGAAGCTCTCGAATATATTACCTTGTAACCACAATGAAACCCGTTTCTGTAGACTCTGGTGCTTTCAGGACCTTGCTGCAACATCAAGCGGGTTTTAATCATGTCCATTGGCGCAGTTATCAGTGTGCTTACTACACCTGCAATCACACTTGAGCTTCATTCATCAAGCGCTAGAGTGAGTTAGTTTTTGGCGCATCTACTGATTTTGTCTGATAAAAATATTGTAATCATGGTTGTTAAACTTTTACCAGAAATGAAGATGAAACCCTTCTTTTAAAGAAGTCCGATTAACCAGAATCTGCAATTACAAGAAACTTTAGAAGCTAGAATGTTAGAAAGTAGCAAAATGTTTTGAATCAATAAATGGTTGAGAAGCAGGATAATTTGACAAATTCAAAAAAAAAAAACATGGAAATTACTTCAGTGTGCTAAAAAAGCGGAAAATAGAGGTCTTAGAATATAACCCGTTTGGTTTCATCGTATGTTGCAAGCTGTGAGGCAGTTAGCGCTGCAGCTCTAACCATGGCAGGACCAACTCCTTTCCATAAAGCTCCTATGCCTTCTTTAGAGACTATTTCCCGCACTTCTGCAATAGGAACTGTGTTTGGATTCATTTGCAACCTTACCTAACAAAAGGCAAGATTGATATGTGTCTTAAAAACCAAGAAAGAGATCTTATCTAATGAACAGAATCGAACCAAGGTTTCATCTACCTTCACAACTTCAACCGGGTTGGTTAATGCAGTGGAAAACGCCCCAGCAAAAGCGCCTGATGCTATCTTAACCAAGACATTGGTAGAACCCAATGCCCAATCCAAAGAAACCTTGGTAGGTTCATATAATCCCAATCTGAGACCTCCGTAAAGCACTGATCTAGTGAGAGCAGGAGTCAACCCCAAGTATAAAGACCTAGGCCCTTCATTCTTCAATAGTTGAAGAAAGATTCCATTCTGAAAGCATTGCAAAAAATGCAAATCTAAGTTAGTTAACATCTCTAATAACATCAAGAGGGGAAAGTTCAGTAAACATTATTACCATTCCCATTAAAGGACCTTTTTGGCCGACGTGCTGCATCTGCAATCTTACTTTCAGTACATCTGGAAACGCAAACAGCAAGATGAACACATTTAAGAAGAATATGAAGGAAAAGACAACCGTTTTCTTCGTAGTCCCTAAACTTAAAATGCCACATTATGTACCCAAACTAGTTGAGCAGAGACTTATGCAGTGACCAACTACAAGAGTAAGACTTATGCCATATTGCTACATTATCCAAAGATCACTATCGTTCCTAAGAGAAAACTTGAAAATGCATCAATATTGCAGTAAATTGCATATCAAAGAACTTTCCTATGCAACTTTTTGCTCTTCAGAAAAGACAATTGCAGGCTTTGGAAAATCCATATATGGAATTACAATATGTTGGACCCATAATTAACATAAATGGGTATCACTTTTGTTGAACCCATATTCATATGGTTATGGGTAAAAAATGTGAATAAGAATTTGAGGCCCAATGTGGTTTCATGATAAAACATGAAAATGTCCCACATTGGAACTTGGGAAAATTCTTCTCAAGTATAAATATAGGATTGTCTCTAGCATTGGTTAACATGCTATGGAGACACAAAGGGGGTTATGCAAAATACCACACACGCGCGCGCGCCGTGCTCGTGCCGAGCCGAGCTCGAGCTCGGTCTTGGGTCTTGGTGAATGTGGGTCTTTGGCCCACGTCAAAGATATTCTTTTTGGGCCAAGTTTTGGACCCAATTAGTCCACAGTTTTCGTTGACTTTTAGTCAACATTTTACCAAGATATTTTGCGTCCAAAAACTCGAGTTCAAACTCGAATAGAACGAGTCAAAACCGCTCCGGATTTTTCGCCGAAAATCTCGCCACGTGCATGACTCGTAACCGCCCTCGCCTTCCTTCATTTTTCGGCCGCCTCCATTCTTCGAGTTTTATCGTTTTTTCAAACGAAAAATCTCTCTCAAAAAATTCACAGAAAACTCCCTCTCGTCTTTCTCTTCATCAAAACGTAAGTGTCTCGAGAGTATACCGTAGATTCGTTGTTCGCATACTCCGTTTATCGAGTGTTGCGATTACGGTTTTCTCGTGGTTGTATCCTGGGATTCTTAATCGTTGAAAACCGTCACACTACGGGCGATTATAAGAATTAAGGAAAGAGATCAAATCTCGCCTCCACGCTTTTTCGGTTTCTGAACTAAGTTTTCGTCTCGTTTTCTTTCCGTAATTCAAAGTTTTATTTCGCAGTTTTCACATCCGAATTTTCGCATCCTACAATCTTAATTCTTATAAATCCGCTTTCTGCTTATCGCTTAAAACGGATTGATAATTGCGAACAATTCTTCAAAGTTTTACGAAAACGAAAACAAAAATTTTTAGAAATTTTCTTACGGTTTTTACAAAACGTTTCCCAAATCTTACAGATTTTAAAAACGTTTTCAAAAAACCATTTACGATTTATTTCGGTTTACTTACGGATTTTCAAAACGTTTCTGGATTTTGATTTAACTGGTGGTTATTTTGAAATCCCGAAACGAATTTTTATTCGGATTATTAATCGATTCAACGCTTCTGCGGTTGCTTTTTAGCGATTTGGCGGAACGTTATAAATCGTAAACGCTACTATTATTTTGACGAAACGGTTTACGCGGTTTGTTTCGCGAAACGCATTCTCAAAATAGGATCCTCGTGATCTGAGAAAAATATATATATATATATATATATATTATCGTTAGAATTACGCTTAATTGCGAATTTGGAAACGATATTTATTTATTTTCCAAGAGAAAAAAAAAATACTCGTTTGAATTATGCTTTATCGCGAATTCTAAAAACGTTATTTATTCTCGAAAAAAAAAAAACAAAAAAAAAAAAAAAAATTAACGATTTGTAGAAACAAACATTATTATTTTTTTTTTTTGGAAAAAAAAAAATAATAAATAAATTTAATATTAAATACGTTTTGAAAAACGCATTTAATTTTTTATTTTTAGCGATTTAAATACTTTAAACGCTATTTAATTATTTTTCCTTTCTCAATTTTGACATTTATTTGTCTGTTGTGAAAAACAGAAAAAAAAAAAATGTCTACCGGAACCGTTGATGTGACTAACAGAGGTCCTGATGCTGGAAATCAAATAAGTGAGACGACGACCCTACACGGGAAAGGTCTTCCACTTACCGCGCCTGATGTCCCGAATGTTCCGAGTGCTATTGTGACACCGGAAAAATTCGATGGCTCCAACTTCAAGTCGTGGCAGCAAAAGATGCATTTCTTTCTGACTACGCTAAAATTGGAGAGGTATCTCACCGAGGTTCAACCTGTTGTGCCTCCCGGGAATACTGACGTACATGTTTTGGCTAGTGTCGATACGTGGCTCCATGGGGACTATCTGTGCAGAGGCTACATTAAAGCTCGCCTGGTGGATCAGCTGTACAACGTTTACAGTGAGGCCAAAACTTCCAAGGAAATTTGGGATTCTTTGGATAAGAAGTACAAGTCTTTCAATGTAGGCTCGGGAAAGCTCGCTACGGCGAAATTCCTGAACTTCAAAATGGTGGACTCTAGGCCCATCATGGAGCAAGTTCATGAGCTGCAACTGATAATCCAAGAGATAGCTGATGAGGGCATGAAGATCTGTGAAACATTCACAGTGAACTGCATCATGGAAAAGCTACCTCCGTGCTGGGTCGACTTCAAAAATTATCTCGGCCACAAGCAAAAGGCTTTAACTTTGGCAAATCTCATTTCCAGGCTGCAAAATGAGTCGTTCAAACGCAGGGTTGAACCGACTTTCACTCACAATGCTAATGTAGCTGAGTACAAGAACAAAGGCAAAGGAAAATTTGTGCCTAATTCAAGCAAGGGGCCGCCTAAAAAGGTTGCACCTCAAGCCTCCACGAGCTTCAAGAAGCAAGGTGCACCAAGCAAGTTCACCGGAAAATGCTCTTATTGCCACAAGAAAGGGCACAAAGCCGAGGAGTGCTTCAAAAAGGCTAAAACGCTCAATCAAGCCAATTTGACGGAGAATGACCTGTGTGCGGTGGTTATGGAAGCAAATGTGGTTGATGAAGAGACCAAAGAGTGGTTTTATGACACGGGTGCAACTACTCACATCTGTTTTGACAAGACAATGTTCAGCACCTATCAGAAGACCAAGTCTGATGCCGGTATGAAGATGGGTAACAAGTCTGTCTCCAAGATTGAAGGCACTGGCAAAGTGGTGTTGAAGTTCACCTCTGGACATGCCATAACTCTCACCAACGTGAGGCACGTGCCAGACATGAGGAAGAATCTCATCTCCGGATCTCTACTGAGCAAGCATGGCTTCGCCACGAGCTTTGAGTCCGACCAGCTGATTCTTAGGAAGAATGGGGTGTTTCTGGGTAAGGGGTATGTTAAGGAAGGACTTGTGAAAATGTGTTGTATCACAGTCCTTAAGAACTCTGATGTATCCGTTTCTGAAGTTTCAATGAATAAGAAACCAGTTGCTTACTTGGTCGAGTCTTTTAATATTTGGCATGAACGGTTAGGACATGTGAATTATAAATCTTTACAAAGATTAATTAATTTGAACTTAATTCCGAAATGCAAATTTATCAAAGATAAATGTGAGGTATGCGTTCAAGCGAAACTCACTAAAACACCTTCACCTCAAGTCGAAAGAACAACCGAACCTCTCGGTTTAATCCACACAGATTTGTGCGATTTAAAGTATATACAAACCAGAGGCGGTAAAAAGTATTTTGTAACTTTTATAGACGATTGTACAAGATACTGCTATGTATACTTACTACATAGTAAAGATGAAGTCTTGGAAAAATTCAGACAATATAAACTTGAAGTCGAAAATCAACTTCAGAAAACTATTAAAATAGTTCGAAAAGATAGAGGAGGTGAATATGATGGTCCATTTAATGCATTTTGTCAAGAACAAGGCATTATTCATCAAACAACCGCTCCCTACTCACCGGAATCTAACGGAGTTGCGGAACGAAAAAACCAAACTCTGAAAGAAATGATGAATGCAATGTTGCAGGAATCTGGGTTACCCCAAAACCTGTGGGGGGAAGCACTACTTACCACAAATTATATCCTCAACAAAATACCGCACAAAGTAACTGGCAAAACGCCATATGAACTCTGGACGGGTAAAGTACCTTCGTACAAATACCTGAAAGTGTGGGGGTGCCTCGCAAAAGTCGCAGTGCCGCCTCCCAAAAAGGTTTCAATAGGACCTAAAACCGTAGATTGTATTTTCATCGGATATGCACACAATAGCAGTGCTTACCGGTTTCTGGTCCATAAATCAGATATACCGGATATTCATGTAAACACAATTATGGAATCAAGAAATGTATCATTTTTTGAAAATATTTTTCCGTGTAAAGATAAACAAAATCCAAAACGAACTCGCGAAGAGGTTGAACCAACGAACGTGGCAAGCACTTCTGGTACTTCATTTAATGAATCACAAGAGGTTGAAAATGAACCTCGACGGAGCAAAAGAGCCCGAAAGGAAAAATCTTTTGGTGACGATTTTTTAATGGTATTTCTCGCAGAGAATGAACCAAAAACGTTCACAGAGGCCATGTCTACTCCGGACGCACCTTCATGGAAAGAAGCCGTCAATAGTGAGATCGACTCCATTATGCAAAACCATACATGGGAAATAACCGATCTACCCCAAGGGTTTAAATCACTAGGGTGTAAATGGATTTTCAAAACCAAGTTGAAAACCGATGGTTCAATTGATAAATACAAGGCTAGGCTTGTGGTGCAAGGATTCCGGCAAAAAGAAGGCCTGGATTTCTTTGACACTTATTCTCCGGTGACGAGAATAACCTCCATCAGAATGCTGATAGGAATTTCCGCATTGAGAAACCTAGAGATACATCAAATGGATGTTAAAACCACTTTTCTAAATGGTGATTTAGAAGAGGAAATTTACATGAAACAACCTGAAGGGTTTGTCGTTCCTGGACAAGAACACAAAGTCTGTAGACTTGTGAAGTCATTATATGGACTTAAACAAGCTCCAAAACAGTGGCATGAAAAATTTGACAACGTAATGATGTCAAATGGCTTCAGCATTAATGAATGTGATAAGTGCATTTACATCAAAGTTACTCCTAGCGGGTATATTTTGTTATGCCTATACGTGGATGACATGCTCATTATTGGTAGCAATAAAGACATAATCCAACAAACTAAGAACATGCTTAGCGGCCAGTTCGACATGAAAGATATGGGTTTCGCAGATGTAATCCTAGGGATCAAGATCACTAGAACTTCTGACGGAATCACCTTGTCTCAAACTCATTATGCTGAAAAGATTCTTGATAGATTCAAGAAATATACAACCGGGACTGCAAAAACTCCTGTTGATTCTCAACTCCACTTGACCAAGAACTCGGGTGAAGCAATTTCTCAAGTGGAATATGCTCGTGTTATCGGAAGTCTTATGTACTTAACAAATTGCACAAGACCCGATTTAGCACATGCGGTAAACGTATTAAGTCGCTACACGAGTAATCCAGGTCATAAACACTGGAAAGCCATAACAAGAGTATTAAATTACTTACAATATACAAAAAGTTATGGGCTGCACTACGGTAAAGAACCGGCAGTTCTGGAAGGATACAGTGATGCAAACTGGATTTCAGATTCCAAGAACTCGAAATCCACGAGCGGATACGTCTTTACTTTAGGAGGTGCAGCGGTATCTTGGAAATCTTCCAAACAAACCCTGCTGGCTAGATCAACCATGGAGTCAGAGTTCATAGCTCTTGACAAAGCCGCAGAAGAAGCAGAATGGCTTCGGAACTTCCTGGAAGATATTCCACTGTGGGAGAAACCAGTTCCGGCATTACGTGTACACTGTGATAGCCAATCGGCCATAGCCCGGGCACTGAGTAACCTCTATAATGGTAAATCTCGTCACATCAGAAGACGACACAAAACCATTAGACACTTGATCTCAAGCGGTGTAATAACGATCGATTACATCAAATCAGCCGATAACCTAGCGGATCCATTTACTAAAGGTTTGGCTCGTGATCAAGTTTTAAAATCATCAAAGGGAATGGGTTTATTTCCTACAAACTAAAGATGATGTTTGATGGAAACTCCACCTACGTGACTGGAGATCCCAAGATGTAGGTTCAAAGAGATAACTAAATCAAACAAAATCTAAAAGCACAGATAGACTTTTATGTCATTACTCAATTCCCAAGATGATAAGCAGTGCTTCCTGTATATAAATAAGGATAAGCGTTAGCTTTTAATGATTTGAGTCCATAGCTTTGTATGTGGAGTATTACAGGATACTTCTTAAAACAAAGATTTATGGGGAACACCTAGTGAGTGTGAAATGAGGCCGTTTCTAGGAGAAGGAAGTTCAGGCTATATTCTCTAAGTTCACTCACGAATAACCAGGCAAGTTCACGGCCAAAAATGAACACAATAGAGAACAAGGTTCTACGAGAAAATGAGCTGCGTTATAACTGTTGTCTCGGTTTACATAAATATCCGGGTGGTTCAAGACATCATGTTCACCTCCTGGCCAGTAAACCCGACAGATATTAACAATGAGTGGTTCAAGGCTGAAATATGCTACCATCTCAGACACAGTAAATTTTCGTTTATACTCTCGAAAAGTCCTTTTATCGAATCTGTCTAGTCTGTCCAGTCTGTCAAGTCTGTCCAGTCAGTAGAGTTAGTCGAGTCTTCATATGTTTAGAGTAATTCCTATTCATGTGGGGGATTGTTGGACCCATAATTAACATAAATGGGTATCACTTTTGTTGAACCCATATTCATATGGTTATGGGTAAAAAATGTGAATAAGAATTTGAGGCCCAATGTGGTTTCATGATAAAACATGAAAATGTCCCACATTGGAACTTGGGAAAATTCTTCTCAAGTATAAATATAGGATTGTCTCTAGCATTGGTTAACATGCTATGGAGACACAAAGGGGGTTATGCAAAATACCACACACGCGCGCGCGCCGTGCCGTGCCGAGCCGAGCTCGAGCTCGGGCTTGGGTCTTGGGTCTTGGGTCTTGGGTCTTGGGTCTTGGTGAATGTGGGCCTTTGGCCCACGTCAAAGATATTCTTTTTGGGCCAAGTTTTGGACCCAATTAGTCCACCTTTTTGGCCGACGTGCTGCATCTGCAATCTTACTTTCAGTACATCTGGAAACGCAAACAACAAGATGAACACATTTAAGAAGAATATGAAGGAAAAGACAACCGTTTTCTTCGTAGTCCCTAAACTTAAAATGCCACATTATGTACCCAAACTAGTTGAGCAGAGACTTATGCAGTGACCAACTACAAGAGTAAGACTTATGCCATATTGCTACATTATCCAAAGATCACTATCGTTCCTAAGAGAAAACTTGAAAATGCATCAATATTGCAGTAAATTGCATATCAAAGAACTTTCCTATGCAACTTTTTGCTCTTCAGAAAAGACAATTGCAGGCTTTGGAAAATCCATATATGGAATTACAATATGTTGGACCCATAATTAACATAAATGGGTATCACTTTTGTTGAACCCATATTCATATGGTTATGGGTAAAAAATGTGAATAAGAATTTGAGGCCCAATGTGGTTTCATGATAAAACATGAAAATGTCCCACATTGGAACTTGGGAAAATTCTTCTCAAGTATAAATATAGGATTGTCTCTAGCATTGGTTAACATGCTATGGAGACACAAAGGGGGTTATGCAAAATACCACACACGCGCGCGCGCCGTGCCGTGCCGAGCCGAGCTCGAGCTCGGTCTTGGGTCTTGGTGAATGTGGGTCTTTGGCCCACGTCAAAGATATTCTTTTTGGGCCAAGTTTTGGACCCAATTAGTCCACAGTTTTCGTTGACTTTTAGTCAACATTTTACCAAGATATTTTGCGTCCAAAAACTCGAGTTCAAACTCGAATAGAACGAGTCAAAACCGCTCCGGATTTTTCGCCGAAAATCTCGCCACGTGCATGACTCGTAACCGCCCTCGCCTTCCTTCATTTTTCGGCCGCCTCCATTCTTCGAGTTTTATCGTTTTTTCAAACGAAAAATCTCTCTCAAAAAATTCACAGAAAACTCCCTCTCGTCTTTCTCTTCATCAAAACGTAAGTGTCTCGAGAGTATACCGTAGATTCGTTGTTCGCATACTCCGTTTATCGAGTGTTGCGATTACGGTTTTCTCGTGGTTGTATCCTGGGATTCTTAATCGTTGAAAACCGTCACACTACGGGCGATTATAAGAATTAAGGAAAGAGATCAAATCTCGCCTCCACGCTTTTTCGGTTTCTGAACTAAGTTTTCGTCTCGTTTTCTTTCCGTAATTCAAAGTTTTATTTCGCAGTTTTCACATCCGGATTTTCGCATCCTACACAATACAAACAACATTTCCAAAATTAGAGTAATACAAAAATCATGAGTGAAGATTTGCATAACGATCTAACCGAGAGGATGAGTCACGCCGGTGGCCAACGCGACGGACATTCCACTTGTGCCAAAATGGGACACCACCTTTGAAAACGGTGGAAGAAGATTCTGAGGCTTTCTCAATTCTTCATTCCCTTCAAGAACTACACACATCACCCAAATTATATGTAAGCAAAAAAAACGGATTTAAGCGAGAATTAGCATGATTTGCGAAATTTAACATGAAATGAAACTAATTGGCGAAATCAATAGCTTCATGTAGATTATGCAAATTCAAAGCAAAATATCCGAAAAATGTAGGATTGAAATGGTGAAACTGCGAAAAGCAAAAGATCCGACGAACCTGGGATTGAAACGACCGGCGGGGAGACATCTCCGATCATTATTAATTTTTTCCTTTGTTTTAAAAAAAAAATTCATTGGGATTTGGTCTTTCCTTTAATAATCGTCGTTAAAACGACGTCGCTTGGTTAGGGTATATCTCCGGTTATAATAGCCGTTAGATATCATAAATGAATTTGGACCGTCAGATTAAATCATCCTTGTCATTAAAATTAGGCAAAAGTAAATTACGACTCTCTGCACTTTTTCTTCGAGCAAAATCTCATATACATCTCATCTACATGCCTTAACATCAAAATAGTTCGATATACATTTCTTCTTATTTTTAATTTTATTTTTATTTTTTTAATTCAAAATAAGATCAAATTACTAAAAATCTTTATATTTTAAATTTATTACATATATTTGCTCAAATTAATTTTAAATCGAACCAAATCCACTCAAATAAATCGGAATAAGGCCAGTAATATAAATCTAATTAGATATTTTCATATTTTATATTCAACAAGATTAATTCATTTTTTTTTCTCATGTTCTTCCCACAATCCAGAAACATTCATAGTGATCAAAAACAAAAATATTTGTCTTCCTCTTCAACAAATCACACACCATCATCATCGTCATCATCAACTTCTTCATCATCACCATCAATAAAATTCTCCAAACTGAACCACCATTTTCCCTAAAAAATTGATTCTTCTTTGCTCTTTTCTTTCATTTGTTTAGATTTTTTTCCATAAATTTTTCCAGATTTTTCGAAAATTTATTTTTTTCAAGACTTTTTTATTTTAATTTATTTTGCTTAATTTTTCTCTAAATTTTGCTTTGCGATTCTTGTGGTTTAATTTTTCCAGAATTTTGCTTTAATTTTTACAGATTTTTTTCTAGATTTTTCTCCATATGAAATTCTTGAACATGTCGTTAGTCATCGAATAGGTGTAACTATTAATTTCTTGTAGAACTAGTAAAACTATGGTACACCTAGTATAATATTTGACGTCTGAAATTAATGTTTGAATTTATTATATTAATTATATAAATTTAAATATATAAAAGGTATATAGAATTCGACAAAAAAATACTTAAGATTCAACAAAAAATATCTAAGAACCGACAAAAATTACCTAGGTCCAATAAAAGGTATTGTCTCATAATTGTACCATAGTTGACCAAAATTATTAGTTGTATCATTACGTAACATAGTTGTACTTTGATGGTTTAACTTTTAAATAGTTGTATATAATAAAGAACCATATTTTTAGTTGTACTAATGACATTAGATTAATAAAGTGCATGTACTATAATTTCATAAACAAAAAAAATGTTAAATAACAAATTTTTACCATTTTGGTAATTTCAAATTCTTCACATCAACAAACATTAAGAGTATAAAGCATTTGTTTGTAAAAGATGATGTTTAATAGATGTTAATGATTCTATACGAACACAGATTAATACGAACATGTCTTTATATTACAAATAAGCAAACTAAAAATCAAATTAAAACATAATTGCATCACTTAGTTTTACCTAGTTGTACGTTGACAGAAATAAACACAAATTATTCTGAGCCACAAATAACAAAACCAAACACTAAAACCAATTATCCATGCTTCGACCAATATGAGTCGATCCTCGCCCACTTTGGATCGATTCTCGCCCTCGACAAAATAATTCCAAATACGAATGAGCATGAAATTTGAATTATTATACGTCCAAATTTAAAAGATGATTTGGTTTAATCCGGTTCTTTAATTGAATACATTTATTTAAAAAAAAAATCAAACTCTATAAAAGTTTAAAATATTAATAATATTTAAATTTTATAAAAACAAGAAATTTCTATATTAGTAGGGATTTGTTGAAAAATACACCCTTCATTTAAAAATGTAACTAAATATCAATCATCTACCATACTATTCATTTTCTATTGAAAAGAATAAGAAAAAATATTTTATTTTAATTTTCCGATTTTCATAATAATACTAAATTATACCAGTTTTTCTAATAACACATAGTTATACGATTTTCTTATAATTTTTTTTTTGTTCACCAACAGTTTTGATTCAAATATGTTAGGTTCATATTTACACAAAACAACAAACAATCATTAATATATAAAAAATTATCAAAAATCACCTCAAATGAAGATTTAATTTTGTCATCAATAAAATCTCTTGGTTTGTAGAAAAAATAAAGAAAATAAAATAAAAATACATGACATATAGTTACTTTTTTATTTATCTCATTTAATTTTCTTATCAATTTTTAACCTATCAAACTATTTCTCTCCCACTTCACATCTTTTTAAGCAATGTTTATTGACTAAGAGTATTAAAAAATTTTTGACCAATAAGTGTATCTTGACATTTGGTCCTCCCGCTTCAGAAAGCTTCACATCTATCTTTCCCAGGGTTCTTGTAATTTTCTGAACGATGCCGAGGTATAGGGTTTTAGATCTTCAGAGTTATAGTGATACATAGATAATCAGGTAGTTCGAGATTAGGTTCTAATTACTTGTTTATTTTGACTTTCGCAGGTATTACTGTGATTATTGCGATACTTATCTCACTCACGATTCCGTAAGTCTAAATCCAACTTATTCTGTTTGTTTTATTTTCTTGCATTGTAATCGGAGAGCTCGTAGTCGCTGATGAATTTAAGTTCAGTTGTATTGAAATCGATCTCCGGCGGTGTCGGCTAGGTTTCCGATTTAGATTCCAGTTTCGAAGCTGTATGCTCTTTACATATACATGTGGTTCGTTTCTTGCCTTTGACTGGCTTGATTCAATTAATTGGGAAACATGATTTTGTGCTTGGAGCTAATTTGAGACCAATTTTTTTGCAATATGATCTTCTTTTTCTTCCCCAATAGTTTTGTTATCAATGGTTTTGATGCTTTTGGTTTGATTAAGAATCTAATCATCTTTCTCGTATCAGTAAAGTATTTATATTTTATCTCATTTCAGCCATCAGTGAGGAAGCAGCACAATGCCGGTTACAAACACAAGGTACATATAAAGTTTAGAATGTTTTTTGTTTTTTTCGGATGGTGTATAGAATACTTTTCGTAATGTGTAGTTTGATGATTTTCAGGCGAATGTCAGAATATACTATCAGCAATTCGAGGAACAACAAACCCAAAGTTTGATTGATCAGAGAATTAAAGAGCATCTTGACCAAGCTGCAGCGTACAACCAGGTTGGTGCTGTGTTTAATCAGCATATGCTCGCCAGACCTCGCCCTCCAATGATGCTACCACCTGGAAGTATGCCTATGGGTATGCGACCTCCTGTTCTACCTAGACCGATGATGCCTGGTCAAGGTAATATCTCTTACTAGAATAATACCCTGCTTACTGCGCTGATTCACATTTGAAAGTTTTAGTAAACAACTTTATTAGTAATATTTATTCATAAAGAAACATCAACATTGTACGAAACTTTGGGGTTAAATTGTACAGATGATCAATATGAGATTTGAGTGTCACTTGTTGTGTATCATGACTCTTCAGACACTTGCGAAATAGATTTCATCCATTTAAGCCATGTTGGTCAAGCATCTATTAGTATGTTTCATACATAGATATTCCATCACAGTTATTTGAAGTGGAATGTAATATTGTACCTTCTGCAGGTTACATGCCTCCTCCAGGAGTACCACAGATGATGGCACCGCCTGGTGCTCCTCTACCCCCGCCTCCACATAATGGTATTTTGAGGCCACCAGGAATGGCTCCCATACCAGGTCAAGGTGGCGCAGCACCTCCGAATTATAATGGACCTCCTCCACCACCTCCTTATCATACAAATCCAGCTGCTCCACCAAGTGGTAGCTTCAACAGTCCGAATCCTGGTGCTGAATCTCCTGAAAGCAATGAGTAGAGTTAGGTCTTATGAGTCATTTCTCTCCTGCCAAAAATTTTCTAAGCTCTTGTTAAGCACACTATCTTACCTTTTCTAAGCCAATTTATGTGAAGAGGTTTAGAACTAATGTATGTGAAATGCGTCAATTTTTATGTGGTAGATTAAGATTATTTTATCCATTACACTGATGAAGGGGAGAAAATCTGAGTTTTTTAATCTCTTAAAACAAACAGGTTTATGAAAGATTGATAATGCTTCATTCATTACTTGCACCAACCAGTAGATCAGTAAGTAAGAAGAAGTGGAGATGCCGCGGCAAACTTACGTGTTTCTCTGGTTCCTTTTGTCTACAACTGGGAAGAGACCATGGCTGCAACAAGAGAGAACCAAAGAATTGTAAGGAGATATGCATTTGACCAATATCTATTTATATCCATAAAAAATGGTTAGTTCATAGTTACACAAACTAGGATTATAATTTCTGAATTTTAGTGATCTGTGATTGCAAACCTGGCATATTCCAGTTTCTGAATTACGATTCCATTCAGTAAAAGCTCAGAGGTGTAACTTACAGCTCCTACATTACAAGTTTTTATGGAAAGATTACATCTATCAACTTAAAAAAAAAATTGTTAGTAATTTTCTTAGTGTTACATTGACATAAAAACATACAAAGATATGTTTACCTGTTTGACATTGATGATCATTCGATCCATCAGACTCCAAAAGTACACCTGCAGCTTTGGGGTTTGGCTCCCGCAAACATATCGACTGAGCAGGAGCGACACTACCTGTTCCTTCATCTTCATCTTCATCCTCACTATCATCCACCACTTCGTCGAGACCTTCAAATTCCAGGTCCAGTGCTTCCTCATCACTACAATTTCCATTATCTACGAGCTCCGTATCTTCGTAGAGATTTTGAAATGGGGTTTCACGTAACGAGCTATCAATAACTATTGCTTCATCAATCGGCTCTGTATCTTGAAATTCGCCGCATCCGCATCCCAAAATCCCATTAACCTCAAACCCTAAGAGAAATTTCAGAAATGAAAATTTGTTCATCCGTAGCCCATTCCGTCAAAATTCGAACAATGAATCTATCACCTGGAAAGTATAATAGTCCAGATAGAAAAATTAAAATGATCCGTAATCTTAGAACTCACTGTGATCCGAAGAAGCTGAAGGAGACTCCGAATCGGAGGCGAAAACTTCAGTATCGATTTGATTGACCATCGAAACTGGAAATTTAAATCCGTCTACAAAGAATTCAAATCGCTATAAGCGACCAATTCGTGTAGGACTAGAATCCGAGAAGAAACCCTAGAGATTCTGTTGACGATAACTGGCGTTTTGGTAGGGCATTGGCGGGAGAGAGACGAGTCGAGAGCTATGCTGAATGGTTTTAAAAAGCAATTCTTCAATACGATATTTAGGTTAAAAAAAGCAATTCTTCAATACGATATTTATATTAAAATGTCACAGATAAGATCAAAAAGGGCGTTTGGTCTAGTGGTATGATTCTCGCTTAGGGTGCGAGAGGTCCCGAGTTCAATTCTCGGAACGCCCCCTTATCTTTTTTATTTTTTTTTGTAATTTATTTATGCTTTCTAGAAGGAAACGAACTACTTATCCGACATATCATACTGTGTCCATACATCCAATAAAATAGTTTTTTTTTCTTCCTCTTTGTATGCAATTTGGCGAAGAATCTTCAATTCTTCATCTGGTCAAATGACTATTTGTGAATGTTACAACTTAGGTGATTGGCATCATCACTTTGCTTTTCTTCGTCTGCTTTTTTTCATCCCACGTATGTGAACTTGCTAGCTTTAAAAAAAAAAAAAAAACTAAAAATGGATAATTATTAAGTAAAATTGATAAATTAAAAATGAATTTCATAGTTAGATTTACCAGCAAAACATGATATTATAAATTTAGAAAAGTGTAACTTTTTCTTGATTAAAGTCATTTGTTCTCTCATAACACATGTGTAATTCGGACTTTTAAAATCCTATGATAAAATCATTCTTATTAGGTGGGAAACCATTAGGTAACAAATGAAATCTAAACCAATTTGCAAATATGTAGTATGTTGTAAATAAATTTTATATGTTATTCACTCTTCAACTTTATATCTACCAGTACCAACAAAACGATACATCTAATTAGGTGGAAAACCATTAGGTAACAAATGAAACTTGGTCGTATGCAATCCAGCAAATGTTCTTGAATAATAACATTTGTCTACTTAATGTTAGATATATATATATATATATATATATCAAATTATCAATTAGCTTTTTGTCGGCACATGGAGATGGTATTGGTAGGTACGTAATATAAGTGACTACGTAATTATATGTCACTAATAGACAGCTCATAATAAGCACCAACACATGCCATATCATTAGGCTATAACAATCTTACTTTGGGAAGAAATCATCAAATCAACACATGCTTATCTTAGATAACATGTTCCCTTTTTTTTGTATTCATTCATTAACAAAATAATAAGGATCGAGCTTTTTACAAAATACTTACATGCTAGTATGCTACTGGTTCAATCACAGCCCCATTAGATTCTCTTTTCTTTATCTCTCTCCCCTTAAAGGCCATAGCTTTATGTGTATCTCTCCCTATGACTCTATATAATCTATTTTAGACACAAACACAAAGACCCATCTCTTCAAAGACTCGAAATTAGAAGTTAGAAAACAACAAAGCCCGATCTATCTCGGAGCAATACAGAAGACATGTTTCAGATTGGGTCAAGCTCATTTTCCAATATTCCCTCTTCTCCATTTCTGCAGATTTAACAAGAAACAATATTGTTCTAATTTTTCTGTTATATATCTGAAATAGAAAAAATGCATTAATCAGGAGATTGTACGTGGCCAAGAACTTACTCATCAAGGGAATCTCCTCATCTGCATCATCTCATTCAAGTTCAAGGCAAGTCCCATCTTAATCCCATTCAAAAAAGAATCAGAATTTTCTAAATTCCAAAATGATAATGATATTAATTTTTTGAAGAAAGTTAAATAAACCAAACCTATGACCTTTTTAAAAGTTCAGGTGTTGGGTAAATTCTGATATATATTTAATTAAGCGATAAATAAGAATTAACGGGATGTATTGAACTAAGTATTGGGAGAGATTTGAGTTAATGATAAATAATATGTTATTCAAACATGAATTTAAAAATATTTTTAAAAATATAGTGTTATTAGATTATTGAATTTAAAATGTACAATCAAATCTATTTTTATTGAAAATATTTAAAATTTGGATTTAAAAATTTCAGCTTAGATTTCAGAAGATTTTTTAGTTAAAAATACAAAAATAAAAATTCACAATTTTAACTGAGATTTCATTGAATATAATAACAAAATTTATAGTTCACCAAAATTCAACCAAATCATCTCAAAACTCTAAATTTATCCAAATTTTTCATCCAATAACAAAATTTATAGTTCAACTTAGATTTCAGAAGATTTTTTAGTTAAAAATACAAAAATCAAAATTCATGATTTTAACTGAGATTTCATAGAATATAATAACAAAATTTATAGTTCACCAAAATTCAACCAAATCATCTCAAAACTCTAAGTTTATCCAATTTTTTCATCCAATACACCTCTCAATTATGTTTATTAATACTTTTTAGTACTAATAAATTGAATATTAATAGATATCCTTGGAATAACATTTTCTATTTTATTTTATAACAAATGAATCTTATTTGAGATTACTGACTCAAACAAAGGTAATTTATATGGTGTGTGTTTGTGTATATTTATGTCTTTTTGTGAACGTCACACATAAAATAATTTGATTCTGCAAGTTGGTTTGCTTTCATTTGTCTTCTTCGACAAAACCTTATCTTGAAGTTAGAAAGCTTTTACTCTTTCCACCAGCTAAGAAATGTCAAATCTCAAATGTGTTACGAGGAAAAGAAAAAGAAAAATAAACGTGCGACAAAAAAAAAAAAAAGGAGTTTAAGTTCAGAATTCAGGACTCAGGAGATACAAATTTGAACACAACTGTAAATCTAAACCCATTAAAATTACCTTGAAGTCATTGTTTATAATTAAAATATATATAAAAAAAATTAGCCAACCCCTAGACTTTTTTTTTTTAAAGCTATATAAGTCCAACGTTCATATGTATATGTATAAGACCTTAATCTGGGTAAATAATCTACAAATATTGCACTCTAGATTTAGAAATATGAGAAAAGTTTTACCTAATATTAAAACCTAATCTATAGTTGTCGCATTGTGAAAGGAAGCTAGAAGGCAAAGTAGCGCTCATCACAGGAGGAGCAAGTGGGATTGGCAAAGCAACAGCAGAAAAATTCATCAGCCATGGAGCCAAAGTTGTCATTGCCGATATCCAACCGCAGATCGGGCAAGAAACCGCGCAAGAACTCAGTTCAAATGCTGCTTACGTCCAGTGCGATGTGACCAAAGAATCAGACATTGCTAAAGCGGTTGATTTCGCTGTCTTGCTCCATACAAAGCTTGACATTATGTACAACAATGCCGGTATTCCCTGCAGAACGCCTCCTAGTATTATCGATCTTGACCTCAATGTTTTCGACAAGGTACTGATTTATAAGAACATCTGAAAGAACGGGTTTTGGGTAAATTTAGTTTTATATGATCTTCTTAATGTTTCTGCAGGTAATCAACACAAATGTCCGAGGAGTCATTGCGGGAATCAAACATGCTGCTCGTGTGATGATCCCGCGTAAATCCGGATCCATCATTTGCACAGGGAGTGTCACGGGGATTATGGGCGGTTTAGCACAACATACTTACAGCGTCTCAAAATCCGCTGTTATCGGAATTGTAAGATCAACAGCTTCAGAACTATGCAAACACAGGATCCGGGTCAACTGCATTTCACCCTTTGCAATCACAACATCATTAGTGATGAACGAAATGCGACAGATTTACCCCGGCATGGATGACTCAAGGCTGGTCCAGATAGTGCAGAGCACGGGAATATTAGATGGAGAAGTTTGTGAACCGATCGATGTAGCTAATGCAGCAGTTTACCTCGCATCTGATGATTCAAAGTATGTAAATGGACATAATCTTGTGGTAGATGGAGGATTCACAACTGTAAAGAGTTTAGATTTCCCTGCACCTGATCAAGTGAAATAACAAACTCAGATTCATAATTTACAAACAAATGTTCTTGAACCTTCAAAGAAACTCTCCTAAACTAAACTAGTAGACTATTAGAGTAGGCTGGTTTCAACTCTGTCAACAATCAAAATTAATAGCTGCATTTGCGGATGTGAAAGCTCCATGGAAGCTTTCTTGGTATGAAATGGAAGTTAAATCTTGAGCCATCTTCAACAAAATCTCTCCCATATCAGTTTCTTTCTCTAGCCATGAAGTGTAGTAAGACTTAGCAGCTACTTTACTGATCTCCACATTGGTTGGCTCAGGGCAATACTCATCATCTAACCATTTGTGTAGAGTTACTCTCAACCATTCAGATTCCTGATCAAAACATTTCAAGATCAGCAATCGAATGAATCATACCATATCATCGAAGCCAACTCGAATCCAAAAGGTATAAATTTATGAAGAAACAAAGAACCTCAAAAGTAGTATTCAAGCAAGCAACTTTTAAACCAGAAACAGAGGAACCCTAAATCAGCATTCGAGAAAACAATGTTGGGGAAATTTGACACCAGAAGCAGAGGAATTGCAAAAAAAAAAACTAAAAGTCAATTGCTTTTGACGTTTAATGGAAGCGAGAAAGCACCTCAATGGCCTTGAAAGGGAGCAACCACTCGTCTGGAATCTTGAGAGCTTGTACGAGTGATTCTGGGCCTTCCTCTCCTTCATGGACTGAAGATTGAGACCTTTGGAGTTTCAACGACGGAAATTTCGGCGCATATGTTATCGGAAAGCTGACGGATCTTCTCCGAAACGTCGCCGGAAAATCAAGGTGTTTGGTTAATGAGAAAGGATGTGAGTAATCAGAGATTTAGTCGTTTTGGGAGACGTAAGAGCAAACCCATGAGCTCCTTCTTCGTTTCGCGGTCTGTCATTTCACTTCGCTGATTATCTCAGGACAAAAAAAACTCTGTTTGGTGGCTGCAATCGAAATGAGCGAGGAAGATAAGATGACGTCATATTTACATTAAAAGGCTGCTCGTGACATTCAATTGTTAAACCAATAGAGAAAAAAAATATAAAAAGAGGTTTAAAACGTTTCATTGAGATGGCATCAGCTTATGAATCAGAAGGAAACAGAACGAGTCTGTATGAAACTATCACAAAAGCTGTAATTTATTTAATGATCTGTACTAAAAGATTGAAGTTAGAGTATTTCAGGTTAGTCTTATGCGTTTTCTTAGGAGGAACCAATTTCAAACTCTACAAGAAACCTAACTTGAGCTTCATTAAAGAACACTAATAAGTTTTCATAAGTGATGGAAATGCTTCATAAACCGTATCAGAAATTTTGTAAGGTTTTATAAGGTGGTTTATAAAATTTTATATTGATGAATCACCTTTGTTTGTTTTTTCCCCCAGTTTTTCCTGATTAAATCACAGCAGAGTAACATATTATGTTTCCTCCCTTTTTTTAATTGTGTATTAACAGATTTATACTTTTCTTTTTACGGATAAAATACTTAAATCAATGAATATTGTTGCTAAAGTTTTAAACCATAGTGATTGGACGAACATGAGATTTATTTTGTGACGAATCTAATATTAGTTTTGTGCCTAATGATTGAACTGATGAAATTTTGATTTAGCGTAATTAATGAATTATATATAAACGAGTATGCTAATATGTTAAATATGTGATGTATTAATTAAATATCAATACAAAATAATGAAATAGATCGATATTAATAAATTAATCGTTGTAGTTTATATAGTAGTATAAGCATTTGCTATATTGATTATTGCGTGAAATTGTTTGATGTATGTTTAGAAATGTGGAATCCGACTCTATGTTACGTGATGATTGTTGAGTATGTATAGATTGTTAACTACTCATCTTTTTTCTTTCCAGGTTAGTCTTTTTAAAGGTTTTGTTCATTGTTTGAATTCCTAAGATGGTGGTTTTGAGCCAAGTCATGAAGTCAACACATTGGCCAGGCCGTATGGTGGATCAGGTGTTACAATATCGAGAAAGAATCCGTTTCATCATCAACCTCATCAATCACTTTCAACATTTCTTTCGTCTTTGCATCAAGCTCTCTGAGACCAAATTAATCAATACATAAATTACAAGCAAACCAGAAGGAGATAGGTTTTATGATTGTGAATTAGATGTTTTAGAGTTACCAGAGAGAGTAGAGTTAAGCCAAGTAGAAGAATTTGATGTGTTGTGATTTTCACTAATCCACCAGCACTTTGATGTCTCCTTCATCTCGTTTTCGCTCGTAGTTTTTCACCTGCTTCGATTTGTGAAAACATGTAATGCAACAGAGATCTAAACGGTGCCGTATCAAACCTTTTTCCTTCTCTTGTGGTTTTAATGTTGTGGTGTGTTGTGTTATCACTTAGGAGTTTACGTGGCCTCCTATTTATTTGAGTACGAACACGTACACATTTTCGTTTGGCCCCTAGTGGTATTTGAATTGGCGATGAAGAAAATTTCTGATTATTGTAATTAGGTTTTCACTCTTAATGAGATACGTAATCGTTGATAGAAAAAAAGAAAGAAATACGTGATCTGATAATATTTTCTGTATACAGATTTAAATGGAACAAAATCATCCGATGTTTCTTATTCAAACCATTCTACTTAAAACTTAATTTCTCCAAAGTCAAAACTATGAATTAGGTTCCATGAATTGGTATGATAACGACAAGTATATATAAGGTATTCTCAAATGTATTCTCTTTTTTTTTATACATTAGTTTTTTTCTTTTTTGTTATTTTCTATCAGTTAAAACTGTCGGCTACTAAAATTAAGGGAGAGAAAAAAAAAATTCAAAATATGTTTGGTAACATGGGCTTTGGCCGATGAACAAGCCCAATATAATGAATTCTTCTGATCTGCAGTTTCCTTAAACTGTTGTGGTGCTTTTCGCAATTATAAGTATCTATTGGCGGTTTTCTAAAAAAGATAAAACTATAAGGGTATATACAATTACTAGTTAGGTCGGCGATTCCCACTTCAGACTTCAGAGTCGCCGTCAATTACAATTAGGGTTCGTACTTTATTCCCCTTTATGGTAACTCGATAAAATCCCCTGAAATTTTGACTTTTGGAGTTTGTAGCTCGAAGAATCTCGCGAAAATGAAGAAATTGTATCAAAGAAATGAACAAGAGACTGATACAACGAATAGCTCCAAGTTGACGGAGATGAAGAAGAGAAAGAACATGAAGAGATTGGGAGGCGGTGGTCTTTCTCTCCAAACTTTTGCTAACTTGAAATCTCAAAACAATCGCTATAACCCTGCTTTGATCAGTAAGTGTTTCTTCTCTCTTCTATCCAACTTGAAAAGATCTCTCTTTTTTTCTTTCTAAATTATAAATTCTCATCCTTTTTGCATCGAAATTTAGCTAGCTACTTTATTTCTGCTTTAGGGTTAGGAGGAACGTATTTAAGGATTAGGTATTTAGGATTTAGGATTAGGATTAGGATTATGTTATGAATGCTTCAATATGGTTTGTTTTGTTTTCCCAACCTCTTAGCTTAATTGGTATCTCTGTGATGTGTATCGATGATTAGAAGAAAGTAGAAGATTCCAATTTCATTGATTATGTTTCTTTGGTGTTAGTGTTAAGCATCACAAGAGAGCTATTTGGAGTTCCTTAAAGTGTGTTTCTTATTGTTTCATGGTTTTGTTGGGTTTCCTTATGAGCATCAGACTATGCTTGAACTAAGATTGAATGAGTTTTCTTTTGCGCTTTCCTCTTTTCAGAAAAGCAGAAAGAGTTCTACAAGAATGCAAAGTATGTGAGCAAGTTTAGGAAGTCGATGAAGCAGCAGAACGTTCATGATAAGAGTGAGACTGGAGAGAGTAGTAAGGTAAATGATGATGATGTTAAGCAGAAGGGTAAATCTAAAAAGAGAATTGGTGTGGAGGAATTGTACAAGAAGACTAAAGAAGAGATGGAGAAAGTAAGGTTCGAGAGAGAGGCGGCATTTCAGGAGAAGAAGAAAGCTAAAGAAGAGGCTGAATCTCGGAGGAAAATAGCAAAGAACAAAATGATGAGAAGGACTCGACATGGTCAGCCTGTTATGAAATATAGAATAGAGCATCTTCTTGAGCAGATAAAGAAATCTGCTGGAATCGATTGAAGCTCATGACTAGTGCAGGTAGATACAGTGCAGATCAAGAACTCTTCCAGTTCAAGGTTCGAAGACGAAGCCTTTCGTTCATCTCAGATACTGACCTATTTCTTCTTATTTCTTAGTGAGTTGCTTTGAGGTAGCATTGTAGTTTTTTTACAAGGCTTTGTACGTTCCTTACTGTTTAGCTCATGAGTTTTGCTGTTTATTTACAAACTTTATGACTATAAAATCTTATAATGTGAGAACTTTTATTCCAAACTTTAGTACAGACACACAAGGTTTTGTTTAACAGAGTACAAGCTAAGAAATGCTTCTATCACTGATATTCTAACATCTTAGTGAAAACAATATGAAAGAGAGAGAAAATGGAAGGTAAATATCTCCCACACCAATGCCTGCATAACAACTCAAGGATGTAAAGGAAAAAAATGACTAAAGCAGCAAGTTTACTTTATGGCTAGATGTGAAACTCCAATCTCGGGATTCTTGTGTATTGTCCAGACAAATTCAGGCATATCCAATCTTGGTCCTGCGACTGTTCTATATATGTATATCCTCTCAACCGGAGAGCTCTCAGGTCTTGTCTCTGGAGGATGTTCATCAATGACTTCGACATTGAGCCTTGGCATTTTCTGACTCAGAAGCTTGCAAGCACCAAAACTTACAAAGCAAGATGACAACCAAAGGGATCGCATGGTTTCTAGTTTCGAAGCGTTCTCCAGTAGAGAAGTGTCTCCAAAAGGGCAATCTCTTATCTCAAGCTTCTTTAAACTCTCACAGCCTGACAACAAGTAATGGAGCATCAAATCACTGTCTCCAGCAAATGCTACTGATAGCATCCTAACCTTCTTGGCATGTTTCGCAATGTATTTAAAGGCCTTGTCAGTGAGGAGACCAGAGACAGAGAGCCGTTGAAGATCCTTGCATCGCTCAGCTATGGCTTTGAATCCTTTATCAAGTGGCTCATGTGTTTTGTAATCAGGAGCAAATGGCTCTATCACACAGAGACGGAAGCACTTGATATTCGGACGGTTTCTTGCTATGGTAATCAAAGCTGCGTTTGTGAACTGGACACAGAAGTAGAGAATAGACTCAAGCTTTGGACAGCCTTGAGACACAAACACTAAGCCTTGTTCCGTCAGAGCTACGTTTGTTGCATCGAGATCTGGTACAGATGGAAACACCCTCAGTTCTCGCAGTTCCTTGCAACACGAAGCAACAGTTTCAAGACCTTTGTCCTCTATCAAGTCCATTACCTGCAGAAAATGTCTCATTAGCAAAGAAGCAACATAATTGGGAGACTCAAAAAGAAACTTGAAAGTGAAAGATTAAATCCATAATACTTACCCATAGCTTCTGCAACTTCGAGCATCGACGAAGAAGCTCAACAAGATCAGGCATTCGGACAGTAGCGTAGCTCAAGTTCAACGATGTAAGACCAGGACAGACAGAATAAAGTGCTGGAAGATACTCAGGGAGAACATCCCAGAGACCAGACAAGCTCTTAAGTTGCTTACAGTTTGCAAAAGCTTCTGATAACCTTGAAAACGCTTCTGGTTTCAGTTCAGCTGAGAAAGAACCTGTGCCGAGCTCAGTCAGTTGTGGAGCACGACGAAGTAAGCTCTCGAGTCCATCTACAGTCACAGCTGGATTCAACTTGAGAGACTTCAGGTTAGGACTTCTGCTCACGAGACGCTCTAAGTCTGAGAGTTTAACCTCTGAATCTAAACAAGAGAAGTCAAGAGAGACCAGAGAAGTTGAAGTTTCTGGGAAATAGCTAAGCCAATCTCCTCCTAGATCTTCAACAATGCATTCTCGTAGTTCCAGCACTCTCAAGTTTCTATTTTTAAAATCAGACAAACACAAAAAACCAAAGTTATTACTATGAGATTTGACTTAAAAAAGAGTCTTTTGTTTGTGTTCGAACCGAACCTGCAAGTAGCTGCAATAGCAGCAATACCATCAGTGGAGAAACCTTCACAAGAAGTCAACACAAGAACTTTAAAATCCTTAAACGAAGCAGCAATCAACTCCAAGCACTCATCAGTCACCACCATTCTCTTCAACCTTATCTCCTCAAGGGACGGACTTTTCTTCGCCATGGCTTCAATCCACGGCCAAGCATAACCACCCCAACCGTCAGGAACCAAATTATAGTCGGCGAAGTGTGGCTTCCCCTTCAAAGTCAGAGATCTCATCTCCGGGAACCGTCGAGCAACCGCAGCAGGACTGATGGCGTAACAGTTTCCAACAAAGACTCGTTTCCTAGTCTTCCGCTCCGTTTCGAACCATGACTTGCAGACCAGAGAAACTGAGTTCCGGTCCTCGTTGGAATCAATGAAGGAGATGATATACTCCAGAACCTTAGATGGTAATCTGAGATTCATGAGAACAGAGACAAAGAGAGAGAGAAAGATGGATTTTTTTTTTGAGATTTGATAGAGTAAGAGTGATCTAAATCTAAAGAATGAAGCTTTTGATATATATAAAAGTGTGCAAGTGGAGAAAGACAAGAGAATCGAAGGAGACAATGTCCATGTGAGACCATTAATAAAGTCGAGCTTGCACCCATGTGAGCCAATAGTAGGTCTCACTAATATAGTTAGTTGCCTTAATCATAATTAGACCACTGATCATCACATGTGTAGTTCTCTGTGTCATATGATTCCTGGATCTAATCATTTTATAGAATACCCAATGCACAAATGATCTCAGATTTGGTTAATTAGTAATTTACTTAGGATTAGTCTTAAAGTAAGTTTTTTTCTGTTTAAAGTAAGTTTTTTTTCTGTTTAAAAATATATTTTAAAATATAAATGACTAAAAATTTATTTGCTCTAGTATTTTAATTTATCGACATATGATACCACTATTAATAATTAGCTAAAAAATAAAAAAATACTTAATAATATTTTTTTAATAATGTAACAGATGATTGATATATATATATATATATATATATATATCTTACCGCTGTTTTTAACCAATCAATTTACAACTGAATTACTTTTCATAAATTATCATCATTTTGGACGTTGAAAACATTTTTATTATTCTTTATTTTTCATAGAAACATTTTTATTATTCAATCCGAGAAGATGTGGCAAGCTACATAGTGTGCACCAGTGTTATCATCTCTTATAGGGTTTTCATATATTGAAATATTTTTGGTTTTTTTTTGTTACAAAGCATGAGTACAAGGATGATCGATAGAGTAGCAAAGAAGTTTATGATCCCAATTGGTCCACTTCCTAAGCTTTACTTTTGGTATCAGATTGATTGAGATTATGTGGAGGAGATGCTGAAAAGCCATAATTGTAAGAATACTTGGGTTAGTGCAAAGGTGAAATGGAGCCAAAAAAAGAAAGAATAACTTCTTGTCTTATCTACACGTGTCACATATTGAACACATCCAACAAGAGAAAGATGTGTCTGAAGCTCCGTCGCTACTCCATGAGTTGGTTTAGCCAAGCTCACTACAGTAAACCCAGAAACGACGTCGTTTTATGATCAATCAGCAATGCTGATGAAAAGTCTTCACTTGTTGTCTTCCTCAATCTTCCAGCGCTTCGCTTCTCGCAGCATCGCATCTTTGTCTTCTTTATACAGAAAAAGAAAATGCGTCCGTACACATAATAATCCTTCGTTTGATTTCCCTTTCCCGCCGATTCTCTCTAAACCCATTTCCTCAGGCAAGGTCTTAGCCATGGCGGAAGAGACTTCTTCTTCGACATCTTCAACATCTCAGAAACATACCAACCGTTTAGCCGCTGAACAAAGTCTGTATCTTCTTCAACACGCGCATAATCCGGTAATCAATTTGTCTTCGTTATTTCTCTTCTATAAAAGTATTCATCTTTTCTAATATTCATACAAGGTCCTAGAGATAAAGAGAACGCATTTGTTTTCAATTAGGGCATCTTTAGTTTCAATTAGGGAGCTTTGTTGCATAACTCGTTTAGTTTGTAGATATAGCTTTTCACCAATCGGTTTTTAGAACTTTATATTTTCTGGATTCATTTCATGGTTTGGCTTCATGGTTTATGTGAAAAAGGTTGATTGGTATCCATGGGGAGAAGAAGCTTTTGAACTAGCAAGGAAGAGAGACGTGCCTATCTTCTTATTAAGTTGTTTACTTTATCCTCTATTGATCGTTCTAATTGTTACTGGATTTTCCTCTTCTTATCAAGTTGCTCGTGACTTTAGTTTTATGACACTAATTTGGCACTCTTTTGTTTTCAAAATCTCTTTTACATGGAATCTTAAAGTTGGATACAGTACCTGTCACTGGTGAGACTTAAATAGCTTTTTGGATTTTGAGTTTGACTTCTTCTTTTATTGAATTGAAGGAGTAAGAGAATGAATGACATGTTCTAGATTCTGGATTTATTAGTATAAACACTGTTCTTTCCTCATAGGTGTAAGCCTATTTAATAATTGTGTTAGAGGAAAGTAGGGGACGTTTTTAGTCTGAATTCGTGTTCTTGTTTGAGATGTCAGGGAGTATAAAAGCAGAGCAAAACGTATTTTTGAGTACATGTTAATCCTTTTTCAGGTGCCATGTGATAACTTTGAAGATGATTGAGTCATTTGAAGATGAAGAAGTGGCGAAACTCTTGAATGATTCGTTCGTTAGTATCAAGGTTAGAGTTTAAGACGGAAAATTCTCTTCTGGCTGGGAAATATAAAATGACGTTTTGAGGCAGATTCTTTGAGCTGGTTGCCGTTGAAACATTTTGCCAATTTCTTGTTTAATATGTCGGTGCAACAGGTGGATCGAGAAGAGTCGCCTGATGTTGATAAGGTAAGCCACTTTCTGCAACAGAAGAGCATTTTAATGCAGCTGTCTTGAAGAAATTCCCCAAAATTCAAAATCTCATATACTTTTCTCAGTACTTAGTTTCAGAAATATCTTTTCTAATTTGGCTCAATCATGTTTTGGGTCAAACTAAAACTTTTATTTCTTTCTTGGGAGAATATTTCTGTGTTGGGGTACCTCCAGAGTGAGACGCAAAACCAAAAAAAAAAAACATAGTAGACCTGTACTGAAATAGTTCTAGCTGGATCAATGTCTAGTAATGAAAGTAGTCTTGACTATGTTCGTCCAGGCTTCTGTATGGTGGAGGCGGGTGGCCATTGTCGGTCTTCCTTTCTCCTGATTTGAAGCCGTTAATGGGTGGAACCTACTTTCCTCCAAATGACAATTATGGAAGACCAGGATTCAAGACTCTCCTTAAGTAAGGAAAACCATTCTTGGCTGAAATTGGTTTTGTTTTCAGTAAAGAAAAGAGTATGCATTTAGAAAAATGGGCTCTTGGTGAAAACTATAGTGATTCAACTATATTCTCCATGTTTTCTTTGGCTTTGGTTCAGGAAGGTGAAACATGCATGGGACAATAAGAGGGATACGCTTGTGAAGAGTGGTACATATGCTATTGAAGAACTGTCAAAACCTTTATCTGCAAATGCTGGAACCGATAAATTGCCAGATGAGCTTTCTCGGTCGGCTGTGAGTATATGTGCAAAACAAGTATGATTCGACTCTAGTGTACTCTTGGAAAAATACGTGTGATTGATATATCAACATGAAGAGGCCTTTTAACATTGAGTGTTTGTGTTCAAGCTTTCCCGAGGCTATGATTTTAGAATTCGATGGGTTTGGATCTGCACCAAAGTTCCCGAGGCCTGTTGAGATCCAGCTAATCGTGTCATGGAACGGTCTTGTTATCTCGTCTTTCACAAGAGCTTCCAAGATTCTTAAGGCTGAGCCTGAAGGCACCAAATACTGCTTCCCTGTGGTGAATAGTCAGGTAATGAACTCTACAATCCTCCTTTCTAATTCTTCTTCTATGGTTGATTCTTCTTATTCAAATTCTCATTTACAGCCAGAGGATTACATAGAAGTTGCCAAGAAAGCAGCTCTGTTTATCAGAGAGAATCTCTATGATATGCAGTCTCGAAGATTACAACACAGTTACAGAAAGGGACCATTCAAAGCTCCTGCCTTTTTAGACGATTATGCTTTCTTGATCTCTGGTTTGCTCAATCTCTACGAGAATGGAGTTGGGATCAAATGGCTTAAATGGGCGATTAAACTTCAAGAAACCCAGGCAAGTGAAATCTCTTTACTAGCTTGATTTGTTGAAGTTTTTAGTTTTGGCTTTAAAAGTTAAAAATATTTTAGGATGAGTTATATCTTGATCGAGAAGGAGGAGCCTACTTCAATACTCAAGGACAAGACCCATCGGTTCTTCTCCGTGTAAAAGAAGATCATGATGGTGCAGAACCTTCAGGGAACTCTGTTTCCGCTATTAACATTGTGAGATTAGCTTCCATAGTCGCCGGAGAAAAAGCTAACTCCTACCTTAACATCGCACAGCGTCTCCTGGTAAACAAACAAACAACTGACTCCCTTAGCTATTCATCGTTACTGTTTAAGTAAGTATTACTGAGTCTCTTGTTGTTGTTTTTGCAGGCAGTCTTTGAATTGAGGTTAAGAGAAATGGCGGTGTCAGTGCCATTAATGTGCTGTGCTGCAGATATGATCTCTGTTCCATGGAGGAAACAAGTTGTATTGGTTGGTTCTAAGTCTTCTGAAGAGCTTAACAACATGCTTTCTGCAGCACACTCGGTCAATGATCCTAATAAAACGGTAAGAGTTTAAAATGATCCGAATTCCTCGATCTAAGATTTGTGATTATGGGCGGTTTTACTGGGCAGGTGATTCACATAGATGTTTCGAGTTCTGATGAAATGGAGTTTTGGGAAGAGCATAACAACAATGTAGCTGAGATGGCGAAGAAGAACAGAAACTCAGAGAAAGTGGTGACTCTTGTTTGTCAACACTTCACTTGTAGTCCTCCTGTCTTTGAATCTTCTTCTCTCATTCGCTTACTCTCCAAGCAAACAAAAAGACCATGTTCTAATCATTGCTTGTGCTGTAAGGAACAAGATCTACGTCTTCTCTGTCTGTAACAGAGTTGATAAATAAAGAAGTTAAAACAAACTTTGTATGAGGTTTGTTTTGGTTGAACTAAACCGGAATTAACCGAATTTGGTCAAAAACCAGAGCTTGACGATTCCTTATCGTCTCTCCTATCTAGAGCAACGGAGAAAACTTGATTCGAACGATCACCAAAAATGGCATCTCACACTTCGACTCTACACACTTCTCCTTCTACCTTCAATCTCTTCTTCTCTCATTGTCGTAATCCTTCTCCGAGTTTCTTCACTCTTCACTTTCCTCGTCCCGTAAAAATATCTGATTTTAACTTACGATGTTCAGTCTCAGTCGAGAAAGAAGTTCCCGAAACCGAAAGACCTTTCACTTTCCTCAGAGACTCAGATGGTGTTACCCAATCTTCTTCTTCTTCTTCGTCGAGACAATGATATGAGGTGCTCAGAATAAAGTCTGTGAAGCCATTGAAGCAGTAGAAGGAGGTCCCAAATTCAAAGAAGATGTTTGGTCTCGAGCTGGTGGAGGTGGAGGAATTAGTTGTGTTTTGCAAGACGGAAATGTCTGGGAGAAAGCTGGAGTTAATGTCTCTCTGATTTATGGTTTTATACCTCCTGAAGCTTATAGAGCTGCTAAAGCCGCCTCGTCTGACCAAAAACCTGGCCCTATTCCTTTCTTCGCCGCCGGAATCAGCTCGGCACCTTCTCTTTCTATCTCACATTCGTCGACATTACTGTTGAATTGGTCTTTTAAGGTTGATCGTACATTCATGTCGTATTACAGGTTTTGCATCCTAAGAACCCTTTTGCTCCGACTCTGCATTTCAATTATCGCTATTTTGAGACCGATGCTCCAAAAGGTAAAACTTTAATTCTCTTTTGAGTATTGTAAAGTTCAAAATTTTTGGTTGGATGAAGCATTTGATTGCGAATTTCACGTGTAGATGTTCCTGGAGCTCCGAGGCAAAGGTGGTTCGGTGGTGGGACTGATTTCACACCTGCTTATATCTTCGAAGATGATGTCAAGCATCTTTCGTTCGGTCTTTAAACTTGATCCCTTGTTCTGAAAGTTTATAGAGGGTTGTGATTTGGTGTTGCTCATAGAACCATCTTTTTTTGGTAGGTTCAAAAGCAAACCTGTGACAAATTTGATCCATCCTTCTGTCCTCGGTTCAAGAAATGGTGTGATAACTACTTTTACATCAAGTTATGCAGTTAATTTAACGCCATTCTGATTGTTCTTTGAGATCTTAGCATTTTTGTGGAACTAAAGACCTTAGGTTTAGAGTCGTGTATTTGTACGGATAGATAGATTTAGAGCCTCAACGTTTGGTTAGGTTGATGTTGTGATAAGTTGTTGCTTATGGTTTGAAAACATTAAAAACTTAACGGTCTTGCCTGCAGCACCGTGATGAGAGGCAAGGGCTTGGAGGGATATTTTTTGATGATTTGAATGATTATGATCAGGAGGTGCTTCTGTCATTTGCCACTGGTAGTGACCAAGAGAAAGCTTATGAGATTTTGTTTTTAGAAACTTCCTACTTGGCTGTTTGAATAGTGAGGTGATTTTTGCAGAATGTGCAAGCTCAGTGATACCAGCTTCTATACCCATCGTAGAGAAACGTAAAGACACACCATTTAACGAGCAACACAACACATGGAGTCGTTTTTTCTTCATCAAGATCTCAATTCTCAGACACAGAGCTTATTCACTCTCTTGTCAGGTCTCTCTAATTCCTATAAACTACAATTTGGAAATCAATCCTTAGAGGTATATATATACACTTACACATAGTTAACATTTTCTTCTTCTGCAATTTGCTCTCTGCTTCACAGTTTTTCTAATATTGTGACAGATTTTGTCAAGCAAAAAGGGACTTTTGAAGAATCATCTTCTACCGTTTCACAACATGAGAACCCTGGAACTGCACACACGTTTCAACGCACACAATGTTCAAACACTGTCATGTCTGTTCAAGAGCTGTCCAATGCTAAACATACTTACCCTCAAAATTATTAATGATCAAACAAGTGAAAGAAGGGTAAGTATTGAAAGAAAGATAGCTTCGTTTTTCCTCTTTCTAGTTTTAAATGAATTGTCTTTGATTTTTTCTTATGTTTTTCAGCAATGGAATAAGGACTTGTGGGATAAGTTTAACTCAGAGATTCAGTACTGGGAATCTCAAGCCTATGAATTGGATTCTTTCTTGAATCGCTTGGAATTTGTGGAAATTCATGGATTCTTAGAGTGCGAGAACGAAATGAGCTTCGCAATCTTTCTGCTGAGACATGGAAAGGCTTTGATCAAGATGACACGTCGATCTAGTTTCCTATGTAGAGACTCTCTCCGAAGACAAATGATAAGGTCACAGCTAACGGGATTCTCCATAGCTTCTTCCAAAGCCAAAATCTCATTCCATTAAAAGTTTCTGCATAATCTCTGTTTCAGGACTTAGGTTGATTAGCTATTACAGTTTCTTTTTCTGTTGAAGTCTTATGCTTCTTGAGAAAAAATACAGAAAAGCTAGCTAATTGGCTCAAGTGAATGTTGAGAGCTATTATTATCTTCCATCTTCAAGAGTTATGGTAAGCTCATTTTGGGAGCAAGTTTCTGGTTTGGTAGATGAAGAAGCTTTGCTTGATGAAGGACAGCGTCTAAGGACATACGCCGGCTGTTTTGGATTTGGAAGAGTAGCACTATTGCTGCTTCCAAGCATGAAAACAACATTTGACATTGTTGGACGATCATTAGGATCTTCTTGTATACAAAGCAGTCCTACGTACAAGCACTTCAAGAATTCCTCGGTTTCGCAGGTTTCCTGCAAAGCCTGATCCAATAACTCAATTCCTCTTTCCGCTTTCCAGAGATCCCACGCCTGCACATATATATACATGTTTCTCAGTCAAGTTTTAAAAACAAGTAATGTGGATAAACAATTTAGTCTCAGATCCCTCACATAGCCTAGAAGGCTTAATGATTTCTCTGGTTCATAAAACCCGGTGTTCCTCTTCCCGCTTATAGTCTCAATCACAACCACGCCGAAACTAAAGACATCTGATTTGAATGAGAAAAGACCTTCTAGAGCATACTCTGGAGACATGTATCCACTGCAATACAAATACACCAACATGTTTTAATATACCATAAAATACTAAGGAATGGGATGCTAAGGCAAATTGAAGTGTTAAGAACTTACTAGGTTCCAACAACTCGATTAGTATTGGCTGAAGTTTCACTGCTTCCAAATATTCTAGCCAAGCCAAAGTCAGAAATCTTGGGATTCATCTCCTCATCTAACAGAATGTTGCTCGTTTTCAGATCCCTGTGGATGATTCTCAGTCTAGAATCTTGATGCAGATAAACAAGTCCCCGAACGATTCCTAGAATGATATTATAACGCATCTTCCAATCCAATCACTGGCACACCTTTCGGTCTGAGCAAGAACCAGATATTTTGTATTAAGAACTGAACTGAAGAAAGACTTATTAGAGAAGTGACAAGGCTATTGGCTTACCAAAAATGAAGAAGTCTAAGCTTTTGTGTGGCATGTATTCATACAGTAACAGTTTTTCTTCTCCAGCAACACAGTAACCAAGAAGTCGAACAAGATTCCGGTGTTGGAGCTTAGCAATCAAAACAACTTCATTCTTGAATTCCTCCAGTCCTTGACCCGAGCAGCGAGATAGCCTTTTCACAGCAATCTCTTGATCTCCAGGAAACATGCCCTGAGTCACACAAGCCATGAAACATTTCAAGTTTTTATTAAGAGAGAGTCTGAAACCAAAATCAGATCGAAAGTTGAAAAACATTCAAACCTTATAAACCGGCCCAAACCCTCCTTGGCCTAGCTTGTTTGCAATTGAGAAGTTGGATGTTGCAAAAAGGATGGTCTCAAGCTCAAAACAAGGAACATCTATGCCTTGAGTATCATCTTGTTTAAACCTTCCCGACTCAATCAAATCTTTGATATGTCTCTCACTGTCACATACATGAACTCCTCTTGGTATGCTTCCTAGTTCCTTGTTTACTTTTCTTCTTTGCAAATATACATAAGAAGCAGTGCTTGACAGAACAACCAGAATGGATGCACTTGTAAAAGTCACCACAATGATCAAAACCACCGGTGTTTTAGCTTCCCCGCATCTTCCTCGAGCTCGTTCTACATGAGAGCCATCATTAAATAAAACGATACAGTAAGAGTTTGAAATGAGTTTTGTTGTCATAACTTTACCTTGAGTGCAGTTTAGATTGAATCCATCCCACATAAAATCATGATTGCAGAAGCACCGCCTCTTGCCGTCTCCAGATTTACTGCAAGATGAATTAGGCCAGTCTTTACAGTCTGCAGATAAAGAGCAAGTTGGCTCAAGCGGAGGATCCCAACGAATCTCCATTTCAGTTCCACCAGTAACCATGTCTGCATTGCACTTCCCCGTGAGATGAAAGGCGAAGATAGGTTTAACTCTGAAATTCTGCTCATCTGATTTTCAGTTGTGCAGTTTGCTACCACATCTTTTATTTTGATTAAGAATCTGCGAGTATCTGGACTGATACTTGTAACATTGTATAAGCTGTTAGACACTTTGAAAATGACTTGACCAGTCGACATATTGCAGTTGAAACTAAGGTAGTTACTGTCGCCACATCTAGGAGCCGTGCTCAAGGGATATGGAATAATATTCGTGCCGCAGGTCATACAACCTCTACTGGTCGACTCTGCAGAATTTAACAGCAATTTAACCATCAGCAATTATATATCCTCATGCATTTTAAAAGCATTTCATATATTTTGACATCAATAGAGATAGCTTACCTATATCGGGAACTGCTACCCGAATGAATACGTTGCGGCTACCTAAATAGCCTTCCTTGAGATTATTGAGATCCTCCAACCAGATCCAGCACTTGGCATTGCTTTGAAGTCTATCAATCTCTTCATATGAGTAAGCTTGGCATTGGCAATTGTTCAAACACTCTGCTCTGCATTCTTTTTCATTATGTGCATCAAATTGCGAATCCGGACTTCCTACTTCAACCACACTCAGGTTCAAGAACATGTCTCCCACCACAACACCATCTTTACCACAGATCTTTGACTCCCTGGAGCATCCACCAGAAAAATCTCCCTTGGCCCATTTCTCCAGGAAATTAGGCCTAAAACCTGGCAAACACTTACACATCTCCTCACTCTTGCTGTTACAGCTACCGAAATTTCCACAAGCATTGTAGACACTACATTCATCTCTTGGTTCAGCCCAAATCTGTGCCCAGAATCTTTCTCCGTCTAACCTGAAGTACTGAGCTTGACCAGAAGAACTCATGATAAATCTTGTATTGGTATACAAAGATGTGAAGAGAGGAGGCACAGAGGCATTGTGACCAGTTACAGTCTCTGTGAAATTGGAAAGAAAATAAGAAATTGCGTAAGGCATCTCGTCGGATCCAATGAATTTACCCGAAATTCCGGATTTCCAGTATTTTATTGATCTTTTCCAAATGATGAACTGCTTGTCTTCTTCTTGATTCATCTCAAAGGTGAAATTTCCAGGTGATGGATCGTTGAAGCTTCTCCATGATGATAAAGTCATATTCTCATCCATCTTCATTCCAGGGAGAAACGTGTCAGTAGGATTCTGAAAACTCTGCCAAACCACATTTGCTTCATCTCCATCTCTCATCAACACAAGATTACCATCATCCATCATCTTTACCATTCTCTGCGCAGAGACTAAGGAAGGTTCAACATTGGTGCTCCAATACACTCTTCCCTTAGAATCAATGACTTCAAGATTGCCATCTTTAGAGATAGTGAAAATGCCAGAACGGTCAAGAACCGGAGCTTCACGGTTTGCTACCCAGACAACAGTAAGTGGATGTAAATGGTAAAACCAAATCCCACAGTACCTTCTTCCATCGAAGCTTCCATTAGGAGTGAAGAAGCCGAGCTCGAATCTCTGACCAGCTGAAACAAGAGTGTCTCCGTGGCTATCATTGATCAATGTTGAACCTTTGAGCAATTTCATGGAGTCTTGAACTGCAACAAAGCAATCTAATCGACAAACATTCAGCAAAAACATATAGAAGAAGACAGATAGTATCATTTCTCTGACCAGTACAGACCATGTCTTACTCATCTAATATCTCCATTTTGTCTTCTTAAAAACTCGAAGCGTGTCCGAAGAAAAAAGAAAAAAAGTTTGCCTCGACGTCAACGAGAGACCCACCTCGAAAAGTGTATATGTGGAACGCAGCTACTGATGTGTTTTAACTTTTAAGATGTTTCCAAGAAAAAAGCAGAACAAGTCTCACTAGAGCATCTGAAGCAAGCCATGAAAGTAGTAGATGGAATACTACTTTACACTCTCTTAGCTACTGTATGTACATACACAAGTGATCAGTTCACGCACTTTGTGTCAACTTTTTCGGCGATGGATCTATATATAATTAAAAAAGATCCAAAATACGTATTTTAAGTATGGTTTATGTACAGTGATAGAGAGAAAGGGGTACCTAAACGTGAATTATTGTGAAAAGAAGGCAATGGTATTGAAGAAGTCAATGTTTTGTCCTTATTGGTGCTTTTAAAAGAGTGGAGATTGACCCTGCAAACTTTGTTAACCAACTTTTTTCCGGAAATTTTGTGAGTTTTGACTTTTGACAAACGCAGGACTTGTCTTTGAAAAAAATGTTTTGATTTAAAAAGCGTAAAAGGCAGCTTCAGCTCTGATTAAACAAAAGAGAGTTGTAATAATGTCCTATGAAACATTACTGTTAAAAGTAGATTCACAAACAACTTTGTCTCGTGCCTAGTTTGTTTATTCCTCTCAAAATATTTTCGGGGGATATCCATTTTCCGGACAAGACAGATAAGATATCCCAACACAGCGGCATCTTGATACCGCCAGGAAGGGGAAAAACAAACTCGTGTTTCATAGATATACCTTTAAACGGTATAGCAGTTTCAAGTTCCTAGATGGAAATCCTTTTGCTCACAGGTATTGTTTTTTTAGCCTTCTTCTTTATGAGAGTTGTATTGGTTCACCACATAGACTCTTTAACTCCTCTTCCAAGACTTTATGCAACTTTGCTTCGGTTCGCCGATAAATCCATGCATTAGCATCACGGTCCCAGTCAAATCTAGAAGGACCACTGCAGCGAAACAATATGAAAAAAAGGAAGAATGAAGATCACATCAATTTGAATCTAAGATGTGGAAGCACAAAGTCAAGAGCAACAATATACAGTCATAAAAGGTTTCGATTTCTCCATAGGTTATAAGTAAAAAAACAGAAGATACAGCAGAACATGATGATCCTGAAGCAACATTCATTCAATTTAGACGCCTAACGTTAGCAACTTTCAAAAGGAAAGCAAGAATCTTTACCTCACGGGTGAAGACATCCAGATTTGTCGATTAGGAGTTTGCTTATTCAGTACATATGTGCCTAAAGCTCCAAGCTTAAGGGTAAGAACTTCATTCTGTTGAAAACAGCAAAAGAAGTGACTTTATAAGATTTCAAAAGATAGGAACAAGATCGTAAATGCATAGAGTTTTTATCTTTACCCCATAATCTATGTCAAAACCATCAATCTGGACAGTATCACCATAATCCTGAATATGAATCATGTTGTTCCAGTAAGACATTGTAAGTAGGAACAAAGTATATAAGGTTATTATAATCTAAAAGGAAAACGAAAGAAGAGCACTAGAAAGGAAAAAGTCTCCAGCTTTAAATACCTCAATTTTCTCGAGTAGGTCATCTATTGTGATGTTGGCTAACCTGTGAAACTCATCCTCCTGCAAAACCGAACTGTTTTTTTCTTTCCGATTGTTCATATTTTTCCATGAAATTAACGAACAGATACAATAAAGGAGATCAAATGAGGATTAAAGTACCTATAATCTATAGAAGCAGGACCTTGAGAAGAGAAGCTTCTGGTAGTATAAGAATCTTGGCGGTTGCGAGATTCTATTCGCCAGAAGAAATCCAACGGCTCGCTAGTTTTCTGAATTAAATAGCTTGAAGATCTTACGTCATTGCTATGGAGAAGGGTTGGAGAAAGCTTGAGAGACCTCGTCAATTTCCGTAGAAACCTTGAAGTTGTAGCCATGGCGGTTCTGTCACAAAAAAACATTCGACTCCTCTCGTCTTATTATTCCTTGTCCAATTTAGGCCCAAACTTAGGTCTACCCGGTTCAAGTCTTTCTGATGTTCCGGTTTAGTAAAACTGGTCCGGTTCTCAAGAGTTTTGTGTGCCAAGCAGTTTTCGTAAACCGGATTATCTTCCGAATGATGGGTTTGACTGGCCGTATAATCTTTTTATCTTACTAGGTAGGGGTTGCTCCGCGCAGATAATGCTTATGTGTGCTCCATAATTACATTATCAAGATGAATTTTAACATATTGATTTTATAATGCACTATTTTCCTAATAATAATATAGCTAGTAAATATGTTTTTAGGAAAATTTAAGACAACTGTATGTCTATAGTGTTTAGATGAAAAATTAAACATAAACAATGCATTATTTGTTTGTTTTTATGTTTTACAAAGAGCAATTTGATTTTTTTTATTTTGTAAGACAATATTAAACCCATCAAATAAATATTGGTCTTTTCTGTTATCATTTTCTCGAACACAAAATCATATTCGTAACGTTAGCTTGTGCAAATTAGACAATGATATGCTACTCTCCCATGTCTCCATTGATGAAAAGTGGAAACCCAAATAAACTATTCTATTTCTTAAACTTTGAAATAACTTGTTTTCGTGATTGTGAAAAATTCCAGAATTGGTTAAATATGTGTATCACTACATCTTAGAAAATATTATATATGGAAACTCATGAAAAACTACTAATTATACTACTACTTTTTCCTTTCTCCATTGGTATATTTACCGTCATTACACATACAAACACTGTCAGCAAGTCTCCACTTTCATTTCGTCTTATCCAACCTATCATATTCCGACCTTTACAACTCCTCCAGTTCAACAGCAGAGCTCTCAATAGCTATTTCTTTCCCTGACTCCGTGGACCGTATACTCCTGAATAGCTATTTTTTGCTGATGTGGATGCATTCAGAGGTCTCAAATAGGTCCTTTTAGTTAGTAGAGATTAGTGTATACATTTTGTAAATATATGAAAGATAAATTTAACCGATGTTTTTAAAAAATATGATGTCAAACAATAATTATAAAACATCTAAACATTCTAAATCCAAACTAATTCAAAAAGAAAACTCTAAGAAGTAAATAGCCAACGAGAAAAAAACTAACAATGCATCACATCAACTAATTTTGGTTATTTAAGAGATATTTTTTGAGGTTTTGGTTAAAAGTATATAAAAATTAAGAAAATAGATCTAAGATGCTAACCTTAGTATCAAATGTATATTGAATCTAATATGGTCAACGATATTTGACATGTACTACAAGTCTACAACCATAAGAAAATAGAACAATAAAATTGGACATATATAAGTGTTCGGCAAGGCCCTCTTCAGGCCCACACAAGAAAAACCATTATAACCTCACATTATCTCTCATTGGAGCCTTAATTGATCATTTTTCTCAACTCATATTTTCATCTACATTTCTTTAATCTCATTTATCCCTTTTTAAAAATAATATGTAAAAATCATTTTACCTTTGTTTTCCTTTTTAGGGTTGAAGCTTCGATTTTTTCTAAAATCTCTTTGAATTGGCACTAAGCTTCTCAATTTGAAACATACTCCACCTCTGTTATTCTCGTTGTACCACAACTAAATATTCGTTTATATTTATGTACTATATGATTATTGAACAAAAAAATACTCATCTATTTTTTTATTGGAGTGAATCTTCTCCACTTTTTGATTTTAAAAGTAAAACAAAGGTCTATTTTCTTTTGCATACACCCGTTTAGGAATACGTGATATTTTTGGTTGTTAGTCTGCACAAATTGCTAGTGTCAAACTCAAAATTTTTATAGCGCACTATTTTTTCTAGTTCTTCACAAATCCGATTCCATTTTTCATAGATGTCCATATTCCTTGCTAGTCATCCAAATTATCCGATTATAATTGGATATCTATTTTTTGTTGCTTATATATCCATTTCATAACTCTATAATTTTGTTTGTAGATATGCACACATCACTTTCTATTTTTACATAACTCGAGATGCATCTTGCTACATTCAAACCTCTTATATACTCTCTTTGTTGTTGGTAATGGGACAAATCCATAATTCCGTGAAGATGAAAGCATGTATGTGTTTCGTTTGAAACTTGAAAAAGTGCCGATCTTGGATGAAGTCGAAGAGGTACATATAATTCTCCATGTTTTATGTTTAGCAGAATATTTCGTTAAGTTAGGTTATGTATAACATTAAAATATAAATCTAAACTAGGTGGTGTGCCTGTTATCGTGTTTGGGGTTATAATCATGTATTTGTATACATTTTAATAGATGTTGATATATCCATTTGAAGATCTATTGTAATTCTATTTTATTGGAGACTCTAATTTTTAATAACCAAAACAATTTTCTATTTTTATTTGTTAAATATCATATATATGGGGCTGATTTTGAATAATATGTGAAGTATTTATTAATTTAGGTTTAACATTGAAAAAATATCTAAACTCGGTTTTGTATTTGATGTCATGTTTAGCGTTTGATGCATGTATATGTACATATTTAAGGAGATATTTATATATCTTCTTGGTTATCTATTGTAAATATATTTTTATGTGATGTTATCTTATGTAGTATATAACTATTTATTCGTTTATCTCTTTATGTTTTGTGTTAGGTTGTTGTGGCAACAATGCTTATGCATTTAATGTTAGTCATATATGTATCTCAGGTACGATTATTGCCAAAGAAGAAGAAAAATATGAAAATGAAAGAGAAAGATGAAGGAGAATGATGGGATGAAAGAGGAAAATGCAGAAAATAAAAAGATAGAAAAGAAAAAAGGAAGATGAAAGAGACGAAGGTGAAAATGTAAGAAAAAAATATAGTAGAGCCTAAAATGTATTTAAGGCATGAACTCTCCATTAACTTCTCTCTATGGGCATGAGAAATGTTATTTCAGGAAGTAAGTGGGACTAGGCCCGCAATGAGGCCCAAACTTAGGTTTACCCGGTTCAAGTTTTTCCGATGTTCTGGTTTTAGAAAAACGGTCTGGTTCTCAAGAGATTTGTGGAGGGCGAATGCTGGACTGACCTTATAAAAAGAAAACTATATAACTTCTATACAATCTAAGTAACTTTCATTAATCTAATAAATATGGTATTTTAATTTTATTCTCTCATTTAAATATTGAAATATAAATTAATTATTAAAGAAAATAAAAAATTAATTTTCTATCTCCTTCGATCTTCTTTTTTGATCTTTATTCTCTGCGATTTTCATCTCCGCCGATCTCCTCTCAACACAACTTTTTTTCCGGTTAAACTATGCCACAATATTTAAACTAAATTAAACTATGTACATCTGGTATAATTATTATATAACATTGTTGTTTATTATTTGTTTGCAGAGGACAATGATGTTTATATATTTTGATTATGGTGGATATTATTCACATATGAGAAATGTTGTTAAATGGAATAAAAAATAGTTTCAAATGTATTTTTTACTTACTTATGGTAGTGAAGAAGAATTCAATTATTTATGTTGATGGATGTGTATGTGATGTTTCAGGTCTAACTTGTAAAACCAGGTAAAACTTTGTAAAAAATTTAAAATAGGTAAACTATTTAAACCTGTTAAATTATGTTATAATTACCAAAAAAAATTTCCAAAATCGTAACGGTTAACAAAAAAATATTATTATAAATCGTAACGATTACAAAACTGTACTAAAAATAATAAAAATGGTTAAACATAAGAAACTAATTTTAAAAAGAAATGATATATTTTACATTATCCCTTCGTTTGCCCATATATGTCTTATACATTTATGGTTACTTAATTATTACTATCATATCAATGTAAAAATAAAATATAAATGCTCTTTAAAATATATTGTTTCATAATACGATGTTAAATATATGTTAAAATACTATTTATGAAAGTTAAACTCGATGAAATTCGTTTTTAATAGGATTTAACTAGATTTATGGCTTTATCATGAAAGTTAAACTATGTATAACTTTTTCCTACTAGACTCTTAGTTAAACTATGCGGTTAAACTATATGTTAAATATTGACAGTGCCGTTTTTTTTTTAATGACATCACTGTCTTTTTTGTTAATGACGATGCTGTTTTTTTTGTTAAAGTAACGTTAAATTTCAGTTAAACTATATAATCAAATTCTTAAAAATGTTACCAAGTTCAAACACAACATTACCAAGTTCGAAAATCAAAGCATAAAAACATAATCAATTTCAAAAATCAAAGCATAAAAACATAATCAAATTCGAAAATTAAAGCATAAAAATCAAATCAAGTTCAAAAATCAAAGCATATAAACATAATCAAGTTCGTGAACAAAGCATAAAAACATAATCAAAACAATTACGCCTTTTGTATCTTAGTAGCTTTTCCGCCTCTTTTTTCCTCTTCCATCTCTATCTCCCCTACCTCATTCCCCCTCCCCTGTATACGGAGTGGTAATGTGTCTGAACTGCTTCATCTTCCTCTTCTTGGCATCACCTACATTCACCTCAGAAGAATTGTCACCATTGTCACACGTCTCCTCATTCGCATCATCATTGCCATCATAAAACAAAGTTTAACAGTAGTTTAAACTTAGTTTAAGAGTAGTTTAAACTTAGTTAACTTTTGTTTCACATTAGTTTAACTTTACTTTAACATGTTAGTTGCATCTCCATATGTAGGCTTCGTTGAATTTTAGAATACTTACAATTTCTTTGTCAGCATCACCAATATTTGTACGCAATGGGCCTACTTCAGGAGAAGGCTGCAATCAAAAAGATTTTAAGCTAGTTTTACCTACTTTAACCAATTCCTTATTCCTAATCAAATATTTCAAATAATCATACTGTTTGATTTCTTTGTTGCTGGGCTTTCTTTTTTTGGGTGGAATGGGAAGGATTCCCTCGTTTGGCGGTGTTAAACAAAGCTTATCTATCTACTAGATTTCGAAAAGTTACACTTTTGGTTTGACAGTGTTATACAAAGCTTACCCATCATGATCCTATCCTAAGAACAAAAATTGTGTCACTTCCAAATTACTATTAAATCCTAAATTGAAGAATAATGAAACCCTAACCCAAAATCTACTAATCCCTAACTTAAAATTGAAGAGCTCCTAATCTAAAATCGAAAAATGATGAGGTTTAATTTGAGTTTAACAGAAATCGAAGAAGATGATGAACTTTATTTCAAAATTCGATATCAAAGAACGATATTCCAAAATCGAAAAACGAAATCGAAGAAAAAAATCGGAACGAAAGAGAAGAATAACAAATGGAAGAAAAAAAAGAAATCAAAAAATTAATATCTTTGATTTATGTCTAATTTGATAAAGAAAATCGAATAAATAGAGTGTTTTGGATGGATTTTGTGGTTGAACACGTAAATAATTTAATTGTATTAAAATATATAGTCATTTTAAATTTTTAGACTTAAAAAAAACTAAAAGAATTAATTTTAAATAAGAATCATTCCACCAATTTAGAAATTTTAGATGGTTAGTGTAGCCATAGCCCATATATCCATTTGTGGAAGAGTAGTTCTTCTCCTCGCATGAGAAAATCAGAATTTTGAAGAAGACAAAAAAATATCTGGTTTCTGGAGCTGATTAGGTTTTGTTCCTTCAATATCTGGGAATTTCAATTTGGCTATGCACTCAGGTGAAATCCGTTTCTTCCTCTCTTTCAATTCTCTGTCTTTCATTTGTTCGGATATTTCTGCGTTTCTTCTTTTTTGCGAGTTTACGCGAGAGAATAGTTTTCAATGATCCTGAGTTCGTGTTGTCTGTCGAATTACCATGTAACTCCCATTTTCGAAGTTTGAAATTAGTGAAATTTATCCATGGCATTTGAAAAGTTTGAATTTTTTTGTTAATTTGATGGTACTAACAATCGAGCTAAGAAATTTCAAAGTTTTCGTTTGTTTTGATTGGGTTCAGATGGTGTTTGGCTGATGAGAGAAAGGTCATAATTTACTGAAATTAAACCCCTTATGTGAAACTTGTGTAGATTTAGGGTCTGAAACACACAAAGAGATCATTGTAGATATCTAGGCTTTGTTTGATAGAGAAATTGGGGTTTCCATGTTTCACCATTATAGATTAATCATGCTATATCTTCTTATCCTTTTAATTTTGAAGTGCTGTTTTTTCTAGATTCAGGTGAGGCGCCCGCTGATGGCGATAAAGCTTCCACAGAAAATAGCAAAAAACGGAAGCTTAAGACTCCTATCCAAGTTATAGCGCTTGAGAATTTCTACACTGGTAATTTATGACTTTGTTATTTGCATCTGTTCCTTTATGCCAAGTTGTATATGCTTTACAGGTGTGGTTTGGTTTTTCTACAGAGCATAAGTATCCGACCGAAGAAATGAAGGGTAAGTTAGCAGAGGAAATTGGATTAACCGAGAAGCAAGTTTCAGGTTGGTTCTGCCATAGAAGGTTAAAAGATAAACGTTCTGTAAAAGAAGATGGGAACACCATCGGGAGCCAAGATCGGTCTAGCATTGTTCTTCAGGATCGTGGAAGCGGGCTTAGGCAGGATTCATGTGGTAGCACTAAGCAAACAGATTATTGGAACCCGAAGCCTAGGGAAGTTGAAAGTCAAAGGCTTTATGGGGAATCTTACATGGGAAATGCTGATGGTGAAGATAGTACATCTTCTGAACGTAGCTCATCACTACATAAGAATCTTGTCTCTAGCAAAGATGGAATCCGTGATGTGGAAAGTTCTAGATATGTTGCACATAATGACGTTATCCAGCATCCTCAGGTCGTGAGAAACTATGGGTATAATAAGCCTTCGGGATACTTGAAAGTGAAGGGAGAGGGTGAGAATGTTGCTATCACTGCTGTAAAGAGACAGTTAGGAAGACAATACCAAGAGGATGGTCCACCTCTGGGGGTTATATTTGATCCTCTTCCTCCTGGTGCATTTGAGCCTCAGACTAATGCTATAGTTCAAGGTGAGTCATAATCAAATGTTCAACTTTACCTTAAATCTTCTAGTTAATGGTGTTATGAGTATTGAGTTAGTGGTTCAGAAAAGCTAAAATCATCTTCCTCGTGTGTCAGATTGTGAATGCCTTTACCCATGTCCATTCGGATTTGATTGCTTTTTCTATCAACTGTTTTGTCAGAGCCAATCTATGTTGGGAATCAAAGACGGTCTCACCCTCCATATTTTACTGGAACTAGAAAGAGCTTTAATCCTGGTCCTGTAAGTGAACTTTCAGAAGCTTTCTTCTTATATATTACATACCCATTGAGATAATAAACTAGAATCTCAATCTGTCATCACATTCCTTGGATAAACTATCTTTAATTTGTTTTCTCTAAGGTATTAATATTATACCCTAATCCTTTTCTTTCTTACTGTCTTTATAGAGCTATGAGTTTGCTCGTAAGTCGAAGATGCATTCGCCAGATCCAGATCCAGATTCGGAGGATGATGATGATGATGATGATGATGATGATGACAACATAATGGTTGGAATGGAGCCTGGTCTAAGAGCTAAAAAGATTTTTGGAGAACCAAGAGTGAAATCCCCTTCTCACAGTTTCTCTAATTCAAACCCTAACCACAAATCGTTTAAAGAGACATATAAAGGTTTACTACGAGAAATCCCTGTAACTAACAGCAAGAAGAGTCGGATAAGCTGGGCTGAAGGTTCGAGAAACAATCTGATTGCCAACTATCATAATCTTTCTGGAAGCAATACTGAAACCAATCAAACTCATGATTATGAAAAAAAAATATTCAACGGTGGACGCAAGACTGGATATCTCACTAAATCTTCAAAGCTGTTACCTCCGAGTAGCAACCGATCCTCCAACACAATGGATCGAGGTCCATCTTCTGGGATGGTAAAGATTTGTCCAAAACTTCCATGTCTATAAGTCCTTTCTTGCTCTTTCTCTTTTATGGAAATATGAGCTGTTTCTGTGTGATATCTTCTTTTTAAGGCGGGAAAGTATCATGGAGAGAGGAATCAAACGAAAACCCATAGAGAGAAATTGCATTCGAGTGATGAGCCACCGGTGAGTTTGATGGTTAACAATCTTAAAGATTTGGATATTGATGTTGAGTTTACAAAGTTTTGGAGGCTCTACCAGGTTCTTGTTCTGACCTGTAATGCTTGTTAATAGGTTGCCAAACGGGTGAAACATGGGTATCTTCAGCAAGTTTATGCGCCAAAATCATCATACAGTGAGATTCTTGCGCGAAAAGGCCAGCTAAATCAGTTAGTAACCAATGTAATGCATTTGTTGTCTCAAAGAGAGATCAAATTGGCTAATTGGATCATATTATGTTTGTAGGTCTGGATTGGAATTGCCCTCTAGTTTCAGCGGGGACGAGACAGCAGAGTCCAGCTCTTCTATGGATTAAGTTAAGGTACAAAGGAAGAGATTAGGAAATTCCGGTTTGTATATATATATATATATATGACAAAACCGGTTTAGGATGTGAAAAGGTACATCGTGTAATTGGTTAATGGTAGAGCTCTCTTCATTTTGGTAAATCTATAATATATGGTACCAAAGAGATACAGTGACCAAGTATGATCAGATTGTAATGGCCTATAAATCTTTTGACTAGCTCCTAAACCGTTACCGGTTCTTGAAGTTATTGACTAAATTGGTTTGGTTCAGTGAGACAGATTGACAAGTTTGTGAAAAGTAAGGCCCATTTATTAAAGCTCAAATGAGGCCCAAAATGATTTGATAAACCGGTTAAGTACGTAAAAGGCGGTCCGGTTAAGAATGTGTGATTAGGAGCTTTCGTCAGATGAGAAAAAATCAGAGCCGTTGACTAGTTTTGGTAAACGTATGTGGTACAAATTTGATTCAGCCAAAAAAGGTTTCTTTCTTCAAAGTCTCTCTATTTCAAGATAAATTTCTTGGTTTTTCTTCAACTGATTTTGAATATTTTCGCTTAATCCTCTGGATTTCAAATCTGGGCTCTACTCTCTGGTGAGAATCTCTTTATTCTTCTTCTTCATCTCTCTCTCACGATTCCACTGTGCTCCGATTCTATGTTTCGTCTTAGTTCCTGCGAGTTTTCGTGTTTGGTGGCTATTTTTATCACTCTTTCGTGTTTCGTTATTGCTTTTTTTGGTTTTGTGAACTTGTTGACCTTTATTTCCTTTGTCGAATAATTGTTGTTATCTTGTCGTCGTATTGATTCTGATTCGATTTGGATGGTAGGTCTTGAAAAAACGATCTCCATGGATATAACTTTGATTCTATTTGCTCTATAACACTTTGTTCTTTCCTTTTTTAATTGCAAGTTATATTAGCTTCTTCTTTTTTGTGGGGCTTAGTGTTAAAAATTGTTCTCTTTTGTTCAGTCTGTTTAATCAGGTGAGCAATGAATTTGGAATTTTAAGGAACTGGGCTTTTCTTAAGCTCAAAACAATTGTTCTTCACTCTGGCCGCTTCTGCAAAGACGTGTGCTTCTCGCACCTCTGCGCAGGTGTGGGGTGGCCTTGAAGTGGTGACTCCACTCTGTATTCCAAGGATTTCTCTAGCTTCTATCATTTGGAGGCTCCGTCGTGTTTCAGAGGGTCTAACCCTTGATTACGGCTAACATTTGTCACGCCACATGAACCTCTGAAGCTTATAGGAACTTACCTTCCTATTTGTGCCACAAAAAAAACGTAATTTGATCTTATTGTTTCTAGTTGTGGTTGTAATTAGAAGAACAGATTCTGTAGTTTGGTCTTGAGTTGTTTAGTTTCCTTTGTTGTTTTAGTTGGTGATGTAGTCGATGTTATTAAGTTTGACACAATGGTCAGGTTTTCATGCTTCAACGCTCATATCCATCGCCATAAACCTAAGGTAAGCTCAAACATCATTGCCTCTTGTCTTTAGAACGGTTGTTTTACATTCTCTATGCAAGATTCTTTTTTCCGATAAGAGACTCTTGCTATTGTTCTGGTGATGCAGAAATCTGGTGAAGGATTTTCAGAACGACTGATCAGAGAAGATGGGTCTAAATCAAAAGGATTGAGCTCAATCATATTTGGGAGAAATATTGCTTCTGTTAGTGAAAACAGCAAGCCAGCTGGCTCTATTGCTGTTGACCGTGTCTGGAAGTCTGAGGAAATTAAGCCCAGTGGCATTCTTGAGCATGATATTGTGGCGCATCAAGTACGGCATCTCAAGAAAAGTCAGTCTCATGGAAATGAACTATACTTGGATGGGAGGGATGCCCTAGAGAATGGAACAGACGATGGGATAGATCGAATTACTTCTCCAAATTCTCTTGAACAGGGTGGTACTCTCGCGGCAGGCAGCAGCAATCGTGTAGAAGGAAGTCCTGATCTGTATCAGAAAGCTCCTCGAGCTTCAGTTTTTGCTTACCAGGGTTCAGATCAAGCACTCTATGAGTCTGTTTTCTCGGTTGGAGATCTTCATCAGACTGATAGAGACAGCCGTCAGCTCAATGATACCTCCTTATATGGTGAACAGATGGACAACTTAAACAGCCAAACACCTCATGATTCACCTTTGATGGTGAGGTCGAACTCAATGCCTAATATTGCTGACTCGGCATCTGGGAAATCTTCACCTTTGAAATACTCTTCTCACCACTCTAGATCCTCTGATGACCTTCGTGCTCGAGACATGCGCCAAACAGATAAATCTGTCCATGAGAATGATGAAGAGGTGAAGCAGGATCAAGATCAAGATTGGGAATATGATATGCATAAATCTGGAGGTAACAACAGGGAAAATCTCGTGGAGGACAGATATGATGATGCATATGATTATTCTTCCTTGGCAAAAGATTGGATAGTACCACCTACAGATGAGCTAAAACTAACAAATTTCCTTGAAGGAGAAACATCAAACCAGCAAGCAGAACTTCCGGGAAAGGATTTTAAATTCAAACGTATCGAGGATTGGGTCAATGACCTTCAGCATGTAAACTTGTCTGAGGAGGCCGATGAAATAACAGGGTACGACGATGAGTTGCCAAAAGAACCCGTCATGTTGAATGAGCCAACAGCTTCTGCTAAAGTAGATGTCATCAAGCTAACTCCTGGAATGGAAGCTGCAAAAAAGTATATATCCTCACTAAATGCTTCTGCAACCACAGCCCAGCTGGTTAGTCATGGTCTGGTTGTGATACCATTCCTCAGTGCATTTGTTGGTTTGAGAGTTCTCAATCTCTCAGGAAATGCAATAGGTAGAGCTATATTGCCCCTTCTTACCAATCTTCTTCATACACTGATCGTTTTTGTTTCGTCTATTTTTACTGGTCTTGATACATTTTCCAGTTAGGATAACTGCTGGTGCTCTTCCTCGAGGACTACATGCGTTGAATTTTTCAAAGAACAGTATCTCGGTGATCGAAGGCCTACGTGAACTCACTCGGCTTCGAGTATTAGATTTGAGTTACAACCGACTAGTGAGACTTGGTCATGGTATAGCCTGACCTTTGCTCATCTACATTCTTTAGTTTTCTGCTTTTAGATGAAAACCATGTTTGATTAATTTCGCTTTTCTTTTCTCTTGTTGACTTAGGTCTGGCTTCTTGCTCCTCTTTGAAAGAACTATACCTAGCTGGGAACAGAATCAGCGAAATTGAGGGTCTTCATCGTCTCTTGAAATTGTCGGTCTTGGATCTACGCTTCAATAAGTTTTCAACCACTAAATGTCTCGGCCAGCTTGCTGCAAATTACAATTCCCTTCAGGCTATAAGTTTGGAAGGTAACCCTGCACAGAAGAATGTTGGTGATGAACAACTGAGAAAGTACCTTTTGGGACTCTTGCCAAACTTGGTATACTATAACAGACAAGGCACTAAAGATGCTCGGCTCGGGACAAGCACACATCAGTTGGACCGAGGTCTCAGATCAGAGATCAAAAACAGTAGCCGGAAGAGTAGCCATGGTGCATCCAGTTCTCACAAACCCGGATCATCCACAGCCCGTAAATCACCAGGATTGCAGAAACGGTCTAAAGAGAGAAGCAGCCGTCTTCCACCTGGGGGACACAAACTATCTCCAGCAGCTTATGAGAATCATTACGTTGCTACTGGTGATAGATTGTCTAGTCTGAGATCCGAGCTCTCTATGCGAAGGAGTCGAAGTGAAGGAACTCTTGGACCTATCTGATCTCTCTCTCTCTCTCGCACTCACATTGGCTGTGATTTCCTTTGCGAGGTAACGATGAAGATGGCTATATATATACCTTTACCTTTGTTCATGTTCATCTTTGTGTTTTGTTGTTGTGCATTACAATTTACATCAAAATCTTTGATTCTTGCTTCTCAATAATGTCTTAAATTGGAAACCATGTTGTTATACATTCTTTCTGCAGTCTGAGATATTATTGCAAACAGACTTTGAATCTCTGTCTCTTGGGGAAAGGAAATCTTAAATGTTATGGTCTCTTCTCTTGGATGGTCATTACTAACTGTCAGTCGTACAAGACTAATGGGCCTGACTAGTTCTTTGGCCAGTATGATAGAAAGGGCCTAAAGTGGGTTAGGACAAGGGATTGATGAGAGTTATAAGAACAAAAAATTGAATGATTCAAAACGGTAAAGTGGTCCAAAGAGTATCATATTGCCTGTCTGCGGCAGGGATTCTGGCAACTGGATACATATAACTCGGATAACGAAGTCTCATAAGACAAAATCTTATTCCTGAATATTGAATCCAGTTTTATCTCGTGACCACATTGTTCAATATAATTTATATACGAAGAATACTTATTGATTATTTCCCCCTCAAGTGAAACAACTCAACTCCACAAAACAAAACTGTAAATACAGAACATGATAGATAGATAGATAAAACTTCCACTGATTGGTAACTTTTTTTTATTGAATTTTGAGATTTGTGTTGTGGTCCAAAGGAACAAGAAAGAAACGGAACCCGAGATATCGTCTTTGATCATTCATCACTCTCTTGTCTTCCATGAAGAGAATGGCTTATTGTGAAGCAGAAGATGGATAGAGAAAAAGAAGAAGCAAGCAAGTGTCCTTTTCAAAAGGGGACCAGAAATGGTTTTAAGTAGCTAAGTGATTGCATCAGTTGGGATTATGTCTTGCCTTTTCAGCTTAACATCGACGAGTACTAGTTTTCCTCCTCTTAGGTGAAGAAGCTATGATTGTGATACTCTTATCGCTTTCGCAGCTCGAGAATTGTTGATCAAGCACATTTACTGCTGTCTCAGTGCTTCCTTCGTTTTCTTCAACTATGTTTCTCTCTTGTATTGCTTTGTAACACTCCATTAGCTCATCCTGCAACCACGTTTAATGCTCGTGAAAAAGCTCAGTTCGAGATCATTTACTTGTTCAAAACTTTTACCTTATTTACATATGTGCATTGGCAGATTCTGTTACTGAAACATTGAAACTGTAGAGGACAGAGCTCGAAAGAAGCAAAGAGAAGTGCAGCTCCTGCAATCACCGATGGTTTAAACTTGAGGAATTTGATATCTGCAACGTTTCAAACACATTTTAGACAAAGCAATACATGTGATTGAAGGAAACTTTAGATTTTTTTTCTTTACCATGTTGAAGATTGAAAGTAAGATCAATGGCTTGAGATTTGAGAGAATGTTTTAGTAATAAAGAATCTTCTTTGAGCTCAAAGAGACTAATGAAAAAGGAGAAAAAAGAGAAAGGAGTAACAGAGCGCATTCGCCATTTAAGAGCTCCTAAAATCACATTCTCCATTCTCTCTATCGTCTGAGCATCAAATATCTCACCTTCCACCTGAAAAATTCAATGTTCATACACACTTTAAACACACATTCACATTGTAAAGATTGAGTCTTTTTCATGAGTTATTGTTTTTAGTTACCGGAAGATCAGAAACAGATATCTCTGGCTTTCTCATTTTGGCAGACAAAGAGACACAAGAAAGAGAGATAAGCTTGAGAACCCATAGCTTTGGTTCCTGCTGACAAAACAAAATATTTTAGTCAACTCTCAGATGAAACAAACGACAGATTTGTCGGAAGATTCTGTTTTTACCGGCATATCTTCACTAGACAAGAACCTGTCTAAATAATTCACCGCAAGATACGTCAGAGATGGGTCGTTGAATTTTCTTGAATACTGCGATTTCAGTAAGAAAAAGTCAAATTTTGAGTAAATTGAAATATTGGGAAAGTTAAAAAAAGACCTGAAAGATTGAGGAAATGGCGTGGTTTCGATTAGAGAGAAGAAAAGGAGAAGGCTTGAGGCTATGGAAGTAATGAGAAGAAGGCATGTGTTGAAATTCAACGAGGAAGAGAGAGTGTGGTAAAGTTTGATCATCTGTGTCGTCGTCGTTGAAGTTATTGTGGAGAGAAGAATGTGAGAGAGGATGTTCGAGATGAAACTCCATTGATTGATGCTCTAGTCTCTCAAGCTTCCTTGTGTTCTGAATTGGTGTTTAGAAGATGAAGAAGTGAGAGAGAGACAGAGAGACAGAGAGACATTAAAAGAGAGAAGTTGTCTTTATTGTGAGACAGAGAGACAGTGGGGTTTTGGTCTTTTGAGGTATCTTACTCATTTATCTCTATTTTACTGTATCTAATTAACATAATGATCTCTCTATAATTATTCCGTTATTTCTCAATTAAAGGAGACTCTTTTTTTCAAAAAATATCTGTTAAATTATTTCTGTTGAATTTATTAGTTTGTATTAAAACTATATGAATGAAAACATCATTAATGGTATACTTTTAATGATTTAATTAGTCTTTTTATTGATTTAATTAGTTATTTATTATAATAGTTTTTTTTTAATTCGCATTTCAGCATAAAAATATAAAATATCATATTATAATAGTGAAAGTTTTAATTATTTAAAAACAAAAATCAAACCAACATAAATATTTCAAAAACAAATCGCACATGGATGACCTTGTTACAGAAAGAATTGATTTCAAAGTTTTACAATGCAATAGTATATTTTTCTTGTTAATAAAATTAGATCATCCAAATTTAACTGTTTAGATCATGCATACTATTTATTTATTTTTCTGTGAATTTGGTAAAATTTATTTCTTCAAAATGAGCGCATGCATCACAAGCGATAGCTAATGCTGTTAAAATATGATAATATCATATACATCATCAAACCATATTGTTAACAAAATTACGTAAATAGGGGTTATGTACTATATTGTTGTACTTATATAGAACTCCATTGTAAGATTCGACACTTTTGGAATCTCGTCCTAACAGTTAAAAACATTTATTAACTTTTGAAATCTTAATATTGTTCTTTTAGTCACCATTCATTTGTTAATTAGGTTGTGACAGCTTGGTTTCCTTGTCCTAAGTCTTTGTACTCACCTATTGTTAGGTTTTGAATTTCCCAACATATATATACCACTCAGATAAAATTTTAAGCTTTGAAGTCAATAAAGAAAAACTGAGAAGTCAATGAACAAACTGCCATGTGAATACGCCATTTGAACCAACTTTTTTTTTTTTTTACTTTGATCTTTTACTGTCACAGCCTGACTATCTAGTTTTAGACGAGAATTAGGAAAAAGCATTAAAATCAATATATATATATATATATAAGCTAGGGAAATGTGAAACACTATGACCTTTGAAATTGTAGATCTGAACAAAATGAAAAAAGCATTGACTGACCATTAGTACCTAACAAAGATTAGATGTAAGGAAAATATAAATTATGTCTGTAACGTAAGAAAGAAAGCTTTTTTTATTTTTGGGGGTATTAACTAGTAACAACAGAAAGTGATTATAAAAATATAGACGTTAATAGAGAAGATTGTGTATACGTATGAATTACATAAGAATTAAGAATATTGAAATTAATGCAAATTAGTGAAGATTGAAAGTTTGTTGAATAATGAATATAACACCCAAATTCTCAAGGGCCACCTACTTTGTTTGAAGTTTTAACTTTAAAAGGATACTTCTTTGCTTTGCTTTTATTTTCTTACTTTCCTCCATACATTAACAATATTGCAAATTAAATCCTTATTGTTACTTTTTCTATCCTCTATAATTCTAAGTAAGTGCTCAGTAATTTAGTAATTTTTAATTGTTGGTAATCTAGATAAGCATGTATTTCAGCAGATGCACTTTAATTTTAAACCAGCTCATTATTATTTTTGATCAAACTTAAAATGTTTTGACTTCATTATTTATTAGGTGGTTGTCTATTTTTGTGATTCATTGTTACGAAAAGATTCGGCTAAATAAAATACCTAACAAAACTTATTTATAAGCAACAAAAATAGAACACTTACAAATCTATATAGATTTACATTCCATGGAATTAACCAAAATAAAAACAACCAAATATAATTCAAATTCCCTGTTAAAATGTTTGTGTCTGCCGGTGCAGTGTGTGGAGCAGAGTGAGATCCACGACCAAATCATGACACTGTATTACAACTTCTAAATGCATGACTAGTATGTATGTATGTATGTATATGTTATCCCATTAATATGCGTTACTACATTTCAAGTAAGACGTGTCAATAATAAGTTGATTATCATTGGAAACTTTATATAGATCGGAGAGATTTGCATTGACCGGTCAGCTAATAGCCACAAGGATTCATCATGATCAATACATATACACACAAGAATTTTAATTAAGAAACCTTAATGAAAATATGTATGTTGCACGATTTTCTAATCGCTCTATATAGTTACCAAATGTATAAGCAAGACAGGTGATTTGTTTATATGTTTATTGTAGTATGAACAATTGAATCCGAGTAAATTCCCGTGGAATCCAAAGCGTCGACATGCATATATTGTAAAAATTTAATGTTGATAACGGAGATTGCAAGTAATTGATAATTAATTGTGAAATTGACTAATGGATGGGCTTGCTAAATTCAAGATTATTAGTTTTTTTGTTCGTTAACAACTTTGATTATATCTATTATAGACATGAAACATGAATTAATCCATTTTTTTCCTACGTTTTAAAGGATTGCAATTTACATACATGTGTCATGTGTGTGTATATATAAAGCATGGGAGATTGGGAGGTGCTTTTTTCTTTTAGTTTACCCATTTAATAATATGAAACAAAACAAACAATATTAAAAAAGGGGAGCAGACGAATATTTAGAAGAAGCCTCAGAAGATTTATGAGCTCACTTCTTTGCCTTGGGGTGCCTTGCTTCACCATTGCGCCATCTTTTTTTTGGTCATCCTTTATAGTTGTATATTTAAATTATTATTCATCATTAGACATGTATAGTATCCCTGCCTCCTAGGTAAAATAAATATAACTTTTAAATTTCATTTTCCAACTTTACATTAATAAAAAACAAAACTATATGATAAGTTGTCCAATCTGGTTGATAAATATATAGAAAAACTCAAATGAATTGATATGTAAATTTCAAATATCCAAAACTATCATATTTCAATCTAAGCATGTCGCATCTTAAAGTCAACCATTTTAACCCACACTAAATACTTTGAGATTTTAGGATATTTGATGACCTGATATTTGTCTAGTTTATATTGCAATTGCCATATGATTTTTTGGAAAACATGAGCATCAAATAAAAAGTATTCTTTGAAAGTTAACGAGGGAAAAAGTCATTTAAACCCTGAAGTAAGGCAAAATGGCCTAAAAACCCTAAATATCTTCCACTCCTAAAAAACCCTGAAGTTTGAGTTGACTGAACCGTTTTAACTTCAAAAATAGTCAATGTTTTCTGTATCGTTAGTACAAAAAAACTTGTTTTTGTTGGCAAATATACATTCGCTAGTTTGCAAATTAAAGATGTCTTAAATTTAGATCACAAGCATTTTTGCAGGTTTGTGTCATAATTGGACCTGCAAAAACCTGCAAAAAAATGGCAAACTAGTGATTTAAAAACCTGCAATATACCGGAAAAAATGTAGACGCAAACTGAGGCTTAGAGACCATAAAGTAGCAACAATGGTGAGGACAAGAAAAAAGGCTTAGACTTGGAGGCTGTTTTTGCTTGCATGGATTCTAACGAGTTTAATGACATTGGAAGATGAATTCATAAACAAAATGCATCTTAGCAAAATTCATAAACATGATAATAACATTATAAACAAGATCATAGGATCAGAAACGTCAAACCAAAGTCTTAGCTAGGTTTTAAACATTACACCAATAATCATGATTACAAAAGCTACAATGCAAAGCTTCTGCCACTGGTTGAGTCGCCCCTTCACTCCCCAGCCCAGCCATCTCCTCAGTTTCTCCTCTAGCCGTTGCTGCTGCTATCTCACACCGATGAATAACAAACAAAATTCTTCTACCTCCAAACCATTGTTTACCAGAGTCGCCATCGAAAAGGAAACGAATCCTTCTCCAACAAACCATCACCACCGATGTCGAGAAGAGATTAGAAGACCGCCGAGAAATCATCCACCGTGCCGGAATTCTCTAGGAAAATTGAATTTTGGAATGAAGTTTCCAAATTTGGGGATTTTTATCCCAAAATCATGTTCTAAATCCTGAGACTAACGAAATTTTTTTTATTAACGATACAAGAAATGTTGACTATTTTTGAGGTTAGAGCGGTTCGGTCAACTCAAACTTCAGGGTTTTTCAGGAATGAGAAAAAGTTTGGGTTTTTTTTGGTTATTTTGCCTTACTTCAGGGTTTAAATGACATTTTCCCAAGTAAACGATAAAGTGTATGTTATTTAATTTATTAATTTTGGACATATTGATAGTAATCGGCATGCACTTTGATAACATATTTAAATATAATCCTAGTATTTGAAATTTTAAGGTGTGCTAAAAAAACCAACCACGAAATGCAGCAGAAATGAGACTAATGCAGTTTATAAGAAATACAAATTAAATTTACTTACTGGAATTCTATGGAACATCGTGTAAATAAAATCCAAATAAGTTCTGAGTTATAATATAGTTTTACTCTTTAAAAAAATATAAATCGGGTACCACTCTTATCAATTTTGATATATATCTTACACCAAATAATGAATTTTCAAGGTTTGAGATATGATGCATTGTAAGAAAGAGGAAAACAAAGATATGATGCATTGGATAAAGGGAAAGCCTAAAAGCACTCCCACAAATAAATTTATTTTCATTTCTTTTAAAATTTAACGTTTTTTTTAACATTACTGTTATCCGTTTTCGTGAAAAAATATTTAAAAAGAACATTCGCATGTTCTGCTTTTTAACCACTACCAAAATAGAGCCGACCAGAAAATTCATTATAATACAATAGAATGAATGTTTATAAACCATTTAGTTTGTATAAAACGCATTTTCAATAATTTAAATTTACAAGTAGATTTTTCATTGTTTGTTAATTGTTTTATACCAATAATTGATCATTTAAAACAACTAATAACGTATATGTTCCGGGATAGATCTAGATAAATAATTTATATGGGGGAAGAATCACATACACTTATTAATAAGATATTAATAATATTAAATTTACATAATCAGTTGCAAAAATATAATCGTAATATATTTAAAATTTTGAAATCCAAAAATACACTAAATTGTTTTGAAAATACTATTTCTATTGGTTTCTAAACATGTTTAATTACATATATTAGATATATTACAAACATTTTAAAATTAAATGTCTGATATTTTACAGTAGAAAGAGATGGTTTACAATTTTTAAAAAGTTAAAATATAATTAGAAGGATAAATACAGTTTTATTTAAGAAAATTATTAAAAAAGAATATGGAAAATGCAGTCGATAAATAAAAAAAACATATAAGAAGATATTTAAATAGGACGTTGGCAAACAAGTAAAAATCATACAAAATAAGAATATAAACAAAAATCAAATATCAATAAGGGCATCAAACTCAACACATGGGGCACTTTCTTGACAAACGAAGTAAAAAATATAATTAATCAGCTATGAATTAGATATTCTTTAAAAATAAGACCCTATAATACTCTGCATCCGCTGTTTGTATGTATTAAACGCACTAGCTCTATTGCAAGTTTTTTTGTTTGGTTAATGGCTCTGTTGCAAGTTTTCAAGCGTTGAAACTCTTTAACATATGGATTCCAAAAACAACATTAAGATATAATTTATCCACAAGAATATTTTAGGGTAAAAAATATTCATGGAAATGAAAGGGGTGCTACTCCTATATCTCCATGTATTAGGTAAACATGCATGCTATATTTGCATGTAAGTGTGAACTTGTGAAAATCAAAGACACAATAATCTTAGTATACAATTTAGGCCTAATACAATTACATTAAGACTTTGAACTTAACACCAAAAAGAAAAAAAACTTTGGACTATCAAATATAATAGCACTGAAAAATATTCAAGGCAAGAATGCACTGGATATGAGGAGACTTTCTAATATTTGCGTGCCTAATTAATAATGTGAAACTGATTAGCAAAACTAGAAGGAAAGAAAAAATTGGGATTATCGATTTTAAATTGAATAAGAATAAACAAGAGAGAAAAAGAGAGAGAGAGAGCAAAGAGACACACATGCAAGCAAGTGATGAGTGCATGTCTCACAGAGTCTCACGCCATGCACATTTCATCATATCATCTTAATTTGTTTCGTTGATTCTCTCTTTCTCATTGTTCCGCTGCACCCTATTTTAAAATGATATTAGATTTGAATCCGCAAGACACTAAGGATCAATTGTTTTAATATAAATTATATTTTTTTGTTTGTGAATATTTTTTATTTTATTTGTGTAATTTTAAATTGCTAAATTTTTGTTTTTTTACTATTTATGTTTTTATTGTTTAATATATATTTGTATTTTTTTGTTTCGTTACATTTTATAATATATTTAATATGGTTTTAGTATCAAATGCAAAGTTCTTAGCTAAATAATCACTTAACCGTGATATTGTTAACACCACCATATACATAAAAATATATAGAAATTATTGTAACCTTATTTAGGAAAGGTAACTAAAATTGGACAATGCGTATATAGCGAGAGAGAAGAGTCCAATGACATCGAAAAAATTGATTTAGATGGTTTTGTTTCACAATTGTTTTTCAAATACATCCTCTCCAATCACATATATGCTAACAGAAACATATCTCTCATATTCTAATAATCTTCACAACATACAACCATCATATAATTCTTATCACTGCTCTAAAATACACTATACGTTAAGGAAACAGAGCATACATGTCCAAATATTCGACCATTTGTCTTATTTTAAAGCAAGACTAAGAATTTTATTATGTTATTAAAAATAACTAACAAATGAAATCCAAAATAAGAAAAGCAATACCATAATTAAATATTTCAATAATAAAATAAAAACATTTAAGAAAGTTAAAATTGAAGAAACAAATCAAGTTTGTATTGGTTCGATCTTCACCATCACATGTTGCATAAAACTAAGTAGGAACATAAATAATTATTGGATTTAGTTATAAAAAATGAAAATAGAGAATGCAAGAATGCTAAAAAAAATTGTAGGCTCCCTTGGCTTTAATCTTTTTATTTCCAAATTCTGAAACAGCTATTTGAAAACCACATTCATTGTTTGCCTCATAAAACCACATAAAGTTGACCATGAAAAAACACAAGGTAGGGCAAATAGATTCCTACTTCTGCCAGTGATGGTCCTCGACTCTTGTTGATAGTCATAGCAAAGGCGAAAGATACCAGAAACTTTATGCGACACATTTTAAATGTTATTTTGGCGTCAAATGGTGTTATTACAATCTTGGAAATCAACACTTTTTAAGGTCAAGAAAGCGTGTAATCCGTTCCTCAAAACATCAAGAAAAGATATATGCAAATCTCTAAGCATTCTAGACTTAGCAAACAAAGGTGAAGCATTGCGTCGTATACACAGATCCATAGATCATTTCTGAAAACTTGGGTATCTTTCTTAATTGTATAGAAAATAGTCAGCCAGTTGTCTTACTTAAAGCATAGCCAACAACTTTATTCCAATAGTAAAAAAGAACTAACAAATGAAATCCAAAGAAACAAATTCAATAACATAATTAAAAAGTAGCAATCATCAAATGAAAGCAATTAATAAATTTCAACTTAAATAAAACTCATCAAGGTTCTTTTGGTTCGATCTTCACCATCACACTCTTGATTTTAATATCATTAAGTTTCTTATCATCCTCAACATCATCAACACTAATATACCTGGAAAAAACATTAGTAACAACCGATCCGCATGTGTCACACCAAAACTTAGGTGTATTCACTTTTTGAACAATCTCAACTCTGACTGATTGAATATAGAAATGTGTGATTTTTTGTTGCATTTCTTTGTAACTTAAGTAATACCAAGCCCAATCCATGTCTATAGCATAGATTGAACACAAAAGCTTCACTCTTCCAACCTACGTGATAAATTAAGAGAAGTCTTTATTACCAACAAATATAGTACAATTATATATTACTGTAAATTCGAATAAAATGGAAAACAACCTCAGATGATTTCTTGATTTCGGCAATTTTCTTTTGTTCGTACTCAAGAAAATCCAGCTGATTAACAATGGAGATTTGACACCTTGGTTTACTCTCTTGGAAGGCGATTGTTAATCCATCATTTAGAAGGCTTATTAGGACAAATTAAAAATTAAAAATGTTAGACGATTCAATAAATTTGGATTAATTATATAACTATATAGTTTATAGTTTATATCACTTACGTATGAACAAATGATTCAATCTCTGGAAATGAAGGATTAACATTCAATTGAGAAGCATCAAAGAAGTTTGAAATACTCCTAGTATCTATAAAACGAAAACAGAAAAATTAGTATCTCAAGTTGATCAAATAAAGGTACTTATTTGTAACAATCATTGCAATATGCCATAAATCTATATACCTTTGTATGATTTGATCTTCGCAAATCGCAACAAATAAATGATGCGAACTTCATTTGCGTAAGCATCCTCACAAGTTTTAAAGACTTGATCAGCAAACTTACCCCACAAAGTAACCAGCATTCTCACATCACTGTAAAATATATAAATAAATCATTAAAATCGTAAATCTATATGGTTGAGTAAACTTATGTGTCAAAGATGGACATACTTTTTATCCCTTAGCTCGAACTCAATCTTCTTAACCAGTTTATTTTGCAACTCAAATTCTTCAACTTGACCAATATTGACGACTTCACGCATAACATCTATGCGTATAGAACAAAAAAGTTAACAATAAAATATAAAATACCTATGAAAACAATAGAAGTAGTTGTATAAAATAAAAAATATGAAACTTACCAACTAAGATGTTTGGATTAAATCGATCATTTAAATCAGAGGAAATTGCGCCAATGATAAATATTGTGAATCATTGACGCTATCACACACTCTCACATATGTGGAGTTTACAAAATTAATTTTGTAAACATGTGCAGTCGGCCTGTATTGTCTAGATACATGAGTTAAGCTGAATGTTTCAACGAACTTCCATTCACCTTGAGCCAACTGATTAGCAAACCGCACCACCATATTTTTGTTAACACTGGCATGGATCTTTGTTCCCCGAAATAAGTATAAATTATATTAGTATATGAATTACATGAGATGCAAGAAAAACTAACTCAGATAGGTTCCTTGTGAATAAGCAAAGATACACTCAAAAGTTTCACTAGAATTTTTAGTATATTGCCTCCAAAAGGAAGAACTTTGACATGAACTCTCCAAATGATCTTGTATGGCCTCAAATCTCGGATAAATGCGAATGCAACAACCATTGATATTAATGAGTTTTATTTTTGCGAGTAAAATAGATGAAATGTGTTTGTGAGTCTAAGCATACAATATCTGAAAGTATATAAAGTTTTAGTAGGGGTTAAGTTTGATTTCGGAGAGGCAAAATCTTGGTCATCACGACAAAATTTGAATAAAAGAATTAAGGAATGTAGAATAAATTGAGGTTTATTCGCAAGATTAAAAGAAAAATTTGATTACAATCGCAACAAAATTGAGGAAATATTAAATGCTCAAAGTTTGATTCAACGTAAATCGTAAGTGAATAAAATTTTTAGTTAGAAATTTAAAATTTTTTAAATAAATTTTGGAATTCTTGATATGGATGAGTCATTTTAGGTAGTTATGATTTAATTTAAATATAATTTGAGTAGATTCGATTTAAGGTAGTTAACAAATTTTAATTAAAAATTTGAGATTTGATAAGATTGAGTAGATTCATCTTGAGAAATTTTAGGTAGTTACAATATAATCACTTAAATGATTGATAAATTTTAAGTTTATTGAATCAGACAACGTTGAAGAAATGTCTGAAACATAACTAAAGCGAAAGGAAACTTACATCTTCACAAGAATCTCCAATTTGGGGATGATGCAATGTAACATCTTCATCAGCGAAAAAACAACAATACTTTTCAATTATATCTGGAATATAAAACCCATCACAACACTAACTAATTTTGGATTTATAACAATCTCAATTACCATAATCAACAAAAACATTCGAAAAGAAATAGATTTGTTAGTATGGTGACCTTCATTCTCAAATAATAGACTCGAAAATCTTGGGACATATGTTTTCTTTGATAGAAGCGGGGGAACAAAGAGATTAGGGATTGGCAAGTGAAGAATTGAATGATTTCATAGCTTCTCCAAATCGAAAGAAAACAAAAAAGAGATTAGAGATTTGGCAAGTGAAGAAAAGCTCTGAAAATTTACCGATGGGAGTCTCTGACTGCGAAGATAGGCGACTTGGGTTGCATAGGAATTAAGATTGTCATGTATCATGATTTCATAGCTTCTCAAAATCAAAAGAAAACATTACATTAAGGATCGTAAGAAAGGGATTAGGGGTTTGGCAAGTTAAGAAGAAAAGCTCGAATTTTTTTAAATTATGTTTATTAATTATTTATGATAAATAGCATTTGGATACAATGATAAAATTGTTTTTTTTAATTCTCTTTAAATATTCAGAGTTTGGATATAGAGATTATAATACTTTTCTTATAATAATATAGAGATATAGCCGTATAGGCTGGAATGATTTTTATCTAACCCACCAAGGCCCATTTGTTAGCCATATTTATTCTACAAAATTTACAAATTATTTTCTTTTTGTTACAAGGTTTTCGTTTTTTTTTTTTTTTTGGAATTACATTGCACACACAGCAGTCGATAAAATAAAAGACACAAACCAAACCTAATCCCAAAGGACCGGTTTGGTGCTAAACCGCCCTGAGAAATTACAAAATAACTAACCGGATTTGAAACCCTAAGAAGCAGCAAAAGGACGTCACCGCGGCCATCAAGTGACTTCCTCCGAACCACCAAGCGACCGAACCAAGCGACCGAACAAACCGACGACTCCACCACCGACTGAACTGAGAAAGAGGACCACCAAGGAAGATCTCGAGAGTGGGACTGAACTACAAATTATAATTTTTTTGATAAGTTTTACAAATTTTAATTACTAGATGAATATCCCGCATATACGCTGTTAATTATGGACGAATTTCTTTACATTACCACGACGAGAAAAAACATACCGCCAAATATATGACCAAACGACGCTACAACCAATCAACATTATTATTAAAACTGTTATTTATTATCTTTTGCCACTAATTTTTTTCACTGTTTTATGTTACCATTTAAACGTATACCTCGAATGAAAAAACATAACTTTTAGAGGGTTCAAAAAAGTTAGTGAGAAAATATAAATTTGAGCTCTTTGTTATATTAAAACAATTAAAAAAACATTTAAAATAAATGAGAAATACATGTATTCATTGAGAGTATGGGCTCAATAGCTAAAAACCCATAGTTTCTTTATTGGGCTGTTTAAAGCCCATTAAAGATTACGTCATCCAGAAATCCAAAATCCGAAATTATGTGGCTATGTGGAAGCAGAGGTTTATCTGCTTCTCTCTCTCTTCCAGTGGTCATTAAAGCTCTCTGTGTAATCTCACTTGTCATCGTCCGCCGTTACTTCAAAGCTCCTCATCAAATCTTCTTCAAGCTTTCGATGAATACATCAATGGCGTCCTCTTCCCTTTCCCCTGCTACTCAGGTTCACTCTTTGATCATTCCAATCGAAAACAAACTTCTTTCTTGTTTCATAAGTTTCTGATATTTAGTTTGGCTTGATCGTTAGAAGAATCGGGTCTCTTTAGCCAGTTTGGGGAAGATTTTGGGTAATTGGGTTTTTTAAATTTTGTATTTTTTTGGTTTGGGTGTAGCTGGGTTCGAGCAGAAGCACTATGTTGGCGATGTCGCGTTGGTTGTTTGTGAAACCAACGAGGACGGATCATCAAATGGTGAGAAAGGAGAAGATTGGATTGAGAATTGCTTGTCAAGCGACAAGTATTCCAGCAGACAGAGTTCCAGATATGGAAAAGAGGAAGCTTTTGAATCTTCTTCTTCTTGGGGCTCTTTCTCTCCCTACTGGCTACATGCTTGTTCCTTACGCTACCTTCTTTGTTCCTCCTGGGTTAGATTCCTTTTACTCTGTTTCTCAATTTTGATTTCAATTTTGTTCTCAACGCTTGTTATTGAGATTCATGGATTTTTTGCTCTCTCTTGATTTTTTGGTACATTGATTGCATCAGGAAGAAACTGTAGAGTCTCTTTGTACTATATTTTGTTTTGGTGAAGTTTGAGTTTTGCTCTGTCTGTTGATATAAAGCCATAGAGTAGCTTGTGAACATTGATCTCTCCCTCGATTATGAGTTTTGCTTCTTTTTAAAAAAAACATTGATTGCATTAGGTAGAAAATCTAGGAGATTCTTGCTATTGTGTTTTGTTTTGATGAAGTATGAATATGTTCTTGTGTGTTGTTAGCGTTTAGTTTTGATTCAATCCAATAGGTAGTAAACAATTCTTTGGTGTATTGTGAGATCAATGAGACTATTAAAGCCTAAAATGTCACACATCTGTTGGGACAAAGATCTTTAGACAATATATATAGATATGACAATCCTCCTCTTTTAAGCTAGCTTTTGGGTTGAGTTAGGCCACATTCCTAATATGGTATTAGAGCCCAAGGTTGATCCAACAAGCAAATTTCCCACAAAATGGCTTCCCACCTATGTGGCCCATATAAGTGGCATGTCCTATTGTGGTATTTCCGAGATGTTGGGTTTGGGCTGTTTCCTTTGGAGTGTTTCCCACCCACATCTCAAGAGAGCCTATTAGAGCCTAAAATGTCCTACATCGGTTGGGATAAAGATCTTTGGGCAATATATATAGGATGTGGCAATCCTCCTCCCTTGAGCTAGCTTTTGGGTTGAGTTAGGCCACATTCCTAATATGGTATTAGAGCCCAAGGTTGATCCAACAAGCAAATTTCCCACAAAATGGCTTCCCACCTATGTGGCCCATATAAGTGGCATGTCCTATTGTGGTATTTCCGAGATGTTGGGTTTGGGCTGTTTCCTTTGGAGTGTTTCCCACCCACATCTCAAGAGAGCCTATTAGAGCCTAAAATGTCCTACATCGGTTGGGATAAAGATCTTTGGGCAATATATATAGGATGTGGCAATCCTCCTCCCTTGAGCTAGCTTTTGGGTTGAGTTAGGCCACATTCCTAATAGAGACTTGGTTTCAATCTCTATGTTTTTTTGAAAAATGTAGAAGTGGAGGTGGAGGTGGTGGTACTCCAGCCAAAGATGCACTTGGAAACGATGTAGTTGCAGAGGAGTGGCTTAAGACTCATGGTCCTGGTGACCGAACCCTCACCCAAGGATTAAAGGTAAGAAGATGAACAAGTTATTTTGTCCTCCTTAAAATACTACGTTAAGATCTCTGTAAAGGTTCTTGATTTTAATGTTATAGGGAGATCCGACTTACCTAGTTGTGGAGAATGACAAGACTCTAGCAACATATGGCATTAACGCAGTGTGTACTCATCTTGGATGTGTTGTGCCATGGAACAAAGCTGAGAACAAGTTTCTATGTCCTTGCCATGGATCCCAGTACAACGCCCAAGGCAGAGTTGTTAGAGGTCCAGCGCCATTGGTAAGTCAAATACACACTCTCTCTTTCTCTCTCTCTTTTTGCATATCTTGAAAGTGAACTTTCTAAAGTAAACTTAATTTTCATGGAACAGTCGCTAGCGTTGGCTCACGCGGATATAGATGATGGCGGGAAGGTTCTTTTTGTTCCATGGGTTGAAACTGACTTCAGGACTGGTGATGCTCCATGGTGGTCATAAAACTCTACAACAACTCTTTTGTGAGAAAGAAAACAAAAAGAAGAAGAAAGACTTGAGTCTTTTGTTTGAATGTACTTATAATGTAAAACTTGTCTGTAACCATACATTTCCTGGCATTACTCTGTGAATTATTGCCTCTTATATCAATATTATGTTCATTCACTTCCCAAGTTGTTTGTTTAATTTCAGTTTTTCATAACCTTTTTTTTGGGTGTATATTGGATTTGGTTCTTTGACAAGGATATAGTTATACTTTGCAATTTTAACTCTAGATAAACTTTTTACTGTATCAGATAAGCATAGGCACTGTATAGCTCAGTGGTAGAGCGTCAGTCTTGTAAATGAATGAAATTAAGTTCGATCCTGCGAGTGGGTATTTTTATCTAGTGCTCTATTTTTTTTATTTAATATAGGACACTTAATTTCATTCATTTTTCACGAATGTTATATAATTTTACCCACCATTTTTTGTCCCTTCACAACACAAGCAATCTCCTAAAGCTCTTCATTCGTTTTGTAATTCTCCCTTTCATCTAATTCTCCCTTTTGATAATGTAAACATATATCATTAAAACCATGGCATTAAAAGAATTTAATCTTTCTGTTGACATATTTTCTTCATTAAAAAAATTATTTTTTTTGTTGACTAATGCTATTCTTAATTTTTTTTCTGTAAAATTAATTTAAAGACTTCACATAGTTGGGACAGTACCACATAGTTGAGACAAGTATCACATAGTGGTTCACCACTCCAAAGGATTTGGTCTTTTGCCGGCTAATTAGCTAGTTAGTTTAAAACTTTATAACTATGATAAAGTAAAATATTACTTTGATTTCAATTGATGTTTTTTGGATCTTGTTTGTTCGGCTGTAAAGTACATTCAAATATAAATTCAATTACTTCGGACTGGTTTAAAGAAATGAACCTTCATTCGATCATTTAAATTAAACTAAACTTAAATAAATAAAAACAATATATATTAGTATTGCATTAATAAACTTCTGATAAATATGAATGAACTAAAAATAATAAGTTTTTTGGGTTGAAATTTATAGAACCAAACAACTTTTGTATGACTTGGATACAATGCCACAAGTCTCCTATAAACGGCCCAAAATTTTCTCTCCACCAACAATAAGACAAATCTCTCTCTATCTCTTCTATTTTTGTCTGTATTTACATGTTATTACCTCAACTTTTTGGCTAAGATTTTCCAACAATTATTCTCCTTAGTCTCTGAAACTACCCTTATCAGGTCTCCAAGAGGCCAAGAAAGGACTCCTTTCTCGGCTTCTCGGAGTCTCGTCATTCTCCTTTTCGTTTCTTCTTCCACACGCAACCTTCCGAAACCCCTATTTAGAAAAAAAAACAAATGGATTCCACGGAGCTAAAACGTGTGTTCCAAATGTTCGACAAGGACAGAGACGGGCGGATCACTACAAAGGAGCTGAGTCAGTCATTAAAGAACCTCGGGATCATAATACCTGAAAACGAGCTAACCCTAATTATCCAAAAGATCGATGTTAACGGTGACGGTTGTGTTGACATTGAAGAGTTTGGAGAGCTTTACAAGACAATAATGGTGGAAGATGAGGACGAGGTAGGAGAAGAAGATCTGAAGGAAGCGTTCAACGTTTTCGATCGGAACGGAGATGGGTTTATCACGGTGGAAGAACTGAAAGCAGTTTTATCTTCCTTGGGACTCAAGCAAGGTAAGACATTGGAAGAATGTAGGAAGATGATAATGCAAGTGGATGTTGATGGTGATGGTAGGGTTGATTACATGGAGTTTAGACAAATGATGAAAAAGGGTCGTTTTTTTAGCTCTGTGAGCTGATGATTATATTCTGAATTCACCCTTTTTATTTTTGATTGTTTGTTTAACCATTTTCTCTCACGGTCTAGAAAGAAAACAAATGGTGTAGACGATTTATCTCATTGTCTAGACTTGCGAGAGCACATTGTAAAAAATTGTAGACTTCTAATGTGCTAATGCGATCTTTCTAATTATATTCAAAAAACCTGAATTTCTGAAAATGCGATTATATTTAGAAATAATGTAGTTGTTGTAAAATGACAAAAAAAATCTGTTAATAGTGAATAATACCATAGATTAAGAATTACTAGTAAACCAAACCATTAATACAAATCTTAAAATAGTACACATCAATTCATAAGTAGGATTGAAAAGTCATTGCATATAGATATCATAAACTTAAGTATAATTTTAGGAAAAATTCCATTAAAATACACAAACTATTTCTCTATTTCTATTAAAATACATAAATTTTTTGGATACAAAAAAATACATGAATTAATTTTTTCATCTGTTATAATATACGAACTTTTAAATTGTATCCATTTAACACTCACAAGTTAACAAAAAATAAAATTATTTATTTTAAATTTTTTTAATAAAAATAATATTAAAATAATAAATTATAATTTTAAAACTCAAGAAAACAATTCCTAAAATTCTTTTCAAATCTTAAAAAAATTCTATAAAAGTACTTGATTATCAGATTAATAAAAAATCAAAACATTTCCTTACATTTTTTTTTAAATTTTAAATTTTAAATTCTTTTACTAAAATTTTAATTCATTAAATATTTATACTTTAAAAAAATTATTACTATATATAAGGTAGATAACATATATCCAATTTTCAAAATCATATATATATATATATATATATTATACTATTTGCATCAGAAATTACCCAAATTACTAATAGGTACAACATATATTATCATCTTCGCATAAAATTTCATGAAAATGTTACACACATACTTAAAAGAATACAACACAGACCAACTTCTATGAGCTTCAAATAGAAACAAGTTCACAGAACCGAGGCAACACCATTTTACAGTAGAGGTCTTCAACGAACAAAGATTCACAAAAAGAAACTCCCCACCAATCGAATCATAGCCAAATGCAATTAAGCACATTGATATGTTTCCTTGACCCAATTCACATGATATAAGCCTCTTCTTGGCTGCAGAATCAGCTCTTTGACTCCTTTTACGTCTCTGGTTTTAGTCCCTTACGTTGTTGTTTCTCAGAACTGAACATCTCTTGTTTCCACGAATTCACAGAGATGATCTGATAAAAATGCTTCTTTACAATTCACTAGTCTGCGCTAGGCTCCCCCGAACCATGACGCTCTCGTCTGATCATATCTAGCAGATCTTGAACAACTTCAGACATCAATGGTCTGAACTCTGGTTCAGACTAGAAAATATAACACTTTCGGTCAAGCAAACACAATCATAAACATCTAATCACAGTTTCTAACTGTCAATATGTGCTTTTACCTGAACACACCGGGAAATTATATCAGCAAAGTGTGACAATGACTTTGCAGGGTATTTTCCATTAAGAGATGGATCAACCATATTTCCCAATGCATCGATATCATGAAGCTGAGGGATTGCCCACCTCACCAAGAACTGCTCTCCTCTACTTCGGTCCCTATAATCGACTCACTGATATGAATACACACTTAACCGGAAACAAAAAAAAATCTAGGCGAATAAAACAACGTGACGTGCATACCTATCGTAGGACATTCTACCCGTCAAGAGTTCTAACATAACAACACCAAAACTATATACATCACTCTGCCATGTATAGATTCCAGAGTCAAACTCTGGAGCTCCATATCCGTAAGCAGCTAGCAATTGTCCTGACAACTGATTATTATTACAGGAAATTGTTTAGTTTTACATCTTGAAAATTGTCAAAGCCATTAGAATCGAGCTCATTGGGTTTTAAGTACTTTACCTGACTCACAGAGCCTGATGATATTAGTGGGGCCAAACCGCAATCTGAGACAAGAACACTCAGGCCATCGTCGAGTAGAACATTGGCTGATTTGAAGTTTCTGTGTATGATAGGTGGTTCACACACCTCATGTAAGTACCTTGAAAACATTAAAAGAAGTCAGCAATTGGGTAGAAAACACGGTTGGAAACTTCCCTTTTGAAGTAAAACAAGAACTTACTCAAGGGCTCTTGCAGCTCCAAGTGCCATACTGACACGGGTATTCCACGAAAGTTTCTTCTTGAATTCAGCGTCTGAATGCAACCCATCTTGTAGCGTACCATTACTGCAATATTCGTAGACCAATAGTCTTTGATCATGCTCAGCACAGTAACCCACAAGTTCAACAATATTGGCATGGCGAATCCCGTCTATACTGTTCACTAGTTCAATAAATTCATAATCCTGTTGTTGTTCAGAAGCCCTCTTGTCCAACTTCTTGACAGCCAACAGCTGTAAAGACGAAATTCAAAGATTTAAGATTCAGAAACAAAGCACATTTTCTGAGCCATAAATGTTTGAATTCGGTGCATCATACCTTTCCGTTGGGAAGCCGTGCCCTATAAACGCTCCCTAGCATGCCCGAGCCAAGGAGATTTTCCTGAGAAAAGCTCTCTGTATATTGTTGAAGAGATGCAATGGAATAGTGCTTCACAGAAGTCACGGGTAAGCGAGTTTTAGGGGAAGGCTTTTTAAAAGGTCTTTCAGGGGACAGAATTGGCATAACGGTGACCTTCTCAGCCAGAGGAGGAGGTGGTGGTGGTGGCGGCGGTGGAGGAGGAGGCATCAACATTGAAAAGTCAATATCTTGACTTTCTTGTCTTAATATAGGCGCAGGTCTCTGCAACCTCTCAAGGTCATGTAAAACCTTTGGTTCCTCCCCAGCTTTCTTGACCGGTTCCCTTTGAGCTGTTCATAAGCACATTCCCAGCATTACTTAAAGAAGGACAGTAGGAACCAATAGACAAACTTGCAAATTTCAATCTTACCTTTTTCAGATCCAGCAGGTGGTGGCAATACTGGAGGCCCGCTTTCTAAAGCATTCTCTCTGCTTCCTCTATCAGCACCAACTTGATGCCGTTTGAACACTGTACTAGCTTGTTCTCGTCGTCGTCTTGTACATTTTGGCAACAGCAAGAGTATTGCCAAAACCAGAATAACGAAGGAGAGGACACCAGCAAATGCAATGAGGACTATCCGTCTAGTATGTGAAGAGTTTTGTCCTTCAGAATTCTTGGAGCTCGATCCTTCTGAAGCAGAAGGTCCATCAGCAGCTTTCCCTCGATTCCTCTCAGTTGGAGAAGGTGGAACTCTCGAAAAGGGTTGCGTCGGAGCTGGTTTTGTTGGAGATAGAGACGGAGACAATGATGGTGCAGTCGTCGTGGAATTAACCGTGGTTGAATTGAACTGGTTCCCTTCATTTCTGCATCACCATTTTTAAGCATACACAAGGGTAACTATAGAACCTGAAATGCCTCTATAGGATTAGTAAACAGCAAATTAGAGAGCACTTACAGGAATTTTGGAATGCTTAGCAGTTTTTCCGGTATGGGTCCATAGAACAGGTTATTCTCTATGTTTCTGTTTCAAGAAGACAACAAAATCTAAGACTCTTACAAAATTACATATCTTAGGAATATAACAATTTGTGAGAGAAAGAAACATACAAGTCTTGAAGAGGAAGGCCTTGAAGAACGTCCAGAGTTCCTGAGAGCTGATTGTTCTGAACACGTCTGCAACACTCAAGATTATCAGCTAAGTGAGAAAGAAACCAAAAGAGATACAAAAATTCTTTCTTTGTAATGACCAAAACTTACAATGTGGTAAGAGTTGATAAATTCTCCATCGAAGGAGGCAACGTGCCGCTTAGACTGTTAGATGATATATCACTGCACAAAGATATCAGATCACAAAGCAATCCATAGAAACAGTAACTATTCACCAAACTATAAACAAGAAGAAGCATACAGATTAATCAGCCCGACAAGGTTTTGAAACACGTCGGGTAGCTCTCCTGAGAGAAGGTTATCATTCAAAGACCTGAAAACAAATGGTATGATTTTCATCAGCACGAAGCAATGAAAAAAGAACTAGGAAGTAATCTGAACTTGCATGTCATTTAGAAAACTCAATGTTCCTAGAGATTCTGGGATGCTTCCGGTGAACTGATTAGCTGAAAGAAAACTGCCAAAAGGTAAAGACCATTATCATACAAACTGTTCAAAGCAACAAACTTTATTAAAAATTATACATTGTTAAGGTGTATACATACAAATGCTGCAATGTAACCGGCAAATTAGAAGGTATGCTTCCTCCAATGCGATTGTTGCTGAAATCTCTGGAGATAAAACAATGTACACAAAAAGCAAATACAAAAGGTTACAAGAAACATCCAAATCGACTTGTCAAAATTGTCATATTGTGTGTCTAAATGCTTACATTCCCCTGATAGAAGTGAACTTAGCTAAGTTGTCACCAAGCTCTCCTTGCAAATTTGCGGCATTTACAGTTCTGTAACCATTCAAAACAGAATTAACAGATAAATGATAGATACGATAACTCAAGAGTTGATATCTCAGAAAGAACTTACATGCTTATTATATCTGAAACATTGCAGATAATGCCTTGCCAAGCTTCACCACAAGGGTCTCCACCAGAAGCAATCCAACCAGGAAGAACAGGTGCGCCAAGCGCAGCGAATAAACCGTTAATTGCAGCAACTGGTTCAATTACAACAATGCTGATTAATTCTCAGAAAAACTGTGGAAGAAAATCTAAAAATCCTCAAGCAATACACACAGATCTCACTTATAAATTCAGTGAGACAAAATGTAAATCTAGAAGCTTAAATTGCAGATTTTCTTGGGGAAAAAGTTCTTACCATCATCAGGGTTAGTAGCAGCTAAGGAGATCGAAGGAATCCAGATCAGTAAAGACAACAGCAGAGGTAGAAGAAGACAGTAGATCTTACAACACCCCAACTGTGTAATAGATCTCTTAGCAGCCATTGTTCCAAGTCAGAATGGACTAAAACCAAACATTAATCGAACAAAACGATGTCTACGAGTCTGTAAACAACCCATCAAAAAACATCATGAAAGCGCCAAGATCCACAACAAATCAAAGGGGGAATTAAACAAGTAGCAATCTTAAGAAGAGAAAGAAGGAAAAAAAAAAACTTACTGGAGAGGTAGAGGAATCGTCATCAAAGAGCTTAATGGTTGGTGAATTAAACGAAAAAGGGTAAAGTCTTTTCCTTTAAATTCCAAAAACCCAATCCTGAATAAAAATGCAAACTGTTTTTTTTCTTATTATGTGGGTGAGAATGAGATTTAAGACGCAACGTAAGAGGTAAGGTTCAATGAACTTTTGTCAATGAAGTAAGTTTTACCCTCAATAATTTGACACTCGAGAATCTGCTCTCTTATAAGCTCGACACTCGAGGAAATTAAAATCAAAGGAAAAAAACAAAAACCCAGAAGGCAAAAAAAAAATGAAACTTTTTTTCTAATTTCAGGGAAATACACCGAAAGAAAATTGTGGGACCAAATCCTGCGAATTAAGAAGAAAGAACTGGAGAAATTCAGAAAATTGAAATTTGGATCTAAAGAAAGAGTAACTGAAACAACCAAGAAACTGTGTTCATGGGTTTTAATTTCTTTATTAATTGATTTTAGAAACAATCTTGACCAGTGCTACTATTGCTTTGGATCATGACTATAGCCCATGATTAAATAATGAAAAACTGGTATTAATTAATCAGTGATTTAACTCCATGATTTGTACAACTGTATTCCTATATTATGTTTTGGCGCAAGTTGCGTCCTGGTCTTCTTCAAGATTCTAATCCGACCAGAGACTTGTTTCAAAGTTGTCAACTTTAATGACAATAACGAGAATAGTTGGATGTTAGTTATACCGGACGATGTCTCAGTTTGGTTAACAAGTATAACTACTGGTTAAGAGAAAATGTTGAAGACCACGCGCTTGGAGAGAGCGAGTGAAGGAAGCGACGGTGAAAAGACGTTGAAGCAGTAACGGTAAAAGACAAAAATAGCCGCAAGGAGTAAGAAATAAAAAAGTATTTAAGTTGGAATTGGATTCCCATTACTGTTTTCTTGCTGGCGATTGTCACGTGTTCTTCACTGTCAGATGACGTCACTCGTTTCCCACGCTTCCACATCAGCTCCTCATCCACTCTCTAGTCTCTTTTAATCTGACTAGTTAAGTACATCACCATGGCATTGATTAAAATACGTATCAAATAAAATAATGCATTTTAGGCTTTGGGTTTTTACAATTGAAAAAAATGAGGCGCTAATGTTTGTATCATTTTAGTCAACACATTTGTCTCAGCAATTTAATATTTTACAGTATTACCAGTTTAAAATGGAATCTCTACTTTTTTGTGTGTGTGTTTTGGACTTTTAAATCTGTTGCTGATAGCATTAGAATCTTTGGCTTCCGATTTGGGATTGTATTAATCTTTATATATGTGTCATTATGTGTTTTCATTGTTGATTTTAAAACAAAAAATCGTTATATTGTTATCCACATTGAGAGTTGGATCATGATGGGCCAACCAACAAATACTCAGAGGCCTGCCTTCGTTAAAAAAAATAACATTCGTCTTACACTCCCAAATATTTAGCAATTTTTAGAGTTCTCAAATTTTTAAAATTTTGTTTGGTATATTCTTAAAACATATATTTTAGTGTTATTTTTTTTATTTAAACTTGTTTTTCATAGATTAAAAATAGTGCTAATCATTTCTAATAATGTACAAAATTTATTCTAAATTTTAGTATTTTTTGTAGATTAAAAATTAGTGTTAACTAAAAAATTGAATACAAAAATATTAGAAAATTATTTATTCCTTAATAAAATAGTAAAAAATTATTTTCATAGATTAAAATAGTGTTTATTATTTTTAATTTAGTATAAAATATATTAAATTTTAGTTACAACAAACATTTTACCAAAAAAAAGATAGAAATTATTATTATTATTTTGTCTTAGGTCTCAAAAACTCCTCTGCAAATACTTTGATATTTTTTTATTGGTTGATTATGGCCGTTGGAATGTGATGTTGGAGTTTTGGTAGTCTTGGAGTTTTGTTGAAGAAAATAAAAAGAATATTCAGATACAGCGATTAATTAGATGGTGGATTTCCTTTTGATCGTTGAAGCAATGATATGTTAACATCTTTAAATATCTGGATGTTTTCGACTAATTTGTTTGAATAAATAGGTAGACGTTACTGGCATACGTTTAAGAGATTTGAATGTGTAAGTTTGAGGTCTTTAAACATTCATTTACTAGACTATTCAATTTTAGATTTCAGTCTAGTGATCTATGATGAATTTGAGAAAACACTTTACTGGAATCATTGTTTACCATTTATGATAAACTGGACACTACAGTAAACCGAAAGCTTAATAGATATTTTTGGAGAATGGAATTGAATGTATTGCTTTTCGCACCTGAGGATGTGATTGCGTTCATATGATATATGATTAGTATGCATTTTTTTAAAACACAATAGTATATTAGAAAAGGTAAGTTTTCTTAGGTGCAATCAAACTTCTATAAATTAATAATGTTGAGATTATGATATTTTATTAATTAATTTATAATTTAATATTTATTAATTTATAAAAAAGCTAGTTTTAATCGATTTATCATTTAAGATTCTACTATAAAGGTTTCAAAATTTTGAATTGATCTAAATAAAATTAATGTTTTGAATGCTATTAATTTGCAGTTTCAACTTGAATATTTTACATTTTTACAAAATATTTTTTCACGATAAATAATGATGAATTCACCACAAACGACACACATAAATTCAAATTTATGATTAGTGTTTGGGAGAAATTTACTCGAATTGATAGAGTCTACGGAAAGCAAAGAATATAGTCGAGAATCGTGTGTTATTGATTGAATATCGATTGCGAATAACAAGGCACAAGACAATATCAATCAATCTATGAACTTTAATCGTGACAGTGGTTGATCGATGATAGTTTTGCGGTTTCTTGCTCTTGCTCTAGGTTTTTTCTCTTTTGTACTTGTGTTCTGGCCTCTTTATTTATTGAGAACTGCTCTTTATTTATAATCCTCGTGAGATTCGGAATTGGTAGCTAGATTCTTTCTTTGATAAGGTTGCTTGCGATATTCGCGGATAACACCAAATCTATATAATCTCGTAAGATTCATATTGATTTTGTCTGGTATCTTCTAAAATATTCAATTTTTTCCAATTATATCGGATTTTCGGATTTATCTTAGAATTTATCCAATTAGGTTCGATGATAAAATTATACCCAACAATTAGTAACCTATCTATCATATTTTAACAACATATAAGACTATAAAAATAAAATTGATGCATATTCAAAAATTAAAAACTTACAAAAAATGTTAGATGTTTTGATAACAAAGTTAAACAAGATATTACAACGCAGATTGTTTGAAACACACACACTACTTGTTATATATAATAAAAATTAGAGGCAAACTCTAACAATATTCAATTTTTAGAAAAATACTAAAATTATACATTAGCATATTATTTTCTATATCTATAAATATATATATATATATATGTGTGTGATTATTAATTTTTGATACTAATGAGACCATATATTCACATAGAGATTTCAAAAATATATTATTTTGTTATCTTACCAAATTTTGTTAATTTTTACATTGGTCTGACTCGGAAGCAAAGTTTTTTATTATTTTATAGTGTTTAATTAATTTATCGAGTATTAATTTATAGAGGTTTTACTGTAAATTAAATTATGTTTAAATAAAACATAAATTATAATATCAACTGAAAATGCAAGAAAACTGTATTTTCATCATAATTTAGAAAATATGTTATGCCATTCGTAGAAGAATATTATGTTTTTAAAAGAAATTATTCAATAAAAAAGAGGAGATGAGAGAGGGGGGATTTTGCAAGATAGCCAAATTTCTAATAAAATTAAGAAAAATATGGTCGCGCAAAACACTGTATACAACGGTTACATGTGTTTTCGTGTATACTTTAAACAAATAGTGTAATATCATGAAAATAACATGTATGTTATCGAATAATATGATCTGATATGCGTTAAAAACATACACAAAATCTAGATAAATTTTAATAAATAAATTAGGGGAATTTGGAAATATAGAATGTTTTCATCCAATTTGACCATTTATACATTTTATTGAAAAATTTGGTGAAATATGTTTTATAATATTAAAAACTCCATTATACCCTCAATTTAAAAAATTTTGAATATGTTCCAAAGCTTCTCACTCATAAAGAATTTTTTTTTTAATATTAAAATAATAGATATATTATAAACTCATAATATAAAATTGAAAAATTAAAAACCATAACCAATCAGAAAAAACCTTGGCGAACAAAAAAATTATAAAAAAATAAATTGAGGGTATTGAAAAAAGAATTAAGCTAAGAAAAAAGAAGAAAACGTTGAAATAAAATCGTAAAAAACCAAAAATTATAAATCATCAAAACATTATAAATTATAGGAAAAATATTTTTTTAAATTTATTTGATTATATGCATATATGCAAAAAAATTATAAAAAAAACTCGCCGAACAAAAAATTAAATTGAAAGTATTGAAAAAAACTTAAGCGAAAAGAAAAAAAAAGCATTAAAATAAAATTGTGAAAAACTAAAATTATAAGTCGTCCAAACAATATAAATCATAGGAAAATATTTTCAAAATAAAATAAAATATATATTTAATTTAATGCATATATACGAATTTACATATATTATATTAGGTTTTTTCTATTTTTAGATTTAGTTTCTATTTATAAGAGAATTTAAAAACATTCAGAATATATATTCTAATATTAGTAGAATATACCTCTAAATGTCATAGAACATGAAAAATCCATACAATATATATTCTAAATTTTAGAATACATATTCTAAATCTTAGAATACATATTCTAAATGTTGTAGAACATGAACAAGTATTAGATATTTATTCCAAATTTCATAGAAGTTGAATTCTAAAATGTTTAGAATATGTATTATAAAATTCGTATAACATGTATAAGTGGTAGAAAACATATCCTAAACTTTTCAGAACAAATTTCATCAACCTAAAAACTTATTTAAAATTTTCTAAAATTAAAAAAATTTATTCTTCAAATCTTCTTCTTAATTGTCTATCAACATGTTTTCTGGGTTTGTTTTTGAAAATGGTATTTTACAATTTAGAAAAAGTATAAATAGACAAATTTTTAGCTAGACATAATTTATTTTCAATTTTTCCAATAAATTAACTTATTTGCAATTTTCTCAGTTGTTTTTGCAAAGAAAAAAAAAGAAATTGGTTGTCTACTACATTTTTTAGAAAAGTAAAAACAAGATTTTAACTAATTAATGTAAACATCTTTTTCACTATGATGCAAGTTAGATGGTTATGGATCATCATTTGTATTAGATTTCAACTTTTTTATCGAATCTATACAGATTTTAGTGTCGTAAACATATTGGTGTGTATAATCTCTCTATATACATGCCGTGTTTGATCAAATTGGCACATCATGATGAATAATTCATAAATTTGTTTGTATATATATTCCACGATGTCTCTCTCTTATATATTTTTTTTCATTTCCTTAAATGGGCCGATCTTGTGAACTAACAACAACCTAATGATAAGTCACTCAGGAATGTTGTCAAGAAAAAAAAAGAGATAAGTTTCTCTGACAATTGGTTCATCATCTAGAAAAACATATATGATATCTGTATTTCTCTGACACTCGGGTACAAAATATGATTGCTTTGAGCTTAAATAACTAAATCATAACTATATATATATAGATAAAGGAAAAATTACTGAAAGTCGATTAATAGCTCAAAAATGTTATGCCATATCAGCTAAAAAGCGGTCATTTTCTTTTTCCATTTTAGTAGTGTGGTTTTTTGGGTTTTAATGTCAAAATTTATTTCCTTGAGAAGAAGTTACAGAGAAAGCGTCATTTTTGTAGTTTAAACATGCATCATGCTGTTGACAAAAAAAAAAAAACATGCATCATGCATCTGTTTCACAAATTTTTTAATTTGATTACGATATGTTGTGCGATACTGTCTTCGATGTGTTAATACCAAAATTCAAACCTACGATCTTGAACAAAAACAAAAAATGTAGACATGTGTCAAAGTAAAAAAAATTTAGATACTGCATATTTTACGGAACCAAGGAAACAACATATATATATATATATATTTGTTTTTGGTAAACGAACATAATTTGTTTTATTCTTCCTTGTAAATCGTTAATTCTGATGAGGTACACTAACACAACCGCCATGGAATCACAAAGACAAAAACACCAAACTACACTTAAGAATCACGTTTCTAGTCATAAGCCGAACTGCGAAAGCTCTTGATAGTAGAATCATTAAGTATGTTAAGCATAACGGAATTGGTCGTACACCTTGGAGTCTTAAACTGGTTCAAGCCACCACACTTCCCAACGCATCGTTCAGCCATTTTTCCAAATATGCCTCGTTCCACCACTCATAGCTCGAGTGGTCCGATCGAGTTTATGCGCCTCGACACAACATAACCATGGTCCAGAAAATCAGCATCCATCTCTCTGCAACATTCTTCAAGAGCCTTATCCTCTGCTTCTCCTCTGATTTCCCAGTAGATTATGTAGTGACCGGGTTGAGCTATTATGTCTGCGTGGCTTGTATAGTCAACGACTTCGGCTGGTGTGGTTCGGCTCAGAAGTTGAGATGCTTTGTCGACCACTTTCTGAAGATCCTTCTCTGTGTTTTTGTCAATATTGATTGTTAAAATGAGTTTTCTTCTGTATATGAAACTTAGCTTTGGTGTGCCTTTGTGAAAACCAGTTACTTCAACGATGTCTCCTAATCTGTAACAAAGCACAGAGAAGAGTAGACGGCGATAAAACAGAGGAAGCTTGATGATTCTGAAATGGTTGCTTAATTTGCTTGTTAAGATTGATTAGGGAAAGTGCAGTGGTTTACCTGTGAAAGTGGTAAGAATTAACAGGTAGGGGTTGACATGGTGTGAAAAGCTCATTGGAGGGGAAGATATCAACAGAGGAGGCACATCAAAGAATTAACAGAGGAAAATAGTTGAAAGAGATTTGCCATGATGTTGGGGTTTTGATTTTTAGGAGGCAAACCAAAGCTAAGTTTTCTTCTGTATACTGACCATTTTCTCTCATCTTACGCCAAACTCTCATCAGCTCATCTACCATCTCAAGCTTTTCAAAAAAAACCTAATTTTCTAATTTTCACCACAAACCTAATCCTATCAACAATGTTAGCCAAAGGCAATACATTCACCAAGGTGCTTGGAGCAGAACCCGTCTAGATTAGATTCCTTGGAAGCCGACAAGATCCGAATCATCCAACGAAACCTCGTTCTCTTTATTACAGACAAAAACATTGTAAGGATCTACGGCTCCAATCTTTTGACGGGAAATCGGAATCTTTCCAAAACTGTCGTAGCGGCGGCGACGACCACGGTGAATGTGTCTAGGTCTTAAACATTCAGCACTGATAGCAACTGGTCCTATGGTCTAGTGGTTAGGACTAGGCCTGGGCATACCGTCGGTTCGGTTCGGTTTGGTCTAGAAATTTGATTTTTTGGTTTATTCGGGTTGGCTAGAATAGTTCCAAATTAAACCATATAAAAAATTCAGTTTAGTTCAGCTTTAGTTATCTGGTTCGGTTCGGTTTACTATTCATACTATTTTTTAAATATTGGTTTATTTTAATTTATTTGGTGATTTAGACAATTTTAATAAAATTTCGGCAATTTTAAAAATTTAACAACATCGCACCAACACCTAATAAAACAGTTTAAATTAAAATTGGAGACAATTATAGTCTTATACAACCATAATCAAGTTTTGACTTATAACAAAAACATAACACAACTTAGTTTAGTCTTGACTTAATAAAAACATAAATATAACACAACATAAAAAAATCTTGACTTAACAAAAACAGAAACATAACACAATAATGATAGTCTTTTAATGAGGTTACCTAACTTGTTTCATACGATGATAGTCTTTGAAGCATTATGCAAACACCTGAAATACACTACACATGTTATGACATAAATATTTAAGGTTTAGACATGCTTAATGACCAAATTATTTACATGTAACTTGGATACATTAAAGCATAAATTTAGTGATCAGATTGGATTTGTTTTCTTGAATCTACATTTAGAAAAAGTTATTAGTATTCATCTATAATCATAAAGACAAAATTCATTACAAAATATACAAGAGAATTTACCAAGTGACTAATGAAAATCAAGTTCTTATATCATTTGTGTTATAGTAGCTTGATTTGCCTCAACTTTCACATATGTTCTTAACCACTATTGAGAGCATATCAATACATCGATCATGTATGAAGTCAAAGAACTTTTATAGGGATCCAAGACCTGACCAGAAGTACTAAACGCAGATTCAGAAGCAACCGTAGATAATTGGAAGGTAAAAACATCTCTACCTACTTCAGCCAAAACATGACACTTTGGTGAATTACATTTCCACCAAGACAAAATATCATAATTCAGTCCCAAATTGCTTGTTACTCGTGGTTCTACTTTTTCCATCAAGTAGATTTCTAACTCACTACTACCTTCTTCAGTTCCTTTCTCACTAACCATTTGATTGTACAAATGATCCATCCTCTCATAACCATCAATCCAACTGAACACTTGATTATTCAGGATTCCCATGAACACTAGGATTTGCAACATTATCACCCACATCCGGTTTCAGAAGCGTGTTGTATTCCTCATAAAATTTTTGAAGAAGAGTTAGCACTGAATCCTTAACTTAACAACCTTCCACATTATCTTTACCATATAACTTTTCAAAGCAAAGAGATCCAAAATTGCAGCCTTAGTTCAAATAGTCTCATCTATGTTGTTACTCAAGCTAATCAAATTCCTTTCAATGCTACATATCTCGTCGTAACAAATTGTAGATGTAACTGATGTAAAAGCAGAAAAGGCTAAAGTACACTTGTGAAAGATTTTGAGAAATTTTACCAGTCTTTTCACTTCATCCCAATCACTTGAAGTTGGAGGTCAGATCCGCTTTTTGCCACTCTTGTCACTCTCTTCATTTTCAAAGAAGTAATCAGTATATAACTTATCCTCCACCATCATCTTCTCAAAAGCTATTCTCAGCTTGAGTGCAAAAGTCAACATTAAATCTATTGAGTTTCATTTAGTACTACAATCTAATGCTAAACTCCCTCTATTGATCATTCATGTCTCTACGCGCAACTCAAATGACTTTAGTCTAGCATATGAAGACCTCACATATTTAAAATCATTCCGAACAGCAACGACACTCTGATTTATATGCTCTATACCCATCTCTGACAATCAGATTCAAGATATGAGAACAACAACGCATGTGCAAAAATGCTCCCTCTTGAATAAGCATATTAGTTCCTCTCAACCTCAACACATCTTTCATTGTCTTCAAAGCACTAGTATTACCACTAGCATTGTCTACAGTGACTGTGAATATTTTCTCAATGCCCCATTTTTCTAGACATTCCAGAAGTTGTGCAACAATAGTAGCTCCCTTATAATCAGTGATGGGTTTGAAACTGATGATCTTATTTTGCATTTTCCAATTAAAATCAATCCAATGAGTTGTATCCAATGAATTGTAACCACCATATATCTATATGAAGTAGTAGGAGCAATAAAGGTATCATTTCAAAAAATTTGCCTAGATAGGATATGCCTTATTTGCAAGACGGGAGACCCCATATGTCAGTTCTGAAAGAGACTCTTTTCTTTTCAACAATGAACAACTTCTTTAAATACTTTTTCTTTGGCATATACATGGCATCTATATCCTTAGTGGTTGTCCTACGTGATATATGCTTGTACATCATAACTACATTAAGCATAATCGCCTAAAACCTTCACTTTCAACAAATGAAAACGATAGCTCATTCAGAACTATCATCTCGTTGACAGTTCTTGTAAACATCTCTAGATCATTCGTTATAGTTGTTAGATTACCACTTAAAATATGCTTACTAGTATCCTCTTGAAAAATCTTTAATAACTTGCATCTACCCATTTGACCTCTCATAGAACTAGCCCCAACTGTTGATGAGTCACAACTAAATAACTGACCACAATAATGGCACTTGCACTGCTTATAGTATTCAAAAGTCCGAGTAAAGTGTTCCCATACCTTAGACCTTGGAGACATCTTTTACGTGGCTTTTGTAAAACATCAAAAGACCTTAGTGGTTCTGTTCCAGCTCATTTGCTTCCAGTCGTAAAAGGCTCTCGAACTATTGATTCTTCTCCTTCAATTTCCACATCCGACATCTCGTTGTGGTCTTCAAAAAACATTTACAAAACCAAACAAAACATAAACATAAACTAACAATCCATATTGTAATAATATTTGAGTTGAATATGACCATATAAGGTAAGTTAAACATAGTACACTAATGTCTAGAGCTAAGCTAAGTATTGAAAACAAAATTGTCATTATATAAAAATTCCAAATTCAACTCCATTTACCACAGAAAAAAAAGAGTAAACATAGTACACTAGTGTGTAGAACATAAATTATCTTGTTAATTTTGTTAATCTTTACAAGACACGAACATGACTTGAAGTGGATCAAAACACAAGACACCACAAAAAGGCACAAACATAGTCACCACAAAAATTCACCACTATCTACAAACACAAGACACAAACATGACTTGAAGTCTTGAACACAAACATAATAGGAACATTGATTTTGGTTATCAAGCATATTTAAATATTTAGTTGTGTATTTATTATATATTCAGATTCAGACACATTTAAAGTTTTAAACAAACAAACATAAACAACAAACGAACACTAACAACAAACAAACACAAACAAAAAAGAAAAGTATTTACCTCACATCGATTTATCAGAACAAATACAACTCAATCTACCAACAAACAAACATAAACATATGAGTTTTTTTTTAATTTGAGAATCGTTACCTCTCAATTTGGGAGTTACGAAAAGGAACTGATACTAGAAATCAGGTCTTAATACAGAAGAAATCAAAGATTGATGAAAAATGAGAAGCTAATCGAAAATTTAAGAATCGTTATCTATGTTGTTGTTGTCGGCTCGACGGAGAGAAAAAAGAGTTTAAATGTAATTTTCTAAAATGTTACGGTTACTTAGTTGTAGTGATTCTCCTAAAATTGATCGGTTCACTAAGTCCGAACTGAGTACCGATTTAAATTATTTAAGGTTCTGATTGGTTTTTTTATGTTAATTGAAACCAAACCAAATTGGCTTAGTTCTGGTTCGGTTCGGTTCGAAATTTCTGCACATGCCTAGTTAGGACATTCGACTCTGAATCCAATAACCCGAGTTCTAATCTCGGTAGGACCTTCTTTTTCGGCCTCAGTTAGGAGTCAAACCATCAGTTATCGATTTCAATTGAACCGAAACTCGGTTTGGTTCGGTTCCGACCGTTTGGTCACCAAAGTATGTTTTTATTTTGTCTTCCTAAAACGTCACCTTTGGCGGTGAGAACCAACGAGAAGAAGAAAAAAAAATCTTCTTTTGGAGAAACCTGTAAGCCCATGGCAGCTCTCTGTTGTCCGACCATTAGCATCGTCTCCGGGAAGTTTCTCCCACGGATTAAAACCCTGAAACAGTTCCCCAGACTCAGTTCTTTTAAGAATCAGAAACGATTGATTACAAAGAGAAGAAGTTTGATCGTTGGATCGATCATTGAAGACAGAGAAGCAATCGATGTGAAAAGTGAAAGTTTAGAGCCAAAAGAAGAAGAAGAAGATAAGGATTCTGATCGGCTGATGAGTCGAGGAATCAACGCAGCCATAGTTCTAGCGGCCGGAACTGTTGCAGTTACGAAGCTATTATCTATAGATCATGATTATTGGCATGTAAGCTTAGGGCCTTTTCTCTCCTGTGATTGATTGATTCTCATTGTGGGATTACATAAATTCATATAACGTTTGTTTACTTTACTTCTTAGGGTTGGACTCTCTACGAGATACTTAGGTATGCACCTGAACACAATTGGGTTGCGTATGAACAAATTCTCAAAACAAACCCAGTTTTGGCCAAAATGGCCATCAGTGGAGTTGTGTATTCTCTAGGAGATTGGATTGCACAAGTAACAAAACTTAAAACCCTCTATAAAGCTTCTCAATTTTGAGTTCTCTCTGACCATTTTGGCTGTAAATTTATGCAGTGTTATGAAGGAAAACCGTTATTTGAGTTTGATCGAAGTCGTGTACTTAGATCAGGTCTTGTTGGATTCACACTCCATGGTTCACTCTCTCATTATTATTACCAATTCTGTGAGGTAACAAATCATTTTTTGCTTATGTCAAGATCTGCTGTAATAACATCGTTGATACAATGGGCTGAAAGCTAAATACTTTTCTTTTTATAAGGCTATGTTTCCTTATCAAGAATGGTGGGTAGTCCCTGCAAAAGTTGCCTTTGATCAAACCGTATGGTCAGCGATTTGGAACACTATCTATTTTACAGTTTTAGGACTATTACGTTTCCAATCTCCAGCTGAAGTTTTTAGCGAAATCAAGACCACTTTTTGGCCAATGATCACTGTAACTCTAACAGTCCTTGCCTTTGTAATCAAATAAAAGCTTAAACTTAGTCACTCTTTGTTCTTTTTAAAAAACTTTGTCTATAATTTTGTTTTTGCAGGCAGGCTGGAAACTCTGGCCATTGGCTCACTTGGTTACATACGGTGTTATTCCTGTAGACCAAAGGCTTCTTTGGGTGGATTGTATTGAACTCATCTGGGTTACTATATTGTCGACGTGAGTCTTCCTTCATCTTGAATCTTTTTTTATCCAATCAATTTGGAAATATTGCACATACCAGCTTGGCTATCGTGAAGAGAAGTTTTGTGTTGCTAATATCGGTTGCCTTATTTTCATGTTGACTTTGTGAAGTTACTCAAATGAAAAAGCAGAGGCGCAAGCATTAGAGGAGACAAACTCCAATTCTCATTCGAGCGAGGTTTAGAGACTCTTCTTTTCTTTTGAGAATCTCTCTTCAAGATAGACTCTTGAGCGTTTGAATGTTCTTCTATACTAATTTGTATCTGCAAATACTTGACAGGATTAGGCAATGTTGCCACGTAGATTCATGATTCTATATACTGGAAGCACAGGTGATGCAGAACATCAAGCACAATTTTTTTTTTAGAGAGAAACCTAAAACATGTATATATACATTTGATTCATGGATTCCAAGACAGAATCTATGGGGCAAATCTATTGTGCAATACAGATACATCAAACACGAAACACCAGCAAAAAGAAAGATCGAGCTACTGACAATGCTCAAGCATAACAAAGAAATTACCATTTTTGTAAAGATCAGTTCTCATGAATAACAATAAAATCTACACTCAAGTCTTTGACTTCTCTTCAGAGAATCTCGGAAGCTGAACCAGTGAGTTCACGCGTGTGACGCCTTCTAGACCAAACCAGTTTTGATCTCCGACCGTTTTCTCATCCTCTGCATCAGTCTCTGTTTTCACATTACCATAAGTCTCATTTTCTTGATCTGATGATGATCTAACTGTGAAGTTTCTTTGGAGACATGGTTCTGATCTTTGCCCATCATCTGATTCTACTGCATTTGTGGCTGAAGAGAACCCCTGTTCATCATAATCTGACTCAGAATCCATTTTTCCATCCAGAAACAAACACACAACTGCACAATCATCCATTTTCGAAGTCGGGTACTTCAGTTTCCATTCACGTGCAGCCGAGTTCACCAAGATCCTAGCCGCTGATGCCCGGCTAGAAGCTGAAGCTACAATGTCCACAACTTCTTCGTTGCTTAACACATCCCATACCTGTTCAATAAAGCACACAAATCAGTAAAGCCTTTGTCTTGAGGCTCATAGGCTGATAAGATCACTCGCCTACTTACTCCGTCTGAGGCAAGAACAATGAATTGATCTTTGTCTGTAAGAACACGGTGAGTGAACTCAGGTATTGAAATGACTCCATACTCTTTTAGACAGAAATCACCAAACGCTCTCGCCATGGCCAATCCAGGTGCATCATCAAAAGGTAGCCAGACTCGCGGCACCTCTGGCTCGTCTTGCAGCGCAAAGACTCGACCTTTACAACGTTTGATCCTCTCAGCTTCCCCTGTCATACCCACAAGATAGTAACATCCTAATTAGATAAAAGCATATATGTTTGAAAAATGATTGCAAAAAGGTGTTAAGCATACTCGGTAAATCCGGCTTCAGATCAACTGTTAGTTGAGTTGCCACCATAGAATCGTTACTGTCTTTTGATCCAAGGATGGCTCGAGAATCCCCAATGTTTCCCATGAAGAGATTAGACCCCTGAACAATCAAAAGACATCATCTTAGATCAGAGATGCTTGAAACTGAAAAGAGAGCTCTTTTGAGTTTACCTGTTTAAGAATTGTAACAGCAGTGCTGCCACTACAGAAACTGTCCAAATTAGGATGAGATCGCAGTTCCTTATCCATGGCTTTAAACGATTTCAAGAAAGCATCTCCCCACAAGCCTTTTAGTTTATCCTCATCAGATCCTTCTTTAACAGCTTCTTGGACAGCCGATTTGCTTGAATTTCTTCTGAATCGAGTTCCTTTAGGACAGTTTTGCTTCGACTGAAGAGTCTGAAAGAAAGACTGCAACTTCACAGGCAACGTATCTCTCACGTTACGAGCAACAAGATGACCATAAGGACCATGACCATCAAATACACCACAAAAGGTCACATCTTCAGACATAAAATCCTACAAAGCAACACCAAGTCTCGCTTTATAACTATCGATACTGTTAGAAATACACAAGAAAGAGACTGAAGAACTCACTTCCCACACAATCATGGCGTCCTGATTAATACCCTTGCGTCCTTGTTGAGTGAAAATGCAAGAGCTCCTGCTCTTGCTACTGGTAATGATCCGATTTGGTATAGAAGACAAGTTCTGCAACGCGACAATGTGGTCTGAAAACGTTCTCTTCGCCTTTTTGCTCACACAAAAACCGATCCCGAGATATGGCCGAGGCACAGGCTTCTCTCCATTGCTCCAGCTGCTGCACGTACTCTTACTACTAGTCGATACACAACCCCCCATTGTTCAATCCCAGCGTAGACGTTCTATAGACAAAAAAGACTCCTTTTGAACCAGAACAGATCTTCAATGTTATGCTGAAGTTGAAAATTTGGTCAAACAAAGAGCTGTTTACATGAGTGTTTTGTTTAATAGTATATACTCTCTGGGAAAGCCTTGGATTTAAATCTTGGTCAACGATAATCCATAGAGTGTGACCTGAAAGCAATACAGAAAATGATTAATTGGATAGTTAAACAGCAGTTTCAGTAAGATCACAAAGACAAATAAGCCTCAACAAGTTGTAAAGACCAAAATGCTGCATGTGAACTTAGCAATAGAATAGAGTTTTTTTTTTATCACTGATACATAACCAGTAATAAGGCTCTTATTAATCTATGTTCTGCGTCTTGTTTACTAATCCCTGTGTTTAAATTAATCTAATTAGGACCTACAAGAATCACAAAACAAGAAAATAAGAAACATACTGAAAAAAATCAAGAACAGAGTTTGCCCATCTGTCTATTTACATATGATCCAGATGGGTTCTTATGAATAACTGAATATTCTTCGTCTGGTTCACTATACATCTTTCACATAACCATTCCATATTCCACTGGCGTAAATCATCAATTTCTTCAATATTTTCTAAAGAGAGACCAAACCCATGAGGTAGTTCTTCAATGTTCTAAGGAAAATGTCACTATTTGTGAATACATCTTGAAACAGATCAAACTCACAGCAAATCTAGCTTTATTTGAAGATACTTTCAAACATATGTCTATCTCTAACAAGAAATTGAGAGAAACCCAAATTCGCTAGAGAGTTTTCACTCAATTTCCTTTGTTGCTACTCATATCAGGAAACTATACACGTTAGTGCAAATTCTGAAAACAGCGAGATTCCAAAAAAATAAAGCTACAAGTTCTGTGTATAGCGATTCACTTTTTAGGAATCCAATGTAGTAAAAGTGAATCGGAGAAATATAAACTATTATTCTGAAAATTACCCGGAAACCAAACTAGAGCAGAGTGATGATGCAGAGGAGAAAAAAAAAACTAATTATGTATGAGCAGATCACAATAACCTGACCAAACAGAGGCCTTAAACATAGTAACAACAGAAAACACACAAAATGAAACAAACGATTCGAGATCAAATGTGAGAAATCTAAGCGATTTAAAAGCAAAAGAACGAACCTTTGTGCGTTTCTAGAAATCAAGAACAGTTGACTGATTCAGACAACGAAACCGAGAGTGAGAGTGAGAGCCAGAGATAGAAAGAGAGAGGAAGTTACTATACTTTGTAGCTATAGAGATGGTGGGAGAGATAAGAGAGAAAACAAAAGGGTTTATTTTCCCCAAAGAACGATCTTTTACTTTTAAAATTTCACGAAAGAGATTAATATCAAAGCTGCTTTTGTCCTTTCGCTGTTCACTTTCTAAATTTCAATTGTGAAATGAAAATTTGAATAGTATTCGCAAACTAATCAAAGTCCGGACACTCTCCATCACATAAGTTTATTACTTTCTATAAGAAAAAGTATTATATTTGACTAAGTGACTTATTAGTGATTGAACAGTTCACTTATCCACATGTTAATATGAACAAGATTTACAGTAATTTTAGTTCCACAAAAAAAAACAGCGTATTGTTCGATTCAAATAAAAAGAAAAGAAATATTTGGATAAAGTTTTAGTTCGTTTTCCTTACTGTCGCATGCTAATGATGATGATGAGGAGGATGGGCCTGAATCTAAGCTTTGATTGCATCACTAACAGTAATACCTGTTTCCCGTTACCTACATGATTCATCCTTTTTCCAACTATTTTGTTTAATTTTCATGATGTTTCTTATCCAATCATTTTACGCATTTACACTATTTCTGACTTTTCCAGTCTCTTTTCTTTAGTCTATATATAAATAAATTATGCAAAATGCAAGTCACAATTCATCCACTTGGCTTCATTATCTTTAACTTTTCTAGTTTTTTTTTTGATAAAAAAACATTTGTAAGGCTGCCTCGGATCCGTATCCGAAATTTTGGGATATCCGAACTCTAAATATTCAAATCCAGGAAAAATGTGTTTGATGGATATCTGGATTTGAATTTTCTTTTTTTCAAACGGGTTGAAAAATTTTAATATTCTTATCTATTTTGCTTAAATATCTGTCTTTGGATATAAATTCGGATAATTATGGCTATCCCTATCTTCATGTGTTCATACTTTGAAAGTAACAACATTTTGTAAACATTTTTCTAGTTGTGTCGAAAATTTGAAATACGTATGTAGAAGTGTAATACTCCTTCATGTGTTCATACTTTGAAAGCTCATATATCAATATCAAATAACTTCTTTTACTTTTCTTTTTAATATAGTTTCCCTCCTTTCTATTTCCTAATTAAAGCGACACGATCATCTAGATGAGATTTTTACTTGCATTACAGACTACAGAACCGAAATGTTCTTCTTTTTCTCCACATCCTAATCCATTTCTCCTTTTTCTTTATATGTTTTTTTGTTATACTCTTTTCTATGTTGTTATTTGAAATAAAGCTTACAGATTATTTTGGATTGAGATTCCAATGTATCCTCGTTATTCTTTTGCAAAGTCTTGCTACGAATGTAAGGTTCCTTTACAAATCAATAGAACCAACGTTACAAACTTACAATCAATGGTTTTATGATTATTTTCTGATTTTTGCTTTCTTCGAGATATTTTCCTGACTATTTCGCATTACAAATTTCATAATAAGCAGAAAAAAAAAACATGACCGGCTTGGTTGGTGGGTATAACTCTTAACATATTTATTACAATTTCCCCGTGTTAACAAAACTTCACAAAAATTTCCCACTTAAAATAAAACTCATAATACAAGAAAAGAGAAAGGTAAAGGAAAATAAGTAAAAAGGATATCGTGTGCTAGAAGAAAAGGAACGGCATGATCATCATCATCCCATGTGTATGATAGTGATTGATGTCATGTGGTGGTGGGTCAATTTCACCATATATATGTTATATGTTCTAAATCGTACTATCAAACTATACAATACATGTTACATAATGATCATTCAACAGCTTTGTTTTCTAGTTATTCGCGATAGTGTTCGAAATGAGACAATCTATTAAATAGTTTGTTGATTTAAAATATCTGGTTGATCACCTGGTTTTGTCAATAGCTTGATCATATGCCATATCGAGTTAATTTACCAGTATTTACGAACTATCATATTTCCTGCTACGTTTTAAGATCTTTGTATCAATTCTTTAATTTCTGTATTTATATTTAAATAATGTAGAATATTGATGAAAGTGATATGCAGTGAAATTCTAAAGTAAAAAAAAAATCGTCTTAAAGAAGTTTTTTTTTAACCAAAACCGGTTGGAAAAATTAGATGATTTTCGTTTGTAAATTTATCCTCAACTTCTGCATCTAATTTCCCAAAAAAATAAAACAACTTACATAAACCGGTCTAAATTATAGATTTCAGTTGATCACTTGATACATTTTATGTCTAATGTCTGCATGACTAGTCAAAGGTATCATGAACAAAAATATTAGTGTCAGTCTAATCTAATTTGTAAAAAGCAATATAAATCCACTGCATATTATATGTGGAATCGTGGATGGTTTCAATATGTTATAGCTGAATTCGTTAAAAATGTCAAGATTTTGTGTTTTTAGTATTTTCAAATCCAAAATTTGATCGGAGAAAGAAAAAAACATATGTGAGAGACATGTACTAAAGTTGACCCAAGAGGCTTGCGAGTCTCGTTGTGTTTACAGAAATCATCGGGCCTTTTTGGGCTAAAAGATAAATAAAATAGCCCAAAAAAACTTAGTTTAGGCCCAATTTCATATCTTGTACGCTAAGATCGAAAGCAATTGATTTTATTTTGTACGATGTGGATGATAACAAAAATCGCCACGTCGTAAAAATCCAACAAGACCAACATTTAGATTTAACCATCAGGCCCATCACAAGTACATCACTGGTATTTAGTCTTCGTTTTCAGTTCCAAAGCACCACATATAGAAGTTTCAAAATAGTCTGTGTGTCCATTTTTATCCTTCTAATATTATTTATTTTGATCGTGAATAAAATTATTAATTGTAGATAAAATTATGAATATGTATGTCTATTAATGCATGTATTTATTAATTGTTAAATTTATGAATATCTGCTCCAAATATGTTATTTATATTTTATTATTCATAGGCAAGAAATTCATCAAAAATCGCAAATAAACAAATTTTTTTAAAAATTATGACTGAGTTTTAGTTTTAAAAAATTGATCTTGACTGTCTATTGACCAACAATGTCCAACCTACTATATATAGAAAATAAATAAATCATAAACAATCCAACCATTTTGATATCCGGCATCATCCACATCTAAATCGGTCCCTTACCATTACCAACGTACCGGTTTTCTCAACTTATATATTCGGTTTAGATTCATTAAATATATCACCACGATTAACATCCACTGACATAATAGCATTTGATAGTCACGTACTTTGCGTTTGAAAAGTTTGGATTTGAGTTCTATACATACCTTAAACAGGAGAAAAAGTGATAAAATATAAATTAGTTAATCAAAATTTATATTAAATACAATAAATAGCTTTTATTTCTAGGATTGGGTTTGTGAATTAAGTTTTTTATTTATTAAATACAATAAATAGCTTTTATTTATTTGAATTAAGTTTTTTAGGTGGGTCCAATAGCAACTGCGTACCATCTGTGGTTTACTTGCCACGTGCCACGAAAACTACCACATGACGCAAAGGCCAAAACCATAAATTTCAGAAAAGTTGGTACATTTCCACGTAATTGACATTTTACACGTGATTTGCTTGTGACTACCGTATTACCGTGAAATAACGTGATATTATAATATACATGCATAATTAATATTTTGTTTGCTCAACTTTTTTCACACACCTAATTTCTTAATTAGTTAGTCACCTTTTTTCAATATTTCGTTTTCACAACGTTTATAGGAAAGACAAAAATGGCATATGATTTGATTAACTATAACATATGAGAAAAATGACACCTAACGTCCTCGCGCCTGCCGTTTTAGTCTATAGCTCTACTTGCTTGGCGGTTGCTATTGGCTCAGAGTCTTCAGATCGAGAAATGTGATTTTAAGTTGCTAAGCTTATCTTCATGTTCTTAATGTTTTATCTTCTTTTCATGTTTGGCTCTCTTTTTTGAGATTTAGGGGCTGATTGGCTATGGACTGTTAAGACTGTTTTACAGTTCTTAAAGTTTTTACTTTTAACAGCCACTTTTTTCTTTTCTTCTTTGTTTTCCTTTTCTTCTTAAAGTCTGAAAATCTCGACTGTAAATAAATAAAATCTACAAAGCTTTATTTTTCTTCTCCCCATACTAATTAAAATCTCTCTACAAACTCACATGTATTTTGTAATATCAAAATTTTAATTAATTAATCATCATTTTTTTCCTTTATAAGATCCATTTCTTCTGTATTTCTGTTTCTTCTTCTAAATAATCATTTTTAATGTTTTTTTCATTTCTTAAATTTTAAATTAGGTATATTAAATATTAGAGTTTTTTTACAATCAAGAAGCATTAAAAATGAAATAATCAAAATGCTAATTTTTGAATTTAACAAAAAAATCAGGTTAAATTAAATTAAATAAGTTCAACAACATCTAGATTACAAAATCTAGGTGACTAATTTAAATTTAGATTTTGTTGTAAAAAGGTTAAATACTATTATTTAATAGTTTCTAGTAATCGATTGTATTAAATATATTTTATTAATTATTGACTTCAATATACTTTAATAATTAATAAATTAAAATCTAATACTATTTTCAGTTAGAAATCAGTTTATTTCATTAATGAAATCAGTTGAATATATATATATATATTGTTGTTTTAATATTTTCAATAAAAAATATATTCTGCATATTAAATAAAATATCTGAAACGAATTTCAACAAATAAAAAAACTTATAAATACAAAGTTAATCTCTGCATTTTAAGACAAAAAATTCACAAACTATTTTCATCTAACTTTTTATCTTTGTAACTTGTAACACTTTACATACACAGTTTTGTGACATTTGTTAATAAGTAATTGTTAGACTCTATCTAAAACAAAACTAATTCTATTGAGTTTGTCCCATTTCTTGATGAATGTTTTGGTAACTAATTATTAATTTATGAGTTATGTATTTTGTTCTCTAAAACTTTTATTAATAATAAAATTTATTTTTGAGTTTATATCATTACTTCAATTTTACATATGGTACACTAAATTTTATTTATGTGATAATTTCTACAGTTTTGTTACCAACCAGATTTTTAAAATATTTAAAATTATAGTTTCTATAGTTTTTGTTATCAATCCGACTATTATACATCAACATCTTCTACAACGAAAATCTCTCTACAGCAAAAATCTTTACAACCAAAACCTACAACAAAAATTTTAAATAACAGTTCTAACCAATCAGCTCATTAGTCTTTGGGAGTTTTGTTTACTCGCTTGCTTTGCTATTGGGAAGATCTCAATCTTTTCCATCTTTATATAAATTGTTCTATATTATCAATGAAATTTCTAGATGACAAACAAAAAAGCTATATGCTAATCTAATAGTATATATTTTGATTAGTTATTGTTATTTACATAACTTATACTTCTTTTGTCTACATTGTCACATGTAGAAATCTCGAATCAAAGTTCCCTTTCTATACGAAGACTCGTGATATTATCCCGATTAAACCAATGTCACTAGATTCACTACACAAAAAAAGTTCTCTTGTCATACTAAGTTCTCTTTTAGACTTTTCTTCGGGTCAATGAGTTTAATAACATGGATAGTTAGAAAATTAGTTTTGTGGTAATAGTATTATTTTTATTAGTTCTTTTTCCTAACATCAATGTTTAGACCAAAATGTTTCTTTTGTAATGTTAACAAAATAAATATTTGTTTAATGATCTAAATATTTGAAAGAGATCAGCTCTAGTTTTACCGATTAATTATTTTGTTAACATGATAAAAAATATTATATCATGTGATATATAATTTAAAATTGATTCAAATACATAATTTAGAACTTTTATATTTTTTGGATTTTTTACCTAATATGAATCTTATATATGATAAAAATCTAAAATTGATTGAAAAAGTAATAAATAAATACACCTTATTAAAAAATTATAGATATGTATGCAATGTTTTAATCACGATTGACCACTATGAATATGAATGATTTAAATTAAATAACAAAAAAATACAATTGATTACATTACAGATTCTATGGAGTAGTGTGGGCTTCTTAAGGATTATATTCAATAAGGTGTATTCTAAAATGCATGCATATGTACTAGTAACCACAATTTTTACAAACTAAACTATATTGCCGAGAAGCCTTTAGTCTGCTGGCACCTTTGTTCAAACCCTTTGAAAACTATGGGTTAAAGTTCTTAAAAAAATATTTTCTAGCCTAGCAATAATAACCCAACTAAAATAGTATCGAAATTCCGATATTTCAAGTTTGGATGGTTGAGTTAGTATGCGTATGTCCACGAATTTGTATCTTTATGATTATATTTTCAGGACTAACATTGTACTTTCATTCCGACGACTTGCATTGTATTACGATGGCTAATCAAAACACACGGTAGAAAGTAGAAGAGAGTTTTAAAAAGACTTTGGGTAAAAGTTTAGCAGCCAAATCTTTCATACACCACTTTTCAAATACGTCACTATTTTTGTTGACAGGAAAGAAAATAAACAAACAGCGTTTTCGTAATGTGTATTGAAAATATTAAATATCAACAATAAAAAAAGATTCACACGTCATAAAACTATAATTAATGTGCATGCTGAGTTTATATTCATATACTTTGGCATTAACAAATCATAATCTTCTGATAATCTGAAAATATAACTTGTGTATATTTTCAATAGATTTTAAACTATATCCACTCTAGCTAGTAAAAAATGTATAGTTTTCGAACAAAATCTCGAAAAGTTCATTTCTTCTAGTATATATAGACAACATTGTACATGTACAAGGTTTGTAACTGTTAAATGTAATTGACTAATTATTTTTATAATCTTTCTAATCGTATACTTAATAATAGAGTCGATGAGGAAGTAAGATATTAAAAATAAATAAAACAAATCACGTGAGCTGTGGACGAGGAAAATCGTCAAACTTTGAGTTTGAGATAATTTTGATCAGGTGTACTGTTAATTTAAAAAAATCAGAACATTCTCTTAATCAATTTTGTCTTTATCTTTTTAAAATTTTATTTTAGGGAATTTTATTGCTCTTTCTATATTTTTATTCATTTTCTAAAATTAAAAAAAAAAGAACAAAAAAAACCAAAACAGAGGATTTTGATCAAGTAAAAGAAAGAATTTTTGAAGAGAAAGCAATCAACTCTCACCTTTATATATAAAGGAACCCCATCTCTGTTTCATATCCCAGATACCCACTGTTTTCTTCAAGAATATTCCGAGAAAGTTTTTGGGTTTTCCGGGAAAATAGTTATCCTCATCCTCAAAAAAAAAAAAACTCTGTTCTGATAAATTGGGTCTTTTCTATTAGTGTATTCTTGTCAACTAAAGCCTTCTCATTAGTTTGATTTCAATAAAAACACAATTTAACCGCAAAATCCGCTCTCTCCATAGAAAAATCAAAAATTAAAAGACTTTTCTTTCTTCTGCAAGTAACTGAGCAAATTTCGGTTTTTTTTTCTAAATTATAAATATAATTTATAAAATTCTTGTCCATAAATTCCGTTTCCCTAAAATTCAGGTGTCCTACGTCAAAAGGTACTCAAAACTCAGACACTCGCTTGCGTGTCTCCCTCTTAAAATCTCCATTAATCTCTCTCTCTCTCTCTCTCTCTCTCTCTCTCTCTCGTTCCTCTCTGTTTCTGGGCTATTTCAAACAATAATCAAGAAACCTCACTTTTATCTCTCTCTCTCTTACAGGAATCATGGTGTTTGTAAAAGGGTCAACCAAAATATCGAACCTTGACCGATTCCTTCATTGCACAACACCTATAGTGTCACCCCAATCTCTTCCCAAGGTTTGAAATGTTCTTTGTTCTGTTTTTTTTTTCTCTCTTAATGGTAATCATATTTTGATTTAAACGATTTTTTTGGTTGAATTTGCAGGCCGAGATTAGGAGTTTGAATCGGATTTGGCATCCATGTGAGAGAGAAAATGTTGATTTTTTTAGATTGAGTGATCTTTGGGATTGTTACGATGAATGGAGTGCTTATGGAGCTGGTGTTCCAATTCGTCTCTCTAATGGAGAATCTCTTGTTCAATACTATGTTCCTTATCTCTCTGCTATTCAGATTTTCACCTCTCGTTCTTCCTTGATCCGCTTAAGGTACACATAATTAAATAGCTTTTAAATTTTCAAAACTTTGATCTTTTGATGAATCTCTTGGATATGTGAGATGATGTGTGGCCCTTTTGGGTTGTTCTTGATTAGGGATGAGTCTGAATATGGGGAAAGCGAGACGAGAGATTCGTTTAGTGATTCTTATAGTGAAGAGAGTGAAAGTGATAAACTCTCAAGATGTACTTCTGATGAAGGACTTGAGCATGACGCTCTTTTGCATCCGAATGATCGGTTGGGCTATCTTTATCTGCAAGATTTTGATACATCAGCTCCTTATGCTCGAGTTCCTCTCATGGATAAGGTAACTCAATGCAGTTCCTTTTTCCCTCATTGGTGTAGCTTTGATCTTCGGTTAGTGGGACTAATCACTTGGTTGATTGCTCACTAGCGATAGGCGAAAAAGTTCTTAGATTATAATGATCTTGATATCATTCAAGACTTGAAATGACACATGGTGATTTTGATTTCAGATAAATGAAGTGGCTCAAAGGTACCCAGGATTAATGTCGTTGAGAAGCGTTGATCTTTCCCCGGCAAGTTGGATGGCGGTAGCTTGGTACCCAATTTACCATATTCCAATGGGAAGAACCATCAAAGATTTGTCCACTTGTTTCCTCACTTATCACACTCTTTCATCTTCTTTCCAAGGTATTATTCTTCTCAATCCTCTCGAATTCAAGTTTTTCGTTGTTTTATACCCTGCAAAAATGTAACCGTTATGGTCTTTGTTTACAGATATTGAGCCAGAAGAAAATGGTGGGGAAAAGGAGAGGACCTGGAAGGAAGGAGAAGGCGTAACTTTGCTTCCTTTTGGGTTAGCTACTTATAAAATGCAAGGCAATGTTTGGCTCTCAGAAAACGATCAAGAGCGAGTTGTATCGCTTCTAAGTGTTGCGGATTCTTGGCTAAAACAGCTAGGAGTCCAACACCATGACTTCAACTATTTCTCAAGGACGGCTCACCGTAGCTAAAACAAGTCCGTCGTTATACTGATGATTTCAAATGTAGATTTTTGTATCTCTTTTTGTGTTTTCTTGTTGGTCGCAAGTGAAGAGGAGACTATTTTTTTTTTCCCTGGTTGCAATACCGTGTTTGTCCAGTGGTTGGAGTAGCAGTGGGAGCGGCGAGGAGGCTCAAACTGCTGACTGAGCGTTTCCTTAAACACAATTACATCGGTTGCCGCGTTTTGGGTGTAGAATAGCTTTTGAGTCCTATCAATGAGAGATCGTATATTGTGAGTGCTGATTTGTTGAAAACGTGTTTTCTTGTTTCTTGATAACATTGATTGAGAGGGTCTTTGTTTGTTCTTTGTACCTCATTAACATTTTAATGGATTGGTAGAAGTAACGAGCTAATAATCTTTGTAATCTTTTTTACACAAATATTCAAATCATATTTCCATCTCTTGTGTTTTTATTGATCAATGGTTCATGGATCATGTATTTGATAGAACAATATCACCCTTGATAATCATATAACCATTTTATAGAACAATATTTTTGTCCGTAATGTCCGCCGCATCCATTCAAAGTCTTAATCTACTATAATTTAATATGTTTAAATTTTAAAACCGTAGATCGTAAATATCTAAGCGAAATTCATTATATAACATAAAAAGTAGAACTTGAAGATTTTGTTTTGAAAATATGATTATATGAACTCAAGATTTTAGAAAATACCTAATTAAATGGATTAATAAAATTAAAAAGAAAAGGGATGTTATAAAATGGAAAAAGTGGGACCTTGTGAGGACAAAAATGTAAAACATGTGACGGAGAAAAATCAAATAACGTGGACCTTAGATTGTAAATTGACTTGATGGAGTGTTCGGTATTTGGTCCCTCACCTTCGAACTTTTTTTTGGGTATACTTAAATGGAATGAATTATTTCCTAACAATTCGATAGGTGAAATCATTTAAATGGTCGGCTCATTTTATTTTCCCGTGATAAATAGTATATTAATTGAGCTTAAATAATATATTACTATCATTACTTGCTAACAGAAACAACCCAAAGAATTGAAGAAAGTGATGTCCTTGATGGGACGAGGACTGAATATGACTTTGTTTATTTGATGTCGACCAGTATTGCTTTATTTTCACACAATATCTAAATTTTCAAATTTATAAGATAATTAGTCTGTTAGCGTATACATAGTAAAGACTGACTTAGAGGAAGTGTTCAGATGTGCAGATTCCATAACGAGATTAACAAAATTTACTTATACTTTGGGACTCAAAATTCTTTTGTTAAAATTTTGTACGGGACCGTAATATTTTTGAGCTGGCGTGTAAGTAATTGTTGAAAGTATTAAACAACGTAGGAACAATAAATTTGTGCAGAATTATGCTATCTTTAATATAGTTTTTTTGATAATGACATTCATTAATAGCAAACCAGAAAAGTAACTTCGAAATAAATTTATAATTCAGGTGAATTGTAGAAATTAGTTTTGGATAATACACTAAACAGAACGGAATCATCCTTTTAAAAAATGTTAAACCAACCACGCTTGGATTTTTTTTAATAGTTATTTTCATTATAGTTGAATTGAATTGTTGGACCAGTTAAACACCTTATCCTGTTTGGATATCGATCGGAGTTTTATGTGACACTCACGAGGAGATGTGATTTATTTAAGAAGATGGTTTTTGTCTCTAATAAAATCAACTATAAACCACTAACCATACCACAGAAATAAAAAGAGCGCTAAAGTCTAACCATATACAGTATTTAATAAAAATAATAAAAGATTTCGAAACCAACAAGACACGGACATCTGATAATACCAAAGTCAAATACGCGGTTTCATATATACCCACTTATTATATATCTTTCTGTTTATGCTCCTCCACCTTCGCATTATACATAGACCTACAATAACGTTATCTGTTTGTGTTATATCTTTCTATCTTTTGGTAAAAGGTTACCGAACATGTTCTTGTCCCATCATTATATGATGATCACAAACCTAATATTGGATTGTTTCTATATATTTTTTAATGTTTTCGGTAGCATTTTTGGGGTCCGCATAAATTCTGGACACGTTGTCGCCATATGTTTTTCTAAATAACAAAATAAAACGATTTTGGATAATGTTATAACTAGTCATTAGAAACCAGACAGATGAAATGTTCAATCCTATTATTGTCTAGGCTTTCACATGCTTTTTCTGTTTTAAAACGGCTAATTCAAGGATTATATAAACAACAAGAATAGTTATTGTTAAATTATTGTAAAAGACAAGGATAAAAGAACATAGGAATTGATTCTTGTAAAAGACATATCATATACATCAAAAACGTCATCTTCCAAAAATTTTGGACATCTACAAACGACGAATTATTAAATACATAATAAAATGGCGTCAACTCTGTCTATAATTTTATATGTATTTGGCGTTGTTGGCAGATCTAAACTCCACAGATTCAAGACCGGTTTACGAGATGTTGAAGAACCAGACAGTCCTTATCACTCACCACTGAAACTATAAACTAGAAGCCTACAAGAACCCATCTTTAAGCTATAAAAAGATTCTCTGTATATCTAGAATACTATTCGGTACTTTTGGGTGTTTAAATTTATCTATCAGCTGTGAAAGCAAATTGCTCATAAGAAGATCGAATTAGTAACAGAAATTAATAAAAAATTCCATAACTGTACTGATTAATATATTAGCAAGAAACTGGTTAGTTGATTTAAACATGCTACAGGTTTATCAAGGCCAAAAGTTTACCTATATATTTCCTGGGAAGTACTATCACAATGGGTATTAATTAAGAGCGTGGACAAAAAGGAACTTTGTCAGGGGTTAGTTGCTTACACTGTGTCTAAAGAAGCTTTGGAGTAGGTTTCATGACTTGTATCACGCGCACCAATCTTTAGACACCAGGCAAACAAAGCTCCCTAAGACTGAAAGCTAACGCATGAAAGGAACAACAAAATATCAGTATTACGAACACAAATAAGAGAGTTTATAGCTCAAAGAAGATTGAAGCATTTAGTAAACTAAGAATTCTACAAGTATCTGGTGAAAACACTCCAGCAAATCAATATCAGCTTTCGTTACCGAAGATAAACATGAACGGCTAAAAGTTGAGCCTGCAAAGAGAAAACAAGAACTAAGGTGTAATGTGCTACGAACATAGCATGATCATGAAAAACAAAAGGAATTTGTTACTCTCAAGCAGCCTTCTCTTCCTTGCTCAATGCAATCACAACTCTCTTCAATATGACTTCAGTAGTCTGGTGAGCATTCTCCACTGCTTTGGAGATGGCTTGCCACTTCTCACCATGCTTTGGCTCACAAGCCACACATTTGGACATGACCTCCTTCTGGGTCTCCTCAGAGCCATGTTGAAGTTCAAATTTGTAGTACAATGCCCAGAAATCGCCAATGTTTGGTGCAAGGGTAACAGCCCTTTGAAACCATGTTCTGGCTTTCTCCACCTTCTTGTCTTGCCAAAAGAGCTTAGCGACCGCGGCAGTGACATGAGGGTCGTGATCACACTTCTTCAAAGCATCCATACTCTTTGTTCTCCGGCGAGGACGTGGCGCCATCTCGATGTCCGCAGCCCAGAGGATACCACTACTGGGACACTCTTGCAGAGCCTTTGACATCAAGTGCTCTGCTTCTCTCTTGTTGTCATGCCTCAGTTCAGCACGAATCGCAGCTAACCATAGCTCAGCCGACTGAGGATTCTTCTTCCTGGCCGAGGTGAGAATAGCCCGAGCTTTGTTCAGCCCATTTACTTTCTCTTCAAGATTAGCGTGCGAGAGCCACAGCGGTATGCAGTGGGGACAGTGCTTCGAACCAGTGTCATAAGCTTTCTTGGCCTGTTCCAGATGCTTGAACCGTTCCTCGAGCTGCCCAAGCATCAACCAAAGCTTGAAGAATGTTGGGAATTGCTTCAAGCCTTCATCAAGCAATCTCCTCTCCTCCTCTGCATTGCCAAGTTCCCTCTCAACAATGGCTGATTTCATCCAGACCCTCTCAGTCCCTCCTCTTTCCCTTGCTTTTGCAAGAAGAATTCTCGCCCTCTCTGGCTCCTTGTTCTCAAACTCGAGCTTGAAAGCAGCAAGCATGATTTCCTCAGAGTCGGGAATTGCAGCATAAGCCTCTTGTAGAATAGCACGGGCTGCTGGAACATCTCCAGCAAGCCACTTCTCTTTGGCACCCATAAGCCAGAGAACCTCAGCCTGAGGGACATATGTCACAGCCTTACGCAACAAGGCATCAAGGGACTCCCTACTCCCGTGGCTTTTCTCAAGCTGTGCCGCTTTAAGCCAGATACTTTTCTTGGTCAAGAATACAGTAAGAGCATGGCCGTATATTGCCCTTGCGGTCTCAATGGAACCCCTCTTTTTGCACTCCTCTGCATCAGCAACCCAAGTTCTCTTTCTATCCTCTTCTTCAACTCCAACACCGATTGTGTTCTTAATAATCGCCTGGCACGTTGCAACAGACCCGGCTCTCTCAGAAGCCTCAGCCTCATTCATCCAATTTTCCCGGTCAATAACAACCCCTTCTCTCTGCAGAGCCTTTAAACCCCTATCAATAATCTTTTCCACCATAGCCGTGTTCCCAGTAGCTTCCTCTAGCTTAGCAGCGGTGATCCAAATTGCAGGCTCCTTAGGGAGATTCTCTCTCGCTCTATTCAACACCTTCTTTGAATTGTCATATGTTTCAAGCCTTGCAAGCGCCAGCCATAGCTCCAGATGCAAAGGGCAGCATTCCACACCCCTGTGAAGCAAAATCCTTGCATCATCCTCATTAGCCAACTCAACAACAGCCTTCCATAGCCTTACCGAGTCTGGAATATGCTCCAGTCCCTTTCTCAATACCCTACTCTTGTTCTCCACATCATGCTCCAGCTTTGCAGCCTCCAACCATAGCTTCACTGAATTGGGTATTAGTTTAATACCCCTTGCAATAACCGCCTTGGCATCTTCTGGATTGGCTAACCTACAAGCTTCAAGCCAAACATCCTCATTTTTTGGGCACTCTTCGCAGCCCTTCTGAATCTGAAGCCTAGCTGCTTTTATCTTCCCATCCATTTCCTCCACTCTAGCTGCAGCAATCCAGCCATTGGGATTCTTTGGATTCGACTGGGTTAGACTCTTGTACAACAATCTAGCTCTGTTGCGATCGTAAATCTCCTCATCAGTGGTTCTTTTCATACTCTTCAAGTCAGTTAAGTATCCTTTAGGATCCACAACAGTTTGGCCCGAAACTGAATCTGATAACCTATCAAGCTTTAGAGACAACACCGTACCTCTTCCCTCACCGACAGCAGTCAAGTCTGTCACGGGCGTCTGTGACCATGGCGTCTCCGACCCACCAGCGGCTCTGCTTTTTGGGTCTAAGGCCATGACGAGCTCTTTCTCCTTCTTTGCCTTCTCCAAAAGAGTATCAGGAATAGGCACAAAGCTCTCAAACTTCTTCTTCTTGTTCCGTAGGGAGTAATCCCCAATCTCAGGAATACTATCCCATTCATCAGCAGACAAAGTGTGTAATTTCCTCTTCAAATCCGCAAACTGCTCTGTAATTTTAGGGTTCGAGGCTCGGTATTTCTCAATTTCTTCCTTCAGCTTCGCCTCTCTCCGATCCTTCCTCCTTGAATCCATCCTCTGATCAATAGACTCCCAGATCGCATCAGCCTCTTTGTCATCCTCATCGTACTCAGCATTAGAGAACAAACCCGCATCATTCCCTTCAAACTCATCAAACTTCTGATTCTCATCGTACCCTTTATCCTCAGCTTCTTCATCATCATCCGCCTCACTTGGCTTCCCTCCTCCACGACCTATTCCTGGAGCAGCCGCTGTAGCCGCAGCAGAACGATCAGGAAGATCCGGTGCAGCACGAGCGGGACCAATATCAGACCGGGTAGTAAACCCTGTAGCACCACGACCCAAACCGGCGACATAATTTGACGGAGGCTTAGAATTGAGGAAATCGAGACGAGGCTTCGGCGGAGCCGCTCCTTGCATCCCACCTAAAAGCGGGACATGGATGATCACAGTAGAGAAACGACAAACACCGAGATCGGATAATAGGAGCGAATCGGAATCTTTGGAATCGCCGAACACACGGCTAGGGTTTCGCATACGGAGCGAGTAACGAACGAAAGATTGTGGAACATCGTTGCGATGGCGGACCAATTGTTCAAAGGCGGAGATGGTGGTTGCATTAGGGTTAACATCGATCGATAGACTTTTTCCGTTGGGAAGTGAGAGAAACACCATCGTTCCCTAATCGAGATTCGCTGGTCAAAGAAGAGCAAAGATCCGAAAAGGGTGGACGGAATAGTCGGCTCAGAGGCAAAACGGTGGAATAGATAATGGGCGTGGTAATGGGCCTTTTAGGATCCGCTATTGGTAAAAGGCTCAGTTAAAATCATAATTCGAGCTTTGTTAAGAAATACGAGATGAACTCTTACTTATTGGGACCTGCCCCAGTTACCTCTCCTCTGTTCAAGGTTTGAAGTACACGTCGTTGAAATAATGTTTTTGTTGGGAATGAAAATAAAATAAAAAGCGGTGAGCGCTGAATCGAATACGCGACCTTCAGATCTTCAGTCTAATGTTCTGTTGGATATCCCCGCACTTTAATTAAATTTGATAAATAAATATTTAACAATTGTAGCGTATGAAACAAAAATGAAAAAATCTGTGTTACTCATGTTGTTTCTTAAATAAATATGATTTGGTTTGCGCAAAACTCCACCAGATTTTGGCATGCGCGGATCTGTTCCCAGAATTTTTAATATTTTTCAACAATTTTTTTGAGCTTGCACCAATCGGATTTTTGAAAAAAACAAATTTAGTCTTTTCTCAGGACCAGATCCGTCCTGGACAGAATCATGTTCGGTTTATCCAACAACGATCGTCGTTCTTGCTCTGCTTTCTATTTTTTAAATTTGATTTCTCATGATGTTTATTGAAAAAGAGAAGATCATCGTTCTTTTGCAAACAACCATAACAAGCAGTTGGCTTTGATTCTCAGTTTTCTAATCTTATCAGTGATGATATTTTTTAATGATTCATGTAGGTTCGTAGTTGATTTAAAATGAACTTCACTGAGGTCCAATCTATATTTTCTTTGAATTGAAACCTAAATTTAAAATTTGGAAATTGGAGAAAGAAGAGTACCTATTTGACCAAGTTCAACTTAACCAGTCTAAAAGCGCGTGTACTTACAGACGAGATGAGAAATTAAAGAATTGATACCATTAAAACTTATTAAATTAATATTCGATAAATTAATAATTTTTTCGATCTCAAATTGAACAAGTATAAAATTAACACAATTTGATAATTAATAAGTTAATAATTTTGGAAAGCCCTTTAAATATATGATCCTAAATTAATAATTTTATGAATTATACAATATATACCAAAGATAATTCTATGATTACCATGTTGTTGTTTTCCTTATATTTGAATTTCTTATATTTTCTCTCTTAATTCTCCTATTTAGATTACATATTGTTTGACATTAGCTTTTCGAAATGCACAAAATTGTATAAATTTTGAAACGCTATATAATTATTTTTATAAGTACTATCAGTTCTAAAATCAAATATACCATCGTGTTAACTTTATAATTTAACATTATAAATAGTAGTCACAATTTATTTAGATTTCTGAACATATATCATTTTCATTTGGATACTCTAAAAGACTACTAATAGCTATTGTTTATGATGATTGAGGTTACTAATCAATATTTTGAATTGGTGAATATTATTTATAAAAGTGAACATTTTAAAGTTTTTCAACATTGCATCACTATAGCAAATGTTGTAGTGTTAAATTCGATATGTTATTGTTTTTTAAAATATGTTTTGTCTAAAACAAGATTGCAAGATTGATAATATTTCTGTTACTATATTGTCTAAACTCTCGAGCAAAGAGTTAAAATCCGGATGATATTTTACTGCAAACACATTCGAAGACATCTAGTTACCGACAAGAATATCAAGTTTTTGTTGACCAAAGAAAAAGGGCAAACGACAGTAATGTCCCAAAACGCGGTAATTACCGACAACAAAAAGTAATTAAGCATTACATTACTGTCTTTTGCCTTTTAAAATAAGAGAGTACATTACAATTTTTGCAATCATAAAGAAAACAGATATAAATATGGAACCAAAAGATAATATTTTCGACTTTTCTACTTGTATCACACAGAAGTTTGACTAGAGCCAGAGGTGTGATATGTCTCAGCATCGTCTTCATTAACAAACCGCAATAGAATCCAGAAATAAGTATTGTTCGACAATACTACACGATAGCCTGGAATATATGGGCCAACGAAAGGGGTAAGGATTAAAAAGAGCATACAAATAAAGACGAATAGCATAATGTTAATGACGATCACAAGAGGAATACTGCGACTTGTAGCAAGCACGCCAAAATAGGATGCGAACGACATGGAGTGTAGCCAAGGACAGTGATGGTAAGGCTAACTGAAAGGCTCTGAACAAGTTTTGGATCCCCCCATCTGAGCCCAGATAAGAGCAAGTATTGCTAGAAGTGCGGTTTACGTTGCCACAACGTCAGCTAGTATAAATAAGATGAATATTACGTTACTGCCCAAAATGGCCATGCCCACGTCTGGACCAGAGCTGTTAAAGCCTCCGGGTACTGTAATACCTGCGGTAAACGGTACAGTGGCTACAAGAGTTGCCACCAGTAAGAGTAGGTTGACACGGTCTTTGTACTTGTTAGCATCTACAACCTCTGATCTGCTTCTTAGTGTCATCCCACTGGTGGCTATATTTTCATAACCTCTTGGTTTGTAAGCGGATAACAAAACCATCAAAGACATTCTCTGAAATTCCAAGAATGACGAAAAAAACAGTGATGAACAAAAAGGCATACGTGGTTTGATATTGGAACAAACAGTTGCTCTCAATAGATAAAGTGATCATCAGATTATATCTCTCGGAAGATATAGTTAGATTGTAGATTTAACTCAAGTGCTCTCAAGCCATCTTTGTTTTGCATCTTTAGGATTCTCGTGGCGTTTGAATAAAACGTAGTAAGGTCCCTAACAATTCGAGGACACCAATTTATGGTTGCTAGATGCAGAGGTGTATTTCCATCCTCATCGTGCTCCTCAATCAGATGACTCTTCTCCCTATCAAGTCTATTGATATACTTTAAAAGCTTCACTTTCCCACTCTTTGCTGCAATGTGAAGAATGTTCTGACCTTTTTTCTTTAGCAGCTCTATCGAATCTGGACAACGTTTTAGAATCTCTTTTACAACATCCACGTGACCTTTGGGGATGGTTCTGATATCTCTTCAATGCTATGTTTGTAAGTCTCAATCCCTTCTGATTTAAATCTTGTTGAATCGTGAAGACAAACAACTCTAGTGTTAGTCATTAATCTTGTGTTTTTAATTTTTTTTTTTACGGGCTTTTGCAGTTGGGGATGGTACAAATCATATCAGAAAGTTATTGCATTGATATCTCTGGTTTTTTTTTTCTTTTTCTTTTTTTTTTCCTTTAAAAAAAGGTGTAGTGAAGTAATTAGAGGTTTAATTTCTATATAATGAGTTTTTTTTCCTTCATTTTTGTTTTTTTTATTCTATTTTAAAACAGTTTATTAATATTTTGAGCCTTTCTTTTTATCTTCGCTAGCGTATTAACACTTTCAAAATTTGATTCGATGGCAGAAGTTAAATTTTTTGAGTTTGCGACATTTTTATTGGATGAACCGGATTTTGAAGATAATTTACTCGTTAATTAAAATATGGATGTTTCTCTTATATTATTATTGATGTACTTATACGGTACCCATCTCTATAAATTTTAAATTTGTCGTTTCATGTACCCGTTTCCGTTTTCTGACCCCGTATCCGTTTCAGTGCAACCTAGATGTGAAGAATCTTCTTACCTTTTTTGTTAAGCAAATGCTTTGAGCATGGACACGGTTTACAATCAATACCACAAGCCACCACAGGGATTGGAAGCTCCTTTAAATTTGGCTCCAATAAAAGCCATGGACATTCAGAGACAATACTCTTCACCAGTTCATGTAGCAGCAAGATGAAGAATAGAATCTCCTCGATCGTTCTTGACGCATGCCAATGGTGTTCCATGGCTTCTCAATTTCTCTAGCCATTCTATGTTTCCATCACTCAGTGCACGAGAAATCTCTGATTTCATTGGAACATATTCACCAGGAAGGTCGAAAAGAGCTGAGTGATCATAAGCTGTTTTTAATCAGATTCATGGGGAAGGATCTTCGTTTCTGTTGATCATGAGACACATTTGTTTTCCTTTGTGCCTCAATCCTATCTAGATAAGCTTCAGAACTGTGCATCTAACAATCTAAACCATCACACAAATAGTTTCAGTTCCCTGACAGAAACTTGACGGTAGGAGGAAGAGAGACTTACCAGGCGCACTAGTAGGATATCAAGAGGAGTTGCTAAAGCTTGACTAAAGTGACTCTCTTAATACAGGCCCTTGATGTCTATTTATATTATCAACTATTAAACAAACACAAAGAGGTAGCCGTGAAAACAATAGTGTTGGATGGTAATGAAATATATCACGACAAATACAAAAGTATCATATAATTGAAAAGCCTGTTACTTAATTTTCTACACATGGGCTGAATTATACACATGCAAATCAGGCCTATTAACTTGGCCTTTGATCTACACCACACTACCCTCCAGGCCAACTCTACACAAGATGTAAGTAACCCAACACAAAGTCCTTAAGCATTAAGCAATTTTGATTTGTTAGCAACACAAATGTACATTTCTTTGACTATGTTTCCTTACACTTGAAGAAAGTGAACAGTAGAACCAAGCTAGCTATGAGAAGAACCTAAAACAAGAAAAGACGCATAACAACACAACACATGAAGAAGAAGAAGGTTCTTCCCAGTGATTTATCCGCCTGCATTATCCGTCTTCTCATCCTTGGCCCGCTTGTCCCCGCGAGATTGTAAGTGTCCGGATACGCAAATATATCCATCACTCGTGTTCCAAACAACCTCGTAGCTACCATTTCACCAACCATTACCATCACAGGATCCAAAACTGTAGAGTATGATAAACTATTCGAACTCATTACCCCTGAGACAGGATAGTAACCTTGCTGTGTGTTATTGAAATGAACCCGCTGTGATAACCGCATATTGGTATTCAAATAAGGTGAATTCGGCATTTCAAGTCGGTAAACCGGTCCTAATGGTCTTCTAGGCACATTGGTTTTACCTTCTTCTTGAGTTGTGCAACGGCCACGGCCATACAAAGGAACCAATATAGAATGAGACATTTTGGAATTACAAACAGGACAATATCTATGTTTTTGGTATTCATCACTTGTTGAGAAGCTATGTACATCAAGCCATTTGTGAATACAGGGCCAGCAAAAGAGGTGACCACAGAGAGTCAGAACAGGTTCTTGCACTGAGTTTAAGCAAATGTTGCAGTCGAAATTCGAATCATCAGAAGGAACAGAGACTGAGATGGGTTCAGGTTTCTTGCTCTTGAAACAAAATGCACCTTCTCCATGGAATTCTCCAGGTACAGTAGCATCTTAAAAAGGTTGATCCATGGCCATTGGTCAAAAGTCTGAAAAAATGGGGGTTTTTTGCAGCATTAGATCCAGATGATTGCAATAAGTTCATAAAAAGGTATCAATAAGATTTACAAGTGAAGCACACAAAAAAAGCCTATTTTTTTGTCCAGGTGAGAATTAGGTTATTCAGAAAAGTGTAAAGGATTAAAAAAAATTCCAGAAAAATCTAAAACCTTTATCGAGCCGGCTAAAGATTGAAAATTTGAAACCGATGAAATTAAGAAAAAAATAAAAACTTTGGATTGAAAGTTAAAATCTTGCGAAAAATTCGTAACCGAATAATCAAAATATTCATCTGATCATCGTCAATTCAAGTTTAGCTTAAGAAACCAACAAATTCGATTCAATTTCTCGAGACCAGGAATGATCTGAAGAATCGATAGACAGAAGTCAAATTCATCGCCTCCAAGAAATTATAACAGCAAATCAAATCTAAGAGGAAACAAAAGAAAAGAGAGGGATAAGAACTATACATACACATTTTTATGTGTGGACGCACGTATATAGGAACTATGAAGAAAGAGAAATGAGAGATTTGGGGATACGAACCAGACAAGCGGCGCCGTTGAGGAAAAAACCCTAAGCACTGTGTCGATCGATGGCAGACTTAAACAGAAGATTCTAAAGGAGAGAGGAAGAGTGATTATAGAGAAAGAGAGGAAAATGTGGTATTTGTAGATTCTTGATGACGTGGTGCTGTCAAAGATTCATCTATCAAAAGTTCAACAATATAAAATATGATTCGCCTCAGGTTTATTGGCCACTGTTTTTTTAATTTCTCCAATATCAAATTTTAATATTTTATTGTTGTACTTTTTAACGTGATTGGATATGAGTTCGAATCTCGAATGTTACTTTTAAATTTTACGCTTATAAATTCCATGAGGTTGGTTAACAATAATTTGATACACACTATAGAAGCTGTAGGTACCCTTTTTATGAGGTTTTAAGGATCGACTTTAGGAGGGAGTTCTTCGTGACAACGATGATGAGAATTCGAGTTTTTTTAAAATTGAGGTAATCATGCGAATGTCCGAGCTTTACAACTCGAATTGGTGTTTTTCATTAGAATTTTATTAGTTTAGTTTTTGCGAGTATTTTCTTTATTATGTTTTTATTCGTTTTTTGTTTTTATTTTAATCGTAACCCTTTGTTGTATATATTTCGTCTTTTTTGTTTTCTCTATAACCGTTGTCGAAAATTCAAAAATAGTATACATATTTTAAAATGTTACAAAAAAAATTGCATACCATGTAATGTATATCCTAAATTTTGTTTCCACCTTTGACAAACAAAAATATTTATCTAATACTAATAGACAAAATATATAACTTCTTTTTGACAGTAAAGGACTTGAAGACATTTTTTTCAGTTAAAATACATTGCTAATGGAATTATGGAATGTGTTTGTATAGTATGTGATTCTCTGTAATGGTAAACTCTATAGAGTTTTTAGTTTATCACAAACATTTGGTGTGATTGGTTTGGCTAATACACATTAATTATATGGAATGTGTTTGTATAGTATGTGATTAACTTGGCTTTGTTTCAATATTTCACAAATGTTCTAATTTCGATCATTATGATTTTGTTCCATTTATATGTATGTTGCTGTGACTTGTTAGGTCATGAAAGTTTGTACAACCAAAACGTCACGAAAAAAAACATTTGTAAAAGGCCATGATAATATTATAATGAAAGTCGATACAGACAAAAGTCACGAAAATGCATTTCTAAAGTCCAAATGATGATAAATATTATAAAATCGGAGTGCACCTTTCTTTTGACCTGATCTTCAGCCTAATTATACAATTCTCGAATTATATGTTTTTGTACATATGTCTCATTACATATAAAGGACGGCAACAAACAAAAAGAAAAGACATTGGAACAGAGAGGTTTCATCCGATTTATGATTTCGTTCATATCTATCTGATTTGTTGGCTTTTGGGATTTTTGGTTATTTTCAAGCTAAAAATTCAAAATAAAATTGATTCTACCCTAGAGAGTTTGCTACGGTGTGTATTTTAAGTGCTTTTATTTGTTAGCAAACACATTTTTTTTATTGATTATAGGGAAATTATTCGTTGCTTCGACAACTAATATAGAATAAAAATGTTTAGATAAAAAAAAAGCTTTAATTTTGAGTCTGGTTTGACAATAAATCTGTTTTGCTATAGCTCGTACTTAGTTCAGGTACCAGAACAAAATTCTAAACGATTCCTTATATCCCTAAAACTCATTCGGTTATCTAGTAACAGCCGGGCAAAAGGTTTAAATTAATCGGTATGCTTTTTCTTATATAGATTAAACACATCTAACCGGATGAACTTCAAATGTCAGGAACTGTGGATCAGTCCAAAAAACCTATCCCTTTCGCCTTCATTCATTTTGTCCCCAATTGACTTTTTTTTCCCCATCAAGTGACATCCTTATCCATAAATTGAATACACATAAACTATGGTGAATATCTCCACTTGTGCAAAATCAAAGAAATATTTCAGACGTATCGTGAACAGAAAAAATAACATTTTCAATTTTAAATTACCTTTCTTTAGAACATGTATAACCTTTAGGCCCTTTGTGTACATTCGTTAATTAGAGTATCACTTAATAAAACCTTAGCGTATGTTCATCAAAAAGTTGCAGAACCGAACAAGTTTAATACCTTTCATTAGTCTAATCCAAGATTGAGCTTTGATTTCTGTAGTTCCACATCTCGGAACCGGTAACAATCAATCACATTAAAACATGACATATTATTTATCGAGGTCTAGATGTTCAGTGCTGAAGAAAGATACAGGAGAAGAAGCAGATAGCTATAAAGAAAGCTGACTTACAAAGAGAATGAGATAGAGAGACCTTACAGACTCACAGTGAAATTTCATTGCTGCAAGAACTTGTCAATGCTAGAAGTGAGTGCTGTTTTGGGCACTGCACCTATGATTGTATCCTTCTTTTCACCGTTGACAAAGATCATGATTGTTGGGATGCTTCTAACTCCGTACTGGCTTGGGGTTGTAGGAGAGTCATCGGTGTTTAGTTTGTAGAACTTGATCTTCCCGGTGTAGTGCTGTGCTAGTTCGTTCACCAGCGGGTCAATCATCTTGCAAGGTCCACACCATGGTGCCCAAAAGTCAACCAGTACAGGCCCTTTTGCCTTAAGAACTAGAGACTCCCATGTCGAGTCATTGACCACTGGAACTGCAAGGATTGATAACGAAAAAAAAAGAAAATCAACAACTTATAGCTAAGAATTTTTAAAATCATGAATGAAAGCAAAAATGAATTAGCCAAGACTGAAGGATAACATGCTTCATGAGTTAACCAGAGAGTCAGCTGAGCCTTTATGAGGATGCTGTATTTTACTACAGTAATCTATAAGTGAAAGTTTCACTAAACAAAATTGGAAAACAAGAATGAAGTTTATGTGAAGGATAAAGCTTTATGTTTTCACCGGAGATGAGAGACCGATGACTGAGTTTGTACTTCTTCAATCATGTAAATGAGTAGCAATCTAGCAGATATCCCTGATAATCTCACCAAACACATTATCATGGGATAGGACTTACCTGTCTAAAACCTAAGAAAATCAACACTAGTGATAACCAAAATGGCTATATTCTGATATACATCCCAGAATCAAGACATGTTTATTCTAAAGAAAAATAATCCCCCATTGCTCTCTCATGAGCCAAATAACTCAAAAGGCATGAATTGTTCCTCTAACAGAAACCTCATTTTCTGTAGTTATTTTCTCAAACCTGTACTCTCCTAAACAAACTCTTCTTCCAGATTCAGTAATCTCCAGCTAATTACCAGTTCTTAGCAGATTACACATGATAATCTAAATGCGTACAAGAACAACACAAATTCGAGCACTCTAATTCTAATTTCACCCACACAAATCAATCATTAACACAAAATCAGTTCATAAACACTATCAAAATCCATCAACCAGCACGAATCAAGCCTAGTTAATACCAATGACGAACGAAATATAACCAAATCAAATAAGGAAGAGGATTATAAACATACTATCAGTAGTAGTTTCCTGAGCTTCACAGACGACGGCTCTTCGTAGTCGAGAAACCCTAGGATGAATCGAGGTCAACGAAGTCGGAGAGAGAGAAAGACGGATTCTTAATCCTGCTGATTCCGGTAAAACGGCGAACATCCGTCGAGCAGAGAGAGAAGCCGATGGTGCGGATACGATCTTCGTCTCAGAACGGAGAGAAATCGGAGGACGAGAGGTACAAGTGAAAGCAGCCATGGGTAGAGAGAAGAGAGAAACACGAGAGATTCTCCTAATCCCAAGTGTAAAATAATATCCAGATACAAAAAAAATATAAGATAACGAAACTATGGAAGAGATAGTTAGAAGTCGATACTGAACCAGATTTTTTTTAATATATGAAACACAAATAATGTTTATTTTTATTTTATATTCTTCTGGAAACAGATTTGATTATTTGATTATTTTACGGTTGCAAAAATAAAATAAATAATTTGATTATTGTATAAATTTAAGGGAAATTTATGATTCGTTGAGCTGTAGATAGATAATCTATACTGGAAGGACTAAATATTAAATGACATTAACTTGTAAGAATTTACATATATTACCATTAAAAAAGAAAACAAAAACAATTTTTATTAATAACAAAAAATATCTTTATATTTTAATATTTTTTCATTAACGTCGATTGATATATTAAAAATAAAATAAAAAAGAATTTCACAACCTTTAAACGTTTACAACATAACATAACAAAGAATACATCAAAGTACAAGATCAAAGCAATGTGGACTATTTTTCACAATCCGTGAAGGCAACCACGCCGAACTATTTATCGGAATGTATGATCTTTGACGACCATCCCGAGTAATAATCATAGCAATATCTCACGCCACTGAATTTGTTTTGAAGTGTAAAAACACCACCGGAAACTCCAAAAATTCATCGTCAATACCAAAATACGATCAATGTGTGCTCTAAATGTAGGCCACTTCCTACCTTCCTTAATTGCTGTCAAAGCCATAGAAGAATCCGACCACGCTTACACATCTTGTAACCGCAATTCCACTAAGCTCCGCAAAAACCATTCGATGATACGTAAATCTCCTTCTAATCGGAATGATGAAGATCTTTGTATCTTGATCTAATTCATGTATCCAAATAATATTTAATTCTCTATAATCTAAAAATATTAATCATCTATTATCCTAACAACCAAACACAATAATTTTTAACAATTATTTTAAAATGAAATATTTACTTATTGTCTTATTACAAATTTCCAAAAATAACTAATATAAAATTCGAAATTATAGAGCAATCTTCTCAAATTGAATTCAAATTTTTTTATAATTAATAAATACAATAATTAAATAAACAAAAAGATATTTTACAATATAAAAATCATATTACTTTTTTAATTTTGAAAATATATTAATTCAAATTGAGGTAATTTAAATTATTTTAAGAAAAATATATTGTTAGATTTATTTTTTCAAAATTCGTTAAGATCATGATTTAAAACTAAATAATGATTTGTAAACTAACAAAGGCCATATTCTATAATCTATTAATATGATTTTAATACTAAAAATTTTTTTCTAAAATTTCTTAACATAATTAAAACCAGTATATTGATGATAGAAATTTTAAAAATGAAACATAAATCTGATGCCATTAATTTAAAAGAACAAAATATTTAAACAAGAGTATCTAAACAAGGAATTTGATGTAAAATCCGAAATAAGAATCAATTAAGATATTGAATTCATTTTTTTAATTCGAAGTACGTAAACCTAATTTTCTCATTAATTTCATATCTCCCTATAAATATATAAAATTAAACTCACAAACACTCATTAGCCACCATCTTTAGAAATCGATTTATAAAAAAAAAGAACCTAATTTCTTTTAATATTTTGCTTTAAAAAGTTGCTTTACGATTATTTATTATTATATGATTGCTTCTAGGATTTTACATACGTTTTTTTATGTTTCTTTCTTTTTTTAGGTGAAATTCACTACATATGACACTTTCTCACGAGAAATTAACAAGAATTGCATGCAACATTTGGACTTGCTGGCCAAGTTACACGATATTGAACCGTAAGTATATCTTTTGCTTTGATTATATTTAGATATTGTTTGGTTTATGTAGAAATCATCCATTCAACTCTAGTATTTTTAATATCTTAAATCAGATCGAGATTTTTTGTGAAATTTGCTATTTCAGATAGGTTTATGACTTATCAAGAGACGCATATGAGTTTACGAAAAAATCAACATCGACGAAGACATATCAGCCTTTACAAGTAACACTCTTTCTTATATTTACATTCTTCTTCGAGGTGTTATTTAATTATTTTTTCTTTGTTGGTGTGTATAAAAACATTGACGGTATCGCAGCCTTACTTAAAAACATAAAATCATTTATACTATTAATTCGGAAATACTAAATATTAAATAAATTGTCATATGTATATTATTTGATGTAGTTACATTTTATCAGTTTTTGTAATTAATTCATTTTACTAAATATATTTAATTTATGTTAGTCTAATATCGTTATTTGACTAAATCAATTTTATACATTTACATATTCTATCACCGAAATAACTCAAACAAAAACCGAACCCAATCGGATTTAACACCTCTAATCAAACGGTTAGAAATATTTTGAATAATTTAAAAATATACATGTAACACCACTTAAATTTTTAGAACCAAATTATGTCCTAAAAAAACAGTCCATTTAAAGATGGAAAACCCGTTCCATCCTGTATCCGTTGGAAATTTCTATCACATAAGAGTTTTCTTTTACATATTATCTTTTTGAATATTTATTTTAGTTCAACGGATAAAAGATTCAGATGAGTAAATCTATTTTCGTATTTTATGTTTGGGTATTTAATTTTTATAAAATTAATAAAAATAATCCAATTTTAATTATATTTTCAAAATTTTCTCTAAATTTTTTTAACAATACAATAATTTTCTGAAATATCCATCTCAGTCAACCTTTATCTAAATTAGTAAAAGCTTGTGAATTGAATTTAACTACTCGATCTCGTTATGTAATTAGAAATTCTTATTCCGTATTTTAATAAAAAAAATTTAAATAATACGTTTTATTATACGAATTAGTCATTTTTGTCTACGCTATTTCTCTTTCTAATATTTGAAATGAACATGTCTATGTCTTAAGATTAAAAATCAAAACAATTTGTATTATAATTATTACTTTATTCGTACATAACTGTATTTCAATCATTACTAACAATTTTTATAATATATAATACTATTATGTAGTTTTCTAACACAACAAATTATAGTTATTTTTTAAATATATGAAAACAAATTCTATAAACATTTCCATCCACGTGCGTGCGGGTTAGTTAAGTTTATCAGAAAAACGCATTCAAGTCTAACAATATTTTACGTTTGGGCAAAATGGTGCTCTGGATTAACAATCTGTAGGTCCAGAAAAGTTTTGAGATATATATTTATTGGGCTTATATTAGGCCCATTTCGATATTACGACTCGAAATTTTTCAAAACCGTTTGATAATACAACACAAACGCTATATCCACATGATGTGTTAATACCTATTGGCCGTCGCTTGCTTATGACCTTATATTTTTGTGTCCTCATAGTCGTGTAAGCTTTTTTTTTTGGGGGTTAAGATTTAATGAAAGCTAAATCTTGGTAGATTTAAACTTTAAACTAAAATAGTGAAAAAGACACAAAATGTTTACCATTTATAAACTAGTTTAGTTTCTATAATTGGCTTAAATTCTAAACATAGGAGAATGTTCCATTTCTTCTCTTCATGTGAATACAATTTTAATAGGTCACCTACTCCTAGACACTGTAATGTTTCGATAAACTCACAAAAGTCATACAACAAAATACTAATTTTGCTTTTCAGTGTCTTTTCACGTTTAAAGCAATGCTAGTAGATAGTTACTAGTTAGAAGGAACGAAGATTCAAATTACATGTGATTAAGACTTTTTATTGGTAATTATCGATATACACTGTTTACGATACATCAATACAAATACATTCGATTAAATATAAAAAATTGTCAACTTTAATACGCTCAATGACAAAAACACACCTACGAGTTAGGACAACGGCTCAATGAGAAAATGATATTTGTTTCTTCTATGATGTCATCGTTCATGAAAGTATATAAAAATATAACATTTTTTTATATTTTAACAATGCATAGTCTACATCTTTAATTCGAAAATATTGTTTGAATAGTTTTAGAAAAATAAAATAGTTGCATAGCAAATAATTTATGACACATATATCATTTTCATTTTTATGGTTTTGTACGGAATATTAAATTTGATAGTTAGGTTTTCAAATAATAAGCACTGTAGAATTTTGCCATAATGCCAATTTTGATTTTTTTTAATATACACAATGTGCGGTCGAAATTCAATATATATATATATATATATTATTTTTTACAACAAAAAAAAGAAATTCAATTTTGTACTATGAATGAAACAATAAAAAGTTACACTGCTCCACGTGTCACAAAGACAACAAAGAGAGAGATAAGTCGTGGGTTGAAAATCGGACGATGACGGTGAAGATAGTTGAAAAATCTCAACTAACAACACATCCCACTCGATCAATATATAAATTGTTTAGTGCCAATTAGTTTATTTATTGAGTTTATTTGTTTGTGTTCTTACACTTCTCTCTAATGTTTCTGTGTTCTTAAATTTTTTATCTGTTTCACGTAAAAAATATAGAAAACTAAATCGATTGATCAATCGATGATGAAATTGACAAAGAGAATATCCGGGCTTGTACTGCGGTTGGCGGCGTTTGCTGCATCTCTCGCTGCTTTGATAGTTATGGTCACTAGCCGCGAGAGAGCTTCCTTCTTTGCCGTCTCTCTTGAAGCTAAATACACCGATATGGCCGCGTTTAAGTATGTACAAAATTTCTTCTTATTTTGTTGTTAGTTGTGTATTAATTGCGTTTCATATAGAAATGTAAATTATATATTATGAGTTATGTGAATATGTGTTAATTGGATTAAAACACGTTTGGCAGGTATTTTGTGATCGCAAACGCTGTCGTGAGTGTTTACAGCTTTCTAGTTCTGTTTCTTCCAGAGGAGAGTTTGCTTTGGAAATTCGTCGTCGTATTGGATTTGGTAATAATTTATCTTTGTTTTAGTTTTTTTTTTTTGGCTAAAATATTTGTTTTATTCTTTTCATGCATTCATCTGCATACTATTTTTAAGTTATTAAAATGATGTTGCTTAGTAAAAAAGTGATGTTGTTATAAATCTGGTCAATTTGTGAATATTAACAATTGATTTTTCTAAAAAAGTTAGAAAACGTTCACCAAAAATTAATTGCATAGCCCATTAGAAAAAATGGTGAGTGGGTTAGTCGACGGCTACAATCACTTTGATTATTAAATAAAAAAAAATCATCTCATATCAACGAAATTATTTATTTACAATGCAATGAAATTAATATTTATGTGGCAAAAATTTTACAATTAGTTTGTAGCTTTTAAATAGTGATTTTCTCGTTATACTAAGTTTTGATCCAAATGGTGTAATTCAAAAACTGAAGATTATGATATACTAATGTTAATTATCCATATATTGAATATAGATTATCAGTCCACATGACGTTTAATCCCAGTGTAGTGTTTTAAATGATAATTTAGTTTCTCGATTGTATTACTTGAGACGTGACTTATCAATATTACTCAAATTAAAGTTGATAATTTCGTTACAAAAAAAAAGTTCTAAATATTGTTAGGAAATGTTAATGCGAAAATGCGATGATGTGTTATGAATGATTGCAAATTTAACACAAATCGACTGCAATATTATTGTAGATTGATTGTCTTCCATTCCAATATAACTTGAGGGTGGCTTGTGTTAGAGGGATGATAGATGAATCGTTGGGAGAAAAGTTAAAAAGAATTGAATGTATACCTAATTAGCATTTGTGTCTTGATAATAAGTTTTCTTATCGTTTGTTAGTTGAAGATTAGCTCAAAAAAAATCCGTTTAATTTTAATTGTTATATTAATTTTTGTCATTAACCGGTGATGAAGGTGATGACAATGCTGCTGACGTCAAGCTTATCGGCGGCACTAGCGGTGGCACTAGTGGGAAAGAAAGGAAACGCAAACGCAGGCTGGCTCCCGATTTGCGGCCAAGTTCCAAAGTTTTGCGATCAGGTCACCGGAGCTCTAATCGCCGGCTTTGTCGCACTTGTCCTTTACGTTTTCTTACTCTTATACTCTCTCCACTCCGTCGTTGACCCTTTTCTTCTCCAGAAATCTTGAATCTAACTCTTTTTTTTGTTTGTTTTAAGTCTCTCATATATATAGACACACAAATTACACAAACCTTTGCTGAATATCGATCTAAGCCGTAGTTTGTGTATTGTGTTTATATAATCTCTTTGTATGTGTCGAGATTTCCTCGGTTTTTGTTTTTTTCTTCCTTCTAAAATTTATCATGACCATTTCAAAGTCTTAGATCCCAAATGAGATTAGATTATTGTTTGATTATTCGTACTGTTATCAAGCGTGCAACCTTAAGTATCATGATACTTCGATCTCTTATACCATGATCTATAACTCTTTTACCATAATAAGATGGATGAGAATAAAAACACAAAAACCTTGTGTAAAAATTATATTAGATTTTCATAAAAAAAATAATGACTAGATTTTTCTTGGTCAATTTTGATTTGGTTTGGATCGATCTCACCGATCTACCAATATATATATATATATATATGTGGCTAAAAATAATTTTTTAATTTGTATGATATTTGTATTTTAAGGACCCATAAAAAGAGTTAGCTGAATACACAAAAAAAGACGAATGATGATATATTTATGTGGGACGTAGTCTTTTGTGTGCATCCAAGTTAATTTAGTATCGCAAACCGGCCTGTGTTGAATGGACATTCGTAGTAACAAACAAGAAGATTATTAACTCCATCTTCGGGAAATTAACGTTAAAGTTGCTCTAAATCGTTCGAGGAAATATACATTTTTCGAATGCTTGGTGAAGCACATGCGACCATTTTGTTGTGTCAGAACAAAAGGAAGATTCCACCTTATGGATTATAATTCCACATTCCTATTTTTAAACATCCAATAAATTATTGTCCTTTATAATAAATAAAATTTAAATCTCTTTTGTGTTGAATAGAAAGATGACTAGATTCACTTGCTTTTTATTATATTGCTTGGTCGTTTGACTTGCCAGGATCCAAAATAAATTCATATATAAAATTTCTCAAAACACTAAGAGCTACTTTTTCTTTTAATCGGTAAGAAATGACAATAATAAAAAATGACGGTATTGATATTCCTCGCGACAATTTGTTTGTTTTCGCAGTTAATCTGTATGAGTGGGACATTTGAGCTGAGATATCTATATCAGCTAAGAATTTGTTTATGGACATTATCAACTAATATTCAGAGCTGTCAAAATTTAATTCAATCCGCGGTTTTGACCCATGGCCGAATTGATATGGGTCAACATAGAGTCAAATTTGTGGGTCAAATACGGATACCGATAAAAATTTGGATTATGGAATGGATACATGTTATTGGATAAAAACGTGTAGGTTGGCAGATAATTCGTAAATAAAATTTTTTTAATATCCATTTTACAAGTTTGATGGATTAAAAAAACGGATTGACAAATTGGAAAAGCATGTTGACGGAACTGTAAACTAATTTAAAAATTTTTTAACAAAAAATTACAAATTAACAGATTATCCGCGGATCATACAAGTTTTGAGTGGAATGGATGCATGAATTGAGTGGAATGGATGCATGTCAAGTTTTGACTTATTTTCTTGTTAATTTAGTATCCAGGTTTCATATTTATCGCAATTCATGTCAATAATGAATATGACGTATTTTCGAAGGTTTAATTTTGGAATTGGAATTGGAATTGGAATCTAAGGGGATGGTCTTTGTATATATGATCAGTGACATGAATATCTTAGATACGGCCTTTTCTTTTCCCAAGTAAATTGTCAGAGTGGCCGGGTGATTATGCGATTCTTAGTCTTAATCACAAAATTTTACTCAAGTACAATTTTTTTTGTAAGAGTTCTACGATTCTCCGAATTTTGTAACATAACAAAAAAACACAGTTGATACGTGGCGATATTGCATTATTGCTATACAGCCTATACTAATATACTTGAGATCTAGGATTGGAGACACGGAGCAAACGATACTGATTAACAAAAATACGAGCGTTCTAATCATCATCAAAAATAATCATAGATTCATATGAACAACCCTAAAACCAAATTTGTTTTTGTTGGTCCAAAAAAAAAAAACGCCTCAACCATTTTTGAACCGCGTTTTACTTGCAACACATCGATGCATGCATTTATTGTATACAAATATTTTTGAACCGGTAGGATAAGAATTATTTTTTAAAATAAATTTTTAATCTGTAAAGCACTAAATTTGTAGCGCACAAAAAATATAAAAGGTATTGATATTAGGATCGAAGATATGATTATTTCATATTTCCAGTCAATGTTTTTTTTATGCTGACTTTCTTTTCTTTTAACTTAAATGGCAAGGAAACGAGAGATGTTGAAGATTCGAATACATTTCTTAGCATTAAAAACGACAAATGTATTCTCAACAAAAAAATTATAAGTAAAGCACAAAAAAATAAAATTTTGTCCAGATCTAAAATAACACAATTTCACTAACTTGGACAAAAATCTAAACTTTTTGTTAAATATTCAAAGTGATGCACAATTTTATTAATAACAATAACCATATAAGAATTTATCCAATCAATAAAATAAGATTGCAAATTTTATTTGATCATTAGTCTACTCATTTTTAAGGTAATGATTTCATATATAAGGTAAAAGGATCTTTAAGAAATGGAAAATCAAATTATATTGAAAATAATAGAAATTAAAGCCAGAAAAAGAGAAAAAAAAGGAGAAACTGAAACGCGGAAAGGAGGCAAAATCGTCTCGTCGTCGTTGTCGCCATCTTTATCTAAAAAGAAAATATCGCATCGTTTCGATATCTCCATTGTTTTGAATCAGTCAAGCTTTTTCTCCCTCGAATTCAGAGATCTACCACATGCTACTATGAGCCTCCGCCACCGCACCGTCCCGTCACAAAACGGACGGCCGTTGGCGGCGGATGCTGCCAGAATCGAAGAGGAGCCCTATAATATCATTCCCGTTAACAATCTCCTCGCCGACCATCCTTCTCTCCGTTTTCCCGAGGTTCGTGCCGCCGCCGCCGCTCTTAAAACCGTCGGAGACCTTCGTCGTCCGCCGTATGTTCAATGGCGTTCTCACTACGATCTCCTCGACTGGCTCGCTTTGTTCTTCGGTTTCCAGAAAGATAATGTTCGTAACCAGCGTGAGCATATGGTGCTTCACCTCGCGAATGCTCAGATGCGTCTCTCTCCACCGCCGGATAACATTGATTCTCTCGATTCCGATGTTGTTCGTCGGTTTCGGCGAAAACTTCTCGCTAACTACTCCAGCTGGTGTTCGTATTTGGGGAAAAAATCAAATATCTGGATCTCAGATCGGAACCCTGATTCGAGACGGGAGCTTCTCTATGTTGGCCTCTATCTTCTAATATGGGGAGAGGCTGCGAATCTTCGGTTTATGCCTGAATGTCTCTGTTACATCTTCCATAACATGGCCTCGGAGCTCAACAAAGTGCTAGAGGATTGCCTTGATGAGAACACCGGTCAACCTTATCTACCTTCTCTCTCCGGCGAAAACGCTTTTTTAAACGGCGTTGTTAAACCTATTTATGATACAATCCAAGCTGAGATTGATGAGAGCAAGAACGGGACTGTGGCGCATTGCAAGTGGAGGAACTACGACGATATCAACGAGTACTTCTGGACGGATCGATGTTTCAGTAAATTGAAATGGCCGCTCGACGGGGGAAGCAATTTCTTCAAGAATAGAGGCAAAAGCGTTGGGAAAACAGGTTTTGTGGAGCGCAGGACGTTCTTCTATCTTTACAGGAGCTTTGATAGGCTTTGGGTGATGCTTGCGTTGTTCCTTCAAGCTGCCATTATAGTTGCTTGGGAGGAAAAGCCGGAGAGAGAGTCGGTGACGGTGCAGCTGTGGAATGCTTTGAAGGCAACAGATGTTCGTGTGAGACTTTTGACTGTGTTCTTGACCTGGAGTGGTATGCGACTCTTGCAGGCTGTACTGGATGCGGCTTCACAATATCCCCTCATTTCTAGAGAGACCAAACGACAGTTTTTCAGAATGCTGATGAAGGTTATAGCCGCCACAGTTTGGATCATAGCTTTCACAGTCCTCTACACGAATATCTGGAAGCAGAAGAGGCAAGACAGGCAGTGGTCCAAAGCTGCGAATACCAAGATCTACCATTTCCTTTACGCTGTGGTGGCTTTCTTGGTGCCCGAAATTCTGGCTTTGGCTCTGTTTTTAATCCCATGGATAAGAAACTTTCTGGAAGAGACCAATTGGAAAATATTCTTTGCTTTAACTTGGTGGTTTCAGGGCAAAAGCTTTGTGGGTCGAGGTTTGAGAGAGGGTTTAGTGGACAACATCAAGTACTCAAATTTCTGGATCTTTGTCCTAGCAACAAAGTTCACATTTAGCTACTTCCTGCAGGTTAAGCCAATGATTAAACCCTCGAAGCTGCTATGGAACTTAAAGGATGTAAAATATGAGTGGCACCAGTTTTTTGGCAACAGTAATAGGTTTTCTGTCGCATCGTTATGGTTGCCAGTTGTCTTAATATACCTGATGGATATCCAAATTTGGTATGCGATTTATTCTTCGATTGTTGGTGCTGTTGTTGGGCTGTTTGATCATCTGGGGGAGATCAGGGATATGGGACAGCTTAGGCTGAGGTTTCAATTCTTTGCTAGCGCTATACAGTTCAACCTAATGCCTGAGGAACAACTCCTGAATGCTAGAGGCTTTGGTAACAAGTTCAAGGACGGTATTCATAGGTTAGTCGAATATGCTACTGATATTCCTGTATAATTTACTGTCTGAGGCTTGACGGTACAAGCTATGAAATTTTAATTTTGTTAAAGCAGATTCTCTGCATTTAACTCCTTATTGTAATAATCTTGTGGTTGTGTACTATATGCAGATTGAAGCTAAGGTATGGATTTGGGCGGCCGTTTAAGAAACTCGAGTCTAATCACGGTGAAGCCAACAAGTTTGCGTTGATCTGGAATGAGATCATCTTAGCCTTCAGAGAAGAGGATATAGTTTCTGATCGAGAAGTAGAACTATTGGAGCTGCCAAAGAATTCCTGGAATGTGACAGTTATTCGCTGGCCGTGTTTCTTGTTGTGCAATGAGCTTTTGCTTGCACTGAGCCAGGCCAAAGAGCTGGTAGACGCTCCTGATAAATGGCTGTGGCACAAGATAAGCAAGAATGAGTACAGGCGTTGTGCTGTAGTTGAGGCATTTGACAGCATCAAATATCTATTGCTCTCAATCATTAAAGTTGACACTGAAGAACATTCCATAGTCACTGTTTTCTTCCAAATGATTGATCTTTCTATTCAGTCAGAGCAGTTCACCAAGACCTTTAGAGTGGACCTTCTGCCAAAGATTTACGAAACGTTGCAAAAGTTGGTTGGGCTGTTGAATGATAAGAAAAAGGATAGTGGGCGGGTGGTGAATGTTCTGCAGTCTCTTTATGAGATAGCTACACGACAGTTCTTTATAGAGAAGAAGACAACCGAAGAACTATCTAATGTAGGGTTGACTCCTCGTGACCCAGCCTCAAAGTTGCTGTTTCAGAATGCGACTCGGCTTCCTGAGGCAAGCAAGGAAGACTTCTACAGGCAGGTTAGGCGGTTACACACGATTCTCACCTCTAGGGACTCTATGCACAGCGTCCCTGTGAATCTAGAGGCGAGGCGGCGGATTGCTTTCTTCAGTAATTCGCTTTTCATGAACATGCCTCATGCACCTCAGGTTGAAAAAATGATGGCGTTCAGTGTTCTGACACCATACTACAGCGAGGAAGTTGTATACAGCAAAGAACAACTTCGAAATGAGACTGAGGATGGGATTTCAACCCTGTATTACCTGCAGACGATTTACGCTGATGAATGGAGAAATTTTAAGGAGCGGATGCACAGAGAAGGAATAAAGACAGATGGTCAGTTGTGGACAACCAAGCTGAGAGAACTCAGGCTTTGGGCTTCCTACAGAGGTCAGACTTTGGCACGTACAGTTCGGGGGATGATGTACTACTACCGAGCTCTTAAGATGCTCGCTTTTCTTGACTCTGCATCTGAAATGGACATTCAGGAGGGTGCTCAGGAGCTTGGTTCAGTGAGGAGTTTTCAGGGAGAAATGGATGGTCGATCTGATGGGGTTGGCACTAAAAATGATAGATCTTCCCTAAGCAGAGCAAGTAGTTCCGTTAGTGCACTGTATAAAGGCCATGAATATGGGACTGCGTTGATGAAATTCACATATGTTGTGGCGTGCCAGATCTATGGGTCTCAAAAAGCAAAGAAGGAGCCTCAGGCAGAGGAGATTCTGTATTTGATGAAGCAGAACGAAGCCCTCCGTATTGCATACGTGGATGAGGTGCCTGTGGGCAGAGGAGAGACTACTGAGTATTACTCTGTTCTGGTTAAATACGATCACCAGTTGGAGAAGGAAGTGGAGATATTCCGTGTGAAGCTACCTGGTCCGGTGAAGCTGGGCGAAGGAAAGCCAGAGAACCAGAATCATGCAATGATCTTTACCCGTGGTGATGCTGTTCAGACCATTGATATGAACCAAGACAGCTATTTTGAAGAGGCACTCAAGATGAGAAATTTGCTCCAGGAGTACAGACATTATCATGGGATCAGAAAACCAACTATTCTTGGTGTCCGGGAGCATATCTTCACAGGCTCGGTCTCGTCGCTGGCCTGGTTCATGTCTGCTCAGGAGACAAGTTTTGTCACTCTTGGTCAGCGTGTTCTTGCAAACCCGCTGAAGGTCAGAATGCATTATGGCCACCCTGATGTATTTGACAGATTCTGGTTCTTAAGTCGAGGCGGCATCAGCAAGGCTTCCAGAGTCATAAATATCAGTGAGGACATCTTTGCTGGGTTTAACTGCACACTGAGGGGTGGAAACGTCACCCACCACGAGTACATTCAGGTTGGGAAGGGTCCATTATTTGGATATTTCTAACTTAACTATATTGCTACAACGATCATATAATTCTACATTTGTTATAACCATGCTATTACACGTTCTTTATTTCCTAATCTTAATGAAATTTGCATATATATATTCAGGTTGGGAAAGGTCGGGATGTTGGATTGAATCAGATATCGATGTTTGAGGCTAAGGTAGCCAGTGGGAACGGGGAGCAGGTTCTTAGCCGAGACGTGTACCGGCTCGGTCACAGGCTTGATTTCTTCAGGATGTTGTCATTTTTCTACACAACGGTCGGTTTTTTCTTTAACACGATGATGGTCATTCTGACTGTTTATGCTTTCCTCTGGGGCCGGCTTTATCTGGCTCTAAGTGGAGTTGAGAAGTCTGCTCTAGCAGACAGTGCAGACAGCAACGCTGCACTTGCGGTGATCTTGAACCAGCAGTTCATCATTCAGCTCGGTCTGTTCACAGCCCTACCAATGATTGTTGAATGGTCTCTCGAGGACGGTTTCCTCCTAGCAATATGGAATTTCATTCGAATGCAGATTCAGCTTTCATCTGTCTTCTACACATTCTCAATGGGGACCAGAGCGCACTATTTCGGTCGAACCATTCTCCATGGTGGAGCAAAGTACAGAGCCACTGGTCGTGGATTTGTTGTTGAGCACAAGGGATTCACTGAGAACTACAGACTCTATGCACGTAGTCACTTTGTGAAGGCCATCGAGCTTGGGCTGATCCTTATAGTCTATGCTTCGCACAGTCCAATCGCCAAAGACTCGTTGATTTACATCGCCATGACTATCACCAGCTGGTTCCTCGTGCTTTCATGGATAATGGCCCCTTTTGTGTTTAACCCATCAGGATTCGACTGGCTTAAGACAGTCTACGACTTTGAAGATTTCATGAACTGGATCTGGTACCAAGGCAGAATCTCAACAAAGTCCGAACAAAGTTGGGAAAAATGGTGGTATGAGGAACAGGACCACCTGAGAAACACTGGGAAGGCAGGAGAATTTGTGGAGGTCATCTTGGACCTCCGGTTTTTCTTCTTCCAGTATGGCATTGTATACCAGCTCAAAATTGCAAACGGATCAACCAGCATTTTGGTCTACATGTTCTCGTGGATATACATCTTTGCTGTGTTTGCGATTTTCCTAGTAATCCAATACGCCCGTGACAAGTACTCTGCAAAAACTCACATAAGGTACAGGCTTGTCCAATTCCTCCTGATAGTGCTTACTATACTGGTGATTGTTGCTCTGCTCGAATTCACGCATTTCAGCTTCATCGATATCTTCACGAGTCTTCTTGCATTCATCCCAACCGGCTGGGGAATCCTGCTGATCGCACAGACTCAAAGGAAGTGGCTGAAGAGATACAAGATTATGTGGAACGCTGTTGTCTCTGTTGCTCGCATATATGACATATTGTTTGGGATACTCATAATGGTTCCTGTAGCGTTCTTGTCGTGGATGCCTGGTTTCCAATCAATGCAAACGAGGATATTATTCAATGAAGCTTTTAGCAGAGGACTTCGCATCATGCAGATTGTCACTGGGAAGAAATCAAAAGGTGATGAAGTCAAAAGTTAACAAAGTGGTAAATCTCCTTGTTCCCAATACCTTATGTTTATGTCTGTTTGAATCCTGAATTCCACACCAATTGCGGGCTTTTAACTTGTATAGGGCTTTAAGTAAATGGTAGTTCAAAGCTATTGGTATGCAGCGATGGAATCAGTTGGAGGTTAGCTTTCCCAAACTGGCAAATCTAAGTTCAGCTTCTTGTCTATAGAAATACTCAAAAACCCATGATTTGTCTTGTTATTTGAAACAGGTTTTTGGAGATGTTTGATGAGGAATTGGAAATTTCTTAATTCGGTTAGATTGGTTAGTGAGATACATATATTGTCAGTGTGTGTGGAAGGGACTCTGATTCTTGTATGGTTTTGTCTAAAGGTAGAGCGTTTGTGTAGTAGGCCTTTTTTTGTTTGTCTACATTACTTCTCTTTCTCTCATTGTAGAGCTTTAGAGCATTTTAGTTCTATTTAATTTGCTTTCTAATGTCATTTTGAAGAGCTTTCTTTATCCACGTTTCACACCTTTTCTTGTTCTTCTTAGTTGGTCTGAGACAAGTTCGAGATCAGTCTTAACCATTTCACTGCTCGTGTCTAAATATATTCTGCTAGTTATTTTCTGGGTTTTTTTTAATATAAATTATTTCAAGATTCAATCCAAAATTTATATTATTAGACCACAAGGCCACTATGTCGGTTATGACTTTTCTATTTGGATCCTGATCTTCTTGCTCCTTTATAGAAAAATAAATAACAGAGTCTGAATCGGGGGAAAATAACAAATTGTGAAAGCATAAGAGCATTTAAAGCCACATTTTCCTTTATAAAAACAGAGGAACTCATTTGAATCTTTTATCCAATAGAATTTGAAAAAGCTCTCAGGCACGACTACCGAGGCAACCGTTCTGCTTGTGATTTCCGACGCCGGTAGAGCGGTAGCTTGCCGGCGTCGAGATGTGTCTCCACTGTCGTTCGTCCGCCGTCTCATCCTCTTTTCCAGGCTAGTCTTCCTGCTGTCCCGTCCTCCCGACCACGATGATTTCATTGGCAAGTCTTTTAAGGTGGTCGGAGTCTCTGTCCTAGCCGTCCCTCCCTCCTTCTCGCAGCTCCGGCCTCTACTCCCAACGTACTTCTGTATCGTCCTCCGTTGGGTGACCCCGTCACCGGCGAGATCTATCATTAACCTCTTGGCGGTACGACTTTCTTACGCCGGCTCAGAGATGCCAGTACAAAGGACGATTCCCACGCTTTCCGACGCCGGTGGAGCTGTGGCTCACCGGAGTCGTGCTCCTTGCGGTTGTATCCCCTTCCGCTCCTTTAAATCACATCCGAGTATTCACTGGATCTGGGTTTCTTGGTCAGTTTCAAACCGTAGAGCCCCTTTCAACCTCTCCTTCTTCCCCCACCAATCGTCATTTCTATCTGCCGTTCCACCGTCTTGGTGTGTTTCAAAGTTGTTGACTGCTCCGTTGATCGCTCTGTTTGGACTTTCACTCCTCCTTTTCCTCTGTACATGTCTGGTTTTACTTCGCTTTTGGGGGCGCGTCTATGTCCACCGTGAGGGCTTGAAGACAACAGATCCGGTGGCTGACCATCTTGAATCCGGGTGGTCCAGAGGGGTGAGACCTTCCGGCGTAGTGGACGTCGTTCCTCGACTCGTATCACGTGTGATGACCTTCTCGGAGTCACTCGAAGATCTTTAGTTGCCAGATCCAGATCCTTTGCTCTCCATTTCTCATCAACCCTTTCAGAAGCTTCCCGTTTCTCTGCCTTCTCCGGCGTTCATCTTTGCCACAAAATTCAACATCTCACTGTAACAATAAGGAATCCTCTGCATCTCATCAATCTGTGCTTCGATAAGCCTCTCATCCCGCCTCTGGCCAACCATCCCTCTCCCTCCTCTTTCACGGCGTTCAATCCGTCCGAAGTTCATCTTGCCTCCACCAGCCGCCGCCGTATTCTTACCTGGAAAACCCTTGGAGTTCATTCACAGATGCAGAAGCCCATCTTTATTTGGGCTTGGCCCATCAAATTTTCATCAAAGTGTTTTATATGGCCCCACAATTTGCATCAGCTCAAAGCATGTTAGGTCCATTACAAAGAATTTTTGGGATGGCTCAAAGCCACTAAAATTGAACCAACCGCCCCCTCCATTTTTCAGTATTATAGTTGAAGCGAAGAGTCTCTGCTCTGGTCATATCATGGTCAAGTGGCAAATTTCCTCCTTTATGGAGAGTCCAATAAGAATTATGTGGCTTTTTTCAAGCTTTTATACATTCTTAATATCCATTAATCTCATTTTTATGAAGATATTTACGAAGTGAGTATTTTGAATTTGTCAATTCATATATTTTTCACCATCCTAAAAAGATTTAGGATATCAAAAATTTTCCTTTCCGAAAGACTTTTCCCACTAATATCTTTTTTTAAGGATTCCATAGTCCTCAATTCCTATATTATAGAAAATAATATAATGGTATTTTTCTTTTTTTGGACCTGATTATTTCTTTAAATATATTCCATAGGAAGAAATTGTTGTTTTCAAATACCTGCATTTCGGTGAGAACCACAATATCTTTCGATTTTTTGGAGAATAATGCTAAATGCATCGCCGTAACGGTATCAAGAGCTCAAAGTTTTGTTTTCTCACCGTTGGCAACCAAACCCTTGTTCACCTTGGGTTTCGCGGGAGTTTTCTCTCGTCCTACTTGTCAAAGTCAAATCCATTTTTGGATCACTTTTTTCGGGGTTAATTTGACCTTCTTTCCTATGCATTTCTTAGGGCTTTCAGGTATGCCACGTCGTATTCCAGATTATCTGGATGCTTACGCTGGATGGAATGCCCCCTTTCCAGGGATCGAGTGTTTCAACATTTCAGGCGCAAGTTCAGATCTTCAAAATACAACGAATACTTTTGTACTCCGTATGGTATTGCATCTTGGGAAAACCAATCATCACACATTGGTTAACCTATCACCACTTCGAATGGCATATCCTGTGTTCCGCATCTTCATTAGTTCATAGTCTTCGGCTTTTAGTGTGTCGATGTAGACGTATGTCTTGTTTTAACTTTTTATTGTATTTTAATATTGTCCGGATATGTGCATCATTAGGATTCCATTAATCCGTGAATATCTTTTTCCATGTAATTTTATCGGTTTTTTCTTGATTTTTTCGGAAAAAGAGTCATTAAACCGATAATTCAATATACGGAGTTTGACGGAAAAAAAAAGCATTTAAAGCCACGTGTCAAGAAATCGTCAAGGGATCAACATGTTTGTCTGCAATATCTATCATTTTAACAAAGTGGTGACTGATCTAACGGGAAAAAAATAGAGAAATTATTAATAATGAATTCAACTACTTCTGGGCCATAATCATCTTCTTCATCCCTTTTGATCTTATCATAAGAGTCAATTACTCAGAGAAAGCTACTAGGTCTTCACATTGACTTGGATTCGGTTTCAGATTTTTCTCGCCGGAGAGAAAGCAAAAAGAAATGGAAGACCCTTTGATTAGTAGAGAACGTCGTCGTGGGGGTGGTACGGATTGAATGGTTCGTCGATCAGAAGCTATCACGCATGGTACTACGTTTCAGAAAGCTGCTGCACTCGTCGATCTTGTTCTCTATCTCTTACCCCCTAATTTCTATCGTTTGCCTCTCTGACTTTTCATAATGTTTCTATATTTGGATCACATCGCCTGTTTCGAATTAGAATAATTTTCTTCTGAAAAGTTTCTTCGTATAAGTGGTCAATGTTTTGTTTTGTGTTCCTTACGAAATTAGCATAACATTGTCTTGTTGAGAAATGAGAATTGGAATATATGTTGTTTCATTTACTCTTAAAAGTTTATGTCTGAAAAGCTTGTTGCTTCTTCGAGAGACGTTCTTTTTGTCTTTTTTACTGATTTAGGAACCGTTCATCGTTTATGTCAAAAGGATTTGTGGGTTGACTCTGACAATGTGGTTTGTAGGCTGAAGATGGTATTGGACTTCCTGAGCAAATACTTGATCAGTCAAGCTTTGGGGAGTCTGCAAAGTACTATTTTCTCTTCTCACGCTTGGATCTGATTTGGTCACTCAACTATTTTGCTCTGCTTTTCCTTAACTTCTTTGAGGTGAGGACATTTCTTTGGTAGTAAGACTTTAAGAACATCACATGAAAGTAATAATACTCTTGCCTGTCTTTTGCAGCAACCACTGTTGTGTGAAAAAAGCCTACACCGTCTTGCAAAGACAGAGATTACTATTACTTGGGGGGAGTTACCGTACTTGACCAATGCAGAATCCATTATCTATGAGGCAAGTAGTGAACTTATGTCTTGTTGGCCTTTGATTTTCTCTATAGATGCATGCATTTAGTGTAGATACGCTCATGAGATACACATACATCCACTTGATAATTAAAAAACTCGAATTGCCTTATGTTTGTTTTCCTTAAATTTTGAGAAGCCTTGAATATTTGTTTAAGACTAGTTTATCTCGTATGATTAGTTGTTAAAAACTTAATATCAACATACACATCTCATTTTGGATGTGTTTCATTGTTAGGACTGGCCAAGATCCTGTCTCATTGTGCTAAACTTATAATATTTTGCGCTGTCCATATAGGTGATTACCCTGGCTATACTCCTTGTACATACTTTCTTTCCGATATCTTATGAAGGGTCACGAATCTTTTGGACAAGTTGAGAAGGTATTTCCTTACGCCTTCACAGTATTGTGCTTCTCTTTGTTAAAATTGGACAGAAAGTAGGAAATTGATTTTCCTTTTTTTTGTACAATTTTTTTCTTCTTCTTGATTCCAGGTTTCTTGCGTAGTAATTTTGTTTGTCGATGTTCTGGTTGACATTCTATATCTATCTCCGCTCGCTTTCGATTTTCTTCCTTTCGGAATCACACCATACGTGATAGTTATCAAATATGCTATCCAATGAGGTGCAAAGGATTTGTGAATGCAGTCGCAAAACTTCCATTACTTGAAGAGCTTGAGGTCTCGTACTCATGGACAAAACTGAATTTCAAAGCTATAGGCCATTCTTGTCCACGGCTAAAGACACTGAAGCTTAACTGTTCCAGTTACATGCGTATTCGCAGAAAATTCGATGCTGATGCACTAGGAATTACTAAAAGCATGCCTAAACTACGCCACCTCCAGCTTCTTGGGAACAAACTAACAGATATTGGCCTAAACGCCATTCTTGACAACATTCCTCACCTGGATCACCTTGATTTACGCCAGTGTTTCAACGTTAACCTTGTCGGGAATCTAGAGAAGCGATGTTCCGAGAGGATCAAAGAGTTGAGACGCCCCGATGATTCAACCGCTGATTATTCATATGATACATATTTTGGCGATTCAGGTGTTTGCTTGGAATTAATATATAGCGGTTCTGACTTTGATGACTAAGATGATTCGGACTAGCTATCTTTCTGAATCAGAAAGTCTGTCTGAACAAGGCAGAGATCAGTGGGCGAGTGGTTGTGAGTGTTGAATCATTCATGTTGCCTTTTCTCTTAATATGCTCGTAGTTTCTGTGTCCCTTGTTTCCTTTATAAACTTTTTAGATGTTAAATTATTCGGATGAGTTTAATTACATATGGCCCCAGGCCCAAGATGCTCTTTTAGTAGGCTTGGCCCATCTTATATTCGTAAATATTTAATACCATAAGGACTTCAATTGTAGAATAGAAAGGATTTTGACAATTTAATTTAAAGAATGAATTCTTCGTCTCCTTTTCGGGGAAAGAGTTTTACAATCTGACTTATACGTGGAAGTACCAATTCATACTTTAATACTATTAAAATTTGAATTTTATATCCAAATTTAATATATCATGTCAAATTGCAAATTACTGTTAACGAGTGTTAGTCAACCGTTAATAACGATGAATCATACGACACCTAAGTCACAATGTGTCGTAATTTGGATTCGATACCGCAACCTCTAATCCATTTATTGCAAACATTAACCAATTAATCTACAATTATCATCATAAACTATACCAACATATTAATTTAAAAACCCTACAATATTTTAGAAACAAATAAAAAATACAAATTTAAACCGGGTTTTAAACCCAAAAAAACCTTGAAGCTTTTTCATTGATTTGCTTCAGCAAATGGCTCCTTTCCTCAGATTTCTTCTACTAAATCAATCAAAATAACAAATCAGTTTCGTAACCTTCAATGGCAAATTCTCAACTAAAACAGTTCTAAGAATCATCTAACACTAAATTCGTTAAGCAAATTTCTTACAATAAACAAATCAGATTCTCGAGATTGATGCTCCGATCATCGCGCTGGGAGTTCTTCATCTTATCCCACTCTCTCTTTCGCCAATCACTTCCCTTCCAAACCCAGATCCATTTTTACCAACTTGCAATCACCAATCTTCCTTTACTTCTTCTCCTCAGAACAAGAAAACTTCCTTTACTTCTTCTTCGTTGGATTAGCCGGAGTATTGACTTGGGCTAGCCTTCATGTCCTCGGCAAGGCTGTCACTTCTTCATCCGGCTGAGCGGCAGTGGAGGAGGTCGGAGTTGAGGCGTAAGGCAGCAAAGAGGAGACCATCAGAATGGAAGAAGAAGAGAGCCACACCTCTGAGAAGCACTCTAACACCGTGAGGAGAAGCTCATGAAAATAGAGTTTGTTGATTTGTAAATTTCTTGAAGGTTTTAGCCGAATCGAGTTTGTTGTTGTTAAATCTAGTCTAGTCTTCGTTGAACTCCGTTTTAGCCGAATCGAGTTAGCCGTTCTAGCCGAATCGAGTTACGGTTTTTGCAACTAAGCCGGTAAATCTGGTCCACCGACACCGAGAAGATCATCACTAAAAGGTGAAAAGAAGAGGAAAGGGGTTTGCTTACCAATGTATGCCTTGCAAGTTAGAGTTGTCAACAAGTTTTACCTATGTTCTCACATATTCATGAGTGTGTTGTTTTGTTGATGAAAACAAATGGTAGGTCATTAGCATATGATGATCATTAGATTATGGAGTTCTATCATAGACTTGCTTAAAGCATCATTAAATTTTGTTCTTCTCAATTTAAACAACACATTTTCACCAATCATAACTATATAATTGCATTGGGGAAAACATCATGCATGTGCATATATTAAGTAAGGATTGTGGGTGCGATAGTACGTACATACACAATGATAATTCTCCTCGTGAGGATTATTCACAAATAAATTTATCTATTTATAATTATGAACTCTCTGCTTCGTTTCTAATTTTAGTCCCATTTTTAACCTCGTTTGATATTTTGATATATGGCCCTAATTATTTGTTAATTTTTAGATAACATGTTTTACACCATCTTTAGCGGGAGTCTAGATAAATCTCTCATGATTAAAAAATAAAAATAATGAAAAGGAAAGAGAAAGACTGAGAAATGATTCTCAAATGCCGATTTTTGAGAGATTCATAAGAACCTCTTCCAATATTGATTGATTAAATTCCTTTTAAAAATTTAAAATTTAATTATATAATTAATTTATATTAAAATATTATTATTATTATTTTGTTTGAGAGATTCAATCACCAATGTAGATACTCTTACACTATTATAAACAGAGAGTTAAAGAGAGACAACACTTTCTTCCTCTTATTTCTTCTCATATTCTACTTTACTTAATGGAGAAGAATCTTACAAGTAAAGTAAGATACTTGGTTTAAGAAAAAATTCGTTAGAGGAAAAAAATACTTGGTCGATCGCAGTCAGGGCGGTTTGATGATTTGATTTTTCACTGTTTTTGAGTATTTAGATAGAAAATGTCTCGGTATATATTTTGAGCGACAAGAAATATCTGAAATGTGTCTTTTTTTTTTGATAAATGTTTAATATATGAAATGTGTTTGTTAGCTTATAAATTTATAATCGTTGTTTTTTTTTTTTGTTTATCACGCGTTAATTAAGCTTCACTGATCTTACCTTTTTCCTTCTACTGGATCTGCTATGAATGCACTTTTGGATATTCAGTTACTCTTTGCAAGTTAGGGTTTTCTTTTCTGTGCTCCAAGTTTGGGATTAGAGAGATAGAAAGACTTTGATTGCAAGTTAGGGTTTTCTTCATGCCTTTATAATTATGAGTAAAATTTTCAAGTTTTATTTTGAAGTCACTGTCGCTATGATGACAGTGTTATAATAATCCTTTGTTCTCACATAGTTCGATCGAGTCTTGTTTTGTTTCACACACCGTCACTCCCATCATACGTGTCCTTTGTCATGATTAATGATAACAAGTAGTTAGGTTATTAGCAGAAAAAAATCATCAGCGGATGGGATTCTATCATAGACTTGCTTAAAGCATCATTAGAGTTTGATTTTTGAGCCATATGTACTAGTCGCCCTAATTTATACAAACGCATTATTCGTAACACGTCATTACTTGATCTTCATTTTTAAAGTAGAAAGTGACTATGATTCTAAGATTTTTACATGGTTCTGAATTTTGAGTTGATTTGTATTATGGGAATTATTGTTGTTCTTCTTTTCTTGATAACATATTGTTGTTGCTGTTCTTTTAGTTTATGATTTAACTCTACACGCAATTATTTGCAGATCAAGTAATCTGAGAAGTCTTTGACTTTCATTGTTCTATCCTTCTTTTTTTCCAAACAAAGAACTTGTGAATGCAATCGCAAAACTTCCATTGCTTGAAACCCTCGAGGTCTCACATTCATGGTTCTAGCTGAATTTGAAAGCTATAGGCCATGCTTGCCCACAGCTAAAGACATTGACGCTAAACTGCTCAGGTCCCCCTCGCATCAAAGGTTTTGATGATGGTGATGCCCTAGCAATCGGTGAAAGCATGCCTCAACTACGCCACTTCCAGCTTCTTGGGAACAGAATAACTGACACCGGCTTGAACGCCATTCTTGACAACATTTCTCACCTGGAACACCTTGATTTACGCGCGTGTTTCAACGTCAACCTTGTCGGGAATCTTGAGAAGAGATGTTTGGAGAGGATCAAAGAGTTGAGGCGCCCCGATGACTCAACCGATGATATTGATTACCCATTTGATATCATTTTTGTCCATTCAGATGATGACTTGGACGATATATATGGCGAGGACGACTTTGAGTTCGACTTTGAGGTTGAATATCCTTAATTTTACAAAGCAAAGATATATCCATATATATATATCTATACATAATTAGATATTTACATTGTATAATGATTATATATGTATATTTTATTAAAATTTTTGTCAAACTAATTATGTAAATATTAAAGTTTAATAAATTAAAAAGAAAAATATATGTTTAATGAAATATTGTTATTTTAGGGATAAATTTTGAAATTTTTATTTTTATTTTTATAATTATTTTTAAACTTTTATAAAACAGATCGAATTTTCGCAAATAATTTAGATTTTGGCACATATCCAAACATCCGAACTTCGGACGAAACAAATTACCCATATGATGCTACAGTTATCGATATGGGTTCATCAGAAGATGACTACCCTTATGGCTTCTCTTATATCGACATAATGTCAGACGGTGACTATGATGATTACTATGATCTTTCAGGTGCTGGTGACCATTCTGACTTTGACCAGTTCGATTATTACGATGATCTGCTTTTCTAGATGCATCGGATTCGCACGGAAATCTTTTTGAACTCGTTCATGACTTCTTTTAAGCATGCTTGTAGTTTCAATGGACTTTATACGTCCTTATGTTATGTGACCTTTAGTAATTATGTCTTTTGCTTTGTCTTTCTACAATATCTTAACTCGAGAAAAGTTTCAAAGATGGTGATTGTTTCTTCTGCATTTGTGTTTATTCCAAAATTTGCTTAAAGCTTGTTTTGTTTGAAATGCAAAGATCCAAAACTAAGATATGTAATAAAAACTGTTTCCTCTCAGTAAGCAAACTCTAATAGAAACATGAATGTCTCTTTGATCCTTAATGCCTCAGGTCGAACAATCTCTCAAAACTAATGAGGTTTAGGCACAAATCCATCAACCGCGAAGTTCCTTGAGGCTGAAGGAATAGCTAAGCGCACACCATCTAGCTCTGGTCTTGCAATGACTTGGCAACCGAGTCGTGACCTGAAACATTTTTCCCGGAACATATGATACTTTCTCATAGAGTAAACAGATTAAACTTTCGTTTCTTCTTTCAAGTAATAGAGAACTTTACGTTTCTGTGAGCCCGAAAGCAAGATCAAGCATATCATTCTCTTCATCTGTTGGTTCTTCAAGTTTGTTATAGTATTCCGTATCCTGTAAATACAATTTCAATTAGTTGCAGGGAAAGCAGAGAGATTTATTAATAATGGAAGGATATGTTTACCATCACGATCACATGACACGTTGAACACGCAAGAGAAGCCTCACAAGCCCCTGGAGATTAAGTAAAAGCAATCCATGAATTCTGAATTCGACAAAGGGTCAATCTGAGAAACTTTAGATCCCTCCAAGCTATGAGAAGAAGTATTGGAAAATGAGAAGAAGCATTGGAAAACGAGAAGACAATAGAAGAGAAGTCTGTGCCTTCGAGGTCGATATCATTTTCATGAGCAGCTTCGAGCACGGACATTCCAATTGGTACTTTAACAGGAATTTCCTCTCCCTCCTTATCAACAAAGATAATGGTTATCCTGAAAAAAACAACATCATTCGATAAAGTATCAGGAAAAAATATTGCTTGAATGCTGGATGAATACAAGAATTGAGAATTTGCTGATATAGTTCCTCGTATTTAGCAACAACTTCTACACCTACTTCTCAGTTGTTTCATCACCATTCTCAGAGGAAGTTGTGGAAGAAGTACAAAACTTATGGCTGTTCAAGAACCAGGCTTCCTGAGAAGTCCTAGCTTGCCTCAGTACCCCTGGCTATTGAAAACATGAAACGAGAAAGATTCAACCATCAATGAAGAAAATAAAACAGACCCTATGAGTGACCAAACCCAGATTTGTTGTTAATTCATCCATATAAGAACCATTACATAAATCACCTTATTTCTCAGCTACGAAATCTAAGCATTTGCTTAGGCCTTTGAGCCAAAAGCAAACATTTGAATCTTTCTATCGATTCCTGAATCAACTCTTATTAAACACATATAACTGAACGAATTAGAATCTTAACTAACTTATCCATCTAACACCAAATAAGACGCAGATAAGCTGCATTTCATTCTTCTGCAATCATTTCATGACAAGACTCATTATTGACAAGTTTCTACCTAGCCAGATAACAGAGTGATCTCTAACAAAGAACTCTATTCTAAGCTTTAACCAGAGTCTATACATGAAGAATTAACACACAATTATGTAGCAAATGGAAATGTCGAGTGTAAGTATAAAAAATTGAGCAAGCTCAGACTAACCGAAGATGGCAAGTATTGGCCATAAAACGGTTGTAGATTCCTTGTCCCATATGTTGATAAATATCCCTCTGCATAAACAAGAAATATAAAGAGCAACAAAATCTTAAGGCAGCATTTTGTAGAGCTATAGCAAATTTAAATGAAGAAAAACTCTAATACGCAGTTTGAAATCCAGGTGAGATTAGAAACTTCATTCAAAATCGATACAGCAAACGCTTCAAGAGCATCGATTTTTAAAAGCAGATAATACCTCGTGCGAGCTGTTTAACAATGGCAGACCTGAATCTTGAGATCCTATGACCGAGCATCGTTCACTGCCGCCTTTGAAAATAGCTGAAACCTCGAAAGAATTGAAATTTAACTAATTTGAGTACGACCAAAAAACGAGGCAACCCCAGAATTTAACCAAGTTCAAAAGAATACCAAACGCACCAATCTGAGATTAGAATTAACGGTGCAAAAAAAAATCCAAACTTGGAAGAATCAAACGCAATTTATTATTTCGATGGAAGAAAAAGTCATTCACTTTCCGAAGACCCCAAACGAAGAAGAGATTAATCTTAAGCTCGAAGATGAAGAACAAGGTTAAAAGCGAGGCTTTGTGTTATATAAAGAACATAAGGCAACCTCAGAAATCAGAATCTCAAATGTTTTTCATCATATGAAGCCCTTAAATCTTTTTTTCTCGGTTTTTTTTTCTTCTTAATTTGGTTGTACATTTATTTCGACAATGTCTCAGACCGAACCGGGTCGTACCGGTCCACAAATTTTGATAATGAGAAACCAATCAGAATTTCAGAACAATTTGCCTCAAACACAATTCTTTGCAGAAGAAAAGACAAATAGAAAGACAAAAACAGTCTAAAATAGATAATAATATTATAAAGAAAGATACAGACACCATCAAAGTTCCACCATCGGAGTCTAAATCTTTACAGAACAACAATGGACTGTATATATAAAACCCAAAGCCTAATCATAAAGAGAATCGACACCAAGGAAATAGGAAGGGCCCTGCATCACTTATGGAGGAAGACCAAAAAAGCTCAAGCAACTTCATCCGACCTCCGATTCTCGTTCTGAAACTGCTCGTCTGCTTTCTTAAGAAACTGATCCCAACCACTACCAGAACTCACGTCAAGATTATCATAAGGAACAGCTGTCTTTAAACCAGGAAAAACACTGCGACGGCTCTCAACAATCCTCAATTCCAATTCATTACATTCTCCATTAATCTCCTCAAGTTCTACCCATGTAGAACCACACCAAGTATTGAAATCTATTAACTTAACCCTTCTCTCCTTTGTCACATAAACATCAAAAGTGTAATTCTCTGATTCAAATTCCAATCTAATGTTATCATCAAAGAACTCTTCGATCAATCCCTTGAGCAAATTCTTCTCATTGACAAGAACAGGGTAAAATGTTGTTACCTCACGGTGACAAATTCCAACAAGCTCGTTTGATTTTACAAAGCATCTAATTCCATCTCAGGCTTTAAAGATGGATACCATTTTCTCAATGCAAGGAAGAAAATTTGTGGCCTTAACGAGATTTTATCAGTACATGAATCATATACGTTTCATAAATCATGGATTAACGAATCTGATGATCGAAATAAGAGAGCAATCTCATTGAAACAAGTGCAGCTAAGATTCTGTGATGGACTAATCCAAGGTGCATCTTTTGGTGCACTCCAATTCAGCTTGGGGAAAATTTTGCCACCTAGGGTTACGATTGATTCCTTAATCTCGCTTTCGAGTTGTGGAAACGATGGGATCTTCAATGGTGGTTCTGCTTCGTCATCTGATTCTTCGGAGACTTGGAAATCATCTTCTTCTTCGGGATTGTGGACTCTATTGGGCATTGCGTCCTCGTTTGTTACGGAATCAGGGAGAAGAAACAGACCAGAATCGTCGGTGAGATAGCTGATGAATGACTCTGGAAGTTGGTGAAATTTGGTTTTGATGGTTAAAGATCTGAAATTCGGATACCAATTCTGAATCTGGCATCGATCAACTTCTCCATCCTTCATCGCAATAAACTAAAACGACTGTAAATGACACAAATTTCTGCCGCAGGCGTTTATGAAGGTTTTAGTTTTTTGTTTGAACACGATGGTCTCTGGCGATGAGTGTTAAATGGCGGAGAATAGTTTCGTTACTAATCAATGATCATATCGTTTTGTGTTTATAATGGGCCTTATAAGCCCATTATAGACGTGAACAATCATTTTTAGATTAATTTAACTGATGTTAGCGGAATTTATTAAAAATATATTTTTGATATTTTTAACACTGTTTGATATTTGGAGATGGAATTTGTTTAAAATTAATTAATATAATTATTTTCAAATTAAAATATTGCTTGGATGCTGAAGAACTAACATATGATGATTATGATTAGGGATGGAAAAATAAAATCAAATCAAACTGAAACATAATTAGGTGATTCGGTTTATTTCAGTTTCACCTAAAAAATAGTTTGATTATTATTATTATCAAAAATATTTTGGTTTTATTTCGGTTCGGTTTAAAACAGTAAAATCTAAAACTTTTATATTATAATACTTTGGTTAGCATTTTAGTTTTATTCATACATTTTAGGATACATTGATAAAATTTTATTTTTAAGTAACTTTAGTGTAACTAGGTTAATAGCCGAGCAATGGACGGATTTCACTTTATCAGTTTGTTCATTTTGTTGTTATATTACTGGTTTTTATAACCATAGAAATCAGAAAGAAAGCAATCAGGGTATGGTGTGATATAGATACCGGACCAACTTAAACTTTTACTCTATAGACTAAGGGTATTAACATCGTATCAGTTTCAATGTTGTTTCAAAGAAAAAAATTTATCCTACACTGCGTGAGAGTTAATACCTATTTTGTATATAATTACCGGATCCACTAAAACGTAATTAGTTTAATCCATGAAATGATTGAGAATTTGCTAAATAAATTATGTTGCTTTTCCATAGTCCGGTTGAATTTCGTTCGTTCACCAAAAGTAAAGATGCAACCTGTTTTTGAAATATTGCACCTTTGTTACTTAGTCTTTGATTACTCGAGAAAATATGATTTGACAATCAAACCATAACGCAAATAAACCATTTTGTTTGCCCCACGACATATAGTTTTCTATTAATGGAGCTTTTTTAAAAACGGATATTTCCATTTTTCTTCTCTTTGGTTTCCCAATAAACACCTAAAACTTTACATCATGACTCCTACATTTCTCTAATTTGCTTAGAAATGCAAACTCGTTGCTTAAAACTGATTAACTAAAACAATAGAATTAAAGTAAATAATCTAATCGAATGGTATTATCGATTTTAACTTATAGGGTTATATTTAGGCGGGATGAAAATGACGTGAAAGGCCAGTGATATAATTTACTATTGCCATGTTTTTCTAAAGAAATCTTCATTTCTGAGGTTTAGTAGAACCAATCATAACAACAATAGATGATGATGTGGCTTAAAAGGAAAAGTTGACGTTGGAGAGTTCTCTTCGTCCTTTATATATAACATACATGTTAGAATAAAACGTATGAAAAAATGATATACTATAATATTTAATTGATCGTCCGAATGTAGTAAATGATATACTATAATATTTAATTGAACGACAAAGAGTTTTTAAATGGTTTTAGCTTGAAATCATAACCAAACCGTTAACCATAATCAATTGATATGGTGATGATGATGATGATGCAATAAATTATGATATTTAGTTTAAATATAAATCTAAATTATAAAAAAAATAGAGCGAACTTTTTGTCGTTTTAGAGACGATGATGAATGCTTGTGGAACAGTTGTAGTATTATTAACAGCTGGTCACCCAACTTGGGAGGGTTGTAAGACTAAAGGTCTAGAATTTGCTCGTTATAGAAACAAAAAACAATTATTTTATATACGAAACGAGGTTTAGTTTTGTTGACTGAAATAATTTGAGAGAAAACTTTGATTATATTGCCTTACTGAAATTTATATAGTATTAATTATGTCAAGAATATCTCAAATCCGAAATTTTAAAAGAGATTTGACCAATATATAAGAAATATATGTTAATCTGTTCATTGTCAATTGATTTTGAGTTGGAAACCCATTAACCTTAATATTATATCAGAGTCTCAACACACATTGCTCCACCGAATTAAAATCGATCCGGTCCGTTAAAAAAAGACATGATCAATTTTGAAATTAATCATAAAGTGAGATATTGTCAAAATCAATAGTTAGAAATACCATAATCTCGAGGGAGCGTGTGAAAAATATTCTACATCGGAAATTTAGAAACGGATTTGACTAATATATAAGAAATATGGACCACTCTACTAATTGCAAATTGGTTTTGAGTTGGAAACCCATTAACCTTAACAAATTAGGGTACTGAAAATAAAAATAATGTTTTCTTCGGACGTAAGGAAGAGGCTTCAAGGCTTAAAGATTCTAAACCCATGAACAAAGCCAAGAACAAAAACAAAGCTTAAATGCTACTAATACTATACCAAAATCTTTGCAAACTTTGCTCAGGGAAGAAGATTTCGGCTCAACTGATCTTGAGAACATTGATTTTTCCGGAAAAGATGTTAGCTTCAACAACAGAAAAATAATAAAACTCCTATGTATATCAGTTGTAGCCACCGTGGTTTATACTCCGATTGAGATCTTGCAGCAGAGACCTCCGATCTGTATGAACAAGAAAACACTATATATTTCATTTTTGCAACGGAAGTTTTTGTCGATAATCAAAAGGAATAATGAACAAAATATTAAATTTAGAACTCTTACTTGGATGCATCATAGGAGCATTTTCCGTAGCCTGCAAGCAACATTAAAATAAAATTAAAAAAACTCATCTCCAATCATGTGTTCATCATCTTATACGTCATCCCCAAAAAAAACTATTTCAACTAGTTTACTCGTTAAAAATATACATATATATAATGACTGTTATTAGCCTGCTGGTTTATACTAGTCTTGTCGTTGTATTATCACGTAGGTTCAAAGTCGCATATTGCATGTCGCAATCCATTGTCTGATCAATAGTTTCAGTATAAGAAGTATACATATATCAATTTAGTTTTTATGTCATTTTTCATAACTTCCTTTTTGCAAAATTTATACATGGATTCGGCCATTTAAAATATAGTTTTTTACTATTACAGATTAAAGTAGTGCAAGTACTTACTAGGGTTGATCTTGGTGAGTGTAGCTGTTCCACCGAAGTAACAAGCGATACGATTGTTCCCATTGGTTTGGTAATACGCATTAAACGCAAAAGATGCGTGCGATACGATCGTGTCTGGTTCGTAACAATCACCATGTCTCTCAATGACCGAGCAATCCACTCTCCCAATCCCACAGGCCCAATCAAGAGCTCTCTGTAACTCAGCTTGAGACGCACCTGGTCGAGCCACACACCATAATCTTCCGTCCAAGAACGTCGTATTCCCTTGTGGCCCAACCAGTGACTCTGTTCTGATCGTCATCACTACCCTTGCAGCTACACATTCTACATACGTACGTGATCGGGGACACAAGAAAAATACTCCTTAGAAACTTAACTCATAAAAAAATAATTTGCAAAACCAAATATTCTTGTATGATTATTTAGGACAAACTAGAAAACACAATCATTTAAGTTTGTAAAGATAAATGAAATAAACAGAGGAGACGTATAAAGATGATTTACCTTGGGAGAAGAGGTCTAGTAGCAGAAAAGGTAGAAAAATCCAAAATTGAGTTCTCATTTTTAGATGTTTGAAATAGTAGAACTAGATCATCACAGCACCATAAGAAAAAAACGTTATATTATGGTGCACAATTCTTTAAATATGAAAACTATTTGAACGAGAG